>CM037852.1:72889419-73557953 GCA_021234595.1 Delia radicum
AAACCAAGTTTCTGACATGAATAACTTTATTATCATTAAAACGGTTTTCAAAAATCAATAATAGCTTTTACACATTTTTGCAAATCTTTTTGCTTTCAAAACATTTAAATTTTTAAAACGACTGTAATAGAACAGATTTTAAAGATAAAATAAACAAAATTTTAAGTTTGATATAATTTTTTATGACCGATTATGGCCAAAAGGCTAGGTCATTGAAAATGAAGAAAATAAATAAATAAATAACAATTATGTTTTTTTTCGACCTGTAATTGTGCAATGAAAACTAAAATTATTCAAGTTCGAGGCCATACTCTATATTTGTTTATTAGGATATTGTCCTAACAAATAATCTATAGAGTTTTGTTTTCAAATTTATTATTTGACCCTTTCAGGAATCTGTTGATGGATCTATTTCGGGAATTTTCTAGGTTCCCATCATCAGAAGACGTTTTGAAAGAGGGTAAAAATCCTATGCCAAACATCAGACATTCATATAAACTAGTTTACTCACTACATGAGAACTAATATATGAGCTCGAAGTTAAAGATTATCACCATTGATCAAAAAATAAATTGAAAACTTGTTTTTTGTGTGTATGTCTACCTTTGGTAAATATTCAATACACGTTTCTGTTTCTTTTCCTTTTCCTTTTGATTTGTACATTTGTTTTTAAAACAAAATGTACATGGGAAGTAGTAAACAACTTTGTCTCAAGTTTGATATAATTTTTATTAATAATGAAAATTATGTTTTTTTTCGACCTTTAATTGTGCAATGAAAATGAAAATTATTCAATTCGAGACCATACTCTATATTTCTTTATTAGGATATTGTCCTAACAAATAAGCTATCCTAATAAAGAAATATAGAGTATGGCCTCGAACTTGAACAAAATTTTTTTAAAAATGTCACCAAAAAAAAAAAATACAAAAGATGTGATTTGTATTTACAACAAATTTAATATGTCTTTGTTTATATTTGTTAATATAAATGGCAGAATAATAACATTTCAACAACCCAAAAATAGCACGGAAAGATAATAATGTTTGGGGTTATAAAAGTTTTTAAAATCTTTCATATGAGTAATTTTAAGTAAAAAGGAGCTCTCTTGTAAGCACCACACAAATAAAAAATTTGTTTTTAAAAATATTCGTTTTTACGACGAGTCTTGCAATGTAATGGCCTCTTATAAGTTGAACCTAAAAGATATTCCACAAAAAAATATATGGTTTATTTGAAAATTCGAATTCTTAGAAAAACCGAAACAACACATACAAAAAACTTGTTGAAACCGGGTTTGTAAAATCGACTCGATCATCTACCAAATATTTTCGATTACACCTTAAACCAAAAATAAAACTACCCGACGAATAAAATTCCGATATAATCGTATGAGATTATAAAGGGTCCGCCATCTAACGTTTTTTTTTTCAACTAGTGCTTATTTCGTGAATGGTAACACTTAGCTCATGTCTGATTTGACAGATAATTAGTTTTATCCTTCCGCTGAACGAATATGGTTGTGTATACGCTTGAACAACGCTGGGAAATATTGCGACAATACTTTGAAAATCATGGTAATGTTGCAGAATGTCAATGGTCAGTCAATGGCGATCGTTATTGGGCCATGTTGAACGAATTTTTGTTCACAAAAATTGAAGAGGAGGATATTGGCAACATTGGTTTCAACAGGACGACGCTACGTGCCACACAGCCGAAGCTGCACTCGATGTTTTGCGCCCTGTTTTTGAAGATCGCTTTATCAGCCGCAGAGCTATGTCGTTTGGCCACCTCGGAGCTGCGATTTGACACCGTTGGACTATTATTTGTGGGGTGCCGTCAAAGATAAGTGTTACGCCAACAAGCCAGAGAAAATTGACGCTTTAAAGGGCAATATTCGTGAAGCCATTGGTGAAATACAGCTGCACACAATCGATAATTCGATAATGTGCTTAAAAATTGGACCGATCGTGTAGGCTACTGCATGGCCAGCCGAGGCATGGCCGATGATACTATGATACTATTTTGTTAACCAAAAAACATGATCAAAAAAAACCTAGTTTTTCGTGTGTTTTTAAATTTGAAACTCATTTATATTCTATTTATAAACGGTGCTAAAAAATATATAAAAGTATTTGAAATTGGTTGTATAAATTTTACTATAAATATTTATATCTAATGATATGTTTTGCCATATATAATTATATATAAAAGTGACAGACTTATTTTGATTAATTATACCATACATACTTACATATGATCATATATGGCCTTATATATATTTATATCTATTTCATATGATCAGATATGCAAGATATGTTATATATAACATAAGATATAATGATACGTGATGATATCTTACTCCATATTAAGCAAATTTCATAAACTAGGTATTAGATATGAGCATATATCGTAATATATTGCCACACATATAAACATATATAATGCCATAATTTTTCATCGGTATTTTTTAATGTTACCCTAAAATTGTTTATTATAGGCTCATTCACAAGAAATTTTAAATAAAATTTCAACAGTTATTTAAAAAGTTAATCGGCAAAGTTGTTGCAATGGAATATACAGTTAAATTAATAAAGAAATATACTTTTTTAACTTTCTGTCTGTTATTCAATAAACAAAATAAACAAAAAACAGAATTTCGGTAATGTTTAAAATATTCAGTTAAAATTCTATTTTATAATCTATTTTAAACAAAATGTTGTTATGTTATATTGAGTATTAAAATAAACGAAAATAATCTATTGTTTTTTACCGATTTGCTCAATTAATTTTTCAACAGTTGAAAATAAACTAAAAAATACAATTGTTTTAAACGAAAAGTAAGTAGTCCTTTTTTTAACTGATTCTTAATTAATTTAATGTGTATATTCAGTAGTCTCTACGGAAAAAATATTTTGAGGGCTCTTAAAACATACTTTTTAATGTACACATTCCCGTCAATGGTCAGCAGTTGACAGCTCGTAGCTAAAAGTTAAATGCCAACTTTAGTTAAGCATACCAAAAGCATTTTCCATTATATTGAAGCTATATCGCATCCTTATCTCAATGTTAGTTACGAGTTATCAGCATATGACCATCTATATTAGGCTTATGTAAACATTTTCAAATTATCTTTACCCTTTTTAATATCAAAAAACCCGATTTTGAAATTTTCCATTGGAATGACTTATGAATTAAATTTTAAAAAAATATTGGGCCATACGTGATTAACTTGTCGTAAAACCCGATTTTTTATATATATTTTTTTTTTTGTTTTCAAGATATTTAGAAAAAATTGGATGTTTCTTAGAAGATACACTGTGCACTCACCCTTATTATATTTTTCAAGAAAACTACACATTTAAAATGTAAATAAAATACATAAATTTAAGATTTTACACTTTTTTATTTACAACTGTATTCGCCGAGGTTTGAAGGTCCGGTTCTTCCTCAGCAAGCGTTTCAGTCGATCCACTATATATTTCAAATTTGTAAGCATATTCCATAGTATCGGACATAACAAACAATTTAAAACCCAATTTTATTGGTTTATTAGGCAAGTATTGCTTCATATAGCTTCCCATTTTAGTAGAGCACATTTGCTCGTCCACACTCAACCTGCCCAATTTTGGAACGCTCGCAAAAGTTTTGTTGCGGGTATCAATAACTGGCCGAATAAGATAATGTCTGTCGCGATTAGGATCGTCTTGATCAGGTCTTTTATCTTTATCATTAAAATGTATTCTTTCACGAATTTTTTCGAAGCGTCTTCGGTTCATCTGACTTTTTATCGCATTTACGTAACGGTTATTTTTTCAGACCAATAGTCTCTCGAATTTGGAAGCTTATAATAACTCATATAGAATAGGATTCTGATAAATTTACGCAAGTCCGATAGGCTTAAATTGATCTGATTTATTCCCGAATATTTTATAGACTCCATAACAATGTCTTCCTCCAAGGACTGTTCGTAAAAATAGCACCAAACATGGTATGGCTTTTCCAAATTTCTTATGTTTTCCGGACTGAATTTAAGACTGCTTTTTTTCCACAAAACCCTTTCGAAATCGGAAGATTTGGGATTAATATTTAACCCACTAAATGCAGAAGAAAATGAATTCCAAACATTTGTAGGACAAATTTGTGAAATAGAGGCAGAAGGCGTTGAATCGAGCTGCTCTGACAGGACATAATCTACGTTTGGTGAAAACTCCTGATCATTATCATCATTTAGCATTTTTACAAAAGAATCATGTATGGATGCATCAAGGTACATTTCTTCCCCAGTATCAGTGTCGGAATTATTGGATTTCATCCTGTACTCTACTTTTTTTTTGTATATATTTTGATATTTTCTATTTAAATGTTATATATATTTTATTTTTATCTTGTTGACTTGATTGTTAATATTTGAAATAAATAAAAATTTTAGTTAATTATTATTCAAAAACATGATAAAAAATAATTAAACATTTAAATGTATGCAACATGTTTTCATTAGCTGGATGCGAGTTTACGAACAAATAAAAAGAGGGCTGATTGAGAGAGACTGAGGTGGATAGATACCCACTGACTTTACCAACAAAGTTCAATTGTGTCAGAAGAATGCTGTATTAAATTATTATAATATGAAATAAAATTCATCAATGTTAAATGCATTATATTTGCGAAATTTATTTTCTACATTTATCTTTAAAATGAGTTATAAATAAATATTAATAATGAGTTTATTTATATATTTTCCAAAATTTTTGGATAACATCTTAAAGGCTAGGGGTTTCCCGTACTTTTTCGGTTCCCGGAAAAGCGGGAAATTTTGTTAAATTTCCCCGGATCACGGGATTGCGCTCCATAGAAATATTTAAATATGATTTGAATTAAGAAAAAAATTTTTATTAAAAAGCGTAAATAACTTGCTTACAAATTAAGTAAAATATACACTTAAATACTATAAAAATCAGTTTTAATTGAAAATTTTTAGAGGAACTTGGATTATTCACTTTTAGCTTTTAAATGTATGTATATTCCTTAAAAAGATTTTTTTAATCAACAAAAAGAGTTATTCTCCAAATGCAACATCAAAAAATAAAAAAAAAATTTCAATCCATAAGAGAATATTTAAAAAAATAAAAAATTCAAGTACTCAAGATATGAGATCGAAATCTAAAACCTTAAAATTCAAATTAAAGGGTTAAATGTAAGGTTGAAGGCAAACAAATTAAATTAAGCTTTTTCGGTTTAGGAAATTATTTCTATATACAACCAAAGCGTTTACTCACTCGTGTATTTCAATATTTATGAGTAAAATATTGTCTCATTGTGGCAACTGTTTTTATTTGGCAAGAGGTCAAAATCAAAATTTAATATTTTGGTAACATTTTTTATTTTTCAAATATACTACAAAAATTGTGTAAATTAAAGAATATTTGAACCAAAATCAAAAACGAATCATAAAAGAGGTTCGAAAAGAAAAATAAAACCTACAAAACTTACATAATTATCCAAAGAAAGTACAAAAATTGTAATTTCCACCAAAAATATCGATTTTTTTGAAAATCCCCAACTTTCAAAATCGATCTTCAAAAAACTGCAAGATATATTTACAAACGAATGTTTTACTTTTAAATTTTAAAAAACTAAAACCAAAAGTTTATTTTTCTATCTTTTTTTCATAAATTATGATGTAAGCAAGATTATTCAAGATCAAGATCATTTGTTTTTTGTTAAACAAAAAACCGTGCAATGTTTATTTATTAATTAAATAAGTTTTCCATCCGCTAATTTAAGGCAGGTTTTATCTACTGACAGGTCCTTACATGGACCCCTATAATTACATTTAATTATAGGGGCACTTTTACCTATCACTTAATATGTTATAACCGAAAGATTATACAAATGAATATAGTTTTGTCTGATCTTAGATTCATTTGTTGTTTTTAACCAGATTTTTCTATTAAAAAGGACTGTATGAAGTGCATATTGTAAAAACTAGAGTTGGGATTAATCGTTCATTTTGGTGACTCGGTCATTATCGTTCAATTCGAATTAGTGAACTAGTTCGCTCAAATCGTTCAATTGTTCTTTTTTATTATGACCTGTGATTGAGCTGCGTGTTTTTAACTATGTCATTCGTTTGACAATTTATTACGTTATTCATGTTTTACGAGTTTTTCACACATTTTACTGTTCATAGACAAAAAGTGTTATAAAATTTAAACTTTTCTAACAAAAATTGTATTGATTTATTTTGTGGAAAAAACTGTTTCTTTTTACGACTTTAATTGGTTTTCCTAATTTGAAATAATATTATTACGATTTGCTATAAAAAAATGCACTTGCAAGCAATTTGATTGAATTGAGATGCTATTGTTAAAAATAACGAAATGAACGATTGAAAAAAAAGATCGAATATTGGTGAATGATTCATATCGTTCAATTGAGTGAGTCGTTCAATTGAACTAGTTCGTTCGTGAACGACACAACTCTAGTAAAAACTTGATAAGCTACATTTATTGTTTTATGGATTGTCGCTCGTTTCTAGACATCCATTGATTAATATTTAAGAGTATAAACGTCCAGTCAAATTCATATTTTTCCATCTTGTTAACCTTTAAAAGGCAAAAACAAACTAAAAACAAAAAGCGTGATATTTAACTTTGGGTTCTATGAAACAAGACCCCAATGAAATAAGTCCCCAAACCAAAAATGAAATAAGGCCCCAAAAATTTCTAAAAAAAAAAAATTGGGGTCTTATTTCATTGTTTGGGGATTTATTTCATTTTTTTTATGAGAAATGAAATAAGTCCCCAAATAATATTTTTGGGGTGTTATTTCATTTTCTTAAAAATGAAAATTTTTAAGTAATATAAGCAAATAACTGTTATAATTACTGCATGAATTATCAAGTTATTAATGTAAATAGTTATTTGCTATTAGTAAGTGAGATTATACAGTGTAGTAATTTTGTAGTTTCTTTATTTCGCGAAGCCGCCTGCCGCGTTCTACGTGCGATTATACGATTTATAAATTTAGTTTTGTTTTGTGATATATACTAAAAAATATTAAAAAAAAAAACTATATTGATATACTAAATATTATTAATCTTTTTATTTTAAAAAGGCTGAAAAAAAAATCGCGCGTTTTTTTCTTTAGTCTTTTTACTATGCATTAATTAGGCTTAAAGAAATATTTTAAAGTAATATATAATTTAGTTTTTTTTTTTTAACTGGGGCCTTATTTCTTTTTCGAAATGGGGCTTTACTGCATTATGGAATAAAGCCTCAAAATTGCGGTGTTATTTCATTTTATTTTGGGGTTTCGTTTCATTTGGTTGGGGGTTTAATTCATTTTTTTTGGGGGTATTGCTTCATAATGAAATAAAGCCCCAAAAAATGGGGCGTTATTTCATTTATGGTTTGGGGACTTATTTCATTGGGGTCTTGTTTCATATAGCCTTAAACTTGCTTGTATAAAAATAAATATTTTATTAAATTTAAAATTTTTAAGGAAAATCGGTTCAAAAACGATTTTGAAATTAGTTGTTGATACCAAATTTGTGAGTTAATTTTAAGTATTTTGGTGGTTTTATGATTAATATTATTATGAGTTTTTTAAACTTTTCTGAAAAGTTTTCCAATCTTTAAAACGGATTTATCTAATATTCTACCAAAATTTCCTACCTAAAATTCTATAAGAGCAACACTTTGAATTTGCATATTTAGGGAGCCCTGTTTTATAAAAATAAAATAAGATGAAATTTATATAAAAAAGTATATAAATAAGTATATAAAATCAAATATTTCATACAAGGATGCTTTTTAAGGTTAGAAACATTTTGTTTCCTCCATAAAATTGTAAATCCTTAAAATTTTTTCGTGCGTTTTCGATTTTAGTATCGAGCTCAGTAAAGTCTTCCATTCGATGTACGTTTGAGCGGAATTGATACAGCGCTTTAGTTGTCACAAAGCGAAATGTGTTTGGAAAAAACTGCCGCTGCACGCGCCAGGATTGAAAAAAAAATTATTTTTTTGCACTTTATCAGTTTAGTCCGTCACGAAGAATCTATTTAGAAGCCTAAACATATTCCCATGCCATGTTTTGATATAAAAAAAAGCTTAAAAAAAATTGTTTTTTTTGCGAAAATTTTCAAAAGTTCATAAAATTTTTGAGTTTAAAAATTTTAAGGTGCGTTTTCGCCTCGGAGGTGCACTTTAAGAAGTTACTCACATCACGCAATACACTAGGCAACTAAAAAGACAATTCAGATTGTCAGACGCAAAAAAGATACATTTTCAAAAAATTTACGCTAATTTCTTTTAAGTTTGTGGTGTCCGTGGAACGTTATTGGTGCGCTGACACCAACTTGATATACCTCAAACTTTATAAAATTACGCCGTTTTATTAATTCTGCGCCTAATACATATTTTAATTAAACGGCGCAAAAACCCTATTAAAAAATTCGGAAAATTCTGGTTTCACTTGTAAACCACCATGCAACTTTTCACCCAGCAGCGATATCAAAAAAATTTTTTTTGTGGATATATCCTCCAAGTCTAGTGACTATACTTTGTATTGGTTTGGATCTGAAAGCTAAAAACTATTACCGAGAAAACGGAATGAATGAAAAAACTCTTGCAAGTTTCAAGCCTTTTTTTTTAATTTTTCGAATTTTAGATGACCACCAATTCTTAAGGTGAAGACTTTTCAATGTAAAACTTTGCACGTCATATCCTTCAAGTATAGTCATCCAAACGTTTTTTTCAATTCATAAAACTTAACGAAATAAGAGCCATAGTATGTCGGTTTCAGCAGGTGCTCAAAAAATTTGAAATAGCCCATATAGAGGTAATTTTACCCAGTAGATAATATGTTATAACTTTTATGTTATAAACTATTTTTTATTTTTAAATACTTAATGTAAATGGGAATTATTATACAAAAAAAAAAAACATTTTCATAGTGCATCCACGATTTTTGATTTCTAATTACAAATCAAATGCCCTACTACAACTATTTTATAAATATTAAATAATAGTAGAATATATTCAAGCCTTTAAATTTATAGTCGCAATTTTGAATTTTTAAGTTATGATTTCAGATTGGTGATTAGGGATTAGGGATCCCAAATAATTCATAAACAATAAATTAATATTCAATATATTTATATTTAAAATAAATCGGCGCCATTTTGTATTTGCCATTTTCAGTTTTTGACTTCACATCATGTTTAGCAACCGCAAAAACTCATATGATAACAAATACAACAAAATCAGAAAATAAACAATATATTTAAAAATATTTGTCGCCATCTGGAATCCACCATTATGAATTTCAAATTTTCGATTCCATATTCGTAACAGCTACACCATATGCTTTTTAAACCAACAATTAAAGTTCAATATATACAAATGTTGTCAGATCTGTCACTTCTATCCTCTGTATACTAGTTTTGTCTAAAATTCATGGATGCTGGCCCATAGTGCGTTGCCGTAAACACTAACTCACTTTCATCCGAAGTTTGAAAAATAGTGAGAAGTGTTGTATACTGCATTTACAGCACAACCAAAAACTAGTAGTTTTTAAAAACTACTCGTAAAATTCCCTACAAAAAAAGGCTTTTAAAAAATGCTGGTTGTGGTACAAACGGGGTATTAAACAGATATTAAATATTTTGGAGTTTTGGGGTTTTAAAATCTTTCAGTAGGAAACATTTTGAAGTATTTTTGGATTGAGAATATGGGAATAAATTTAAGTTATTATCTTTCAATGTTGCACATTTCAATTTGCCAATTCATTTTTATTTCCCGGAATTCCGCAACAAAATTCCCGGTAAAGCGGTAAATTATAACTGAAATTTCCGCGAATTTACATGACGGGAAATCCCGTGAGAAAACCCTACTTAAAGCCTTTAAAGCAACATTTAAAACAAAATGATTGTTATATATTTTATTGTTTTGCATGTTCAAACAGATGGACAACTTGATTTATCATTTAAAATTTGCATGTACAATTTAATGAATTAAATTTAACTTATAAATTTTTTATTTTCTCTTATATTTTCAGATACGGAATCAAACAAAATTTGTATATTTGCGATAAATTTTTCAGCAGTCCAACACCTGCATCCTCCTCAGCAGCCTGTGCGTGTAATAACAAAAAAGAAATTATATCGTCACCTAAAATGCAAAAGGGAGTAACTAACAAAGTTTCTAATACCGGTTTTATTGATGATTATGATTACTTTGGCTAAACTACAAAACAAAATTTTGAATTTTCGGAGATAAAAAATAACTGTTTTAAAAATAAAGCTAGAATATTATATGTTTTTGTTTTCGCGAACTTTTTTGGTTGCCCTGCAAAGTATTGAAGTAGGGTTGAGTGATTATGAAGCATTGAATCTAACTACATTTCTCCACAAAATTGTTTGGTTCTATTATTAGAACTAGCCCATTTTTTTTAACGACATTGTTAAAATATCGCTGGACGTTGTTTGCTTCTCCTTTAAAAAAAGTAAATATGTTAGTTAAGTCATTTTGCATTTGTCGTGACGATATTTAAGATAAAGGCTGCTAATATATGTAGTAATCAAATATTTATTTAATTAATAAACTTCTTTTTATTAAAATTTAAAAATTTTGGTAATGTTTGTTTTCTTTGGTTTTGAGGCACATGACAATGTCTCAAAATTTTCTATGCTAAAAATTATATTAAATATTTAACAGACTCGACAGCAGGGTGGGGTGTGGGGGGGAGATGACAATGATATTTTCCCCAAACCGATTAAAACAATATAATGCGACATAACAGTACTTTAAAATAACAGGGTGCATAGTTTTAAATAATGGTATAATTACTTTTTGGAAAATTCAAAACGATTTTTTTAAGAATCAATAAAATTTTTTTAATTTTTGATCTTGTGCTTTGATTTTACGAAAGTGGATAAATCTCTGCCCAAGAATTCCAGCCTACTAAAAAATAAATCGGCGGTAAAATTATTAGTTTAAAGTTCACTATGATGATCTTAAAATTAAAAATTCAGAATTTTACAAATAATAACATCAGAAGTAGAAGTGCACAGTGAGAAATGTATATAAATTTTTTAGTGGTCCAATTGCAATGAAATTTGGAACAGTCAAAGTGACGTAATATCAAGATTAAGTTTTGAAGGTAAAAATGTCAGTATTTGTTAAAATGGAAATTTTAACTATTCAATAAAGTATTTATTAATATACATAATCCAATAATATTTTGGACTTCAATAGACTTTTGAGTCAGCAATTTGAAATTTATGTCCGAATTTATGATTTTCTGTAAGCAACCCACAATTCCCAAAAATATAAATAAAAGTTTCAAATTTTTTGCTGGCATGACTACATTTAAATCGGGGATTGGAAGAGACTTTTACAATAAATTAGGTACGTATTGGAGTGTCTGCAACCGCTTCCGCTAAAAACACCTTTCAGAATAGTATGCACACTTTATATGTTTGAAAAGAAAATATTTATTTTCTGGTAAAAGATTTGATTTTTTTTCTTCTAATTTCTATTTTAAACAAATGTAGTCTTTAGTGGAACAATATATTGCATTAATTTTTTTTTATTTAATCAAGAATTTATTTAGTTAAATAACTAATATTCTGAAAAAGAAATTTGCCCCATCATTTGCAAAAAATTAGACCTGAGCTTCAAAACACTGGACCATTCGGAAAAACCTGGAACCTTTTAAAAGGTTAAAAATCAAAACTAAAGCTCGAACTTACGTTTTTTATGCCTGTTCCAAATATAAATCGGACTACAATGTAAGAAATTGCCGAATTATTTCCAAAAATTGTGTGATATTTTCCACTGTGCAGTGTATTAGCATTTAATAAAATTTGTTGAAAAGGTCTCTCAAATATTTTTCATTTGCTTTACAAGAAATACACCATTGATCATAAATATTTCGGCCACGCTGATTCAAATGACTTGCAAAGTTGTTTCACTTATGAGCCAGATTTTTCGAAATTTTATATTAATATTCGTTTTTGGAATAACAGATTTTTATAATTTTTAAAATAAAGTTTAAAAAAATAGTAGACATAACAAGTATTAATGAACAGGGTTTTTTGTGTTTCAAATAAATGCTAATAAAATATTCAATTTGTATTTAAAAAATTTTAGGTTTTTTTTATGTTTCAAAGATGTGGTAATAAAATAGCATGTTAAATACTTCTAGCAAGATTATAATAATGCATGCATTCAAATTCACGGTGACGACAACACTATTCGGTGTTCACATTGCAAAATTAATGGCTAATTTCAGTTATAAAGTTTTCGTTGATATATATTTTAATCAGAAAGATGAAAACGATATTATGTTACACATAATGAATAATCCAAAATTCATAAGATAAAAATCAAAAAATGTTAAATTACATTAAGAAAACGGTACAATAAATGTTATAGAAACAAGAAAACGCTTTACTTACGCTAACAAATGAATGATACAAATGTAATGTGTGGACTCATTACCTAGTAGGGGTAAAGTAACTGGTTATTTATATGGTTACCGGGTTGGAAGTTTATTAAACACAATTTTTACAAAAAATTTTGTTTAATTAAATACACAACGTGGTCACGTTGGGACTCTACCCACTGAGCTTTCGTCACATATAATAATGGGTTCCTTAAAGTGTAGAATAATTGTAGTGTTTCCAGTATTCGTTTGTGATGTTAGAAATATATACCTTACCCCCAAGCTTACAAAGAATCACAAAGTAACGTGTCTAAATAAAGATTTTCAAATAAATATTTTAAATATTATTTAACGTCTACATTTCGTGAATTATGTAATTAATGATCGGTGAGTCCTTGTTTTAATATTCGAAATAATGCAAAAGGACGTATCATTACAAGATAATCCATGAGTGCATAATTATTGGTAATTCATTAATTTCTGTTTGGAAATAATAGTAAGGTAAGGAGTATCCATTACAAAGTAATGAATACTGTAACGCACTATTGGTAACGCATTAATTTCGGCAGGAAAGGAGTATACATTACACGGAAATGTATTACTTTATCGCATCCATTAACAAACTTTTTGCTGGGATTCACTTCTGCTTCAAATGACACCAACGCAAAATAAAACATTTAAAATTGATATAATTAGAAAAATAATGGAAGCGAGCCCCAGATGCGCAACGAGGATTTTAAAAAGTATGCCTACTGAAGAATAACGGAAAATTGAGGAATTTTTCCAGCACATGGAGATCTAGTTTCTGTCAATAAAGGGTGCCTACCTTTACAAACTGCTATTAATGTAACTTCAAGTTCAGCAGAAATAAAATTACTGTATCTTCGTGAACACAATGTAGAACAAGTATTAAACACACTTGATGCTGACTATTTAAAAAACTTAAAAATTGCAGCATCACTTAAAATTCTAAATGGGGATGTAACGGTTTCTCTAGTCAGAAACAATACAAGTAATGTAATACAAAAAAAAATCATTTGATGCTAATTTATTCATGTTATCTTACGTTTAACAAAACGTTTATTATATTGGTTTAGAGCCGTCACCTTGTAGAGCTACAGAAATGGATGAATGGAAAAATTAAAATCCCTCCTCAACAAAGTATTGGAGACCAATAAAGTTTGCTTACAAAAAGGAAACTATAGATGTCATAACTTAAGAAATTCGAGAAAGAAAAGATCAAATTTAAGAACTTCAACAAGTAATATTTGAAGACCAATGCATCGAAATAAATTTTAAAATATTCCTTACAATGATCGATGGAAAAGTGGCACAAGCTTTAACCGAAACAAAGTATTCGTCAAGCTGCACCATATGCCAAATAACATCAAGTCAATTAAGCCAACCACCATCACTATGACACATACGAATTTGGAATGTCTCCTATTCATGCAGAATTCGTTTTATGAAGCATATTTTTAAATTGGGTTATGATTTGCAATTTGGCCCGTTAGAATGTAGAAAAAATAAGCAAACAAAAAACAAATTTAGAGAAAATATCATAGCTAGGCTTTATAATTGACCAGCGCAAATGCAAGTGATGAAAACACTGCAAAGAGATTTTTTTCGATTTTTTTTTTCGATCCCAAAACTGCAGTATCTTTCTCTGGAGTACATTTTTAATTAATAAGACGATTCCAAATTATATTAAAGAAAGATAAATGCAAAAAAATTTGGTCAGTATGCCAATGAAATTGGAATTCTTTATAACGAAAAATATTCTTGGAGACATATGTCAACCACAGTTCATAATTTTTTCTTACCATGGCACGGTGGTCCCAATAACAAATTTAGCGCGAAAAAAAGTCGTTTTTTCGAATGGTATAAACTTGAAAAATTTGCTTGTTTTTTTAATGAAAAGTCCCCACCGTGCATAACGGTATACTTTTTTTTGTATATTTGCAAAACTATTACTGCAGTATTGTTTTAAACACAAGTAATTGCTTTATTTTATTTTTAATAAGAGACCAGTCGATAATTTTGTGTATTTTGGAAAGGTTGCAAAATAAAGTGAAAAGATTTTCTTTAATATTTGTTGGTTTTATTAACACAATAAAGGTATGAACTTTTTTAATTCGTGATGTGCCGTTGATTTAGCATTCTATCTAGAAAAAAATTTATGAAAATTAAAATGTATTCGTTAATTGTTTAATTTTATCTGTATTGTAGCTTGTGTGAGACTTTTAAGTGTGCATTTCACCAGCTTTCTATCCTATTTTTGTGTCGTTTTCTTCTATAATATGTGAATTGTTAAATGTTTAAGAATTCTACTACCGATTTTTGCCTAAACACTTCATATCGAATCTTTAGGTTGTAATGTCTATCACTAAAAGGGAGTTGTTCAATGTTTGGTATGCTGAGAAGGATCAAAAGAAAAAAAAAATTATGCTGTTATATTTCACATTTTTATCAAAATTTGTATACAAAATGATGAAAATGATGACTATAAAAATAAAGTAAAGCAAGCAGCTCGAAATTTCATTTGCAAACTGTCGAAGAAGTGGTGGCAGGCACATCGAACAAAGACTGTTTTCGAGTCTACTTATAAATGTTGGTTGGATGAATTTTTTGTCTATCCTAGTAAGTCCTCGTCGATGTTTTTAGAAGAAGAGTTAGCGGACAGACCGTCAACATCGCATCACGGAAGACCTTCCAAACCAAGGAAGACCTTCCAAAGCGGAATTATACGTGGAATTGTATCCGTGGTATTGCATGCCATCTAGTGTCCACAAAATATTGATTCACGGTGCAGACATTATTCAAAATGCTGCCCTGCCCATTGGAATGTTATCCGAGGAAGCTCTTGAATCTCGCAACAAAGACTTTAGATATGTTCGAGAACATCATGCTCGAAAAATGTCACGGGAAAGTAACATGCAAGACCTTTTTAACAATCTGCTATTTTCATCGGATCCATACATTTCTTCCGACGAATCGAAACACAGAACCATTGTGTCATGAGTCAATGGCTTTACTTTCTGATACTTCTGTTTTAAATGTGCAAAACCATTCAGAAGGCGAAACGGATTCAGAAACAAGCACAGATGAATAAATATTTTTATATATCGATGAAATACGCAAAATGTTTATTGTTTTAAATAAAATAAAAAACCACTGAAAATCAAAAATTCTTATCTTTTTATGTATTTTTTGACTATTTGTTATATTTTTATGTTTTTATGTGAATATTTATTTATTGGTCGATTATGAATAGCAACCAATCTTCAGTTGCGTTGTCAGAGACATAAAAATATATTACAGGTGACAACTGAGAGTTACCGATTTCAGTTGCTAAATAGCACATATTTTGCAACCACACATATTTTTTTGTCAGCTGGAAATGCAACTAAAGTTGGGTTGCTATCCATAACCGACCCATTAAACTTTTTGACTTAACAAAACACACAAATCAGCACATAGTAATTTTACAGGTCTTATGTCATTTAATTTTATATGGAAAGTGCCACACCCACTCAATCGAATCCGCCCATTTTTGGCGTGATATCGTGCAATACTAAGCCAATTGTTCGTACAAATTTTTATGCTTCTACATACTTTTAAAAAAGAGTTATGACTTTTTTCGTGCTAAATTGGTCAATGGGACCACTGTGCATGGGGAACAAATAATTCAACACAATAGCGCAATACAAGAAAAATGTCCAGATGTTGTACTAATGAAGATCTTATCACCATTTAGTTGTACATATCAGATCCATACACATATGTCCAGTATTCAACAAAAATGGAAATCAACCTCAAACGATTTAGACGAAGAAGCTAAACAATTTCTAAACAATTTCTGAAGAAAGTTTTAATAATATTGTTTAATTGATAGTATAATAATATAATTTGTTTCCGAATTAAGTATATACTTATTTGTATTACTAAATAGAAATAAAATACATATATATTTTAAACCAATAAATAAATGTTGAATTACTTTAAACTTAATCGACGTTCTGTTCCGATATATTCAAAAATACTATTTGGATATTGTTAGGAGTTTCAAAATGTCCTTTTTCAGTTGTATCCTTATAACAACTCGCCTTTTTTCCAAAAAAGCCAACTCTTGTACCCTGTGAATATTGGGACTTAAAAGTTTACACGGGCCACATTTTGGCATATGCTGACAAGATCTAAGTTCGAGAATAATAAATAAGTTGTAAATAAGTGCTAAAATACAACAGAAAAAAATAAGAAATTAAAAAAAGAAAACCTATTTGACATACAACTTTTACACTGAAACTCAACAAAAAATTAAAATGCTTTTTTTAATCCCCATAACTTTTGTTCCTAACAGACGATTTTAATTCGAAATTTGAAAACTAAAGTCCCACCTATCGAACAAAAAAAAAAAAAAATTAGATAAAAAATACCGGCTCTATGCAATAAGTCCCAGGTGCAAAAAGTCTTAGTGCAAAAAGCTCCCAATGAAATAAATTCTAAAAAATGAAATAAGTCTCGCCTCAAAAAAGTGAAATAAATTCTAAAAAAATTAAATAATGATGTGAGCAAGATTATTCAAGTTCAAGATCATTTGTTTTTTGTTAAACAAAAAACCGTGCAACGATATTTATTAATCAAAAAAATTCTTCATCCGCAACTTAATGCAGATTTTAATCCACTGCATTAAGTTGCGGATGAAGAATTTTTTTGATTAATAAATATCGTTGCACGGTTTTTTGTTTAACAAAAAACAAATGATCTTGAACTTGAATAATCTTGCTCACATCATAATTTATGATAAAAGATCGAAAAATAAACTTTTGGTTTTAATTTATTAAAACTTAAAAGTAAAATATTTGAAAATTAAATAATTTCCAAAACAAAATGAAACAAATCCTAGGTTTTGCTTGTTATTTCATCATGAAATAATTTGCAAAGAATAAAAATTAAATAACTCCCAAAAATAGTCCATGCAACACAAATGAAGTAAGGGCGTACCGTTATATTCCCCAAAGTCGGATTGCCCAAAAACCAAAATGACATATTGCCCAAATATCCGCTTATACCCCAAAATTGTGGATGTTAATATGTTTATAACGACCAAATCAATAACAGAAAATACAAAACTTTTTTTCTGTGCTATGGCATTTTATTTTGAAAAAACTTTTTTTTTGGCGCTTTGACGGTAAAAAAAGAAGTTATTGCTCAAAATCATAATTAATTTTTTTTTTTAAATGTCATAAGACATAATGTCTTTTGTGTCGCACGCAGAAAAAGATTTATTTCGCGAAGCCGCCTGCCGCGTTCTACGGAGGAAAAAAAACCCGCACGAGCGGCCGAAGGCCAACACCCAGAAGAACTTGTTTTTCAAATCAGCTGTTGAATCCGTTGAAATCTTATATTTTTAAGACATCAAGTAACATTTATTTGACCTGTCATAACTTTTTATGTCCCAAAATACCAACCCACACCAATGATTATTTTTTTAAAAGTCTGTTTTATTAAAAATTTTACGTATATCAATGTTAAATAAACAGAAAGTAGAGCAATGCTCTACTCTTTTATTTAAGATAAAAAAAAACAATCAATTAGCTGTTTAAGTGACAAAGCTATGACTGGTCAAATTATATTACTTATTGTCTTAAAAATAAGATTTCAACGGATTCGACATTGGATTTGTAAAATTAAGTTTTTCTGTGTGGCGGCTTTCTGTCGCTCTTAGGGTTTTTTCCTCCGTAGAGGACATTGGAGCAATTTCTTTAAGTTTCCTTAAAACTCCTTTGTTTGATTTCTTGAATCAGCCTAGACATTTTAGGACTTATGACATTAAAAAAAAAATAAATAAATTATGATGTTGGGCAATAACTTCTTATTATTCTGGCCAAACAAAAAAAAAGTCATAGCGCCCAATAAAAAATGTTATTTCGTCAAAATCAATGTCGTATAGCCCAAAAACAAGAAAATTTTTACAACAACAATTTACATATAATTTTTTTGGGCGCTATGTCCCACGCTAAGTTCTATTGGGACTTATTTCGTTTCGGAATTACTGCATTATGAAATAACACCTAATAACAAAAATTAAATAACTTCTAAAAAAATTAAATAACTGCAAGAGAATTGGGTATTATTTCATTTGAAATTACTCCCAAATTTGTATGAAAAATTTTTGGGACTTAATTAATTATTTTTTTTTTTTTGGGACTTTTTCACCTTGGAGTTATTGCACAGAGCCAAAATACCAACCCAGTCAAAAGGAATTTTGACCGCCTTCTCGTGAAATTACCCACTGTGCGTCGTTATCATACAATGTGACTCTTCAAGTTAACCATTACGAGAGTTTTATTGTCAGAGACACATGTTTATGTTGATTCCTCAAAATTTTTGTCTTTATATATGGGTTGAACCATCTCAACTCAACTTAAAATATGGCTGTTTTTACATCACTGTTTCCAAATTTGCTGAATTTTGGCAGGAATAAAGTGTATCAGAGAACTAAGAAAAATTTAAAATTAAAGTTTGCTGACGCTTCTGGATCCGGAAATATAAGGTCTTGAAAATCGTAAAAAATGTCAAAATTTACAAAGTTGTACTTACTTAATTGTAATTTTCTTAAAAAGTATTACAGGTAGCCAACTTATCAAGGTCGCATTTGAAAGGTTATTAAATTACCTTTAATTTGATATACAACATGATTTTTTTCTTGAAAAGGTCAAAGGTCACATCTTTTGACCTATAATTCGGGAGGCTATATCTTTAAAAACGATATTTTTAAAAATCTGAAAAAATATATGTTTAAGACTGGTTCCTTCCCTAAAGTTACGAAAAATTTCAGTGTTGAGGTATTCTTGGATCCAGAAATATTAAACATTATATTTTTTTAGTGCAGCCGGGACTCAAACTCTGACACAGTGTAGACATTTCTTCTTTTTTTTACTAAAGGGCTCTTTATGCTACATAGTTTTAATTCCCTTGTTAAATATCTACCTTTACTATGTAATTAATATTTCTGGATCCAAGAATACCTCCACTCTGAAATTTTTCGTAACTTTAGGGAAGGAACCACTCTTAAACATATATTTTTTTCAGATTTTTAAAAATATCGTTTTTAAAGATATAGCCTCCCGAATTATAGATCAAAATATATGACCTTTGACCTTTCCAAAACAAAAATCATGTTGTATATCAAATTAAAGGTAATTTAATAAGCTTTCAAATGCGACCTTGATGAGTTGCATACCTATAATACTTTTTAAGAAAATTACAATTAAGTAAGTACAACTTCGTAAATTTTGACATTTTTTTACGATTTTCAAGACCACATATTTACGGATCCAGAAGTGCCAGTGTATTCAAACTTTGCACTTATTTTAGTTCTATAATAATCTGTCTTCCTATGAAAAATCATAAAATTTGGAGAAGGTAGTGTACACCCATTGGTTGGTTTGACATGGAGTCACCCATATACAGTTTAGAATGTCTTTCAGTACTCAGTTGGAACAATACACCATAAGCTTAGTGGAAATCTGATGTTACGAATATTTCAAGAGTATCAATATTGAACCTTTAATTTCATAATTAGCCAATTCCACGCTTAATACGCAATACTTTCTTCGGTTTGTAACTGAAATTATTAAGAGTTGTCTAAATTTGTGTTAACATTTAATGGATATAATAATTTTGATGAATTATTTCGCTTCCGATGAGAAAAATTTTGATATTGAAATCTTTTTCATTTTCCTTGATGATTTGCGATCAAAAATGCACTTTATAGAGAACATTTTATGGATTTCGGAATTAAAATAAATCACTCTAATATAACTTTTAGGTCTTTGGGATTAACAGTTTTATTTTCATGTTCAAAACTAAAAAGGTTCCCTTTATGCTTAAATGAGAAAATTCCCTACAACTCATTTCGACACTTAAATTTCTGTGATTTTTGTGTTTAATTTGGCATATAAATCTTGTATCTAGCTTTTCATTTTATAAAGTTGTAATGAAAACAAAATGTAAAAAAATTTTCGTAAGCATTCTTTACATTATATTAAACATTTTAACCCTTGAAATGAAAAATACCCTCATTAAGAAAAACGTCTTAGCACATAAATTGTGGTAAACAATTTATATATAATTAATAAATCCTTCGTGGATTTAAATAAATTATGTTTTACCACATCTTACACCTTTGAAAAAATAAATTGAAACAAAAGAAACACTCAACTCCGACACCATGAAAAATTCCATTGTTTGAGATTGTTTCACTGGAAAAATAAATATGCGCATAAACAGTAGACTAGCCCACGCTAGTATGGACAAATAAAAGTGGATTCAGGTTCTTTCTATACAAGATTGCTTAATCGGACGATATTTAGAGGTCGCTGCACTTAAAAAAAAAGTCTGTAAAGTTGGGAACATTTTTGCTTGGAGGATCGTTGCAGAAAAATTGCTAATATCAGAAAAAAAAAAATTAGTCAATTTAGAAGAAATTTTGCTGAAATTTAGCAATTTTTCTGCGGGGATCCTCCCAGCAAAAATGTTGCTGACTTTACAGACTTTTTTTTGGGTGATTACGACTTTTAGGTTTCGTCTCCTATATTTGATGTAATTACTACACACAGAGAAAAATTTAGCTCTTTGTAGTGTTTCAGCTTTATTTTATATTTCTGACCGTGTATTATTTATACTATTTGATCATTCTAAATAATATTCCCACTCTTTCTATGATCTTAACTAGCTCTAAATTCATGAAAATTCAAATGGACCCATCCCTTTATATGGTTATATAATGTATTCTGAAGGCAGAATTAAAACAAAATAATTGTAAGTAAAAATAAAGTTAATTCCAGTGTACTTATTGTCGATGAGTTTAAACTTTTTTCTAAATCCGAATCTAAAGTCAAAAACGTTTCACCTTTCCAAGTTATGAACCATTCTATTTTTTTAACACTTTTTCCCGGCCAAAAATGTTTTATTGGTCTATATTGCGGAGATGTCCTTACAATCATTTTTCATTTTTTGTGGATTTGGCAGCTACATAAATGTAGCCCTCATTTGAGAAAAACTATATCGGGAAATGTGCAAGAGTATTTCACCATAGGGTTCTCGAAAATTATATTTTTTTTTGGAATTGTACTTACAACATTCAGATTTGTTAATATATTTGGACATACTAAAAGCACGCTTACAATATGCACAACAATAAATAAAACGTGGAAATCCATTAAGTAAGTCCAGAAAAATATGGAACATAGGCCAAAGTTTTGAACCAATTTTTTTTTTCAAAGCACACTAAGCCTTTATTTCGCGAGGATGGTTCAACATAGGTGTTTTGACTTCAGATTCGTGTTTAGGAGGCCAGAGTACTTAAACAATTTTTTTTTACTCTGCGCAAAAACCGTTCTATATCCATATAAAATATGAATTTTTCATAAATTTCGGATTAACACTGAAAAATCGTCTATTTATAGCAATTTATAAACATTGAATGATTTATCTGAAATTTGGACTGAGCACTATTGGACCTGGGGTAGCCTTGTGGAGCTCTAGAATTCGACAGTATTTTTTTCGGACACCCTAATAAACAGATTACACCCTTTGCTATCTTAAATAAAGACATACATAAGTAGGTTGTTTGCTGACTTTTAGTCTGATGCGTTTTTTCTGAAGTAATCTAAATATTTTCACAACAATTTATTTAATAACAGCGGCAGTAAGGAAAGTACGAATTGCCAAAGTTAATAAGAATTGCTCAAGTATTATCTAGGAAAAAATAACTAAGAACAAAAGTATCAAATCTAACACATTCCCATTTTTATGAAATTTGAATATATATTAAAAAGGAACAAATTTAAGATTGGCAACATTTTCTTAAGAATCACATTAAAGAGTTAATTATAGATATTTTCAGTCACAGTATTCGAAAAGCGATTTAATAATGTTCTCTGAAATATATATGAGATATTTCAAAATTTTTCAACACCTGCTGCAACTGACTTTAAATGTCTTTTATATATCAAGTCTATGAGAATCGATGTATAGGGTAAGGTAGAATATACTTAAAAACTGTGTTTCATGTTAAAAAGTCTACAACTAAAGAATTGATGGCAATTTAAGTGTCGAAAAATTTAAAAATTACTTATAACTTATAAGAGATTTTATTAATTTTATTTTTTTTTTTTTTTGCTCATAGTTTTTACTTTCAGATCCAAAACAATACAAAACAAAGTCACCAGACTTAGAAGATACACACGGGCAGGAAGCAACTTATTATTCCATAAAAATGGCGACAAAAACCAAAAGCGGGGATTTGTTTGTGAGTAAAAATGTATTCAAAAGATTTTTGCGCAGGAAGAATTTTCTAAAAGAACATAAAGTAAGATTTTAGCCGATTTTACACGTTTCCAAGGTGCACCGCGTGGATGTTTCTTACATTGCACCTCTTTTTTAAAGTTTTTTATTTTTTTTAATTTTTTTTCTTTATTTTTTTTAATTTTTTTTTTACTTTTTTAACTTTTTTGTGTTTTTTGTTTACTTTTTTTTATATATTTTTGTTAATTTAACTTTTATATATGAAGGGATGAAAAAGAAACTACTGCTTTTTTTAATCGGTTCTGGTAAGATGGATCTTCTATACTATTTATTTTGAATTTATCCCAAAACTTAACAAATTCTCTATGAATCGATTCCCCAGCTTGCTCAGACCAGACTCCTGAAATACTCCTTCCTTAAAAGACTGGTTACGACTTGATCTTGTTGTTTAGAGGGTAATTTTTCTACCAAGCTAAATATATTTTCACGTGCATTTGAGGAATCTGCGCCTTTACAAGAATGTGAAATACTTTTCCGATTTCTTGAAAACAATTTCTACAAATTTCTAAAGAAGTTCGCTCTTTACTTACCTTTGAACAAGATTTATCTACAGTACTTTCGGGAACTTTATTAACATGAGTAGTCGGAAATTGTTTTATTTTACCTCGACCTTTTTTTACTTTGGAATGGATAGTACAACGAGCAATGGAACAAATGTAACAGTCGCAAACCGTTACCTGTCTAGTTTATTTTGTGAATATAATGTCCTCGTAATTAGGCATACATGGAAGAGGTCTTTTCATAACATTTTTACCTTTATTTTGCAATTCATTCAAAGTTAACCTGCAAATATGACAAACAGCCAGAGGGTATTTTTCATTCGAAGAGTCAAAGTGGTTATTAATATATTTTTTGATTAATAAAATATGTTCTACACTCAATATAAAGTATTTTGGTGGCTTATTTTGAAAGAAAATTTTTTTTTCCATAAGGGGCACACACTTTTCGCCGATTCTCTTCGTTGTCACATTTGCGATTCAAATGAGCATGAAGAGACATTTTATTTAAATTGATAATTACTATAATAGAGGTTGATTTTATTCAAAAATAGGAAAAATATAATATAAAAATTTCTTCACCAAACACGTCTGATTGCATTGATAGTTCATAACATATTAACACATTTCAAATGCTCTGACAAGTACATTTGCTTGAATGTATACACAAAAAAAAAATCAAAGAGAAACAAGTATGTACATACTTAAATAAATTTGCTTTTATGCACAAAAAGGGAATTCCCCTAAATTTGTGCTATTTACAATTGTTTGAATGTATACACAAAAAAAAACGAAAGAGAAACAACTATGTACATACTTGTATGATTTACTGAAAAATACAGATGCGAAAAAATGATTAAGAAATTGTGGTTTTGACCTTTTGAATATTTAAAAAATTCTTCCTGCGCATAAATCGAAAAAAGTGAATATCTCAAGAAAAGGATCAGCTAGGATTTCAATTCAAACGGCTTTGAATACATTTTTCATCACAAACAAATCCCCGCTTTTGGTTTTTGTCGCCATTTTTATGGAATAATAAGTTGCTTCCTGCCCGCCGTGTACAGTTACTAGAAAGTAATTTCCATATCGCTGCTTGGTGGTTTACAAGTGAAACCAAAATTTCTTGATTTTTAAACTTTCGTAGTTTTTGCCTTTGTTGGTTTTTTGCGCCGTTTAATAGAATTGAGTTTTAAGATGCTATTTTTTAAATGCTGTTCTTAAAACTCAATTATATTAAAAAAAATATATTGATATTCTTCCGTTTGATTCTTACAGCTGGCAGTTTGTTGAAAAATGTATCCTATAGAGACAATCTGACAATTATAAAACACAAACGATTTGAAAGGCATCTGAAGTTTGTCTTTTAAGAAAGACTCAATTTGCTGCATTGTAATACATATTCTTTATTATATTCGCTATGATGTTTGGCACTTCCTTACGTTCAATTCATTTCCATATGTGACGTCTTACTATAGTGTCGAATGCTCTTTCGAAATCGACAAATAGTAGATATGATAACAATAGTAGATATGATCTATAATAATTCTAAGCGAAAACCAGCCTGTTTTAGCGATAAAGATTGATTCAACTGAGCAATGCGATCCAGGATTATCATTGACATATCTTCTAATATTGCACGCCAAGTTTTGCTTTTTCGTAGGTCGCCTTACTCGATACAGTAACAATTAACCCTTCTTTCAAACGCTTTGGTGTTAGTTGCCGGGTGAATGCAATAACCCCTACTGAAATAACCCCCACCGCCGAAATGAAATAAGCCCCACCAAATTTATAAAAAATTTAAAGTGGGGCTTATCTCATTTTTGGAGCGCAAAGTTTCATTTTAATACGTGGGTATTATTTCATTTTATTACCCACCACATTTGGTGGGGTTAATTCATTTTCATTGGTGGGGTTTAATTCATTTTAATTCTAATATCAATTCTTGGTTTTTGAATTAATTCCTACTTTTACAGTACTAGTTTTATTTTGTAAAGGTGATATTAGAAAGTACGAAAAAAGAATACGTTATTTCAATTAAAAAAACACATTTCTTCTTATTAAAAATCCATTCGTGCCCATATCACCAGGTTCCTTAGTTGGTAAAAAACTAATAATTTGCCCTTTTACAGAATGTTGACATAAAGGTGTATCCATATTTTAGAAGGACACGGTGGGGTCAAATAACACCAACTGAAATAAAACAAAAATGGAAATGAAGTCAAATTCACAGGTTGACTTTATTTCCAACAAAAATGGAAATAAAACCAAGTTGGCTATATTTCCTTTTAAAGAATATCGTGTTATCCAATTTAAATCAATATTCCATTTATTTAATCTCAACGTGAAAAAAAAAATTTAAAAAAAAATGTTTATTGTTTTGTGTCGCGGGCAGGAAAACTTTATTTAGCGAAGCCACCTGCCGCATCCTACTGGAGGAAAAAAACCCCTAAGAACGGCCGCAGGCCGCCACACAGAAAAACTTAAGCTTGCGAAGCCATATTTCATTATTTGCCTCGTATTGACAAAATATGCCAACTTTGACCCCTTATATCTTCTTTATTTAAATAATTTATTTATCTAAATAATGTAAAGTGGGGCTTATCTCATTTTCGGTGGGCAAAGTTTCATTTTAATACGTGGGTATTATTTCATTTTAATGCCCACAAAAATTTGGTGGGGGCTAAATCATTTTCATTGGTGGGGAATAATTCATTTTGGTGGGGATTAATTCATTTTGGTGGGCACAAATTCGGTGGGGCTTATTTCATTTTCGGTGGGCACAAATTCAGTGGGGCTTATTTCATTTCGACGGTGGGGGTTGTTTCAGTGGGGGTTATTTCATGCACCCTTAGTTGCCTGTTTTATGCATCAGTTATTTGAAGACCAGGACGAGTTCACTTTTAAAATTCTGAATTTTAATTGATATTTTCTGAATTTCAAATAACAATTTCTGAATTTCAATTGATAAATTCTGGATTTCAAATGGAAATTCTGAATTTCAAATGCAAATTCTTATTTTCGATTGATATTTTCTGAATTTTTAATGGAAATTCTAAAATTCAATTAATATTTTTTTTAATTTCAAATGGAAACTCTGTATTTCAATTAATATTTTCTGGATTACAATTGCAAAAGATTCAGTCATTTATCAAAGTCTCAAACGAAAATTTAAAATTTTTTATTTTTATTGGTATCCCGTTTTGGAAATTTCAAAAGGTGGCAAATCTACATATACATATATATTTCTAGTTTTAGTATTTCTAGAACAGACTACGTTTAAGCAAACGGATACAAATTATCTCACGGTTTACGTAAAATAAATGAAAAAAATAAAAAACATCAAGTATCTCCAGGCATCAGTGTTTTTCACAAATTAATCACATAGTTTGAACTGAGAGGTAGTACTATCAGTTAAAATCACATACTAACTGAGAAATATTGCATATTTAGTTATTTAAAAGAATTTTCTTATTATTTCACCAGGTGTTCGCTTTTTCTTTACCCGTTTAAAAAAATATTATATAATGTCATATGCAATGATATCTCATTTGATATAACTGGAGATATAAAATTACATCGGGTTTGATATGTATATACTAAATTACCCGACGATAAAAGTTTATATCTAGTTGTATATAGTAGAGCGACTCACCAAAAAAGTGCTCGATGTACCCTCCTAAAAATGAACCTTGGACTTTTTTAAAATAACATTTAAAATATTTCGGCTCCAGCTTTGACCTCTCGTGAGCTGGACCATTTTGAAAATGGGTCTATTTTTGCATGTTTTGTTATTTTGAGAATCTTTTTGGCGGCATATTTTTTTCGCAAATTAAAAAAAGAATATGCCTCCAAAAAGTCGTGGATCATTTTTTTTTTCTTTCTTTAGTCCTATTTTCATCCATACATGATCTAGAAACTAAATCCGCTATCATATTAGAGTTACCACAAAATTGCATTTATATATATTCCAGAGCACCGTGTAAAATGCATCTAATTTGCAAAAATCTAAATTATTTACATACAAAGATGATGTACTTGGCAAAAGAAAAAATTTGATACCAATATTGTCCTTTTTAAAACTAAGAGTTACCACCCATAGCACGAATTTCAAAAAAAAAGCTGAGACCCGTATTTAATTAAATTGACTACAGATTAAAATATGTTAATTTGGCATTTTTATTACAAACAACCCCGAACAAAAAATTCAAAAACCGTTTTTTTTTACAGAATATCCTTAAAAAAGGACAAGGATGACCGTCCTTGGACAAATTGTATATACAGTTGGACGCGCCTTTCTTATGATACCCATATTGTATATGTTGGTAAGGAAACAGATTCTTAAATTAACAAACATGCAAAAATGGACCCTTTTTCAAAATGGTCCAGCTCACGAGAGGTTAAAGCTAGAGCCGAAATATTTTAGATGTCATCATAAAAAATACCAATGTTCATTTTGAGGGGGGTGCACCTTGCACGAATTTCGCTTCCATACAACTTGAGTCGCTCTAGTATATAGGTGATATAATTATATATAATTACACATGTGTCCATTAGGGTGATAACTTTTTTTGGACAACATTCTCCCCAGGGGTTTTCTAATGGCAAATATTGTATTAATGATAAAAAAAACTATTTCAGTTCAATTTGGTAAAAAAAACCTTGCGCACCGACAGCGATTTCTAAAATGCCTTTAATATATTTATTTTAAATTTTTTTTAATAACAATTTTTTTTAAATATGGTTTATACATATGTAAGTAAGCAAATTTGGAAGAAAACTATTCCATTGACTCGAAAACGGACTTTACTATTGATATCAGCATGCCTTAATTATATAGATGTGATGGTCAGACGTTGAGGCATCAAAAAAGTTTTTTTTTTAACTTTGTTTGATTCAAAACTTTAACGCGTTTGGTGCGGAACCTTTTTTAACGATAGCGAAAAACTAAAAACGCAGTTCTTAATATTTGTCCATGCCCTACACGATTTTGTCTGGGGAGATTTGATATTTGCAAAAAATGCAAAAAGTTATTGCCCTAGTGTCCATATGTAACGATATATATTTACACCTTATATATATTTTTACGAAAATATATTATACAGCTCTATATATCATCATATATACTTCCAAACAAATTCTATCACTTTTATAGATATTAATATATGACATCACAATAAATGCTATATAAATAGATGTGTTAAGATTAAAAAGAAAAATGCTATCACTTTTATATATAAACATTAGAGTTCGTCGGAAAAGTATAAAGTTTATTTGTTTTTGGGATAGCATCACGTTTTAAAATTGTTAGGCATCAAAAATAAATGGCGTCATAATTTTTTTTAAATCTCAACTCTTTCCACTGGAGTGCGGAGGCCAAAAACTATGATTAAGGTGCTCTTTTTCTGCAGAGCGAAATCAAGTTATTTCAAAAAACTTTTAAAGTACTTTTTTATAATAGACGATCAAAAAGCATTTTTAGCTGAGAAAATTGCTGTAAAAATTTTCGCATTATGGGAACCCAGTTAAAAGTTAGTAAGTTTCCAAAATGTTGTCTTAACTAAAATGTAATATTTTATTGATTAACAACCTTTTAACAGGCCGCGATATATCGAAACTGTTTGTGGCATCTTTCTTAGCTAAAATTTTTTCATTGTTTGTGGTTAAAAAATATTTATTTTTCTGTTTCTTATTTTATTAATTAATAATCATATAATTACAAATTATATACTATTACCCTAACCGAGCACTAGCTACTATGGCCTTCGGCGCGTTGTAGCGAAAACAGACCAGTGCCTCTGGTGGGAATCGAACCCACGACCCCCGCTCTGATAAGCCAGCACGCTACCAACTAGCCTACCGGGCGCACGGTTAAAAAATATATTTTTATTATTTATTACCAAAATTGATACCTTATTAACTTTTTAGCGGTTGGCAATATTTCAAAAATGCTTGTACTATTATTTTCAGTTGGTTATTCATTTTTATTGTGTGTGATTAAAAAATTTATTTTTAAATTTTTTTAAAAAATATAGTTTTCCGTCCACTTTATTCACTAATCAGTGCACTTAAAAACCAGGGTAAAAAGTTTTTTTTTTATAATTTTTGGAGTAGAATCGAATGATAGGTTAAAATTTAATACAAATAATCACCTTTTTGCTCAGTAGTGAAAGGGACCTTAAATTAGCGTATTTGGCCACCGCCCGAAAGTGGAAAGAGTTGAAATTGCAAAAAAAAAATAATAACTCAATTGTTTTTATTGATATAAAACCATAATATCCTAAAATAAAATTTTGATGACGAACTCTAATAAATATATATGGTAAAATTTAACAAAAAAATCTATTACTTTTTTATTCAATTATCAGAAAAAAGCTTAATTTATTGTATTTAAAGCAAAAAAAAAAATAAATTTTTAAAAAAAGTAGAATAAAAAAACTTAGAAAGCTAAACTTAAAAACAAAAGTTCAAAGTGACTAGAATAAAAACGATTTCAAGAGTATAAAAAGAACTTAAAGTCAGAAAATCTTAAAAATGCAATGAAGAGCCCAAAAATCTTAATATCTAAATCTAGTTTAATGCTCTAAATCAGAAAATTTAGATAAAACAAAAAACATAAAGTTAAAAGGCGAATTTTTCTACTTTGGTTCATTAGTATGTGGAATGTGAAACAAAATAGTATATCGGATTTCCAAAGAATTTTATGAACTTATATCAAATTATATATAACTTGATTAAATTAGATATTAGATAGATAGACCAATTTTTTCGATCATCTCATGAGATCACATGTTTGATTCAGAAAGACACAATTGTATAAAGTTATATATACACATAGAGAAAAATGAAGCTTTTTGAAAACTAAATTTCGGTTAGTTCTACTGAAATCGGCTGGTACAATTAAATATTGGTTTCCACAGCAAAATGTTGTCAAAAAAGCTGAATTTTAGTCGCAACACGCAAAATATTCTGAAATCACATTTGAGAATGGTTGAACTAGACAAATTTATTGGCTGTATACCCCAAAATACAATTTTAAATTCGGTAGGCACTTTATTTTTCTGTGTGCATAATTTTTTCATATAATTATATGCTTAATATAAATATATTATATGCTTTATATAAAATTTAAGTAATAAAACAATTCATTTAACTTTTTTTTTTGCTCGGGTAGTTATTCGTTTGTATTTTTTGTTACAAAAGACACAAGTACAATATCACAACATTTAATAAAAGTTGCCTCAACATGGCCAAAAACTGTTATTTATTACATTGGAACATCATACATTTAGCGGTGATATAAAATACTCGTTAGAATTTAAAGAATCAAAATTATGAAAATTGAACTTTAACATGCCAACAAAAGTGACGGGGGTTTTATGAAGTGTCTATGTTATAAACATCCGTCTTTAATGTTGTTAGCCTAGTTAAGTAATTGTAGTTGGTTAGTTTATTTCATACACACACATAATCTCATCTGTATACATGGAAATATTAGGGATTGCAAAATCCCGCACCTTTTCATTTCCCGGCAAAGCGAAATTTTTTTCAAAATTCCCTGGATCACGCTCGAAAAATAACACTGTACAACACAAAAAAAAATTACAAGGTCCGACCGACAAATTTTGATAGAAGAGGCAAAAAAAAAGACACGTGTATCGGCGTTTTGAAAGTTTACATCTGGGTTTCATTTTAGGGGGAGGTAAAGTTTCCCCTAAATGCACATTTTGTATTGTCAATCGGCATAGAAAATCGAGTACAGCTTACGTTTAAAGTATATAGTGTGTTAAGCAAACTTATGTAAAATATTACGGAGAACATTTTTGTGGAATATGTTAACCCTCTAACTCCTCAAGGTAAGGGTCTTTTTTGTCCTTCTTTTAAAAAACAGCAAAAAACACCATTAAAACGGGGATTTAAGGGGTTAAAATGTTCCGCAAAAATATCCGCCGTGAAATTTTACTATAAGTCCCTGAATACACCAAAACGAAAAATTCAACCAGAAAGTCAGCAATAAGACACAACAAAAGAGAGCTTATTGTTAATTTCGCATTTATTAAGAATTTTATTTTAAAGTACCCCAAAAATTCAGCATGAAAAAAAAAATAGTTCAAATTTCACTATTATTTTACCTCCTATAGCAAATTTGGATAGGAAGTATTCATTAATTACATTTTTTTTTAGCTATATGCAATTCCACTTCATTATCATACATTGTCCAGCATATTGCAGCGATAAGCAAATGAATGCTTTTGCCTTTATAGCGTTCTTCAATGGGTGCGCACGTCTGGTTCTCAAAGTAATCCATATGGGAATTTAAAAAATGAACGCCTAGTTTTTCAAAAGCTCTAAGCATGGTGTCTACGTATATTCGAGCAATAGGAGACCGATTTTTGCATAAGACATTGAATATTACTTCCTTAATGCTTTTCCACGAATTAAGCTCAATTGATTAGAGCATTTCGTCGAAGTCAGCGTTTTGCATTAGCTTTTCTTCTTGACCGACAAAAACACCTGTTTGTATGATACCAATTTTAAGGCTTTTAACAAGAACAACGACTTGAAGAACACATACATACCTTCTTTAATGTTAGCTTCGCTTAATTTTGGAAACATTGTTTTCAGAAAATTCAATGCTGATCCATTTGTATCCAGACATTTAACAAAGTTTTTTACCACATCAAGTTGATATGCAATGGGGGTAAGATAGTTTTTTCAGTTGATGAACGATATTGTGCTCTCCTAATGTTCCTAATGTTATAACAAATGCGACAGCAATGCTTCGGCGTCCACAGTTCATCCGAAAAAAACTTCTAGCTCAAAATACCTTTTATAGATGTCTTCAACTTTACTATTAAAAAACGTAACTTTATATTCCGATATAGTATGTTTACCGCAGATATAGCAAAACAAATCGTTTTTCCAAGCAATTGAACATTTTCGCCAAAAACAAATCTTACGCGCTAAGTTTAATTGCTTACTTTAATCTTTTGTTATTTTTTAAGTAAAACACTCTAATTACAAAACAAATTATGTCCACAATATATGCACCGCAAATTGACATGTTTTCAGTAGAATAAGAAATATAGCACTTGATTTTTGATTTGATTTTATTTTTGTTTTTTTTTGTTTTTGTTGTAATGTAACGGATCTAATCTGCCAAAGAACAGCTGGCAATCTATATACTTATATATCTATGAATTTATAGGTCGGTGTACAGTGTAATGAAGTGGTATTGCCTAGAGCTAAAAAAAATGTAATTCATGAATACTTCCTATCCAAATTTGCTATCGAAGGTAAAATAATAAAGATATTACTGATTTTTAGTGAAATTTGCACTATTTTTATTTTCATGCTAAATTGTTGGGGTACTTTAAAATAAAATTCTTAATAATTCTTGTTGTGTCTTATTTCTGACTTTCTGGTTGAATTTTCCGTTTTGGTGTATTCAGGAACTTACAGTAAAATTTCACGGCGAATATTTTTGCGGAACATTTTAACCCCTTAAATCCCCGTTTTAATGGTGTTTTTTGCTGTTTTTTAAAAGAAGGACAAAAAAGACCCTTACCTTGAGGAGTTAGAGGGTTAACATATTCCACAAAAATGTTCTCCGTAATATTTTACATAAGTTTGCTTAACACACTATATGCTTTAAACGTAAGCTGTACTCGATTTTCTATGCCGATTGACAATACAAAATGTGCATTTAGGGGAAACTTTACCTCCCCCTAAAATGAAACCCAGATGTAAACTTTCAAAACGCCGATACACGTGTCTTTTTTTTTGCCCCTACCTATCAAAATTTGTTGGTCGGATCTTGTAATTTTGGAAAAAATTTGATTTTGTTGTATAGTGTAATTCAAGAAAATTATCTAACAAATCATATTTTTTTGTATGCAAAATATCTTTTACGACCTAAAATTTTTTTTATAAAAATAAGTCTCCGTATTTCAGTGGTTTTTAGTTTTTTTTAGTGTGTGAGAAATTGATTTTTTAATACCAAATCCTCTAAGAGTTTGATTATAAAAAAACTCAGCATAAAAAATTGTAAGAGGGAAATAATAAATGTAAAATTAAAGAAAATTTAAAGTCCATGAGTCCTACCGAAAAGTTCGGCCACAAACGAAATTTGCAGAATATTTTGTAATTGAAAGTGTTTTGGACATATTTTTATAAGGTCCAAATTTTTAAAAGCGATCTATAGTGACATTAAATTTCAAATTTAACCTTCGCTTTACCAAAGGTTTTTATGTACGTCGTTTACCAATACCCACCGGGGTGACCATGCACTTCTATACAAATGCTCATGGGCGATCAAGCCTGGATTGTCTCATAAAGTGAAGAATTTTATTGTTGTTAAACTTATGATAAGTAACAGCTTTTTTTTTGCAAAGTATATCAAAGTAGATCTGTTACAATAACAACAACAATGCTGCACATTAGCGCTATAACTTTTGGGCCTTTGCTGATAATGGGCTGCCAAAATTCTTCGCAGGTGCCCCTATCAGAACTTTGGAAGAAAAATTCATAGCCATTGTATCGTGCAACCATGTCGCGTAACAGATTTGCGGAAATTATACAATTCCTTCGCTTTGACTGGCATGCTACAAGAGTTGCTCGACAACAGGAAGACAAGGCTGCACCTATCAGAGATGTATTCGAGATGGTAAATTCCAACGTGAAATCGCATTATCGACCACACGAATCAATTACAGTGGACGAGCAGTTATTCGAATTTCGGGGTCGAACACGTTTCACGCAGTACACGCCTTCCAAGCCAGCTAAATATGGTATCAAAATCTGGTGGGCGTGTTATTCAAACACGTATTATTCACTTCAGTGGCAAATATACACCGGAAAAGTGAACAATTTAAGGGACACTAACCAAGGTGAGCGTGTTGTAAAGGATTTAGTTGGAATATACATAAAAACTGGAAGAAATGTCAGCATGGATAATTCTTTTACAACATTGCCATTAGCTAAGGAGCTGGCCACTTGGAAGTTATCAAGCCGTCCCGAGACCGCGAAGTCACTTCAAGTCTATTCGGTTTCGCCGAAAATGTTACATTGGTCTCCTATGTCCCAGCCAAAAACAAATCAGTTGTTTTGTTGTCCACGATGCACAATGAAAAAACTATTTCTGGTCCACAAAATAAACCAGAAATAATGCTATATTACAACAAGACTAAGGGTGGTGTGTACACCATGGACAAAATGTTGTCACAGTATTCCACAAAACGAGCAACGTTCCGCTGGAAATTTAAAAATTGATAACAAAGCTTTACTCTTCAGGTTAACCAGTTACGGATAAGAACCAGGATGATAATTTTGAAGCAGATGAAACTCCGGAAAGGAATGCAACTGGTCGCATCAAAATAAAAGGCAAATGTTATATGTGCTACTCTTCTAAACAAAGAAGAAATACACGAAAAGTTTGCATTAGGTGTAAGAAGCCCATTTGCGCAGAGCACAGCGTCAGTCAATCTAAAAAAATGCCACTAGTGCTCATCAACATAATTAAATAAAATAAATATTATAATTACTAATGTGAATAAATTACAAGTGAAATAACTGTTATAAAATTCTTCTGTATGTTCAATTTTAAAGGGTCACCCGGTAATCCACGAAGTAAAATTGACAAAAAATTAGAAAAATCTTAAAAAAATAAAAATGTTAAAATGTTTTTCCAAAATTCAAAAGAACTCAACATTTTGTTCAGTGAGTTGAAATTTACCCTGAATCGGAGAAAAATTAACAAAGTTATTAAAGAAATGAAACCAAAATGGTCACCCGGGTGGGTATTGGTAAAGCGAAGGTTAAGGTCGAAGCCTGAGATAATCCGTAAAGTTAATTGTTGCGATGAAGATAACATAATATTACCATCTTCAAAATGTTTTTCAAATGTTAATTGCTACATTAAAAATTTTAAATATCAAACTGTATTCTTTAAAATTGTATTCTTAAAAATTTCGGAATTTGCGGCAACATAAAAATGCATAGTTTTCCTGGAATCTCGGGAAAGGAAATCCCGGGATGTATTCCCTAGTAAATATGTATACAATCAATCATGTTTATACACACAGACTTCTCAAATATCACACTATTCATCCTGATTTTAACACACAAAAAATACTGCTTCTTAGTGAATTTAGTTTAAGATTATGGTACTTGTTTTATAATGATAGACCTTACTAGTCTGCCTTTCATTTAGATATTCACACATTCTGGTTTTTCTTTTTTATACTTTACACATGCTGTGATGAGGGTACACACAGAAAACAGATTTGTTGTGCCAAACGAATTTGTCGCCAACCGAATTTTGGTAGTTTCATGCAATATCACACAATTCGGTTGCGTATACTGAATTAGGAACATTTTTTAAATTTAATTGGCTAATATGTTCGAATTTTTATATGCACATATAAAATACCCTATGGGGAATGAGGAGTCAATTGACCCAAAAGTGAATGGTTAAAGAAGGACTTATCACAGAACTGGTATAATTTAATACTGAAGTGGGTTAAGCGGTGTCAATTGTCCTAAAATTACCAATCCTGTGACTGGTAAAGGGAGGACATACCACTTAACCAGAATGCTTATTAACAAGAAAAAGCCAGTTGGCCAGAATTTTACCCATTGGAAGCTCTTTAGTTTTCATTTATTTTTTAAACTGAAAATTATTAATTTTGTTATTTTTTTGTCGATATTTATGTTTTTTTTTTTGGTTTATTAAACAATTATCGGTATGAGAAAATTGACCTAAAAGAACCTGGACTACTGGAAAATGACTTATCACAGGACTAGTACTATTTACAATTGATGTGAGTTATGTAGTGTAAATTGATCTAAAAAGACTAGTTCCGTGACTGGTAGAAGTAGGACATATCACCTAACTGGTATACATATTGACTAGAAAAATCCAATGAGTTAGAAATTTATTGTTTAATTTTCTACCATTGTTTACATTGAAAATTATTAAATTGTACGACATGTCATGTGGTTAGTCCGTTTTGGTTAGTGCTCCGACATGGCCATTTTGCGACAGTCTTGTGGTATGCCCATCTTTGGTTAGTCCTGTGGCATGCCACTATGTGGTTTAAAGCAGGACAAATGACCCCCTCCTATGACAAGCCCATGTTAAAGTTGCCAGTTGTTTACATAGGGTAGGGTTTAGCAGAGGACCGGTCTCTGGCACGAAGGGACCGATCCTGTAGCACACGCAGGACCGGTCCCATTCCCCAAAGAGTACTTCTAACGGAATTAAAGAAAGAATCGTAACGAATTAAAAAAAAAAAATATTTTTGTTTTTATTATTTTATTATTGTAGCAACAGTATGAAAATATTCTTTAAATACAATCTCAAATGAAATTCTTATCGGTAGATAACCAAAAAACAAAAATATGCTTGAATTTAAAAGATTTCCAAGTAATGTTTTCACTTTAAAAAAAAAGGACCAACTAGAAAATTTACAGCCTAATATAATTTGGATTTTTATTAAATTCGGATATGCGACAGATGGTACACAACTAACGAACAAGAGCAATTCTTTATAGTCTCAATATTCTTTTTAAGGCTTATTTTTGACCCCAGCTTTTTAACTCTTATAAAAGTAATTTTCTTTAAATTGCCTGGGACGTATTTTATAATGAAAAGTGAAAACATTACATTAAACAAGTTACATAAAATAATAGTGTTTATAAAGTGTAATTTTTTTTTTTTTTTAAAGGATTCATATTCTTTTCTTCTATTCATATTTAAAATTAAGTTGAATGGGTCTTTTTGTCTCCCGGCCACTAAGGGTTAAACATTTTTCTAATAAAAGTAAATATAATTATAGTCTTATCATATTTAAAGAATATTTTTCGAAAATTATGAAAGATATTATTCTGTAAATTTCATAGTGGGCCTGTTTTTTTTTGCTAAAAGTCTCAAAATTAGCCCTATATGGATGAAGTTACATAAAATATTTACTTTTACCTAGTTTAAATTTTTTTTTATTTAAAGACTTTACAATCTAGTAGTCACAATTAAAATTAAGTTTCATGGGTTATTTTTGTCCTAAGGCCACTAAGGGTTAATTTTTTTTTTAAATAAAAGTAAAGATAATTATAGTCTTAATAAATTTTAGTGCTATTTTTCCGAAAATTATGCAGACTTTGATGAAAACATTAAAATTTTTTTTAAATTTTTGACAAAATTTCATAAAATGTCCTGTAAATTAGCTGCTCCAAATACAAAATTGAATTATACTTTTTCCAATTTATTTTTCTTCTTTAATAACAACTATTGTATTATAATCAGCAATCGACATCTGCTGATTAGGCATTTTAAAAAATCTTTAAAACTAATTTAAAAAAAAAGTTTTTGCATTTTTATTAAATTCGTGGGTCATTTTGTATTTCTGGCTAGAGCGGGTTAATGATATCCGATGAAGTCAGAATTCCATATCTGAACTGATTTTGAGTTAATTAAATGAATAAATGAAATAAAAAGTAAATTTTGTGGAAATTTCGAATTTTGGGAATTTTTAATAATGCACCTTTTGCAAAAATGTCATTTTCAGCTGTCTTGCGTCACGTTTGATTTCTTTCATTTGGAACCATTATAAACTGGGGGTGTACTGACAAATCTATTTCGTATTAACACTCTAATGGACGTATTTCACATGTCGGTAAAATAATGGTACATATTTAAAGACATCTGATTGCCGCAACAAAAATTTAATTTTTTTCTCTTAAACGTATTTCTCGAAAATACAGCTTAGATTTAAAATTTTTTAATATTTATTGTATAAACACAGATTTTTCTTTAATTTTTTTTTTTTTTTAAATTTTAAAATAATTTTTTAATTTCTTTTTTATTTGACATTTTCGATCGGTTCTATTTACAATTACCAAAATCATCGGTTACAATTACCGATCCTTGGATACTACTATGTTTACCATTCAATATAAAATTACTAGTATGGAACTAATAATTTTTTTTTTTTGCAATTTAGTTATTATAACCAGTTTTCAATTTCAAAGATCAGTTGAAGGAGGTAAGAGTACAAATTAAAACTTTTTAAGTACTTGGAATTACTGAATTGAGTATTAACATTTTACTAAGATCCAAATTGGTTAAGAATTCAAATAATTGTTTAAAAAAAAAACTAATATTTGTTATTCACTATTAAATTCCTGTTATTAATTTATGCTTTTCAATAATACAATTGAAGGGCTTATTGTAAAAACTTGATAAGCCACATTTTATTTTTTTGTTTGTTTTCGCCTTTTAAAGGTTAAAAAATTAAACCATTATGATTTTTATATGACATTTATACTCTATGTACTGGCAATAAGAGTTTAAGCAAGACATTTATTAAATATTAATCAATAGATGCTTAGAAAACAGCGAAAATCCATAAAACAGTAAATGTGACTTATCAAGTTTTTACAACAATGCCTTCAATTGATATTATTTAGTTGCTATAATAACTATGCTGTAGTGATAAAATCATGGTATTCCTGGTTGATTTCCAACTGATTTATTTTCTGTGTGTATATATCGGACTTTCATTCCGTTTGTAACCCGAAAAATATGCCTAAGACGCCATAAAGTATATACATATATTATTAATCCTTATTCAATTTTAAGGTGAATTGTCAATGTATGTATGTCCATCTGTCCGCCCGTCTGTCTGTTGAAATTGCGATCACTGTGCAAAAACGAAATATTTTTACATAGACTGGTGTACATTTTCCCGAAAAGTTTGGTATTGATAGTGGACGAAATCGGTCCAGCGGTTCTAAAGTTATGAGTAAAAATGAGAAGGTGCATCTCATTTTTCTATACAACTTTTAGTATATTAGTACAATTTCATAGTAGTAGTACAAAATATTATGTCATATTTTTCCACTAGACGCTAAGATGTGAATAATATATTAAACTCAACTAGAATTTTTATTTCACCTCAAATTTTTTTCACCACAAATTTTTTTTTCTTTGCATGTAAAAAAGTTCTTCGTCTGAAATTTTTGTTTTCATATCTAATATATTTTTTAAATATTTATTTTGTTGTTTCCATAGATGGGCACACTGCAGTATATTTTTACTGCATTGCGATGGGCAGTAATCTGTAACATGTTACTGATTACTGAAAAAGAGAATGCAGTAACCAGTAACGTTTCACTGATTACTGCAGTAACCAGTAACGTTTTACTGATTACTAAAAAAAATACAGTAATCAGTAAAATGTTAACAAAACAAATTTATTGAATTCCATCACAATTTCTGTAAAAAAATTAAAGCGTACCATCACTTTTTTGTTAAAAAGTCAAAAATCTGACCTTGGCTTTTCAAATTTCAATAATATTTTTCTATTCAGAGTCTTTATGAACCCACTTAAAAATTAACGTTTTCAGTTTTTCAACTATCAAAAAATTGGCCCACATACTATTTTTATTGATATTATATATTATTAGCTTTTCTCAACACCAGCATTTCAAAATTTACATCTTTAAGTTTTTGTCTTCTGGAACTATTCACAATCCCAGCGAATGAAAACAACGGTTCTACAGATGCAGATGAGGGTAATGCAGTATTGTATTTGAGAAATACGTTTTTGGTGGCAATGTATTTATTTAGGCAATTTGTTGTTGTGTCTTGTTCGACCAGATATAAAACGGTTTCCTGGAGATAATCAACCGAGTCACTGAAATCAAACTGTACGCTAACATCTGTTTAAGAAAAGTAGATATAACAAATATATTAATACAAATATTTAACGCAAAATTAAGGGTAAAAAATTTACCATTACTTTCTTCCCCGAAATCTAGAAATGAGTTTTGGATTGTTGCAGGTATGGCACGAGTTTCAGCTTCGGGTATTTTGCCATATTTAACCACATAAGTGTTGAACATTTCCTTCACTTTATCTTCTGCTTGTGTTGTTGCTGTTTCTAACAGAGCTTTTAAAAATCTTAACTTTATTTCAAGAATAGATATAGAAGCAATAATAGCATCCCAAGCTTCAGGCTTCGTTAGGAAATATTTCTCAAATCTTTTGAGTAAAGATTCTTGCATTTTTTCGCTTACTTCAGCTAAAGTCTTAAAGTTCGCACGCTCCGAGCGACAAAGTTTTATTCTTAAAGACACTATAGTAGGACCAGAGTAACCAAAATACATAGTCTTTTAGCCCTGAAGAAAATCGATCGCTTCTTCTATAGGCTCCATAAGCTTTATGTATTCCTCTAAGTACTTAACCTCATCACTTAGAATTGTGGGAATTAACAGACGATAACACAATTCTGGTAAATTAGTTTTGTATCTCAGCAACTTCTTATGGAAATCATAAAGTGAGTTCCACCTTGCAACGCATGGAGTTATTAAATTGGCGCTTAAAACTTCATTGACCACTTCTGCAGATATTGGTCTATTGCACTTGTTCCAGAGCTGTGTGCATCCATAAATGTAAATAAGATAAATGAAAAGTGTACTTAAAACTAAGGAAATGTTTACCTATCGAAAGACCTTTCATGAACTTCTTTTAAATCCTGACTTGAAGAATTCATAATTTTGTTGAAATCGGTGGTAGCCAGAAGATTTAAAGTATGGCTCGCACATGGCAAATGTTTTGATAGTCGTGTAGTTATAGAACCAAATTGAGGGCCTGAAACATCAATCGAGTCATCCGAATCGACTTCAGAGTCAGATTCATAATCACTGTTATGTGCATTAATAGGGCTGGGATTATATCCTTTACTCAAATTAACTCCAAATTCTTTAAATGCCTTCATGAAGTTTGATCCATTGTCAGTGATCGTACAAACAATTTTTTCAACTGGCAGTTTAAATTGTTTGTTTATGTTGCATATCATCTTCGTTATATCGTCAAAAGAATGGATTCCCTTAAATCTTCGACAAGCCAGTGCTACAGACTTTCTTTCGAAATTTTTAGCATCTATACCAATGGCAAGTGTAACCAAAAAACGATTTTTTTTTTCACCTGACCACACATCAGCAGTTACGCACACATATTCGACTTCTTCTAGCTTAGAAGCAAGTTCTTTGATAAACCGATTTTTGCTCTCTATAAGTAGCCTTGTACTTGAACGCCTGCTACGATTTTTTTTGCCATGAACTAATTTTTATAAAGCTTTGCTGATCGACTATGGACAACGGAGATGCAGTTAAAAGAATATTTGCGGCCTGCTTTCTTCTTTTTTTTGACTTGAAGGCTCTCAATTTATGTGGATGTTCCTTTTTCAAATGCTTGATAAAATCGGAGCTCACACACAGAGATCCTTTTAATTTTTTTTTCGAAAACTTGGCAAACAGCAATCAAGCCACACATTTTTCTTTGATGATGAGTTTTTTTTTATCTACATTTGAACAAAATTGTAAAGCATTAAATATTTTTTTTTTTTTTGACAAAACTTGGTCTTTCATTTTTAAAAAGACAATCAAATCTTGATAAGATTGGTTAACTTTATCCAAAAAGTAAATGAAGCAATTCAAAATTTGTAAATTTACCTAAGTTTTATCTTTCGTAACTTATCTAACAAAATATAATTTTTTAATTTAGATATTGTGTAACTAACCAAAGAACTTCTCAAGTTGTATTTTACCTAAGTACTTAGGTAATAACACACTTTTTATTTTTTTCGTGTAGGCATATATTTTTTTATAACACGCATTTTTAGTTGGTATATTTAATTGCTATTAAGTGCCTAAATTATTTATTGGTACAAATTTACTTATTACTGCATTTTTTCAGTAATCAGTAAAAAAAATACTGGTTACTGCAATTTTTTTTTCATTAATCAGTAAAACGGTACTGGTTACTGTAATTTTCTTTCCGTAGCAGTAACCAGTACATATTTTTTTAATTACATTTTACTGGTACTGCAAAGTGCCCATCTATGGTTGTTTCATTTGTTTTGGGTTTATTGTGGAGGGTATAAAGAAAAAATTTGGTAAAACAAAATTGAATGCATGTACTTGTTTTTTTTTTTTTTTTTAATTTTTATAGTGTAATGGTAGTAGTACTGCACGAGTATGTAATCGGATACATTAAATCATTGTAAATTACTCTTGAACTCTGTGTAGTCAGTACGTGTAGTTTGTCTGGTATATTTTTTCAAAAACTTCTAAATCCTGAAATGTTTTTTCGTTAAAAGAAAATCAACAGACTTGGTATGAACTGCCAATCAAGAAAACAAATAATGAAGAATTGCTGAGATTTGGCTTTGTGTTTAACTTGTTGCATAAATTTGAGATAAGTTTTTTTTTAATATATTTTTGGTGTGTAAAATAAGCTAATACAAGTGTAATTTTTTTTTTATGAAATTACACAATATTTATACAATGTGGTAATTTTTACACATTTGTCAGGAAGTGGTCGAGTTTTTTCGAGTAGTTGTTCGCCTAGGCCACAATCTTTGTCGGATTGCTGTGAGTTTTAAAAATAGATTCTGGACGAGTTATTTTCCGGGTAGTTGTTAGCGTTGTTTCGCCATATGGCCATCAGCATTCCCAGGACAACGAGCACATTACGTAAAAAGTATTTAAAAAAAGCTCGTGCTATAATTGTGGTCCTCATGTGACTCCTCTGGAATGGACTCAAGGTGAATTAACTTAATTTTTTAAGGTATTTTTTATTTAAGTGGCTTTGTATTAACTTATATTTCATGAACAATAATTATAATTATATTATATAATATATTATATATGCAAATTTTGCTAAAAGTATCTATTCTCGGAGGGAGATATCACTGAAAATATATGCATCTTCATAATTATTTCGCATAGTGTAGCTATGAATACGTGGCGTATGATCAATAAATAATTCATAAAATAAAATTACACAGAAATATATATGAAGTACAATAATGAATGAATATTTTCTGCAAAACTAATACCAGTTATACTAAGAAACTTTCTGGGTCGATAAGAAAACTTCGAGACTTTTTTTAGAAATAAAAAAATCAAAAAAATGTTGGTCGACTTTTAGCTAAATTTAATTTTGCATTACTCTAAAAACTTTTTTAATAACGAATTGGGAAATTAAAAATTTCTTTTGAATTTTTCTAAAACAAATTTATTTATCTAGATCAATTTCTAGTTCAATTTCAGTTAAAGAATAATAAAATAAAAATAATCGCAACAGTTTTTGAAAAGATTAATAAAGTCGCATTGCTGCGATTTACTTTTTTCTTTTAGGGGCAGTTGGCTTGGAAAGCCACATATACACTTTTATATATATTTCAAGACAAAAAAAAAGCAAGCAAAACCCATAAATTTAGTTGAATACAAATAACAGTAAATTTTGCTAAAATTAAAGTAAAATTAGTACATTAATTGGTTACCTTCAATTAACAAAAATTTAGCTCAAATATCGTACTAATATCTAGCAACAAAAATCGGCAAAACTGCACTTTATCGGTTGTTCATAAAAAAATAAATAAAATAAAGACGCTCTCTGAGAGCCCGGCCCCAAAAACGGTATGCGTAGCAACATATAAGTGCGGGCACTCAAATTAAAGGAAATTTCCTCAGAATTTTAAAAATTATATTATTTTCATGAACCATGATACGTAGATTAGATTAGATTATAGTGGCACTATGCACCGCGACCAGAAATTGGTATTTTGTGCTGCCAGCGAATACACCCTATAGGTTCAGGCTCCCTACGAAGCCAATTATCCTACCAGGTGAACAGTTCCAAACGTCCGATGGCGTCACTATTCGATCACCAAAATAACGCACCCTCCTGTCGGAGAGCCTCGGACATTTGCAGAGAACATGCTCAGAGGTCTCGGGTTCCAATTCACAAAACCTGCACGTATCCGTAGAGGATCGTCCCATCTTGTACAATTGATACCTAAGGCCACAGTGTCCTGTGAGGTAACCCGTTACGGTCCTTAGTTCGCCCCTCGTCATAGACAAGAGTTTCCGCGACCTCTCCCCAGAGGGAGATATAAACAGCCTCGCCTGTCGCTGCGCAGGCGATCTGGCCCAATAGGCCCCAAACTCCGACTCCCTCCATCTTCTGAGCTTCTCTCTGACATACCCATTGGGTACGCCATGATACGTAGCGCCCTCTAGAGCTGTTTTAGGTATATTTGAAATACACAACTTTGGAGGAAGTTTTCTAAGGGTTTTTTTTTTTGTAAAATTTACTGTTCAAATAATGAATTTTACATGAAAATATGACTTTATAGTTACTATCGTTGACAATACCCAGCGATAACCGTACAAAATTTATTGGCTTAATGGTTTTCTCCTCCAGTCCGTCCAAAACCCGGCTTCGCTGAGGAAAGTTTTTCAATTTTAGTCAAAAACAAATAAAATTTTACTTGACGAAAGGACGATAAACTTTTCATTAAATTCAACTAACATTTGTCATTTGCTTTCACTGTTCAAATAATTAATAACAATTGTAGCAAAAATTAACCAAATATGTTAGTAACACAAAAAACGTCTGAAAAAATCTATGTAAAATCATAAAACAGTCATTTGATGTGGTTTGTTTTTTTTTTTTTTAATGAACTACAAGGTAATTAAAAACTTAAATTTGTTCTACAAATGTCTGGCAATTATATTGAAAATAAAGAAACTGTATTAAAACCCTAACAACCACAAATTTTTAAAGCAGAGGTTCCCTGAGTGTACACTAAAAGAAATAAATTTGTAAAATTTTTTGCTCAATCTACTAAAAATAAATTAAAAATAACATTGTACGTAAAACTGCTAAACTTTTTAGATTTTGTTTGATAAATATTAGTAAAATAAGAATAGCAAAAATAGATCTGTTGAGTCTTCAAATATATAATTATATTTGAGCTAAATTTTAGTTAATTGAAAGTAGCAAATTAATATGCTAAAATCAGAAAACAATTTGCTAAATTTTAAATAAAAGTCAATAAAATTATGAAATTTTCGAAGATTTTTTAATGCAAATAAAAATCTGCCCTTCTAAAATCTACAGCAAACCACAACTTTTTAGCACGAAATTCTATTGATTTTAGCACAATATGCAGTTATTTGCATTCTACTAAATTTAAGGTAAGTACAAGCAAAACTGTTGCTGATATTATAGTTTTCATTTGCTGTTTTTAGTCTACAAATATTTAGTAAAAGTTTTTCATAATTTTAGTAGAGTAAATTGCAATTTTTAATTAAATGAAATTCTACTCGAATAAAAATAAAATTTGGTAAAGTTAACAGTTTTGACTTACAATGAAGGTATTCCGACCCGGACCGACAGATCTTAAAGTGCTTTGGATATGTTGCAGAGAATAAAAATTTTGTTTTCTATTGTATTTTTATTAAGAGGGGTCAAAAATTACCCCATTTTACGTTTTTTTTCGTTTTATTTCGTTCTGTTTAAAGTAAATATAAATATAAAATTTGGTATCAATTTAAAGGGGTTTTGAACGCACATTCACTTTTTCAAAAATTATATCTAAAGACTTTAAAATATTTTTGATATTAAAAAAAAATCTGTTTTGAGTACTATTAAATCTGGCGTTTTATAAAGGTAAACATATAATGTCTGAGCTTTTTCTGATATTCGCAATCATTCGATTTTTACGCAACTTTTCCTAAAGAGCCTTTTACCCTAAATTTCAAATGATTCAAAAATTTGGCAAATCTGGGTCCACAATATAATCAGTATGGGCATCAAAATTGTTATTTTCTTGAGTACTTTAACCATGAGTTCAAATAAATCTAAATTTCATAAACTAAACACAAGTTTTTATACAAAAACTAATGAATTTTCAACGCAACTTTTTTGACCCTCAAACCTGATATTGGGCAGCTAAAAAAATGTGTTTCTTTTTTTTTGCTCCAAAGATCATTAAAATTGGCGAGTTCGGTTCGGGATTCATCCCTTGTTAGAAAAATGCAATTATTGTTATAATATATGTTCAATGAATTGTTCATGTATCTTTGACTTGGAAATAAACAATTATTGTTTTTTTAAAAATGTGTTTTTTAAAAATAGCAGACTTGGGCGATTTCAATCACATTTCAATTACAATTAAATTACATGTAATTAGTAATTGCCTTTTTTCAATTACAATTAAAAGTAATTGTAATTGAACTGAAGGACTAAAAAAAAATACAATTACTTGTAATTTGTATTTGGAAGAAATTGTAATTGGAAGAAATGCTATTACTAATTACATGTAATTGAAATTGAAAATTTTGAATTGCAAATTACATGTAATTTATAATTGTAATTGAAGGAAATTAATTGAACAAATCTGTAATTAATTACATTTTTGAACCATTAAGTTAAAATATGGAATATATTTTTATTCAGTACTGTAACTATAAATTAATTACTTTCAAAAGCGTTGCTGAAACAAATACTTAAATTATTTCTTCAGTTTCCGATTTTGGTGACGCAGATAGTGAAGGTACTTTTCGACTAAACTTACAGCTAAGTATGTTTAGTGATATATTATACGACATTTATGTTATAATAAATAATTCACATTCTTTTTATTTTATATACTGTAGAGCAGGCACGTAGCTTGGGGGTGGGGCAAGGGGACTAGATCCCCCCAAAATGATTTGACAAACTTAAACACTTAATACAATTCGTTAGGAAGTAACAATGTTATTGAAAATTTTATTACAAACATATTTATTTGTGACTTGGATCATATAGGAAATGCCTGTTACTTCAGTATTATATGGTTCGAATCTTCAAATTGCATTAGAAAACATCGCCTGTAATTGGGTGGCTCTCATTGTTAGAGTACATTTTCGACAAAAAAAAGCTGTAAATAAAGTCATTTAATCAGAGATTTCGATGTCTTTGCCTTTAAATATAATCAAAAAATTGCTTGGGACAATGCAAACTAAAAACTAAATATGTTTACTCAGAAAAAACTAAAATTAAGTTTCAATTCAAATATTTGCTGATTCACTTAAAAGTTTAATTTAATTCGGTCTTATTGAGGAAATTGTAGTAACAAATAATATAATTTGTAACTATTTAATTGATGTTATTATCAATTTAGTAGATACTATTCAAACATTAATTAAATTTTTAAAAGAAGTGGACAAAAATTGGGGAAAATATTGCTTAAATTAAAAACAAATCACCAATATTACAAAATTTTAAAAAAATCACCAATATTGTAAAAAAATCGCCAACATTTGAAAAAAAATTGCCAACATTTAAAAACCAATCCGCAAAATTGCAGAAATTTAAAAAAAATGCCAAAATTAAAAAAAAACCGAAAACTCAAATAAATCTCTACAATCGACAAAATTAAAAAACGCAAATTTTTCGATTTTTTTAAATTTTTGCATTTATTTCTATGTTATTATTAAATTTTGTTTACACCAAATTCATTTTAAATTAAACAGTTAATTGAAAGTGAGTTTGAAATCAAACAAAAGTTTAATTAAAATTTTTATTATAATTTTTTCTATGTTCAAAAAGTTTTCCCCATAATCCTCTTTTTGTTTAATTAAACTAAAAATTAATAGTTAGCTAAAATTTTAACGTAAATATACAATAACGATGAATATCCAACTTAAAGTACACAAATGTTTTCAAATTTGACGTGTTTCGCGATAAAGACATCAAAATTAGCAAAATAACGAACTCAATAAGTAATAACTTATTTAAAATATGTTGTGCAATATTACACTCAAAAAAATAAGTTAATACAAAAGTTAGTAAAACGTCTTGTAAATCAGGTATACTATTTTTTAGCAAATTTTTTTGGTAAAATCGTGTTTTCAGCTAAAATTTTTGTTATACTTATTCAGCACTTAACTGTTTTATACTAGTGCTTTACTAATATACTAATGTTTTACTAATTAATTTTGCTAAAAAAAAATTGTGCTGATAAGCACATTAATAGTGTGGACGACAACCAGATTGAAAGATATACGCAGAATGAAGCAGATGTCGCGGCATGTCAAGATGTAGTAGAGAAGAGGAAAATGATACTAAAAAGTACAACTCTAATAAGACATATAAAAAAATCAACCATGGAAGACTTTTGTATCTGTTTTTCATACATAAAACAAAATTAAGGATTAAAACAACTTAAATTTTGCGTGACTTGTGACAATAATTGTCTTTTAATTAAATAAAAGACAATATAAAATATTTAAATTTAATATGTATTTCTAAACTAAATTTTTATACATAATAATAATCTAGTGTGGTCAAATTGCAAACAAACATATACAGACATGTATACAGAGTAAAGCGAAAGACAAAGACACACATCTCAGGTAGATTTTTATGGTTCCGTTTTCTTATTGCAAAAAAAAGGATTGTTTTTTCGTTTCGTATGTTGTTTATTTTTTCGTTTTGTTCCTATAATTATCTTCGGCAGTTGCGTCCTTTAAATGATGGATCATTTAGACAACCATTGATGTAAGTAGTTGAAAGAAAGTTTTTGTTATGTTATATATATTTATTTCTATATATTTTCAGATATTAAATTAATTCATGTCGTCAATGTGGAAAATGGAAATTTTTCCATTTCGTAATTATTGTAAATTATTTTTAAAAGAATCACAAAAATATGTTTTATGATTTTCAGCAAATAAATCAACTAAATAACAATTTTTCTACAAATTTTTTGCGTTTTTTTTAGTGTACTAAAATTTAGCAAAAAATTTATTAATTTTTAGCAAGCCATTTTTATTTCTAATCCACGAAGTGTTAGCAAAACTTTTGCTGAATCTACTAATTTTGTTGCTAAAAATCAGCTCACTGATTTATAGCAAAAGATTTTGCTGACATTAGCAATTTTTTTGCAAGCACCCTCCTGACGAAAATTTTGCTGACTCAGCAAAATTTTTTGCTGACTTTACAAACTTTTTTTTTGAGTGTAGTGGACAACTAGTACAACTTTAATGTTGAAAACTTGAAATAAATGCATTTTAAGGAAATGCTCTTTATGCGGGAGCTTTTTGTTTCAAAATGACCTGAAAAAACGGTTTCTATTATTAATACATTATTGTCCGTTACGTGCAGATAGGTAAAAAGTTAGCAAAAAAAAGTTGTAACCCTAGTGTGTACATATTTTTATTAGTTTCGCGAGTTACAAAAAGAAATACATAATAAAAATGAATTCCTAGCTACGTGCCTGCTGTAGAGGTTCCTCCAACCCGTTCAAACTTAGGATATACTGATATTGAAACTGAACTTCGGGTTTTCTTGCACGACATAGATTCTTCACTAAAATGTTTAAAAAAATATCCAACTATTTCAAAAATGTTTCAGCGTTCAAATACTCCTTTAACATCTTCAGCACCACTAGAAAGGCTTCTTTTCTTTTGCTGGCATCATTGGCACACCCGGCGACAAAGATTAACTAATGACAGTTTTGAAAAATGGTTTTAATTGAAGCTAATAAAATGTTTCTTAAAAATACGTTATGCGTTCCAAAATAATGACACAAGCCTTGCAGTGGTACCCTATTCAAGACCCCAAAGTGGAAACTAAAAACAATAGAGCTTTATCTATTTTTAAAATAGAATGTTTGTGTTTGTCACTTCTGAGTTCATTAATATACAATAACAGAATAACAGCAAAGAAAACTGAAATTTAGCTGAATTGTATTCGAGTCTATACTTTGATGTGATCGTTAAGCGGTCATGAGTTGGTATTGTTATGTTTGTAATGTAAGACGAAAAGCAGGTTCGATTCTTATGGCCGGCAGGTTATTAAAAAAATTTTACATATAGAGGCAATCTGACAATTATAAGACACAAATAATAACACATTAAAAATGCAGAAACTAGTCTAGTCTGATTTGATTATTAATAGTGTTTATAATTTTAAGCGAAAAATGTCTATCCTTCTTTTTAATATCTACTTCTCTAAATAAGTTTTTATATTGTACAGGAAATGGTGTGTTTAAAAATATCAATAAAAAAAATTTATCATTTTAAATTTTCGAATTTTTTTCAATAATTTTTGTTTGTGTTTTTTCCAAAACTGTTTGAAAATTCTGTCAAAAATGTTTGAAATTTCTGTCAAAACCAAAAAAGAATTTAGAAGAAATAATTTTTTTATATTTGTAATAAGAATTTAATTGTTTTTTTTTTATATTTATTGAGAACTATATTGTCAAACCAAGTTACGGAACAACCTTAACAATCCAATAAATGGCGGAGTACCAGGCATAATTTTTTGTATGACATGGCTTAAAATTTTTGTTGTTTGACTTTTAGGTCCGATCAAATAATACACTATTAAATGGTTTTTGTTAAGCAACCAGATAGAAAAAAAATCACTATTAGTTCCGACTACTTTTTTGGTTTGTAATTATTCCACACTAGAGGTGTTCAAAAAAATTAAAGTGAGTTCTAAAGTCAACGCATGGGCTTGCTTGGTTCATTTGTACATAAAAACATGTAATATGAAGTTTGGTGCCGATCGGACAAAGAAAAGTCGAGGCGGAAATCGATTGAAAATTGACAGTGTGTTTTGTATGGGAACAAATTACTTTTTTGCATTTTTTCAAAAAAAAAGTAATATCGAAGCAGTTTTTGTGCCATATTATAAATAATTCGAGATGAAGACATAAAAACGTTTTCAAATAGATATAAAAATCCAAAATCGGTGAAGAATTAGCCCAGTAATAAATAATGCCCCAGACCACTAATGTGCCAAATACCACTTGATCACAAATTTCGAGCCCACATTCTAAACGTTTTCGAAATTAATTACCGAAATGTTTGTTTTTTACTTAGTGGACTCATTAACTTTGAGATATGAAATATATTATACTTTGGATATCGTTAACCTGTCCTAAGGTGACGTCAAAAACCAAAAATATTTTTAGGGTATTTTTCAAATCTCCAAAAAACGGCCATACAAAGTTGAACACCTCTATTGCACACAGTCACAAAATTATAAAATTCGTTGGATGTTGTCCCGCTGACAAAAAATTTTAAATTTTAAATTTACTAATACACTTCATTAAGCTTTAATAACTTTTTGTTATAAATTTTTTTAGTTATAAATTTGGGGTAATTTTGGACCCAAAAACAGAGTTAAAGTTAACTTATTGTGAAGGTTTTCTATATTACCTTTCTTAAACAAATTTACAGTCAAATATTTAACAAATAAAAATTTGCATATTTTAAGCTTTGAAAGTGCTACAGAAATGGTTCATTTAAGCCCTTAGGACACAGAAGGGTTAATTTTTCAAAAAATATTGTGGAAGGTTCTTAACAGCATTGAAAAGAACCAGTGTAGCAATTTATGAAAAAATAAAATAAAAAAGAGTTTTTAAAATAGTGAGCAAATTTTAATAAAATTACTTAATACAAGTTTGTTATAATTTTTATTAAAAATAAAAATTATGTTTTTTCGACCTTTAATTGTGCAATGAAAATGAAAATTATTCAAGTTCGAGGCCATATACTCTATATTTCTTCATTAGGATATTGTCCTAACAAATAATCTATAGAGTTTTTGTTTTCAAATTTATTATTTGACCCTTTCAGGAATGTGTTGATAGATCTATTTCGGGAATTTTCTAGGTTCCCATCATCAGAACACGTTTTGAAAGCGGTAACAATCCCATGTCAAACCTCAAGCATTCATATGAACTAGTTTACTCACTACATGAGAACTAATATACATATGAGTTTGAAATTAAAGATTATAACCATTGATCAAAAAATAAATTGAAAACTTGTTTGATGTGCAAGATCCACCTCTGGTGGATATTCAATACACGTTTTTTTTGTTTCTCTCTCCTTGTTTATATTTTGTTAAGTTAGTTAACAAAACAGGGAAAGTAAACTAGGCGGTACTTTGCCTTTTTTCACAAGTTTGTTATAATTTTTATTAAAAATAAAAATTATGTTATACGAATACTAAAATCTGACATTTGACCTCTTTGGGGCACGGTTGTTGTTTCTCAAATTTTGACCATAACCGTTTTCGATTATTTATTTTGATTATGTATTTTTTTTTTGTGACACGGGAAAACTTATCAAAATATGTGCACACCAGGGTTAGATTTTTTTTTTTTTTTGCCAAATTTTTACCTATCAGCACGCAATGGGCAATAATGTATTAGTAATAGAAATCGCTTTTTCACGTCATTTCGAAACAAAAACCTTCCGCATAAAGTGCATTTCCGTAAAATGCATTTTTTCAAGTTTTAACATTAAAGTTGTACTATTTGAACAATAATACTGCACAACATATTTTAAATAACTTTTTTCATATTGTGTTCGTTATTTTGCAAAATTTAATGTCTATATCGCGAAACAACGCTTTAATCTCTTTTATTACAATCCGCGAAAGACGTCAAATTTGAAAACGTATGTGTCTTTTAAGTTGAATAGGCATTAATATTGTCTAATTATGTTAAAATTTTAGCTAAATATTAAGTTTTAGTTAAATTAAACAAAAAGAGGATTATACAAAAACCTTTTTGAAAACAGCGAAAAGAAAATTGCGTTACTTTATATTTTTATGGACTAATTAATATATGGCTAGGGTAGCTAAAATTTGATAATTGCAAAACAAAAATCAAAAGTTATAACCCTAGTGCACACAAAAATTTTTGACTTTTAAAAGTCCGATTAAAAAATATTAATATGATGCTTTATATAATCATACGAAATTTAATATGAGTCTTAATACAGTTTTATCCGAGTAATGGGCCCATATAAATATATAAGTTTGTATTACTTTAGTTTTAATTTGATAATATCCGATTAAATTACATCCGAATATTCCGATACAACTTAAGCCGATTTTACATAGCGGTATAAATCAATATCTGAACTGATACTAATATATACAAAATAAGCTATAGTTTTTAAAACTTCATTAAAATCCGAAATATTTGCAGAAATAATTACCGTCAAATACATGGTTTGGTTGAGCTTTATTAGCCAATTGGGGTAAATTTTGTCTATAAAATTATACACAATTAAATTGACTTTTGTATTGATATCATTCATATTTATATCCAAAATATGATTGAAAAATTTTCTAGTGTGACTCTGCATAGCGTAATATACAATTTTATCCAAAATTAAATTGTGTTTTTTAAATATGATGTAATAGCTAAATATATATTATTTTGTATTATGCAATGTCTAGGAATATAAAACGTCATTATTAACTGCATTGTTAAAAAGCAACTATTTATGACATCATATCAGAATATTTCGACGAAAATAATTTTATATATGAACTTATATAATTATGTCCGGTTAAATACACTGGCGGACGAAAACGTATAAGTGTATATAAAATAATGTATTATTTTATGCAAACATTTCAACTCAGGAAATTAAAGATTATAAATGTCCAAAAAACTACGAATTTTTTATTTGTGAGCTCAAAAGCTTCAGATTTAGCAGACAAATTAAAAGGCAAATATCCGATGGGATCCCTTTGAACTTAATAAAATTCGAATAGGCCCAATCCTATGTTTTGGAGCTTAAAATTGGCGGTGAAATTTAACACATCTGTGTATGAAAATATGTTTAAAGTTTAGGAAATTTAGACTTATTAAAAAAACAGCCACTTATTTGAATTATTTTAAATATTGGTGAACAAATTATTCACTATTTTTTCTCCATTTCAAATAAGTATTCGACTTTTTTAAAGATCGGAGGCAGCCCATCGGGGCTATACTCCTTGTTCACGAAATCGTAAATTTTCCAAGGAAGCATTTAAGCTCACTAGTGTGATTGTAGTCTAAAAGAAATAGTGATAAAGAAAAAATATACAATTGAAAAATTTAAAAATATATTTCAAGTGTTCTTGTGTGCTTAACCATAATTTTTAACTTTTTCGTCAGTAATTACAATTTTCGCTAATCAATTTTTTAAATAAAAACCCTTTAAAATTTCTAAAAAAAAATATAATATAACGCAGAGACTAGTTTAGCTACTTAATTTTAAAATGTCGCATTTCAAGGAGCGCCAATCGAAATTTGTCTACATTTAGTCTAAAATAAAATTGTGAAAAATTGAGTCAAATTGGACCACGTTCACACATGATGCATATCGATCAAAGTTTGAGGCTTAAATTTTATTTCGAAAAATTAAAAATAATAGTCTCTGTGTGCTGAACATGAGTAGCTTCAATGGATTTTGAGATACCGTAATATTTATCGTAAAAAATACTGAAAACTATGTTACCAGATGCGTGTGTAGCAAACCAAATTAAAATAAAAAGCTTGCACTGTAAGTAAAGTATCAACATTTAAAATGACGTACTTACGGCACACGTAAGCTTAAGTTTGGGCAGTAGTAGTATCTCCGTAGTGGTATCTCCGTTTTAAAAGATTATGTCAAAATACACAGAAAAAATAATTGCCAAAAAAGTTTTAATTTAACTTTAGTCCGATTTCAAAATTACCTTCAATTAAATGTTTAATAATATGTATCAGTTGTTTTATTGAAAATGAATTTGGTATAAACAAAATTTCCAGTTTTTATTACGTTCCAAAATTAAATAATCGATTAAAGTAAAAAATTCACATTTTTTTTGTAATTTAATCGATTTTTTTTCATTTTAGCAATTTTCTTTTAATTTCAGAAACTTTTTTCGAATTTTTGGCGATATTTTAATTGTGGCAATTTTTTTTTTTGAATGTCTTCAATTTTGAGGGTTGGTTTTTAAAATGTTTTTTTTTTTTTTTTTTTTTAATTTTGGCAATTTTGATGTTTTTTTTTTAAATTTTGTAATTTTTTCGATAAATTTTTTACCCATTTTTTGCTATTTTTTATTTAAATTTTAATCAAAGTTTTAATAGAATCTACAAACAGAGAAAAATTTAGCTATTTGCCAACTGAAATTCGGTTACTACGACTCAAATTCAGTTATTACGAATTTTATTCGGTTCGTACAACTGAACATTAGTAATTCAACTGAATTTTAGTTGCAACACCCAAAATATTCAGAAATCTAATATAAATATCGTTGCACTAACTGAATTTAGAAGTTGGTACCATTAAACTACAATTTTCAATTCGGTTGGCACTTTATTTCTCTGTGTGTACTAATAATTTGTTTGAAATAAAAAACAATATTTAATTAAATTTTTAATAGATATGAACAAAACTATAATTGAAAATAATATCAATTAAATAGTTCCAAATTATTTTAATTGTTACTACAATTTTCTCAATAGGACCGAATTCAATTAAACTTTTAACTGAAATAATTGAAACTCAATTTTAGTTTTTTCTGTGTAGACATATTCAATTTTAAATTAGCATTGTCTCAAGCAATTGTTTCATTATATTTTAAGGCAAATACATCGAAAGCTCTTATCCAATGACTCTATTTATAGCTTTTTTGTCGAAAATCAACTCTAACAATGAAAGCCGCTCAATTGCAGGCGATGTTTCTAATGAAATTTGAAGATTCGAACAATATAATATGGAACTAACGGAGAATTCCTTTATGTTCAAAGTCAAAAATAAATATTTTTATATTAAATTTATGAATAACATTGCCATTTTCTAACGATTTGTATAAAGTTTTTAAATTTGTCAAATCATTTGGGGGGGGGGGTGCTCCAGCCCCCTAGCCCCCCTAGCTAAGTACCTGTTGATATATACCGTTGTATTACAAATGCTCGTTAAAATAAATATGAGATGTAAATATATATCGCTATATATGACCACATATGTAAGTATATATAATTTTAGCTAGCTATATATGACAATATATAAACTTTTTTCGTTCGGTAGTTAGTTTTTAATTATGTAATTTTGTTTATTAAAAATACTTTCAAAAAGTACTTAATAAATATAACTTTTTGTTGAGGCTAGCAGTTTACTTTTGAAAAATAACATTATTTAAAATAACACAGAATTTGATTTAAATGAGTACAAAGTAAATACTAAATTTACACTAAACTCCAGTTATAGTTTCTGAAAACTTTTTGTTATAGTTTCTAAAAACTATTTACTTATTAAATTCTATATATATATTTTGAACAAAAACCAGAAGTTTTTAAGTTGGGTGTAGTGAAAAATTTGAAAAAAAAATAAAATATATTCATTCGGTATGTATTGGATCTGAAAAGTAAAAAAATTAAAATATTGTTCAATGCAGAAATAATAAATATATAAATAATAAATTATCGTATACATATTAGAGCGACTCACCAAAAAAAGTGCTCGATGTACCCTCCTAAAAATGAACCTCGGCTTTTTTAAGATGACATTTAAAATATTTCGGCTCCAGCTTTGACCTCTCGTGAGCTGGACCATTTTGCATGTTTTGTTAATGTGAGAAACTGTTTCCTTACTAACATATACAATATGGGTATAATAAGAAAGGTTTTTTTTAAGGCGCGTCCAACTGTATATACAATTTGTCCAAGGACGATCATCCATGTCCTTTTTTAAAGGATATTCTGTACAAAAAACGGTTTTTGAAGTTTTTGTTCGGGGTTGTTTGTAATAAAAATGCCAAATTAACATATTTTAATCTTTAGTCGACAAAAATGCAATGGGGTGGTAACTCTTCGTTTTAAATAGGGCAATATGAGTATCAAATTTTTTCTTTTGTCAAGTACATCATCTTTGTATGTAAATAATTTAGATTTTTGCAAATTAGATGCATTTTACACGGTGCTCCAAAATATATATATATGCAATTTTGTGGTAACTCTAATATGATAGCGGATTTAGTTTCTAGATCATGTATGGATGACTAAAGAAAGAAAAAAAAATTATCCACGACTTTTTGGCGGCATATTTTTTTCGCAAATTAAAAAAAGTTATTAAATTTTATTTTAAATCTATGATCAATTCGCAAGTCGTTTTTGTTTTTGAGGACAGTTTTGTAAATATAAACAATAAAATTTAATGACGCCAAAAAGTCGTGCATCATTTTTTTTTTTTTTCTTTAGTCCAATTTTCATCCATACATGATCTAGAAACTAAATCTGCTATCATATTAGAGTTACCATAAAAATTGCATTTATATATATTCCAAAGCACCGTGTAAAATGCATCTAATTTGCAAAAATCTAAATTATTTACATACAAAGATGATGCACACAGAAAAGAGAACCACTTGCTGCAACCGAATTTTTTGCCAACCGAATTTTGATAGTTACATTTACTAATATTTATGTTACTTAGAAATTCAATTGAAGTCATTAAAATTTGGCTATGAGTACTGACTATTTAATTATGCCTACGGATTTAAAAAAAAAAAAATACTTGTGGTCACAACTGAATTTATTAAGTAGATCGAACCGAATTTAATTAAGTAATACACCGTATCCAGTGTTTTTATTTTTATTTATTAAACTAAATATTACAGTCAATATAAATAATATATAAATAAAGAGTAGAACATTCTACTTGCAAGAACTGGTTAGCGCGATTACAACAAATTATGTTTTGCATAAAAACATACCATTATTAAACGCAAAAGTATCTTTTCTCAAAAAAGTGTCTTTTTCACAAACAAGTACCCCTTATTCAAAAAAGTATCTTTTTCAGAAAAAAAATATGCCTTCTCAAAAAAGTACCTTTTTGATAAAAAAAAATCCCTTTTCAAAAAAATTACCCATTTCAAAAAACTACCCTTTTCATAAAAATATCTTTTTCATAAACAAAAGTACAAAAAAAAGTATTTTTCTCAAAAACAAGTATCTTTTACTATATATACCCTTTTTCAAAACAAGTATTTTTTTTACATCAATACCATTCTTTTTCAAAAATTACCTTTTTTTAAAGCAAGATACTTTTTTTTTAAAAAAAAGAGTACTTTATTTTTGAAAGAGGTTCTTTTTTTAAAAAAGCTACTTTTTTTAAAAAAATTATTTTTGTGTTGAAAAATCATAAGTTTTTATGCAAAAAATACTTTGTTTTAATCGGGCTGATTAGTTTAACGAGTAGACTTGGTTTTCGGTGTAGCCGGACTTTCTGCGATTCCCCGGTTTTGATTCTACTCGGTCTTTCGGTGTAACCGGGTAGGCCGACGACCGGGATACCGGTCTGGAGCGTCGGCTAAACTTAAAAATTATAAAACATCTTTTTCGCAACTGCGGTCGATAGAGTAATAAAGTTGCTAGGTAGTTGCTATTAACATGTTAGTTTTCTCCAATTATACCCCATATTTGAAGCACACGGTTTTGTAATTTAAGAAGAATATTGTTGCGCATTTTAGTCATCCTCCGTCTTACAAATATGTTTAAAATTCTGAAAGAAAAACGAGCAACTACAATAATTTTCGTTTATATGTACACAAAATTTAAGATTACCACATCAGCATCTCCTTCTTGTTTTTTACTACTATATAATGGTGTTTTTTTTAATATTATTAAGTGTTTAAAATTTTTGTACTTTTTTGTTTTATTATCAGTTTTTTTGTTTCAATTTTCTTTTTGTTATTTTTATATAATTAATTTGACATAAATAGCAAATAACAATTATTTTGTTGAGAACAAGATATTATATTTACGGCATTTGGGAGCAAGGTTTATGATTATAATAAAATAACTGTAGACTAGTAGTTTTTTTAACCATATTTAAAATTGTATAATTAGGGAAATCAACCAATTGTCTGTCACCAAGAAAGTTAGTTTGTTAAGCTTATTTTTAAACTTGCACTAGACAAAATAACTGGTCCTGATTAACATTTGTATGCACACACAGCTAAAATATTTGTTTACCAACTTAAATAATGTAATATCGAACGAATTCCAACTGATCTTTTCCCTGTGTGTGTACTTGGCAAAAGAAAAAATTTGATTCTCATATTGCCCTATTTAAAACGAAGAGTTACCACCCCATTGCATTTTTGTCAAAACGCGAACTAGCACGAATTTCAAAAAAAGCTGAGACCCGTATTTAATTAAATCGACTAAAGATTAAAATATGTTAATTTGGCATTTTTATTACAAACAACCCCGAACAAAAAATTAAAAAACCTTTTTTTTTTACAGAATATCCTTAAAAAAAGGATATTCTGTAAAATGATATTCTGTATATACAATTTCGCCCTTGGACAAATTGTATATACAGTTGGACGCGCCTTACAAAAACATTTCTTATGACACCCATATTGTATATGTTGGTAAGGAAACAGATTCTCAAATTAACAAAACCTGCAAAAATGGACCCTTTTTCAAAATGGTCCAGCTCACGAGAGGTCAAAGCTAGAGCCGAAATATTTTAGATGTCGTCGTAAAAATGCTAATGTTCATTTTGAGGGGGTACACCTTGCACGAATTTCGCTTCCACACAACTTGAGTCGCTCTAATACATATAATATACCAGAAGAAGTACGAAAGATTATAGTTATTTTCGTAAAATTAGTCAACTACGAAAGTTTTTCTTTGTAAAATGTAGTATGGCTTTTTTAGTGTGATGAATCTTAAAAAAATAGCGAGTGCCTCTAAAGATAGGATTTAAATATTAAATTGTTATCTGCTTTCTAACACAAAAGTCCTTTTATAAACAATTATTTTTTTTATCAATTACATTTGGTTATATAAGGCATTGGTGTCTCCCATTGGTATTATCAATGCAAATTAAAAAAATTTCATTATCTTTGAAATGGTAATGAAATTGTTTAACATTGGCATTAGCGATAAGTAAGGCCAATTAAATTTCAATAAATGAAAACTATGTAAAATATTTAAAAATATGATTGATTATAAAATGTTTACACAAAGAAAAAAATTTGCCAACTGAAATTCGGTTACTACGACTTAAACACGGTATTATGAATTTTAGACAGTTCGCACAACTTTATATCAGTTTTTACAATAAAGTTCGGGTAACTCAACAAAATTTTAGTTGCAACACCCAAAATTTTCCGAAATCTAGTCAAAAATATTGTTCTTCGAACAGAATTTATAAGTTGATACCATTAATATACACTTTTCAATTCAGTTAGCACTTTAATTCTCTGTGTGTATTACAGTATCCAAAAAGCGGTTGGCATGTTTCATAGCATTATGCAGTTTTTCCTGAATATTGTGAAATAAATCATATAATTTTGAATTCGGGCTTGTATACCATATATTGTGCTATCCACCAAAGACCTGCATGAGTGTTTGTGAAACATTCGATATATATATTTTTTACAACAACAACATTTTTTGCTCTGATAACAACATATCCTTTACATTTTGATAATAGCAAAAAAATTATAGTTAGCACATTTAATTACTATAAATGCAATTAATGTTTATCCCGATGAAAATAAATTTAAATAACAAATATGCAGGTGCTTGTGCAAATTTAAATGTAACTGACACTAATAGAAAACATATGATTTTCTATTGTTGATTTACTTGAATAAACGTCACTACATTGCTAGGTCTGTCAAAAAAACAGAGTAGTATTTGGAAGATGACAAAGCCAATTGTAACAATTTTTTGTTGTTGTTTTTGTTTTTTCTTTGATATTTTAAATTTTGAATCTCGCTCCTAGACGAGGACAAGAAATTCTCATTGAGTTTGTGATTTAACATAACAAATATCTCTAGAAATTCTAATAACAAAGTCCCCTGAAGATTTCCTTAGGCAGGAATGAAATCCGGATAGGGACACGCCTACATCAGATTGCTTTCCACAATTTGTTAAATAAGTTTTGGGACTTTAGCACATTTAATTACTATAAATGCAATTAATGTTTATCCCGATGAAAATAAATTTAAATATAGTTACGTATTTTTGCATTTTTTAAGCAAAAATAGCCTATTTTTTTTGCTATTTTTAGTATGAAAATCACCACAGCTGGTATCAGTATACACAAGAGAATGATTTGCAAAACATTCACGCATACCTTTGCAATCAGCATAAAAAGTTATGACTTTTATTGTTTAATTATTTGATTAATAGCTATATGGAATTGTTCTTGTAGTATTAAGCTATTTTAAATGCCTCTGAATATTTTAATACATTGTAGTTAAACTTAATTAGAAACAAACTTATTAGTTACCGAACACTGCTGCAATCCAATTAATCACTTTCAATAATAGTAAAATATTTATGTCCATATTCTATAACTTTAACATTGATGATAGATAACATGGTTATAACATAAGTTTTTTTTAAATATTGCTATTGACTGAAAACATATAAAATCAACCACTTGATATCCTCTACCACTTTTGATTTCAACCCAACTTGGTGTACCAGATGTACATCCTATAAATATAACGACGTCCAAATGTAATACACCTAACCCCAGCGGATCTTGAAACATCGCATTTCAAATTATTAAAAATATTGGAAAATTTTAAAAAAGTGGTCGTACATAATCCTCCATGTTATTTTACTAGCTTAAGCTACGATAGTAATTCATACCTCATTTAAAGCTACTTACTACTGGTTTTACTGGTAAATGCACTTTCTCACGACCAAATGTAGTTTTTTCAAAAACCGCACTTTAAAAATAAACTTTAAAATTTTTTTATTTTTTTATAATATTTGTATTTATGACCAAGTTTGAATTAATTTATGTATTTGTTTACGGGCTACTTATGGTCAGGTTGTATTTTTGATGTAAATAAAACAATCTATTTCATCTTTTTTCTCAACGCTTCGTCGGGTTTGTTTCCGACTTCCTCAGGAGAATATTTATTAAATAAATTCTGACAAATAGAAATAAATTGCAAAATAAATTAGTGTTTTATTCTTAATCCTAGTATCACAGCTAACTCACGTTTATTTCCCTTTCACATCGTTTTGAAAATTTGAAAAATATATAAAACACTGGACTTCACGACACAAATAATTTAATAATTTTAAAAAATAATCAAAAAAATGTAAATATCACAGAAAAAAACTTAAATTAATCTTAACACTAGTATTGCAGAACTTAACACGTCAATTTATTGCAACGGAATACTGAAGATTGGTGCTATCTATATCATCTTTGGTGTTTAATGTATTAATTCTCTGTTGTATTCTTAAGGCAGAATTAGTTTGTACGTTCTGTTCCGTTCCGAATCAGCTGTTTTGTTTCTGTTCAATTGAAAGTCTATATGTGTAGTTAGTTTTCACTTTGTCGTTCTGTTCTGTTCCGGACAATTCTGTTGAAAATAGAATTCAACGTTAAGTGACAGCCTAAAGTGCGTATGTATTGGTTTGTTGTGAAATCTTTTTCTCAATATTTGAATCAGGGATGGTAAAGTTGGTACTATAGTACTTTTCATGGTACTATTTGAACCTCAGATGTACCATGATACTCCTATGACTCATTTAGTACGATTTACACATTTTTCTATGTATGAATTTCTTGGTCCCTTTAAAATTCAATAATTATTAATTCGATTTGCTGTCTCATGTGAACAATGAATTAATTCGGAACCAAACGCTGTGAATTCAATCACATGATTTCACTGAGTGCGACTGATTACAGATGATTGTATTAGAGTTTTATTAATCGATTAAACTAATTATTGAATTCAATTACAAAGGGTTATAATTATTATTAACTAATTTTGATTTTCAAAAAAGTAAATAATAAAAATGTTATAAAAATGGGAAATTGACTATTAGCTGCGTGTTTTTAAAATCAAACGAATTCATGAACAAATTTGTTTGCTACCAATTACAAGGATTAAATTCGCAAAAAACTGTGAGAAATGTAATTCAATACAGCAAGATATTAATAGCACATTCAAAAAATATTAAAAATTTGGTGATTTTAAGAAAAAATCTCAAAATTTAAAATTTTTTTTAAATCAATATCGGCTTATTTTCTTAGTACGCACTGCTCGTTTTTACATAGCTTTATGTACATTTTTCCGAAAAATTTGGTATTGAAAATGAGCAAAATCGGTCCAGCGCTTCAAAAGTAATGAGTGACAATGTGAAAGTACCTCTAAATTTTCCATACAAATTGGTGTATAATGCACTGTATATTATTAGAATTCATTGCAGTGTCTGGTGTATAAAATATAACGCCATATTTTTCCACCAGACGCTAAGAGGTGAATAATATTTAAAATTCACCGCATTCTTTTTTCTCCGCAAAAACTTTCTTTTTCACCTCAAAAATAGTTTTGTTACCTCAAAAATGTTTTTCACGACACAATTGATTTTTTTACATTCAAAAAAGTTTTTCACCCCAAAATTTTGTTTTCACCTCTTAGCACATTTTTTTTAATATATTTTTGTTGTTTCATTTGTAATTGTTCATTTTGGAGGGTACAAAGACTTGTTTGTTAATTTATATATAAATTTTTTTTATACTTGTGATGCCAAAAAAGTACTATTGGTACTATTTCAAAATCGCATTTATCATCCCTGATTTGAATGTTTTTGTTTTGAGTTTCTTTTACTTTTTAAAACAGCTGATTCCTCTCACAGCAAAAGTAATTTCAAAATATTACCTACAGAACAGAACGGCACAGAACAGCACCAGAAAGTAACAGTAGTACTGTAATTTATAAGATATTGTGTCTTGTTGTATTAGAAAAGCAATTTGATAATAAATACAAATACAAATAAATACAAATACAACTAATGAAGCCTTTAAGCTCTCAATCGTATACCGTTTATTTTCTTTTTTTTCTCTATCTAATATTTTCACATTATTGAAATCTACTGCATGTTTAGTCTCTTTTATATGTTGTGCTAAAGCTGTTGATTCCTTTCCCCTCTTAATGTCTGCTTCATGTTCCGATAGTCTTTTTCAAGAGTTCTCTTCGTTGTCCCTACGTATACGCGATTGCATTGTTCATTTTCGTTGCCTTTACATGTCAGCTCATACACTACAATGTAGTAACTACATTATGATTTTTTAATTTGTCTAGTTTTGATGTGTTTTTCGTTAACAAATGTTTAAGCGTTGAGTTAGATGTGTGTGCTATAGTTATATTTTCTCCGTTGATCATAGTTTTTAAAGTTTTGCTTTCTGTTAATTTGGGTATATATGGTAAAACTGTAAAAATTTTCCGTTTTTTGTTTATCGTTTTGTCTTTGGTTGTCACTTTTTTTTTTTTTTTGTTTTTAAAGAGAAGCAACACGCAGGAAATTCTTCCTATTAATTAATGTGTTGCTTTCTTTGGAAAGGGGATAGTGGAGAGATGAAAGGTGGTGAAAGATGAATTGCTTCAAACATGGCAACACTGTAATTGCGCGAGATGATAAGTCTTAGAACAGTTGTTGCTCGCCACCTGATGTAGAGTTGGCGAATTTATTGAAGCTTTTTGTTTCATAGCCCTGATTCATTATTTTACTTCGGTGGGGTTAAGTGCTATGGGAACACCGAAGGTGGGCGCAGCGATACATATAAGTGATAGAAAACTCATACATATTATTTTTCTAAATTGATGTTGTCGTCACCGGGAATCGAACCCGGGACCATCTGTGTAACAGTCCAACGCGCTAACCATTACACCACAACGCCCACAAAAAATTGTATTTATCAAATTGTTTGTGATGCAAATGGGATAGCTATTCATTTGTAATATTTTTCTTATTTTGTTGATATTTTGGTTCCTAAATCTTTCATCGCTAATTGTGACTACTTTTCTAATTAAATTTGTAGCTGTATTTATTTTCATTTTCGTGGGCTGCGTTCAATTAAAGTTTATTATTCTTCCCGATGCTGTTTTTTTCGTGTACCAGTTTGTTATAATTTTGCAGTTGTCTCTTATAATTTTCATGTCTAAATAAGCTAGTTCGCCATTTTCCTCTTCCTCTATTGTAAAACCTAATTTGTTGTGATATGCGTTTAATGTTTTCATAATAATATCCTTGTTATCCTTGTTTATAATTGCAAAAAGATCGTCCACGTACTTGGATATAAATTTAATTTTCACATTCTTCGATTTCAATTCCTCGATCACGTCGTCTAAAAGTGCGTCAAGTACGATATCCGCTATTGTTGGGGATAGGGGATTCCCCATAGGCATACCATAAGTCTGATGGTAAGTTGTCTGATTAAATTTAAAATAATTGTTTTCTATCAGGCAAAATTGTAAAATTTGTAGAAACATTTTTCTAGTAATCGTCGTGTATTTCGATATAATTTGCCACTTGTCCATTATATTTTTAATTGCCAGATGTGTGGGTATGTTTGTAAACAATGAAACAACGTCAAAAGAAACTAGTATATCGTTATCATCCAAAATTATGTCGTCAATTTTTTCTTTAAATTGAAATGAGTTTTTTACGTTGTATTGTGTAGAAATCAAGTTTTTTAATATTGCACCAATAAATTAAGATAGATTGTAGCAAGGGACATTTTGTGACGAGGAAATAGGCCCAAGCGGAATGTTGTCCTTATGAATTTTTGGTAATCCATACAGTTCCGGAGCAGTGGCTGCATGTGAAATCATCTTTAATTTTCAAAACGTGTGATATGTTTGTCTTTAAAAAGTTCCGCTACTATATTGTTGTTTGCTCTTTGTAGTTTCTGAGTGGGGTCTTCTTTTATTTTTAAAATAATAGATGTTAATTAAAAATCAAATCCCTATATGGAGCACTTACAATATCCTGAGTTATGCATAAAACTGTAAAAAAATTTAACTAAAAGGGTACCATATAGGAAATTGGCAACGGTATAGAAGAATAGTTTATAATTAACTTATACTTTTTTAAAAGTTTTGGTAAACTAGATTTCAAAAAAATGCATTTTTGCGTCGAAAAGAGAATAACTTATGTATACCGTTAAACTCACAACTTAAGTAGCTTTCAAATGAGACTTCAATGCCTCTCGTAGCTTAAGCCGTTAAAAAGATATGTACAATTATGTGCAACTACTTTTGTAAAACTTTTATTTAAAAGGGGTCCGCCATCTAACGTTTTTTTTTAACTAGTGTTTATTTTGTGAATGGTAACACTTAGCTCATGTCTGATTTGACAGATAATTAGTTTTATCCTTCCGCTGAACGAATATGGTCCGTATGTTCGTTATCTTGTGAAAAAAGTGAAAGAAACTGGCATCCTCACGATAAACCAAAGCGTGAAAAGCCAAAAACAGTGCGTACACCCGAGAATATTGCTGCTGTGGCAGAAAGTGTGCGTGAAGCGCCATCCGCATCAATTCACCGTCGTTCTCAACAATTGATCATTTCGGAGACATCATTGGTTCAGGAGTTCAAAAAAAAAAGTTATTTGGCGGACCCTTTTTTTTTTTTAATAAAAAATTTTCTTGTATATAAATCTGGTTTTCTACTATATTGAGTATCTTTTTCAGATTTGTGGCTACAACTTGTGAGCCCATAAGAGCTCCCCATTTTATTTTGGCAACGGCAAAGTGGAATAATATTAACCCTGCATTACTAACCTTATTCAACTTACGCCATTACTATCGTTGGGTGTCATCCACTCCTACTTATTTTTTTTTTCAAAAGATTTTGAAAATCAGTACACCACTCAAAAAGGTGTTTGGGGTTCATAAAAAAAGTTGGTAGTCAAACTGGCCAAACCGAGAACGGGGTTTTACTAACCTTTTTCGAACCTATACTGTCGAGTCCGTGCATTTTTTTCACTGTTTCACTGTGTTATGTAACTGGGGATTTATTTATATGAAACTTACCTTCGGTACAAAATTTGGTTAAAGTTCAAGGGGATAGAGGTCGAAAATTGGATATTTTTATGAGTTTATATGGAATAAGTCTATTCTATAAAATATCATTTAGCAGAACATGTTGTACAGTACAGTAAACAGAATTGAACTCTGTTGTTATCATATTTCAATGAAAAGAACTGTCAATTTTGACGATAGCGAATATAGCCGTGCAAACATGGTTTTATAAGAAAGATCTTTAATATCACGATTATGTAAATAAAATAAAAACAAACAATTTATAGCATATTTTATTGATGGTTATTAAAGAAAAAAAAAATTACACACACAATTACACAAAAAAAAAAAATTAAAAATTATGAAAGAATTCAGTAGATTTAGAATATTTTTATTTTTTTGCACCAATTCTAGTTTTAACGATTTATGTGGAATTCATGAAAAATATTTTACTTTTTTTTCCAAGTAATTTTTACATAAAAACACATTCTTCAAATAATTTTGTGAATAAATAAAATAATTTTGTTTTTGTGGTTTATTTCAAATTTTCAAAATAAAATATGTATTTTCCAAAGTTCAAGATATTCAAAAATTTTAAATCTCATATATTATATTCAAAAATGTCTTATTTTACAAATTTGGCATTGGTCAAATTTACCAAACAATAACCAGAGTAAAAGCGTTCAAATACAATCTATATAATAATATAATATTATATAAAAACATACAGCTTTATATTGCATAATACGGATAAGATAATTTGTCTTGGATTCGGGTTTTGAATAATTTTGAAATGGTCCCATACATATTAATATCTAAATATATATATCGATTGATATTAACGTCTATGTGGCATGTATTAATGCATATGGTATATATTAATTAGAATGATTTCGTACATAATTTTATATCGCTAAATACAATGTTATGTCATTTCACCACAAAATTGTATCATTCTTTGATTAAAACTATCATTAGTGTTCAAAAAAGTATTTTGCTTCGGAGTTTGGGGAAAAAGTAATGGTAGGCCAAGTTCGGCGTTAGGACAAATTTTTAGCCGAATACCGAGTATTTGAGAAAATCGACTACATTTTCAGATACAATTCTTAAATTTTGAGTACTAACGCAAGAATTTGTATTAAATTCGTTATATATTGGAGTAAAAATAAAAAATTTCAAGCATTCCCATTTTTCTCAAAGCATTTCGTTAAAATAATTGATCTTATTATTTCATATTTTTGAAGAAAAATCTAAAGTAGCCATTATAAAAGTCCTCTTAAACTATATCGCATCACTTTTGAAAACAATCAAAATTTTCTTTTTCACAGTATGATATTATGTAAAATACACTTTTATATGAAAAATTTAAAAAAAAAAATAAAAAAAAAACATCAACGTTTTACAAATCTGTATTATAAATGGGCATATTTGCTGGTAAAAAAAAGTGCAATATTAAGAAAAATGCCAGAAAATTTATTTGCCTATCTACTCCGGTGAATTTCATCGAATTAGATATAATTGTTTAAAATAATATCTAATAATATTAGATTAGATATAATATGATATACTTAGATGTTCTTCTTTTTCAGATATAGTTATATGTATATGATTCGAAAATTCACAAATTTTATTTTTTACTACAGGGAAAAACGTTTACAGTGAACATTTTTATCATATTGATGATATTGTTTCATAAATCGTTGGCATCAATTATGTATTATATTTACAAAGTTATCATAAATATAATGAAAAGTTTGATATAATTTTTATTAAAAATAAAAATTATGTTTTATAAAAATGTATGACAATTGATTCATAGACCTTCGTCATTTCATAAGGATGTTTCATAAACTTTGTGAAAATAAATTTTGGATTTTTGTTGAAATTTTTATATTTTTTTTTTTTATTAATGATATTTATACCACTTGTTCGGCACGAAAAATAAACAACATGTTTTTTGTTGGCTATTTTAGAATATACGGACCAAAATAAATTTAGGCATAAATTAATTATAATTATTATTCTCAATAAGATAAGAATTACGTTCCAAAAATTATCATTTTTTTCTGCAAAAATCCGCTCATACGTTTTCAAGTTAAATTTGATTTGAGCATTTATGGCAAATATAAAATACCCCTGAAAGCGGTCTTGAAGGTAAGGGGGCTAAATATTATTTAATATGATCTTAAGTTTACATAGAATTTGTTGAATATAATATATATATATATGTTTATGAAAATATTCATAATATTTATGAAACATTTCATAAAAATTTATAAAAATTTTATTAAATGTTTTCAAATCGCTTCATTCCATTTATTAATTATATAATAACATTTATAAAGCATTTCTTAAAAAGTTATGAAACACTTCATAAATATGAAGAAATCTGTCCTAAATTTGCGCATTTATGAAACAGCTGCATCATATTAATGAAGTGTTGCATTTGACGGAAACCAATGAAGTTTTTCATCATATTTATAAAGTTTTCTTCCTGAGTGTAGTGTTGCTTTAAATTTAAAACCGCCATTATTTTTCGGTACCGTGAAATAACCCCCAAATGAAATAAGTCCCAACGAAATAAGTCCCAAAAAAATGAAATTAGTCCCAATTTTAATAAATGAAATAACCTCCAAAGAAAAAATTAAATAAGCCCCAACATTTGGGAGTTATTTCATAGTAATAAAATAACTCCCAATAAAGAATGAAACAAATCCCAATGAAAAAAATCCCAAAAAAAAATGAAATAATTCCCAATTCAAAAATATCGAATTCTGCGATTCGCGGCCGTGGCCGTGGCCGCGCCTATAGGACGCGAACTACGGTGGCGCCGCATTACGCGAAACGCGGCCGCGCAGCAGGACGCGAATCGTACGCACCGCTTTCCAGAGGTACCATGTCATAACGTCTAATGACATAATATCCATGGACGTTATGTCACTCAAAAAGGGTCATAATGTCCATGGACTTTATGACAATTTTTAATTTGACAATTTTGGACATTGTGTCACTTTCAAATGTGGCATAGCGTTCAGACTTTTTAAAATAAAAAGATTAATAATATTTAGTATATCAATACAATTTTTTTAAATATATGTATATCACAAAATAAAACTGAACTTATAAATCGTATAAATCGCACGCAGAAAAACTTTATTTCGCGAAGCCGCCTGCCGCGTTCTACGGAGGAAAAAAACCCCTAAGAGCGGCCGAAGGCCTCAACACAGAAACACTTGTTTTTACAAATTACTTGATGTCTTAAAAATATAAGATTTTAACCGATTCGACATCTGATTTGAAGAACAAGTTCTTCTGGGTGGCGGCCTTCGGCCGGTCTTAAGTGTTTTTTTTTAGAACGCGGCAGGCGGCTTCGCGAAATAAAGTTTTTTCTGCGTGCGACACAAACTAAACTTCAAAATTACTGATCTGTTTCCACACTGGAGTATAATGTCCATGGACCTTATGTCACCCAAAAAGTGGCATAATGTCCATGGACTTTATGTCATTCCATTTGAGGACATAATGTCACATTGCAGAGTGTCATAAAGTCCATGGACATTATGACACTTTTCGAGTGACATAATGTCCATGGACATTATGTCATTGGACGTTATGACATGCCATCAAAATTACCAAAATTCTAGCAAGAACTGCGTTCCTTTTGGTAAAATAGCTCATTGTATTGCTATTATTTACTTTACGACAATTTTAAGACAAGAATGCATAAAATTTACCAAAATGTAATTTTAATAGAAATGAAATAACTCCAAACAAAAATGAAATAACTTCCAACGATAAAATCACATTTAAAAATGAAAATGAAATAAGTCCCAACAAATGTGAAATAACTCCCAATGACGAAAATAAATGAAATAACTCCTAACAAAATCTGGTTGGGAATTATTTCATTTGGGAGTTATTTCATAACAAAATAATTCCTAACTGAAAATTGTGAAATAAGTCCGAACGCATTGGGAGTTATTTCATAATGAAATAAATCCCAATTTAATATGGAAAATTTTTGGGAGTTATTTAATTTTTTTTTTTTGGAGTTATTTCATTTGGGAGTTATTTCATGGTACCTTATTTTTCCGCCGTTGGAGGCAAATAATCAACGCGGATAAATTTAGCATTTGCTAAAACCTACACAAAAGGTTATTCATGTCATACAAAATAAAATTGAAAATATTTTTGTAATTCCTCATATATATTCTTTTTTAATTATGAAAATTGTAATAGTCCAAATACAGTATTTTATTATAAAAATGTCTTCTTTTCATAAATTTCAACTATTTTTATTTTTGAATCAAACCAAAGGTGGCAATAAAACAAAACTGCACATTATAACCCCTCTAGTACTAAATCATTTATAAAATCCTTTTGTACCGAAATAAACAATATAACGCTAGATATCATAAAACAAAGAAGATGCATAAAATAACAAAAACACATGTGTTGGATAAAGACTGTTTAGAAATTAGTTTTTCACAAACGTAAACAATATTGATTCAGCAATTTTTAAAGCAACAGAAGTGTAAAGAATTTTAGTAATAAAAATTTGAATAAACATTAAAAATCAAAATGCTCTAGGGATGTGAGCTTTTTGTACATTGTGATTCCACTATTAAGAGTAAACTAGAAGTGCACAGAGAGAATTATCATCCCCTCAGTAATGAATTTATTCATAGCAATAGTGAAAATTGTCCCTGGAACTCGTTCATTAAAACTTTTCATAGAATCTATAAAGTAAATTTGTATGAAATGTTTGCAGACTTAATAAAAATCTTAATTAAACGAATGCATCTTTTCGACAATGAAACTTTTATAGAATTTATGAAACAGTTTCATACATTTTTGTAATATTAAGAAGTTCTTTGAATTAATAAAACTCTTCATGAATGTCCTGAAAAATGCATTGGAACTAATCCAATGATTTTTTAAACAATTTCATAGAAGTCCAAAATTAATAAGAGGCTACATTGAAATACTTTATAAAATATCCCAGTAAAAAATTTTCGAGTTTTTAGAAGCAGGATATAACTAATGCGCTGATGTAAGTGCCTACTGTTACGTAAAACTGAGAAGCAGCAAAAGAAACGAATAATTTTCGTATAAAAACAAACAAACATTTTGAGATTACTGTATTCCCTAACCAGGAAGCAGGTTGTAAGCAGCTTACCCTAATCCCTTATAAGGATGCAGGTTGTAATGCAGAAAGTTCCACATCGTGTATTATAAACGATCTGTACCAATTTTCCCGAGTGATTTCTGATTATGTTTGGTATTTTATGTAATAAAAAATAATTAGTCATTTAACTGTTTCTGGAGAGCTAGCATGCGGAGCGGTAAAAAAAAATAAAAAATCTAGACATGAAATATGATTTTCCTGAAAGCCATGAAATCACAGCTTATTGTAAGCGCTAAAATCCGCGCTTATTTTGCCCAAAAGTAATGCTTCCAAGTGGGAATTCGCCATATAAAAATCATAGCATATGTAAGCAGGTTTGTAATGGATTCTTTTGGGCTTACTTCCTTACAAACCTGCTTGTATGTAAGCACCGTTTTTTACTGGGATGTTGAACATTTGAGAATTAAATCCTAACACTAAAGTTTGAAAGGTATTAAAATTAATGACATAATGAAATTTTATAAAAAAATAGGCTTTGAAATACTTTCGTAGCTTTAAAGAAAATTTTCATTCAAGGAGGGTAATATAAAAAAGTGAAGGGAAAATAGAAATAAAAAATGAAGGAAACATTAGAAAGAAAAAATAAAAGGAAAAGAAAGAGATTTCATAATTTAAAAGTTTTTATAAGTTAGCATCCTGATTTATTGAAAAAATCGTTAGTGAACAGTTACACTTTCAGAAAATGAATAGAATAGATATCATCATTTTAGGAATAATTGTGTTATTTTGCATTCAAAAAATTCATATAAAATTTGAATTTTAAGAGAAAAAAGTGTCTAACCAATTAGCTCGATAAGCGAATGTATAAAAAAGTTCTGCCTATTATATAGGCTCTAGCTTTTCTAAAACTTCGGGTTCTGATGAGATCTTTAGCCAGATGGAAATACTAGTATCAACCTAGCTAATATGTTTGATTTGCTTTTTTTTGTAAATATACGGAGGTTGAAAGCTCGTTATAAATTGAAAATAACATAAAAATAATCTCGATGTATATAAAAACAAAAAACTAATATAACTGTAAAAAATATTACTTGAGCCAGAGTACACACTAAAAATTTTTTATATAAATAGAACATTTTTGGTCTTCAAAGTTTAGTAACGTCATGATGCTTGTTAGGAAAAGACCTAACCACGTGGTTGATTACTAAGAAGACAAGAATGGAGCAAAATTGATTATTAATAGGTTTTTTGTTAAAGTTCTGCCTATTATATAGGCTCTAGCTTTTCTAAAACTTCGGGTTCTGATGAGATCTTTAGCCAGATCGAAATACTAGTAGCAACCTAGCTAATATGTTTGATTTGCTTTATTTTTGTAAATATACGGAGGTTGAAACTTCGTTATAAATTGAAAAAAAAGTAATTTTGCTAATGGAAACCTTTTGTTTGGCCAATCGGATGCAATTTTGGAACTTAAAATTAGGTAAAAGTACAACTAGTTCACTTTTTGACTGCCGAACTTTCAGCAAAATCGGAAAGAGTTTGACATTCAGTTTGCTTCACATCTTTCGTATTTTTCCTTAAATTTGACATTCATAGTGACAATAAATCGGTTTAACAAATATTTTTTCCATTAGGAGTTTTTCAAGCAATTTAATGAAAAAATCATATTATTTATTAAAAATTTAATACGACTAATGAAAAAGCTTCATTAAAACAATTACGTTTTTTGGTGAAAATTAGGATTTTTTTTTTTACATTGTGAAGAAAACTGCATTAGTTTAGTGAAGAAATTTCATTAAAACATGTCCAAGGAATTATCTCTGTGTATTATTAGCAAAGCGTTTAAGTTTAATCAATATATGTTAGAGTTACGGTGCGTTTTCGCTCAATTTAGCGTTTTTCGAAATGCTGAAATTGCCATTTCTTCTTAAATAAAAGCACAAAAAGGGTAATTTTTGGATTATAGTTATACCTCGGTAAGTGAACTTATTTATGCTTTAAAATATTTATGGATTAGTTTCTGAGATTCTCTTAACCTGTTTTCAATATGCAACGAAAAAAATGTTGGTAGAAAACATATTGTATATTTTTCCTGCCGAACAAATGGTATACATTTCATTGCAAAAAAGCTTAGGCCGGTTTGAGGGTTAACAAACTTTCCGAATTCCAGTAACATTTCACAGATCTAGTTCAGAAATTCATTGATATCATGCAGATAATTCACTCAGTGTACTTTAATTTTGTTAAAAATAAGTTTTGGCTAAAGGTTCTAATACTCCATCAAAAACACAACTCACGAAATAATAAGTATAGTAATCTAAACTCGAACATTTGGACGTATTGCACTTTATAATTATATTATGATTTTAACTTTTTGTATATGAAATGTGACAAAAGTAATGAGTTATGCATTACTCGCAGCCTTACGTAAATGTGAATTATAATGGGTTACATATATGCATACAAAGGTATTCGTAATAAGACATTACAAGAAGAAGAAATAATGTTTTTACAAATAGAATAAAAAAATATTATTTTTTTTTTTAACATGGTCGAGCCTGGAATCGATCCCGGGTCATCAGATTAACAGGCGACTGCTCTATACCCTAAGTCACCAAAGCATATAATATTTGATAGTTTAAAACATAAATCAATTTTTCTTCTTTGTAAATTTGTTCAAGTTAAAACAAAACTAACAGCTTAACCTTTAGCTTACACAAAGACGAATTAAAATGTGTCTAAAAATAGATTTCCAAAAAAATCTTGTATAGTTATATTTTCCCTGGAAGTATTAAGATGAATAACCTATTATTATTAACCAATTATTTTTTGTATGAAAGTAATGAATTATAAGTTTCTTACTGCCCAGTAAAAGACGCTGCTTATATGCAAGCATTTTATTTTTTTATAAAAAATTTAGGTTTAAATTTCAGCTTCAGGAAAAAATTTTGTGGATTTCATCAAGTCGATTTTCATTTGCATTGAACTAAGTGATAGCAAAACATTTTGCTGAATTTAATAGTTTTTTTTTAGATTTTTGTTGTTTTTTGTGACCAATTTTATTTTGTCTATAATTTGTTTGTAAGGTATTTCCTTTGGGCTAATTTGGTCAATTGTCTGATAATTAAATTAAAATAAAAACAATTTATTTAATTTTTTTACTCGACGTTTCTTTGGCTTATTCCCAATTTCTTCAGGAGTTTTTTATTGTTAAATTGATTTTATTTTACATTGTCAGAAAATATCATTAAATTAAAATTAAAAACGGGAATTCACGACACAAAATTAATAATTATTAAAAAATATTTACGACACAACAATTATATTACAGTATAAACTATCTTATTTGAATCACAGAGCTTTACTTTACTTTTGCTTTACATCAGCTCACTGATTTACAGCAAAACAATTTTGCTGATATTAGCAATTTTTCTGCAAGGATCATCACAGCAAAAATTTTACTTACTCAACTAACTTTTTTGCTAAATTTACATACTTTTTTTGAGTGCAGTAATACAAAGCGATTTAAAAAACCGGAAAAGCCCGGTTATTCAAACCGATTTTGAATTCATAAAGCCGAAACCTGGTTTTTAAAAAATACGGGGTTTTAAGTATTTGGAAACTGAGTTTATAAATAGTACGAATATTTGACAACTCTATTTACATACATGAAAAACATTCATTCTATTTAAAATATTAGTTTTCCTTGTCAATTCTAAAATAATTATAGTGATTCATATTATCGCTGTCACAATTCACATCAGTCTTCGAAATTTATTTGCTCTCAAATAATACAAATAATTCAAATTTATAAATTTTTTACTATCCAATCGTCTTTACAATAAATAAATATTAAAAAATCAAAATGGTACAAATAGTTAACACACGGGAAATAATAGGTTCGAAAATTGAGGTGAATGCTGAAAGTGAGAATAGGAATCGCTACCAATATACAATTTTTTTTAATTTTGGTAACTCTAATAAAATATTAAGATTAGCAACTTGAAACAAAATCATATTCAAGGTTGAAACTTTGAAAAAAATCTCATTTAAATTGTGTTTAGGCTAGAGCTAAAGAAACTATCTGACAAACGGGAGGTCGCCGACACATTCAGTTTTTTTAATAAAATAATTGTGTGGAACGTATGTGAGTCTATTTATAGCATATTACAATCCATAAACATAAAATATTCAATTTTTAAAATAAAAATTGTAAATATCTGAATAATTGTCTGTTATAGTATTAAAATTTAAAATTTAAAAATAAAAATTCGGTTGCAACTACAAAACAGTTTTCTGTATTTTTTATATACTTTTTCAAATGTGTGCACTGTAGTTAGAATTGCCAGACGGCCTTGATTTCGATTAATTTACAAGAACTTTCAATGATCGTCAAGAATCAAGAAAAAAAATATAAGTTGTTAAGATGTTTTAAAACCCAAACAAAAAACCCCTTAACAAAAACATTTTTTAAATTTTTTATCAGTTTTTCTTTAACAAAGTCTTGAAAAAACAAATTAAATATTTAATTTTCTTTTAACGTATCAATTTTATAATTCTCTTATTTTGTTAAAAAACTGATCTGAATTGTAATGCCAAACTCCTTGTGATTGACAATAGACTGATGTGGCTTTGAGCCATAACTATATATTGTACAGAGGCTTACAAGGCTAACCCAAAGTAAAAAAAATTAGTGTTTTCTTTATTTGTGGTTTTTAACGTTTTTGTTTTTAGTTTTCATAGTGTTAGAAATGCAGTTTTAAATTTTAAAAAAATAGTTACTTTTGGATTACGCGTAACTTAAACGAAAATACAAAATCGTAACCCAGTAAGGAGCGCCAGAGCATTAATGATTTAGATTTAATAAAGGGTCCGCCATCTAACGTTTTTTTTCAACTTGTGCTTATTTCGTGAATGGTAACACTTAGCTCATGTCTGATTTGACAGATAATTAGTTTTATCCTTCCGCTGAACGAATATGGTTGTGTATACGCTTGAACAACGCTGGGAAATATTGCGACATTACTTTGAAAATCATGGTAATGTTGCAGAATGTGTGCCGATACACCCAAAACGAGTAACTGTTTGGTGCGGATTTTGGTCCGGAGGCATAATTGGGCCATTTTTCTTCGAAAATGAGCAAGGAGTGGCCGTTACAGTCAATGGCGATCGTTATCGGGCCATGTTGAACGAATTTTTGTTCACAAAAATTGAAGATTAGGAAATACAGCTGCACACAATCGATAATGTGCTTAAAAATTGGACCGATCGTGTAGGCTACTGCATGGCCAGCCGAGAATGAATGAAATTATTTTCCATTACTAACCGGAAGGATTGTACTTTCAAATAAAAAAATAAATTTGAGAAAATATTCAGTAGTTTTTTGTATAGCATTTTCAAAAAAAAAAGTTATTTGGCGGACCCTTTATTATATTTCTCCAATAGGGGGGGGGGGGGCAGTAAAGCCCCAAAAACAGCACACATTTTTTTTTTTAGTCATAGGACCAAGTCTCCACAAAGTTTCGTCAAAAAATCTTAAGCGGTTTAAATTCGGTAGTCAAAGGGTTAAATATTTGAATTAAAACGATAATTATAGAATGCCATTTGATCTAATAAAAGAGACAAATAATGAAAATTCCACTAAACTAAAGAAACTTTTCTTCACAAAGGTAACGGAACATTGCCTAAAAATAATGAAAAGCTTCATACTTATTATGAAACTAGTTTTTTTATGAAACTGTTTCATAATGTGAATGGAACTTTTAATAAATTAAAGGACAGTTTTAATAAAATTTTATCAAAACTTGCATTAACTTAATAAAGAGTTTCAATGGAAGAACTTCGGAGCAAATTCATTAAATTAATGCAAAAGATCATTAGTACTATGCAGATAATTCTCACCATGTACACTCAAAAAAAATCAATAAATTTTTATGTAAAAATCAAAAAAGATTTCTAAACTTTTTATCAACAACTGACGGTACAGGAGTAGTATCTATACTAAAATAAACCTATAAAAATAGTAGAAAAAGCTACTAAAAATTAGTTAAAAATGCTAAATATTATAATAAATAAGAACAGCTTAAATAAAACTTTTAAGTTCACAGAATTTTAGTAATATTCGAGTTGCATTTTGGTTTACTTTGCTAAAATTAGTAAAAACTTTTCTAAATATTTGTAGACTAAAAACAGCAAACAAAAACTGTATTATCAACAACATTTGTGCTATTCACCATAAATTTAATTGAATGCAAATAAGAGTATATTTTGTTAAAGCCAACACAATTCTTTCTGCAACGTTATTTTTAACAAACTTTTAGTAGTTTTAGCAGAAAATTTTACTAAATTTTTTTCTATTAGTGTAAAAACCCTAAATATAAGGTGGCGCAAAAATAACCTTCCGATGTTTTTTTTTATTATGTTTTTATCATGTATAGCATTTTCTGATAGGAGGATTACTTTTGCGCCACCTTATATATGTGGCAAAATATGAAGTTTTTTAATTAATATGTAAAAAACTGAAACCATTGCATTTTAAGTGTTACTTTTTGTCTGTTATGATTTTTTATTTATTTTTACTGAATTGTATAAAGAAAGAAAATAAAAGAAATTGAAGTACAACTGCTAAAGAAATTTACAATTTATAAAGAAAAATAAAATTTATAAAGAAAAATAAAAGAAATTGAATTACAACTGCTAACGTATGAGTGTTTTTAATTGTCAAGATTTTTTTTTTTTTGTGAATTTCAAGCATTGTGCAAATTTGAATCTGGCAACACTAACTAGTGACAGGGTTTACAAACATCATTTTTTATTTTTTTTTTATCACGTAAAATTAAAGATAGCAAAAAAAAGCCTCACAATTTTGTTTTAAAATTTTAGAATCATCTTTTTTTTGAACATTCTTTAGTAAGTAAAAAAGGATTGTAGCTAGAACGTACATACTTATTGAGATTCCCATTTATAAAAACAAATGCAATGCGCATTAAGACCCATAAATTTTATGTTTTACTTTCACAATCATAAAAAAGAGGGAATTAAAATGAAAAAAAAAATAATGAATGATGAACAGAGTAAAAAAATAAACCAACAAAGGAGCACATGCTCATTAGTGTGTCCCAACATTTTTTTTGTTTTTCGATTTTAATGGATGCTCAAGCTTAATTTAAATACTTATGGGATAAAGTATTTTTTAGATTTTTTTCTTATATTTTTCGAAAGAAGTTTTAAGGTCGCGCAAATCGATTTTTTTTCCAAAAAATTTGGGGGTTTTGGTCGTTTTTTAATTTAATTTATAACTTGATCAATAACCCAATGATCAATAACCCAAAAAAGGATTGTAGCTGGAACGTACATACTTATTGAGATTCCCCTTTATAAAAACAAATGCAATGCGCATTAAGAACCATAAATTTTATGTTTTACTTTCACAATCATAAAAAAGAGGGAATTAAAAGAAAAAAAAAATGAATGATGAACAGAGTAAAAAAATAATAAACCAACAAAGGAGCACATGCTCATTAGTGTGTCCCAACATTTTATTTTTTGTTATTCGATTTTAATGTGTGCTCAAGCTTAATTTGAATACTTATAGGATAATAAGTGTCCAAATTGTCTTAGCCTCTAAGTCAATATCTTTAAAGAAAAATATGCAAATGTTATTTTAATGTATATAAACCAAACTTGCTTTTCTACATTTGCGTACCATATATTTGATTTTTTCCTAGGTTTTGAAAAAAGTTTGCAAATAACGCTTTATAACTTTTAAAATGTCTACTAAAATTAAAAAAGAAAAAAAACACTATTGATGGAGTTTAAAAATAAATAAATTCTAAAAAATTTTGGAAAAAAAAGTAGGAGTGCATAGATCACAGTGAAATATATCAAAACAATTTTGAAAATAATTCATCAATTTCTTACTTAGTGGTCCGATTGCAAGGAAATTTGGAACAGGCTTAAGTGTCGTAATACCGAGTTTAAGCCTTCCAAATCTCCCGGGAGCGGACATATGACCACCCAAAAGAGTTAAGTGTTTTCATAAAAAATATTTAATGCTCGCCACTTTTTTGTTTATAATCCGCTTTTCAAAAAATTAACACATTTTTAATCTGCTAGTAGCAAATGCTTACGTATGTCGGCTATCTTTAACAGTTTCAGAGTTACTCCCATTTGAAAATGTGAAATTCCTAATTTTTTTTACGAATAGCGGGACGACATGGGGCTAATTTAATTTTTAAAATATGGGTTATTTACCTAAATAAATTCTTTATGCAAGTTTGATATAATTTTTATTAAAAGTAAAAATTTGGTTTTTTCGAAAATTATTCAAGTTCGAGGCCATACTCTATATTTCTTTATAAGGATATGGTCCTAACAAATAATCTGAAGAGTTCTTGTTTTCGAATTTATTATTTGACACTTTCAAGAATGTGTCTATTCTATTTCGGGAATTTTCTTATATCAAACTTGCATAAAAGACAAAGTATGGTCTTGTTTACACTTCCCCCGTACATTTTGTTTTTAAAAACAAATGGTCAAATAAAAAGGAAAAGAAACAAAAACGTGTATTGAATATTTACCAAAGGTAGACATACACACAAAAAACAAGTTCTCAATTTATTTTTTGATCAATGGTGATAATCTTTAACTTCGAGCTCATATATTAGTTCTCATGTAGTTAGTAAACTAGTTTATATAAATGTTTGATGTTTTGCATGGGATTGTTACCTCTTTCAAAAAAACCTAGAAAATTCCCGAAATAGATCTATCAACACATTCCTGAAAGGGTCAAATAAGAAATTTGAAAACAAAAACTCTATAGATTATTTGTTAGGACAATATCCTAATAAAGAAATATAGAGTATGGCCTCGAACTTCAATAATTTTCATTTACATTAAATTCTTTATTCAATGAATTCCACTCAAAAACTAAATAACAAATAAATTATTTTTTGCGATTTTTTCCCGAAAAACACCAACACTCTTTTACTTCCAGATAAGTGTTTTCTTTTTGAACATATAAAGTGTGCATAATATTTTTAAGGTAATTTTTATATAAAATCAAGTTGAGTTAAACTAATTTTTGATTTGTATATACTTTTACCAGCAGCTTCTAAAGTTGCAACATTTTTATGGCAAATATCAACTTTAACCCACTGTTAAAAATTTTTTATACATAAATTGTTGGGTACGTCTCTTCCAATCCCTGGTTTAAATGTAGACAAGGCAGCAATCATTTTTGGGAATTGTAGTGTTGTTACAGCAAATCATAAATTCGGACATAAGTTTCAATTGTTGACTGAAAAGTCTGTTAATGAATATTTTATTGAATAGTGAATATTTACATTTTAACAAAAACTGACATTTTGACCTTCCTTTTAGAATTACCAAAATTTTTGTTCTACCAAGAGTGATAAATATATGATATGTTTATAACTTCGTAACAGGAAATGTTCAAAAGTTAACCCCTCTGAAATTATTTCTATGTTTCTGTCTCTAATGATGTACGATATGAAATCAAAGACTAATTGAGAAATATTTACAAAAGAAGAAACTTTTGAAGATTTTCGGTTCAAGAGTTATAAACATGCCATCAGTGTTTGGTATCGTTGGAAAGGAAATTAAATGTAGATTAAGACATTTTTAAAAAGGATACCAATTATTACTATTGGTGGAACAAAAATTTGGGAAATTCTATTATAAATGTAAAAATTTCAGTTTTTGTTAAAATATAAATTTTCACTTTCCTAGTAAAACAGATCTGCTCAGATCAGATCTAGTTAGATCTATTTTACTAGATCTGAACAGATTTCACAGAAAATATGATCAGATCTAATAAAATCTTAAAAATTGGAATATATTTAAGATCTAATTATAATATTGGCAGATCTGTATTTTTATTTTTGGAGAGGTCAATAATTTTTTAAAAGTTTTACTGGTTAATGTTTAAAAAGTGATTACTTAACCTTAACTTAATTAATTCAAAATTTAAATAAACAGCAAATAAATTTATAAAAAAGACAAGGTGAAACAAACCCACATTTTTAAATGTTTCAATTTTTTTGAAATTCGGCTATGGCTGCCGGGTTCATCTTAAGATTTTCCGTAGTCATTTATGAGTTTATAAATCAAGAACCGTCATCGGCTGGTTCGAGTGATCAGATACGGAATATAAATTTTTTCCTTGCATTTGAATATGTGTAAAATATTGGTTGATTTATCTGAAAAGAAAATGGCATTGATAAATAAACTTTCTTAATTGTATAAGTTTTTGTTTTACCTTCTTTTTATTTTGCAATAAACGGCATATTTTTAAATTCCAATAATAATTTATGGTACGATATAACTATACAAAAAAATAAACAAAATAGCCAACATAATAAAAATTAAAAGGAAAATTTTAAGTTTATATGTAAAAAAAAAACATTTGGTACATATTTATTTGAGTGCCTTTTGAAGGGCTAACTCTGGTACCAGATCTGGACAAAAGACTATGAAATATATTTAGATATGAACAGATCTGGCACCAGATATAATCCAATATGAACAGATCTGCACAAATAATCATAAAATTTAAAGCAAATCCGATGGCAAAGAGCTTATAATATAATAATACATAATTTATAATATATAATTTATACAATGGGTCTATAATTTATACAATGGGTCTAAGTCTTTAAAAGGGTATAATTCTGGAAAAGTAAGCACAAGCTCAAAATTTGTTTTGAAAAAATTATTTAGAATGTATCAATATTTTAAACTGCATCATTAGTATTTCCAAACATCGTAGAAATTTTAAAAGTTACGAGGCGGATCAATAAGTCCGTGACTTTTAGAATGAAACACAGTTTTTTTTTTTTATAAAAAAATTTATATTTCAACATAATCTCCTTTTAGCTCAATACACTTAATCCAACGTTTCTCCAATTTGTGCATCCCCTTCAAAAAAAATAGGATTTTCGAGGTCCATAAAATAGGCATTTGTTTGATCAATAATTTCATCGTTGGCGCTAAATCTCTTTCCACCGAGCCATTTCTTTAGGTTTTGAAATATGAAATAGTCACTGGGGGCTGAATCCGGAGAATATGGCGGATGATTTACCAATTTGTAGCCCAATTCATGGAACTTTGCCATTGAGACTGCACACGTGTGCACCTGTGCATTATCTTGATGAAAAAAACTGTTTCTTGGCCATATGGGGTCGTTTTTTTTTTTAAATCCTCGTTAAATCGGTCCAATAAGTTGGCATAATATTCGACGTTTATTGTTTTTCCCTTTTGAAGGTAATCGATGTGGATTATCCCGCGTGCATCCCAAAAAACTGTTGCCATCACCTTATTGGCCCACAAACTTACCCTGGCCTTCTTCGGAGCCTGTTCACACGGAGAAAGCCATTGTTTAGACAGCTGCTTGGTCTCCGGAGTGTTGTAATGTATCCATGTTTCATCCACAGTTACAAAACGCCGCAAAAACTTATTCGAATTGCGGTTGAACAACTCCAAACAAACCTTTGAAGTTGTCACACGATTACGTTTATGGTCAATTGAAAGCAATCGCGGCACCCATCTTGCAGATAGATTACTTAAACCCAACTGATCACTTAAAATCGAAACTACACTGCCATATGAAATGCCTATGGCATCAATAATCTCACGCACTTTTATTCTTCGATGAGCCAACACCATATCGTGGATTTTTTCGACATTTTCGGGGCGTATTGACCTCAATTAGCCGTCCAGAACGTTTAGCGTCATTTGTACTTGTGCGACCACAACTAAAGTCAATAAACCACTTTATTACCATTGAAATCGATTGTTCTGAGTCCCCATAGTATTTATCAAGCTTTTCCTTGGTTTGATTGACGGGTTTTTTTTCGCAAACAGTAATGTTTAATGAGCACTCGAAATTTACTTTTCTCCATTTTTAAAAAAATCCAGGAGGTTGTATGTTTTGAACAGCTGTTAAACTTAAACTAAATGACGGAACTTGACAGTTGTCTATTAACAAGAGGTACTTCATGGGAGCAGAGTTTCATTTCATATAACTACGAGGGAAGATCAAAAAGCCACGGACTTATTGAGCCGCCCTCGTATAAAGCATTATTTTAAAATTTATGCAAACAATTTATAAAAAGTAACATATGGGGTACGTCACTATAAAAAATAATTTCCAAAACATATCGTTTATGCATATAAGAATAAGTTTTGGACATTTTTCTTCAAAATGTTGACTCAGAAGTTATAAGTATAATTCCGAAAACGTCCAGAAACTCCAATTTTTTTTTGGGGGGAAAATCGATTTGCGCTACCTCTGAACCTCTTCAAAAAAATCTCAGAAATACTTTATCCATAAGCATTTAAATTAAGCTAGAATAACAAACAAAACAAAATTTTGGGACATCCTAATGCTCATATAGACTAAAAAATCCTATATATAATCTGCCATTGCCTTTAACAACAGTTTAGCTAGTTAACACCAGACTTATTTGTACAACACGATACTAACCCAAATATATTTAACGTAGCCGCATTTGCCGACACACACATACAAGCATAGCCCATGCTAATGACTACAGGCTTAATAAGCAATTAACAGAAAATAATATTTTTGTTAATATTAACCCGAAATATTCTAGAATTTTTTTTTTAATTTTGGAAAGATGTTTTATACATGTTTTAGTAATGTAGAGTATAACAGTAGTATTTAGATCATAAAAAGCTTATAATTTAGAGTATAAAAAACTGCAATGCGTTTTTTAATCCTGCCTCCAGAATATTCAGAATGTCCTGTGACCATATAGTTAATATGGTGGATAGGGCGCAGTGGGGAAAATTTTACTTTTTAAGCAAATTTTCTTGCAGCCCACAGTTTTAAATTAATATGAACACATTAAAATTTGAAAAATAACTGACTAAACTCCAGATCGATTCCTCATGGCAGTTTTCTAAAAGAAATTTATTTTATGTTCTTAAAAAAATATCTAAAATTTGAGAAATTTACATTTTTAATATTTCTGATATAAAAATTTTTAAAATGTTGGGATGTAAACGGAAATTATCTCAACTTTTAAGTAATTTTATTCTCTATAAAAGCAAAAAGGAAAATTTGTTGGGGGGACTATTATATTTGCGTTGATAATAACCAAAATCAAATGGTGTTGTTCTTGTGTCGTCGATATAGGTCGGTGTGCTGAATTTAATAGAAATATCGTAATATTTTGCATGCGTAGTATAATCATAAAAACCAACTTTTTTGGAGCAGACCGTTATACGGAAACTAGTTTTAAGCATGGACAGATTTTAACCAAAATCAATAGGTTTTGTAGTTGTGGTAATTATAAGTCTGTGCTTCAAATTTTAATAAAATATCTTAATATTTGAGATGAGAATCGTGCGAAGAATATATACATGGGATAAATATAAAGCAAATCATAGATTTTGATACTTTTACATAAATAGTCATAACTTTGTTATTTATCCATAGATTTCCATCCGAAATTACTTTTTTTTTTGTTGTAAGACAATTTAATACATTTCTTCGAAATTTAAAATTTTTAATTTTTATCGAAAAAATTTGTTTTTTTTGAATTATTTGGGCCAAAACTACTAAACCGATTTAAAAGCAGTGTTCGAAAGTTATATTGCGCATTGAATTATATTATATTTGCAATTTGAATGATCAAAATAGTTTGCTCTTAAATCTCAAAAATTAAAATCAAAATATAAAAAACTACATATTTTTCAAAAACTTTTCCAAAACAAAATTTTTTTAATGCAATTTTCGGGCTTAGGAGGCCCAAATACTTGATAAAGAAAATAGTTGTATGTTTGTAATACAAAATTTTTTCAAATTTGTAAACTAGTGTAATCATTATCAAATCTGTGATAAACTGTTTATTTTCTTTTGTATAAACAAATTAATTTGCAAATAGAGCTTTTTTGTATAGAACATAATAAAAAGAACACCAAAGATGGTGGTATTTTATGGAGATTAATGTGGAATATTTTGCTTCATCGACATGCATCTTTAATACATTAAAGAAATACAATTAAAATGCTGCGCCAGAGTAAATAAAATCATACAGTTTTATTTAAAAATTTGTTAACTTTTTTAACTACACTCAAATATAAAGTCTGTAAAAGTTACAGAAAAATTTGCAATTTTTACAGATTCTTTTGTTAATATTACCCCAGCAGATCGTTTTAGCATGTTATAGCAAAACGTGACTATAATTTTTTAGTAAAATAAAAGTAGTAAAAAATTAATAAAAGTTACTGAAGTTTAGTCAAAGTTTTGCAAACTCTTAACCGCAATCGTTATGCTAACATCAACCAAGTTTTGTACTAAATATCAATGCTTTCCAAGCCAACCGCCTCGCAACAGGAAAAAGTATATGGAAGCTAATGTAATGCTCCTATAAGAGACTACAAAAAATTGAACAACTTTCTAAATTTTTTCAAAAAATGGGTGAAGTTGGCGTGTTTAAATATTGACAAATTTTGCGATCATTTTGAGTATATTATTTATTATTTAACTGAATTTGGCAAATGAAAATTTCACCATATCAATATATTGTTTAAGGTAGGATTTGAAAAAAAAATTAAATTAAAAAAAAATCATAACTAGCTCCCAATTTATAGATTTTTGCAAAACTTAATTTATCTTAAAATCGCCCAAAATTTTTTTCTATTTTTTTATTTAAAAAAAATGGTTGGATGTTTTTTTTTATCGACCTAGAAAGTCTGATCATGTAACTCGGATTAGTTTTGGAGAAAATGTTCGTTAAACATTGGTCTTCATATATATTTCAATATTCCTGTAATCGGTCCTAATTGGAACTCTAAGTATCTTTCGCGCTTGAAAAATAAAAAAAATAATTTGTATAAAAAATATAAACAATCCAATTCATCTTTATACTATATGAAATACTCAATTGCTAGGTCAGCATATACTATTGCGAACCAAACAGCCTGTAAAAATTATTTAATACGAGTTAAGGATAGCTTGAAACACGACCCTAAACCATTTTATAAATTTGTTAACTCTAAAAGGCGTGCCGCTGATTATCCATCAATAATGAAGAATGGGGATTGCGAGTCATCAGATAACTTAAATATCAGTAATATGTTCGGTGATTTTTTTTCATCTACTTACTCATCATCGATATACAACTCTCATCAGTATCCTTATACAATTTATGAATCAACGCGAATTAATATGCCTCCTATTAATGAACAAGCTGTGCTAAGTTATTTAAATAAGTTAAAATGGTCCAATGCTGCGGGTCCGGATGGTATTCCTAGTTGCATCTTAAAGCAGTGTTCTCATCTACTATATATTCCGCTGACATTTATTTTCAATAAATCGCTTCAATTGGGTTATTTTCCATCTATTTGGAAGGAATCATTTATTATCCCGCTGTTCAAGTCTGGATCTAAAGCGGTTGTTTCTAATTATAGAGGAATAGCAAAACTAAGTACTATACTAAAATTATTTGAAAAAATCGTTTACGATTATGTGGCACATCAAGTTTCATCTATTTTATCTCCGAGTCAACATGGTTTCCGCAATTCTTGTTTTACAGTTACAAATTTGCTGGAACTTACTACTTACGTCAATGAAGGCTTTATCAATAAAAAACAAACCGATGTAATTTATGCTGATTTCAGTAAAGCGTTCGACCAAGTTAATTACGAACTTTTGTTGTACAAACTCGATAACATTGGCTTTAGTATATTATTTCTTAAATGGATTGGTTCATATTTATACAACAGAAAGAATGCGTGTTAAATTTCGATATTCGTTTTCCAAATATATTAATGTTGTATTTGGTGTCCCACAAGGTAGTCATCTCGGACCTCTATTATTCACATTATTTATAATGATCTTCCTTCAGTTATTACGCATTCCAATACTTTAATGTATGCAGATGATGTAAAAATTTATCTTTCATTCAACAATTGCAACGATCAAATGCTACTACAGAATGATATAAATTGTTTTACTATTTGGTGCAAAATAAACTTAATGAGAATTAATTTTAAAAAATGCAAGTACATGATATTTTCTAGATCCTCTCATATTAATGGTCGCTACGTGATGAATGATAATACTATCGAGTTAGTGGAGTCATTTAACGATCTTGACATCCATTTAGATAGAAAGGTAGACTTTAGATCTCACATATCTTTAACAATAAATAAAGCTACTGGAGTACTTGGATTCATCAAACGCTGGAGCAAAGAATTTCGTGATCCATATACTACAAAACAATTATTTACAACGCTTGTCAGACCGATTCAGAATATGGTTCTGTCGTGTGGGACCATCAGTACCTTATCCATTCAAATTCTATTGAATCCGTTCAAAAACAATTTTTATTATTCTGCCTTCGCAGCTTGGATTGGAATCCAAATATTAATCTGCCCTTATATCAACATCGCCTAGCACTTATTAAATTACCTACGCTGAAAAGCCGTAGACAAATGCTGAATGTGTCCTTCTTGCTTAAGTTGATGAATGGAAGTCTTTATTCGCCATATCTGCTAAATAAAATTAATATGAATATTTCATTTCGTTGATCAAGAAATTATGAATTTTTAAATATTAAATATCATAAATCTAACTGTGCAAACTTTGATCCATTTCGTAGAACTTGCGATGAGTTAAATATGTTGTTTCAGTTAATTGATTTTAATAAAAGTTTAGATATTGTAAAGAGAGATATTATCTTATATTTAAATTCTTTAAATTAAATAAGTAATTCTAGTATTTCTATTTTAAAATATTTTAATATTTACTAATTGCTCATAGTCTGCACGGATTATCTCCATAGACTTAAATAAATAAATAAATAAATACATGTATTTATTGCTTATACACCTGCATACCTTATATACCTTAACACAGATATATAAAAATATATGTATATGAAGAATAATATTCAGCGAATATTTTGTGCAAAACTAATACGAGTTACAAGATAAAGCTTTCCAGATCGACAATAAAATATCTTATCATTTTTTTATAAACAAAAAAAAAATTAAAATAAAATTTGGCTGATTTTGAGATAAATTGAGTTTCGGAACTACGAGGGCGACTCAATAAGTCCGTGACTTTTTGAATGAAACACAGTTTTTTTTTTTTGCAAAAAAAAAATTTATTTCTCAACATAATCTCCTTTCAGCTCAATACACCTAGTCCAACGTTTCTCCAATTTTTGTATCCCTTCAAACAAAATAGGATTTTTCGAGGTCCATAAAATATGCATTTGTTTGATCAGTAATTTCATCGGTGGAGCTAAATCTCTTTCCACCGAGCCATTTTTTTAGGTTTGGAAATAGGAAATAGTCACTGGGGGCTAAATCCGGAGAATATGGCGGATGAGGTACCATTTCGTAGCCCAATTCATGGAATTTTGCCATTGAGGCTGCACACGTGTGCGCCCGTGTACTATCTTGATGAAAAATAACTTTTTTCTTTCCCATATGGGGTCGTTTTTTTTAAATCCTCGTTAAATCGGTTCAATAAGTTGGCATAATACTCGCTGTTTATTGTTTTTTCCCTTTTGAGGGTATCGATGTAGATTATCCCGCGTGCATCCCAAAAAACTGTTGTCATCACCTTATTGGCCACGAATACGTTTACGGTCAATTGAGGGCAAACGCGGCACCCATCTTGCAGACAGCTTCTTTAAACCCAATTGAGCATTTAAAATCGAATCCACACTGCCATATGAAATGCCTATTCCATCGACAATCTCACGGACTTTTATTCTTCTATCGGCCAACACCAGGCACGTAGCTAGGAATTTGTTTGGGGGGGGGGGGGGCTTTTCGATTTTTTATTTTGATTATATATTTTTTTTGCACACTAGAGTAACAGCTTTTTTTTTTTTTTTTTTTTTGTTGCTAAATTTTTACCTACACGTGATGGGCAATCATGTATTAATAATAAAAATCGCATAAAGTGCATTTCCTTAAAATGCATTTTTTCATTTTTTACTAATTGTGTTCATTATTTTGCGAATTTTGATATATATATCGCGAAACAACGCTTTAATCTGATTGATCACGCGAAACACGTCAAATTTGAAAATGTTTGTGTACTTTAAGTTGGATATGCATCGTTATTGTCTAATTACGTTAAATTTTTAGCTAAATATTAATTTTTAGTTTAATTAAATAAAAAAAGGAGTATGCGGAAAGCTTTTTGAAAACCGCGAAAAATAAAATTACTTTATATTTGTATGTGCTAGTATACGCCTAGGGTAGCTAAAACTTGCTAAATGTAAAAAAAAGTAAAAAAGTTTCAACTTCTTATAACCCGATTAAAATTAATATTATGCTTTATATAATCATACGAAATTTAATATGAGTCTTAATACCGTTTTATCCGAGAAATGGGCATAATAATTAAATAACATCCGAATAATGACGCGATACAATTTAATACGATTTTATATAGCGGTATAAATTTATATCTATCCAGTTTTTTATTTTAAAACGTCATGAAAATTCGAAATATCTATTAATCCTTTTAGTCTTTAGCCGCTTGCAAAAGGTTTACAACTTTATAATTTGTAACAAATTCCATAGCATTTGGAAATTTTATTTATAATAAAATTGTGTTTTTTTAAATATGATATAATATCAAAATATATATTATTTTGCAATGTCTAGGTATATAAATATAACGTAGTTATTAATTGGATTAGTTTTAGCGTATTCTAAATGCAATATACAATTATACGCAACTATATATGACATCATATTAAATTTTTTATACGAATTTAATTTTATATATGAATTTATATAATTATGTCCGGTTAAATGCACTGGCAGACAAAACCTTATAAGTGCATATAAAATAATGTATTATTTTATGCAAACGTTTTAACTCGGGAAATTAAAGATTTATAACCGTCCAAAAAACAAATTAATAGCAAATATCCTATATAATTTGCCTGACACTTACAAGAAATCATTTCCGATGGGTTCCCTTTAATGAAATTCGGATAGGTGATAAAGCAGCAAAAATATATGGAAAACGTATCTATTTTTGAAATTGGTGGTGAAATTTAACACATCTTTGTATGAACATATTTTTAAAGTTTAGGAAATTTAGACTTATTTAAAAACAGCGTTAAAATGCTCGAGAAAATACACATTTTGAAAACCATTTTGACACTATGTCGTGGACCCCGGCTGCCACTTATTTGAATTATTTTAACAAATTATTCACTATTTTTCCCCTTTTTCATATATGCGACTTTTTATAAGATCGGGGGCTATACTTCATGTCTTGTATTAAAAAAATCGTAAATTTTACAAGCAAGCGTGATTTTAGTCTGAAAGTAATAATAATAAAGCACAAATACAAAATTGGAAAATTTAAAAATTTAAAAATTTAAAAATTTAAAAATTTAAAAATTTAAAAATTTAAAAATTTAAAAATTTAAAAATTTAAAAATATACCTGAATTCGCCTAGTTCTTATTTAACCCTCCGATGAGTGAGAAGGTCCCTAGGGACCTTTTTGCCTTTTCAAACTGAAATTACTCCTACTTCGGCCACTACAACCCCCCCCCCCCAAAGTTACTCTGTATTCCAAGAGTATTTTGTTGCGCATCTTTTGGAAAAAAAATCAAGCCGACCGGATCATTACTTTAGGAGTTATTGAGGTTTTAGTGAGAATAGAATTCACTAATAAATGCATCTTTTTGGGCATCATTATAATTTTTTTATTGTTTCAACACATAATTTACTTGTTCTGAACACAAAGACCTAAACTCAAAGACATTAGGGATGATGATAAAAACAAAAAATTAAAAAATTTAAAAAATTATTTTTGTATGTAGAATTTAGCTATAAACAATAAAAACAAAAAAAAATCAAAAAAAAAATTTTTATATGAAAAAAACATGATTTACAAAAAAGGTCCGTAGGGACCTTTTCACACGGCCGTGAAGTTCAGAACTGTCACTCATCGGAGGGTCAAACTAAATTATGTATTTCCAATTCACTTTGATTTATATTTTGGACAATTTCAAACGCTTTTCAAATTGTCTTTAATCAAGTTTTTAAATAAAAACCCTTTAAAATGTCTAAAAAAAACTACATCGTTATAACACAAAGACTGGTTTAGCTGTTTGATTTTAAAATGTCGCATTTCAAGGAGCGCCGATAGAAATTGGTTTACATTTAGTCTAAAAAAAATGAGAAAATTTGAGTCACATTGGACCACGTTAACACATTATGCATAACAATCAAAGTTTGAGGCTTAAATGTGTTTCAAAAAATTAAAAAAATAAAAAAAAATTACAAAATAAAGTAAAAAAAATACTGAAAACTATGTTACCAGATGCGTGCTTAGCAAACCAAATTTAAATAAAAAGATTGCACTGTAAGTAAAGTAACGACTTTTACGGCACAAGTAAACTTAATTTTGAGTCTTAGTGGTATCTCCATTTTAAAAGATTGTGTCAAAATACACAGAAAAAATCATTGTCAAAAAAATTTCAATTAGACTTTTGTTCGATTTCAAACTTACTTTCAATTAACTTTTTTAATTGAAAATGAATTTGGTATAAAAAAAAATTTCAGTTTTTATAACGTATAATAACAACATTGAAACAAATGCAAAAATTTTAACAAGTCGCCAAAATTAAAAAAATCAGTAGAAAATTCGCGTTTCTTTAATTTTGGTGATTTTTTTTCGAATTTTGGCGTTTATTTTGGGAGTTTTTTAAATTTCTGCAATTTTGAGGATTGTTTTTTAAATTTTGGCAATTTTTTTTCAAATTATGCGATTTTTTCAAATGGTCTCGATTTTTTTAAATTTTGGCGATTTGTTTTACAATTTTGGTGATTTTTTTTAAAATTTTGTAATTTTTCCCAATACTAAACAATATTCAATTAAATTCTTAATAGATGTGAATAAAACTATATGTAATTGAAAATATTATTAATTAAATAGATACAAATTATTTTAGTTGTTACTACAATTGCATCAACACGACCGAATTCAGTTAAACTTTTGCTGAATCAACAAATATTTTAATTCTCAATTTTAGTTTTTTCTCTGTAGCCCCCCCCCCCCCTAGCTACGTACCTGGCCAACACCGTATCGTTTATTTTTTCGACATTTTCGGATGTATTGACCTCAATTGGCCGTCCAGAACGTTCAGCGTCATTTGTACTTTTGCGACCACAAAGAAAGTCAGTAAACCACTTTTTTACTATTGAAATCAATGGTGCAGAGTCCCCATAGTATTTATCAAGCTTTTCCTTGGTTTGATTGACGTTTTTTTCGCAAAAAATAATGTTTAATGAGCACTCGAAATTCACTTTTTTCCATTTTTAAAAAATCCACGAGGTTGTATGCTTTGAACAGCTTTTGAACGCAAAGTAAATGACGAAACTTGCTCAAGATTTGACAGTAGTCTATTAACAGGTGGTACTTGATGGGATCAGTGTTGCATTTCATATAACTGCGAGGGAAGTTCGAAAAGTCACGGACTTATTGATCCGCCCTCGTAGTTCAAAATTTCATTAAAGAAATTTATTTTTTTTTTTAATTCTTAATAAAAGAATATATTAATGTTGTAAAATTTCTAGCGTTTGCAAAGTTCAGTTAAGTGGTAATAAATAATATACTAAAAATTATTGCCAAATTGTCAATATTTAACGACGCTTACTTCGCCCATTTTTGGAAAAATTTTAAAACTTGTTACAAACTAACAAATATTGTTAGTTTAGCATTGTTACGGTATACTTTTTTTTAGCTGTTGCGATGTACTTTTTTATTTATCAACATATAAATGAAAAGGTAATTAATAAAATTAGTTTACCTTAATTAAAATTGATTTCTCAAAGTTTATGAAGCTTTTTATGAAATTATGATCATCAATAAAACATTTGTCTACAACTTTTTTAAACTCTTCGTCGTATTTATGGAAACTTTGTAAATATGATGAAAAATTTGATGACAAACTACCATATTTATGAAAATTTTTTATAATTTTCATCAATATGATGAAACTTTTTCGCTGATTGTAGTTAAAATTTAAGTGCATAAATAAAGTTCAAGATTTTTCCCTATATTGTATATATATATCAAATAATTTTTAGCTTTTAGAAGATTTTTTTTTTGTTTTCTAATTTTAGGAAATCGGTTAGTTAGTAAAATTAAATTAGTGAAATTAAATACATATGTAAAATATTTAGTAATTTGCAAAATAAGAAAATCAAACAATTTTACTGAAAAATAATTTTATACTAAAAATTAGTATAGCCAAAATTAGTATTGGCTTTTAAGTAAAGAAAAGTTCAACGATTTTGGTAGGATAGTAAAGATGCTCCGTTTTTAATTATGTTTGGAGTTGTGTACACACAATATACGAACAGCTTAAGCATTTCTATTACGATGGTAGAAAAAATTTAACAATTTTTCTCTCTAATAAGTTAAGCCTAAGGTTATAGCCTAAGGTATACATCCGACGGGCTTAAATATATTTTATGGGATATAAATTATGAACTTCCCTTTTTTTAATTTCGTTTAATAATGTTAAAATTGTTACACCAACTTTGTTTAAATTATTTTTCAAATATAAGCTATCTTTAAAATCATACGAAATTTTATTCTTTTTTCCCCAATATGTATTTATATTTTTTTGTAGAACGCATTTGATGAATGTATTATTACGCTATATTAACAATTAGCTTTAGAAAACTTCATCGCGGTATCTTTACGGGTAAACTTTGTTCTAAATCTTTATCTTTATTTTGAATCATTAGAAAGCGTCAACCGTGTAATAAAGGGCTTCAACGAAATTGCCATTTTTGGCTACTTTAACCGGGGTTTCGTCATAATTGTGACGTGATGGAAAAATTTGGTTTCCGGCTTTGTAATCAGGGAATCAAATACTATATAAATCACATATCGGCATTGCAACCACGGAAGCTTGTCGAGGTGTGTAATTCATTTCAAGTAACTTATTATTTTGCACTTTTTCTATAATCCATTACTAGTTAGACCCTATTTGGTATATTAAAATATTGCTAAATGTAATGACCTATATTTTTTTTTATATTATACATATATGGGAATATAATTAATAGGAATTAAAGATAATTACTTTAATTTGAGATGCATTTCGTTTATGTGGCACAACTTTTAAATTTTTTATAACAGAAATATAAAAAATGGAACTTTCGCTTTATTGTCATTAATAATGATTTCCTAATGCAAAATATTTCATTGTCATTAAATGGTAATGATTTTTTTTTCATTTGCATTAATATCAACTAATAGAATATCCCCTGGTATGGTATTTTCATAATTTTGCATTACCATTAATTTCCACTCTCACAAATACTTCTAGACAACGTTTGATAACGTTTTGATATTTCTGAATATAACGTTTTGTTTATTAATAAATAAAATTAAATGAAAAAGGGAATTAAAAAAAAAAAATTAAAACAATTTTTTTTTTATTTTTTTTTTTTTTATTGTTTTTCTTTATTTTCATCATGATGAATATTTTTAAGTAAATATTTTTAAGTAAATATTTTTTATTTTCTTTTGTTTAAATAAATATATTTTTTCATGCTTTTACTATAATTATTTTTGATGAAAACAAAAAATAAAAAAAAATTTCTGAACTATTTTACACATTTGCATTACCATTTTGTATTTTGGGGGAGGAAATGTCCAATATTCCCTCTGCGCCTGATGATCATTTTCGCATGAGTTGAATAAATCTTATCAGAATATATTAATACAGATGGATAGCAAAAAAAAATAAAATTAAATTTTCTTCTAAATACTTTTCGACATTTTAAAGCGGTAACGAAGTACTGGGTTTTTAAACTAGTAAATCAACAAATTAGAAATTAAATTATTCTTATTAGTACTTTCAACATTTCACAGATTTGAGATATTTAATTGAAAATTTGTAAGTTCCATTTATTTTTTTAGTGTATTATTTTAAATTTCAAATACATATTTTAAAGACTGAATCGAAATTGTTAAAGTTTGATTATATTTAAATAATTTATATTTCTAACAATATTTAAAAGTGTTTTTTAAATAGAATTTCTTGATATAAAACAAAAATTGACAACGTTTTTTTTCGTTAAAACATGTGTTGAAAATGTCGAAAATTGTATCGTCAGATCTGTCAGATTTTCAAAAATTATATACAACTAATTTCTCGCAGAGAAATACATTTTCATATTTTTTCGTCAACATTACAATACAAAATATAAAAGAATGAAATTTTTTATATTTTTAAAAATTTTTTAAAAATTTCCCACCAAAAATGTCAAACATTTATTTTCAAATAATTATTTGACAACTCTGGATATAGGTTTTACAATATTTTTTCTGGATTGTAGTCAAGATGTTGAATTTTTGCTGATTTTTAAGCCACTTAATTATCTATAATAATTATCTTTATTATAGACAAAATGTAGCCGAAAAAGGAACAATTTGTCAATAATGAGTTAAAACGTCTAGCAGTGACAAACATCATTTACAAAATTTATCCGATTATTGAATAATTCGTGTAAAGTATTTTATGGTCTTCTTGACCTATGATTGTATTTTTGTTATCAGCATGACCTACAAATATTAAGAACTTAATAAACAATCTATTTCCTGTAAGACTCTGCTAAAGAGAAACATAGAAAGAGCATATTATCAATGAAGCGAATGTTTGAGCATGCGCTAGGAACAAGCGATTTAATATTAACTCATAAATATACACGTATGGATTACAAATGTCGTTGGACCATTTTTCCTGACTTAAAATCTGTTTCTTGTGCATATGAAAAACTTTTAAAATTTGTTTTAAAAATTTTAAAAAGTTTTAATCAAATTTTCGTTGCGTCTGGTGTGGGAACTTTTTTAACTACTGCGAAAAAGTAAGATCGTGGGTCTTTATATATATTCTAGGACTACATGGCTATGTTAGGTAGTTTTTGATATTTGCAAGAAATGCAAAAAGTTATAACCCTAGCATGATGGTATGCGGTAATCGTCGTTAATTAAACTCATATAAACTTGGGCGATTCTGATAAAGTATCACGGTTTTGGCTATAACTCAGAGACCGATCGAGATACCACCCTGAATTTTCCACACAAATATAGAGGACAGTTCAACTAAAAGCATATATTTTTAAGAATAAAAAAATGTTCGTTTTGGGATATGGTCATTTGAACTCAAGAAACTCAAAAATTACATTTGACCCTATCATCAAAAAAATCTATCTAAAAAATAATGTCAACACTAATTTTGTATCTTGTACAGTTTAAAAGGTATAGTCAATTTCGGAACGATACGAAAATTTAATCGTTTTTTTTCCATTTTCATGACGTCATCTTTCGGAAACCTAAAAAGTCGGGAATGTGAATTTCATTGAAATCGGAGATGGTCGATGCGAAAGGTGATGGAGTTGACATGTTTTCACACTATAGAAATATAAAACAAATTATAAAACAGTGGACTATAGAAAATTGTTATGTCCTGATTCAAATAGACGGCACAAAGTAGAATTTCTGTTTTGTATGTGTATTTTGAGTACAAAATCCAAATGCATGTGATGTTGTAATATTTTTCTTGTAGAAAAAAAAATCGATTTCGAAGTTAGAAAAACGTCTTTGATTTTGACCATTTCCATTCGAAAAGCCAGCAAATTCCGAGAAGTTTTTTTTTTTTTTTTGTAGAGTATCCTGTAGACTTCTAAGGTATTTTCAAAAATTTTAAGAAACTTTCTTCTTTATAAATAAATTAAGAATGAAAATTACCATGTGTTCCCCTGTAGGCTAGTTGGTAGCATTCTACCTTATCAGTGCGGGGGTTGTGGGTTCGATTCCTACCAGAGGCAATGGTCTGCTTCGCTACAACGAGTGAAAAAACCATTATAGCGAGTGCTCGGTTAATTTAATAGGATATTATTTGTTATATAGTTACAAATTATATCCAATTATAAAATACTAAAATAAAAATTACTATTGCATTTGCATTTGCTCACATGCTAAACGTCCAAAATTTTCGACACCTATAGAAACTGACTTTAGAAGCCTCTTATTTCTCAAAGTTTTACGAATTGAGAGGATCGATTTAAATCGTTAGGTTGACTATACTTAAAATCTATGACATGTAAAGTTTCAAGCTGAAACGTTTTCACCAAAAGAATTGATGGCCATTTAAATGTCGAAAAGTTTGAAAAAATATTTGAAACTTTCAAAAGGATTTTTTATTAATTATTTTTTTTTTTTGCCATAGTTTTTAACTTTCAGATATAAACCGATACTAAATGGATTCACTAGATTTACGAGATACATTAACTAACAATTTAATTCCCACATCTCTGCTTCGGGAAAAGTTGTATGGTGGTTTACAAATTCAACCAATATTTTCGGTTTTTAAACATTCACAGTTTTGTCAAGTTGAGGTGAGAGCACCAATAACTGGATACAAGCACCACAAACAAATAAAGAATTAGTGTAAATTTTTAGAAAATTCATGTTTTTTGCGTGTAATATTCTCAAATACGTATATTTGAAAAATGGTACCTTATTGCGTGAACTTTGTATATAACACCTCCTAGTCAAAAAAGCATTTAAAAAATTTTAAGCGCAAAACCTTTATAAACTTTTTAAAAAATTTGAGAAATTTAATTGTGTATTTTTTTTTTTTAACATGGCTTGAGAATACAATTAGGGATCGTAATTGATTCTTTACGAAGGAATAAATTGATAAAGAGCACAAAAGTTTAATTTTGTTCATTTCTAGCGGGAACAGCGGCAAATTAAAATTTGTTAGTATATTTGACATAACTTTTTCATTTCGTGTATTAAAACAAAATACCCTTCAAGATGTCGAATTTTTCAGAATTGTTTTCGAAAAAGTGTAAAAAAATATAAAATTATGTAAGTGGCTGATCATGGGGTTGGGTAGTTTTTTCAGAAAAAATTGATAGCACTTTAAACAAAGTGATCACCCTCTATCATTTCTTGAAAATGAAACAAATATTATGAACCATTTCATAAATAGGATGATGCTGATTCATAAGCTTTTATGAAATGTTTCATGAATATTTTTATACATCAACTAAAGTAAGAAACATCAATTCAAGTTAAAAATTTCCATTTGAAATTAAAAAATATAATTTTCTATTAAAAGAAACATCAATTAAAATTCCTGAATTTTATATTATATAAATTCCATTTAAAATTAAGAACAAGTTAAATCATATTTAATAGATGTTTCAGAATTTTAAATAATTTATCGTAGATGTTGAGTATTTAAAAAATTTACATGCGAATGTGATTTTCTATATTTATAATCAAAAATCAAAACTTAAATGCATGTTTTCTAAATTTCTCTATTTTTTTATATTTATTTTCACAAAGTTTATGAATGAAGGTCTATGAAACATATGTCATTCATTTTTATGAAACTCTTCATCATATTTATGAAAATTTCATAAATATTATGAAAAATTGATGACAAACGATTTATGAAACAGTTTTATCAATATGATGAAACCTTTTCCCCTGAGAGCAAGTATTCAGTTTTAAAACATTTGGGCGGTGTTCGAATACCCAGAATGGATATTGGAATTATGTCCGAATGGTTTTCGGTCATAATCCGCATACCGGAAGTTGGAAATATGACCGTTAAGGGAACTGTCATAATCCCAATTAGGATTTGAAAAAAACTGACAATGTTCGGCAAAGGAGCTTTATGTACCCAGGCAGAAAAATACAATCGGCACAGTGTTGGCAAAGCTTCGGCGACGGTCGGTAGTGCGTCGGTTATACATTGGCAGAACATGGGATTCTCAATCTGGACAGATTGTCCTGCTACCCGATTGAAAATAGTGGCCAACTGTTGGTTTAAGCGAACTTACCACCGTAATCATAACGCTGGCAATTCAAACAATTCGATTCTTTTTAAAAAATTAAATTCAATTAATTTTGAGAACTATGTATAATACACCACATTTAAAAAGCAGCAACACAGTTCGGTCTTAGAATTATACGTCATATTAAAATGTAGGAATTATAATAAAATATTTAAAAAAAAAAATATTCTTATTGGTCGTAATATAGGTAAAAACGATACTGGCAATGAATTTTGCGGATGGTACTGGTAATCATAACGCTGGCAATTCAAACAATTCGATTCTTTTTAAAAAATTAAATTCAATTAATTTTGAGAACTATGTATAATACACCACATTTAAAAAGCAGCAACACAGTTCGGTCTTAGAATTATACGTCATATTAAAATGTAGGAATTATAATAAAATATTTAAAAAAAAAATATTCTTATTGGTCGTAATATAGGTAAAAACGATACTGGCAATGAATTTTGCGGATGGTACTGGTAAAACACTTGCTTTGCAAACAAAATAGTGTTTTCCTAGTACATACAATATTAGCTGTACCTTTGTTAATTTTTAGCACGGTGGGTTTTACAAATATATAATTTTTTTTTTTTTTTTGGTACGGTTGAAAATTTCTACATGTGTATATTAACAAAAATTATTTTTAATTTATAACGAGCTTCCAACCTCCGTATATTTACAAAAATAAAGCAAATCAAATATATTAGCTAGGTTGATACTAGTATTTCGATCTGGATCTCATCAGAACCCGAAGTTTTAGAAAAGCTAGAGCCTCCATAATAGGCAGAACTTTAACAAAAAACCTATTAATCATTAAATTTGCTCCATTCTTGTCTTCTTAGTAATCAAGCACGTGGTTAAGGTATTTTGCTAGTAAGCATCATGACGTTACTAAACTTTGAAGACCAAAAATGTTCTATTTATATAAAACAAATTAGTTTTTACTCTCAAGTAATATTTTTTACAGTTTTGTTTGATTTGCTTTATTTTTGTAAATATACGGAGGTTGGAAGCTCGTTATAAATTAAAAATGACATAAAAATAATCTCGATGTATATAAGAACAAAAAATTAACAAAACCGTAAGAAAATTATTTTTTTTTTTTTAAATCGCGCGATTTTATCTGAATTCAAAAAAAAAATATTCAAAACGGATAATTTTTTCTAAAGCATATCGCTTTCAGTATGTTATCTAAAATTAATCGCTCAATTTGAAAGATAAGGTTCGCATCGCCATTCCAGGCAGAAAAATACAATCGTAGCAGTGTTGCAAAGCGTCGGCGAAGGGCGATTATACGTCCGTATAACGTGGTATTAAGAATGTGTACAGTATTGTCCTGTTACCTGATTGATAATAATTGGTACTGGTAAAACACTTGTTTCATTTATATTTCAGTTATTTAAATAAAAGTCTCTTTCATTGGCGTAAACATTTTCGAACAGTTCAACAATTTGTGTTATTAAAATGAAGAACATATGTCGAATTTTCTATGTTATGGTTTTTTTTCCTTCGGTTCAGGATTATGAAATCTTTTATAATAACTGATATATTGCCTGTAATGGGTTTTATTCATTATTAGACATAGTCCCATAAGGGGGACTATGACCGTTTCGAAAATGGCCATAATCCCAAAAATTGTTGGTTGTATGTCTCCTTTTTTCTGGAGGTTTTTACCGAAAACTTTTTGGTTATATCCTTTTGGTCAAATCCTTCACAAATTAACTTTTTTGGATTGCCCTTCTAAATTTTATATAAAAAATAATTTCGATTTTAGTTGTTATTTAACAAGAATTTTTGAAAATATTCACATTTTGAAAAATCATCATTTTCCATACAAGCAAATTTGTAAAATCGTCAATCGTTATTTTAACAAGCTTCAAAAATAAGACAAATCGTCAAAGTTGGCAGCGCAGGATACGTGTGCAAGACAAAAAAATTATACAAAATTTTGTTAGAATTCCGTCATCATTACTATTAATATTAATACTAATATTGTAAGAAATTCTCTTAAATTAAGAGATTTTTTTGTTGCGCGTTTGAAAACATTCTCTCTTCTTCATTCTCCATTATTGTCGCTCAAAGCGAAATAAAATAATTGTTTATTCAAACATAAAAACCGACAACAAATCCAACAGTTTACAATAACTAAAGTGGCAACTTTTAGTCTTTAACTTTCTATAAGGCAGCATCATTGCCAACGGGAAAATGTAGTAAAAGTTCTATGCTCGAGAAAATAAAAATGTAACAAAAAAGTGCTACAGCAAAGTTATGTTATTGCGATTCTAACGCTTGCTTAACTGACCTACATTGTGCATTAAATTATTAAACCAAAAGTTTCGAAAAAAAAAAATCAAAAATTTTAAAATGATTTGAAGAATAAATAAATAAAATTTTGCAAAAAAAAAAAATCGTTCATAAAAAAATTACACGTATTTTAAAAAAGTTAGTTTCATGTGTGCTTGTTGCAGAAATTGAAATAAATATTTAATATAAATATGAATAAATATTAAAAAAAAAAAAAGTTTCAAGTGTTTTCTATACAAAATAAAAAACTTTAAATTTCCCTTAAGGTTTGTAATACAATAATTTTTTATATCGAAACAATTTTACCAAAAAAAAAAAAAACTTTTTGTTTTTATTGTGCCAAATTTATGTGGGTTTATTATATTCCATATAAATTAAAAAAGTTTTTATGAAATTTAATAAAATCATATAAATAGTAAAAAAATAATAGGGTGCTACTTATTTTTACAAATTCTTTTTATCAATAGTAATTCGTATCTAAACTAAACTTCCCAGTAGAAAACATCTGAACTAGTTCCGAAAAGTACTAGTTTTCTGACTATTAAAAACAAAATAGTTCCCAAAAAGTAATTTTGTACCAGTTGTGTACTAGTGTCAAATAAACTATGTTGGGCCTGTTTGAAGAGATTATATAAACTTACGTGTTTTTCAAAATTTATGTTTTCCCAACTATATTTTTTATTTTTGTAAATTTACTTTGAGTTTATAATTAAACACTTCACTTTTTTTTATCGTGAATGGAGCCCAGGTGCAAATCAACTGATACAGTGCAGGTGCCCAATAGTAACAACAGAACTATTTTGTTTGTTTATCTTTAGAACCAGTTTCGTTACTTATTTTGCTTTCGAAAACAACAATTTTGAACCAGTTGTGTACTAGTTTCATAGGAAATATATTAAGACTTTTTTAAAAAAATACCATTTAAATACGAGTTTTGAAGTTCTAAATTTGAAAATATTTGTTTTTAATAATATATTCTGACTAAACGCATACATTTTTCTTTCTGAATAGAAATTATAAACGCAAAATATTTTAAATACAATTTAGTCCTATTTATCTCAATGAACCAATTTATCTCAAAAAGATGAAATTATTGAACTCGTACAAGTTGCCTGGTTCAAATAGATTGGTTCTGTACTAATAGTTTTTGCTACTGGGTTAGTTAACAAAAAATTGTTCAAAAGATGTTCACAAAAAAAAAAAAGATTTTGAACAGTTTAGTTAACAATATAAAGTTGATATTTTTACTTTTTCAGAACATTTGACTTTGGTACCGAGACATGAAATTTGAGACTTCGCTGAAATGCACGTAATAAAAAAAAAATAATAATAACATTTAAAAGCTTATGGAATTAATTAATTCACAGTTTTTAGGCTTTTATTCTTTTCAATAATAATAATGACTTTATAGAGCAGGGCTGGCAAAACTATGACATGAAACGATTTTCGGTGGCACGCGGGGGTTTTTTTCAATATTTTTAAACAAGGTAAGTTTTATTTGCAGCCAGCGAAATATTCTAGTAAATATTTATTTTCGCTACAATAATGGTTACTACAGGCCGATATTAATATAATTTTTATAATTAAAAATTATTAAAAAAGCCCTTAAACTATTTTTTGTTTACAGATAATTCGTTCTTGAAGAATCAATGTGCCACAAGTTGTTAATATTAGATGTACGAAAATGTTTTAGAACGCAACTAACCTGACCAACCATCTTTCTTAGGATTACACAGCTTTTATTATTTTAGAACTTCTTAATAGAATTTTCATATACAATAATAAAATGGTTTAAAAATGTTCAATATATTTCAAGCAATAAAGTTTTTATATATTCAGATACAACTTTATACAATAAAATTTTTGAGTATAAATATTTATATTGTCATATAAACATTTATGTTATATCATATTTGTATCTAATTGTATATAGCTTTGTGTTGTTTTAAAAGTTTGTAAATGTGTGCATATATAGAAATATATTATTTTATATGGTCCTGAATATAATTGTGCTTAATATACCTGATTATAAATTACTTTATTTACAATAAAGAGTTATATATGGGTTCGTATATATATGTTTAACTACATGTGAACCAATACTGAAAATTTTTAATTATTGTTCCGTAAAAAATTATATAGAAATTTATAAGTTCCACGCTTTGAATATTTGTTAATATTCTTAGATGTGATTATATAAAGTGCATTATAAAGCCACATTCAACTATATGCGGTATCATATTAACATTGTGTTCTAGATGATTTCAGATATAATTATATAAAAGCCGGAGTTAAAAATTTGGAGTTAACTTACAAAAAATTTGATTTTTGTTCACAAGAACTACTTTTGATTTGTCTAATGTACGCTATTGTGAAAGTATTCTTTACCCTGCGCGAAATGAAGGGTCGATTGATCCAAAGTGTCATTTCTGTGATATATGTTTGTGGGCACATCACGAAACTAGTGAAACCGAAATTGTGGTGTACCTAAAAGTGTTAATTTGGGTAAAATGACCAATCACGTGGCTATTGTATTAGTGGCAAAACATTGAAAAGTTGGTGTCAGATATATCATGTAATTGAGAAAAAGTAACATAACATCAAAGTGTACTGAAAGAACAATGGCCGTTGCTGTTGAAATTGGTACTGGTCATTGAACTAGTTTAAACTTGTTAGCAGTGGCTGAAATCATGGCAATTATTGCCACTTGACTGATACAAAGCGGACATAACACTGAAGAAATTTTATCTGCAATGACCCTGCGGAAAATGAAGGGCCGATTGATCCAAAATGACAATTCTGTGATATATCATTGGGTGGGACGTCCCGAAACTGGTGAAACCAAAATTGTGGTGTACCAAAAAGTGTTAATTTGAGTGAAATGACCAATCACGTGACTATAGTAATGCTGATAAAACATTGACTGGTTGGTACCAGATATATCATATAACTGGAGAAAAAGTAACATAACCTCAAAGTGTACTAAAGTAACTAGGGCCATTGCATTTGAAGTTGTTACTGGTCATTGAACTGGTTCGAAACCGTTAGCAGTGAATGAAAATATGGCAATTAGTCCCCAATTATTCAGTCCCTTGACTGCTACAAAGCGGACATAACACTAAAGGAATTTGATCTGTACCGACTTTGTGACATGAAGACTTAACACTGCTCTGGTTCAAAAAAACTGAATACGGAACTGTTTAGATGGTGACCAACATTGTAAATGTTAAAGTTTTTCGTTGTGTATAGAAAAAATAAACACATTTTAAAATTGATTTTTGTTGTTCCTTTTTAAACAGGTGCTAGGACACACTGTTTTGGACATGTTCTGTGACTGCTTCCGATCGGGTAATTGAGCAACCCGTATGTAATGTAACACAGGGCGAATTAAAAAGTGACAGGCTACTTACTAATTACTTTTCGCATGCCCGGCAACATGTGCCCCTTAGAACAGTGCAGTGGTACGAAACAAATATATTCCATTCTAACTACTCGTGTAACAGAACACATTTCGCTTAATATGTGACTAGTATTCCATGAAACATTTTTATACCGTTCTACGATACGTACACCTAAACCAGTCACGTAATAATTTTTTTCCCACTGGTACTGTTGCATATCACATAAATCCTAAAATTATCATACTTTAACACGACCTACTTTTAACATGTCCCGTAGATTATTCATTTAATTCGGCACGGTGAAAGGTTACCGTCATCAAGTTATTCGCCACGTCACAAGGTCCTCCAAAGGTAGCAATTGCCACCTCCTATGACAAGCCCATGTTAAATGTACCGGTCACTTTCATATACCAGGACCGAAACTAGGACAGGTTCATACACACAAAGATCTAGTGACGTGACAATACTAGTGACTGGTCCATTTCCCGCAGGGGACTTTGTATGGAAAAAAGAAATTTATTTTAAATGGGATTTTTGTTGTGCCTTTTAAAGGGGTTTTTAACAGGTGCTATGACACCCTTACATAATATGACACAAGGTTAATAAAAAGTGGCAGGTTACTTGCTAATTACTTTTCGCATGCTCGGCGATATGTACCCCTTACATCAGTGCTGTGGTACGTAACAGAACTATTTGATTCAATCTACCACTGTAACAGAAACTAGTATCGCATTCAAATTTCTACAACAGTTCTACAACAGTCCCGTGATAATTATTTTTCCACTGGTCCTGTTGCATATCACATAAATATTAAAACGATCCTTCTTTAAGACTACACTCATAATAATCCATGCTAAAAATACGAAAAAAAAATGTCAAAACAACAAAATCTTTTATAAAGTAAACAAATATTCGTTTATTTTACAAAATTTTTGGTTATTTTGACATTTATTTGTATTTTTACGCATGGATTATTATCAGTGTACCTTCTTCTAACTTGTCCCGTAGCTTATTCATTTCAGTCGGTACGGTGATAGGTTACCTTCGTCAAGTTATTCTCCACGTCACAGGATGCTCCAAAAGTAGCAAATGCCACATTCTATGACAAGCCCATGTTAAAAGTATCCGTCATTTCATAAAACAGAACCGAAACTAGGACAGGTTCATACACGCAAAGTGTGACTGGTCCATTTCCCGCATGTTATATACTTTAAGATCAAAATAACAAGATCCACGTTAAAATATTGTAAGAAAAAATTTACAGTCAAAACATCTGAGAATTTTTCTACAAAACAGAAAAATATTATGTTTTTAAAAATTTTAAAGTTAAATTATTAAAAGAGAGCATCGTAAAAAGACAGTAAAAATAATATATGTCAACAATGACATGTATTCAACACAAAATACATTAAATAACTGCTTACGTTATTACTAGAGATGTCTCGAATATTCGGTTACTATTCGGCATATTTTCCATGTTTTGACCATTTGGCTGAATAGCGAATATTAGCAATATTCGGTAGAATTATTCGGTTAATCTGTATTTTGTATATCAAAAAATTTATAAAATTCTAGTTATTCACAAAACTTTTCTCTCAAACAAGGCTGCTTATATTGATTTAAGATGATTTTTCCACATACAAATTATTACGGTTCAGTTTGATTTCGTCGACATCTTAAGTACAGTGTACTTTCATATAAAATTTATATGAAAATGAATATAAGAAGTATTCGGTAAAGATTCGGTATTCGAATACACTATTTGTGAAATCTCTAGTTAGCACACAAACAAGATATAATTAAATATAATCGTTTCAAATTACATCACATGGTTTCTACAATTTTATGAAGTTATATATTGTATAATTTGATACAATTGTTGAGAAAAACTAGGAACTGGTTTTATCAACTTTTACATACATTGAATTATAATATAATTCGATAATTTTGAATTCGATCTAATTTGATACACTCAAAAAATAAGTTAGTAGATAAGTTAGTAAAATTTCTTGTAAATCAGAGATACTATTTTTTAGCAAATTTTTTTGCTAACATCGTGTTTTCAGCTAAAATTTTTGTTATACTTATTCAACACTTAACTGTTTTATACTAATGATTTACTAATATAATACTAATGTTTTACTAATTAATTTTGCTAAAAAAATTGTGCCGATAAGCACATTAATAGTGTGGACGACAACCAGGTTGAAAGATATGCGCAGAATGAAACAGATGTCGCGGCATGTCAAGATGTAGTAGAGAAGAGGAAAATGATACTAAAAAGTACAACTCTAATAAGGCATATAAAAAAATCAACAATGGAAGATTTTTGTATCTGTTTTTCATACATAAAACAAAATTGAGGATTAAAACAACTTAAATTTTGCGTTGGCACCGGCATGTGAAAATAATTGTCTATTAATTAAATAAAAGGCAAAAAAAAAATATTTAAATTTAATATGTATTTCTAAACTAAATGTTTATAGATTAATAATCTAGTGTGGTCAAATTGCAAAAAAACATATACAGACATGTAGACAGAGTAAAGCTAAAGACAAAGACACACATCTTAGGTAGATTTTTATGGTTTCTGTTTCTTATTGCAAAAAAGGGTTGTTTTTTTCTTTTCGTTTGTTGTTGTTTATTTTTTCGTTTCGTTTCTATAATTATCTTCGGCAGTTGCGTCCTTTAAAAGATAGCATCATTTAGACAACCATTGATGTAAGTAGTTTAAAGAAAATTTTTGTTATGTTATATATATTTATTTCTATATATTTTCAGATATTAAATTAATTCATGTCGTCAATGTGGGAAAGTGTAAATTTTTATATTTCGCAATTATTTAAAAGAATCACAAAAATATGTTTTATTATTTTCAGCAAATAAATTAACTAAAATTTCTACAAATTTTTTGCGTTTTTTTTTCAGTCTACTAAAATTCAGCAAAAAATTTATTAATTTTTAACAAGGCTTTTTTATTTCTAATCCACTAAGTATTAGCAAAACTTTTGCTGAATCTACTTATTTTGTTGCTAAAAATCAGCTCGCTGATTTTCAATAAACTATAAATAAAATTATTTGCGAATAGTGGGACGAAATCGAGACCAATTTTTGTTCAAAATATTTGTTACACACAGAGAAATAAAGTACCAAACGAATTGAAAGGTGTATATTAATGGTAACAACTTATAAATTCAGTTAGTACAACGATATTTAAATTCGATTTCTGAAAATTTTGCGTGTTGAAATTAAGATTCTATTGAATTAACCGAAATTTGTTGTGAAAACTAATATAAAGTTGTGCCAAATATCGTAATAACCGAATTTGAGTCATAGTAACCGAATTTTAGTTGACAAGTAGCAACATTTTTTGTGTGTGTATTTAACCAAACCAATTCTCGATTAAAAAAAAAATGTAATATCTTGTTTCTCGCAAAAAATACATTCGCTTTTGCCTCCAGATAAATATTTTCTATCGAAACATTATCGAATATTTTCTATTCTTACTACAGGTAAGGAAAAAAGTATATGTTACAAAGTAAAAAAGTGAGATTATTTTTAAGTTAACAGCCTTTCTTAAAAATTATTTATGTTTCAATAATATTGGACAAGCCCTAAATTAAAACACATAATTTTCTTGGCTATCTGCCCTTTTGTCGCAAAGATATAAGAAAAAGTTGTATAAAATTCTTATATATTCATATAAAATAAGTATAAATATTATTTTTAATGCAAATTTTTAACGCAAACCTTTATTTAGAGTAAATTAAATATTTTTCCAATTGATTTTTAGTATTATCGAAATTTTTAGTAAATATTTGTTAAAATTACAAGTTTGATATAATTTTTATTAAAAATGAAAATTATGTTTTTTCTACCTTTAATTGTGCAATAAAAATAAAAATTATTCAAGTTCGAGGCCATACTCTATATTTCGTTATTAAGATATTGTCCTAACAAATAATCCATAGAGTTTTTGTTTTCAAATTTATTAATTGACCACTTTCAGGAATGTGTTGATAGATCTACGAGTTTCAGAAGATTTCCAGGTTCCCATCTGCAGAACACGTCTTGAAAGTCATAAAACAATAATGAAAAACTTTCATTGAGTTAATACAATTTTTCATTAAATCAATGAATATATTTCAATTAAATCGATTCATAAATACTATGAATTAAAATTCTATCAATGTAGGTATAAAGAAGTATGTTAGAATTAGTTTTATTCAGACGAAAATTGATTATAAACTGTATATAGAACTTCTATTTAATTCTTTTTTTATTTTCATTTAAAGTTTAAAACGATTTTTAATTGAAAATTGGTGGGTGCAAATTTACATTTATTATAAATGTGACGTCATTTAAAATGACTTAAGAGGCGTATTGACATTTAGAATAAAGTTTTATTGATACTTTCGGCAGAAAATCTTAAATAAATAATAACAAAATTTGTTAAATAAGTTTTGGGACTTTAGCACATTTAATTACTATAAATGCAATTAATGTTTATCCCGAAGAAAATAAATTTAAAATAACAATAATGCAGGTGCTTGTGCAAATTTAAATGTAACTGACACTAATAGAAAACATATGATTTTCTATTGTTGATTTACTTGAATAAACGTCACTACATTGCTAGGCCTGTCAAAAAATCAGAGTAGTATTTGGAAGATGACAAAGCCAATTGTGACAATATTTTGTTTTTGTTGTTGTTTTTGTTATTCTTTGATATTTTAAATTTTGAATCTCGCTCCTAGACGAGGACAAGAAATTCTCATTGAGTTTGTGATTTAACATAACAAATATCTCTAGAAATTCTAATAACAAAGTCCCCTAAAGATTTCCTTGGGCAGGAATGAAATCCGGATAGGGACACGCCTACATCAGATTGTTTTTCACAATTTGTTAAATAAGTTTTGGGACTTTAGCACATTTTGCAACATCTAAATGGTTAATACATACTAGTTAAAATTTATATAATTAGCGATTTACGCCTAGTTAATACAAATATCTTCCATATTCGAAAGCCCTTAAATTTAGTTTTATTAGTCCTAGAGACTACAAGGATTTATAATAGAATTCGTTTTCTATAAATTATCTTAAGTTTTTCAAACTTTTTAGTTAGTTCCAGCTTTATGCCATTTTGTATTTATTTCATATAGAATATTTTTTATTTTCCTCCATTGAGCACAAAAACAATAGAATGTTAAAAATAATTCATTCAAATCGGCTTTACATAGAAACTATGTTGTATAAAAACTACCAGTTCCCAATAATTTTATAAAAAGTCACAGTTCAGAATAATTGGATAGCAAATATTCGAAATGAACACTTGTACCATATATTTTTTTCCACACCTGTATTTGGAAAGTTTTTATGTTAAAGTGATTTCTGCATAACAAAATTTGAGTGCTCGCCATTTATTTGCTGCTAATCCGATTTTCAAAAAAAACGATCATATTTGTAATTTGCTATGGCGAGCAATAAAAATTTTGTATACAAAAAGTGTCCTATTTTGGGGAGTCATATTACCAAGCCCAGTTGCACTGGCAGGTTCAACATCAATACTTAAACTCGATAAGACGCCACTTATGGCTTCTACAAATTTCATTGCAATCGGACCTCTAAGGAAGAAATTATAGAATTATTTCCAAAATTTTGCAATATATTCCACTCTACAAGCGGTTTTATGATATCTTGATGGGTTCAGAAGACAGTAAAAATTTAACTCATATAAAAAAAAAAACTAAACCTATTTTTCTATGAACAAAAAGTATTATGTGTATTAACATATTTTGAAATAGGCTTCTTCAAAAGGTGTTATGTGTAGTTTTTTCTTAAAAATCATGCAGTATTTTAGTAAACGAGATCGTGAACACAAAGCATTACTTGCCGGCAAGCCGACGATATAAAAAATACATAACAGGTTTGTAATTCAGTTATCTACGTTTACAAAATGTTAGTGATTGTAATTTTTACAGGAATTTCAGAAATGTTTAAAGGGCAGTGTCACCCTAATATTATTCGTACGTAATATTATTATTAAATTTCTATAGTTTCATAGAAAACAAAACAAAAACATTTTAACAGTTTTAGAAAAAACTATAATAAAAACAATAAAATTAATGGCACTATAATTTCATGTGTAAAGTTTTTTCGTTAGATCCTTAAATTATAATTTAAATAAATTAATATATCCTGTTTTTATCCTTACGCAAAAAATATATATGAGCACAATTACAAAATCTCTACTAGAGATATAAATAATTATAATGTTCCTTATCTGAACAAAATAGCTTTGACTAGCTTTGCTTTAACAAATACCTTGGAAAGCAATTCATATGAGGCTCCTTTGACGTGTGCTGACAAAATATTTTCCATAAAACATTTTAATTTTTTACACAAAATACAAAACAACATTTAAGTAATTACATATTTTCCGCAGATACTCAAAATAGAGACAAGCATTCCACTTTTTCTGTAAACATAAGACATAAAAAGTTTTAAATGACTAATGTCTTCATAACAAAGTTCATTGTTCCCCTAAGGCAGGGAGGGGGTAGCAAGACATTTTGGATTGCGTACCAAAAACAGACAAATTTACCCAGGTAGAAACTGCTATCCGTACAAAAAAAAAAATTGTGCTGGCAAACCACAGTTATTTTTGTAAAGCCGACCATGTTAGAATTTACTAAAGTTACAACTAATGTTGTACTATAGAAACACAATTTTGTGTGCAAAGCAAGTGGTTTGCCAGTATAACCCACAAAATTTACTTCTCCTATTGTTTTTACCAATATAACAACTACTAGTAGCTCATTAACGTTTTTTAAATATTTTATTATATTTTACTCCTTCAATCAGTATTTATTTATTTAAAAAACTTCATCCGAACGTGGTTGCTGAGTTTAAAAAGAGCGCATTTTATAAAAATTTCAGAAATTTTTTTAAATTTAAGGTATTCGGAAAGCACCAAATTATATGAATTTTCAACGGTGGTAAGCAACGGTTGGCCACTGTTATCAATCACGTTGGCCACTGTAACACGAGTGTTGGTGGTATATTTTACGACTTATCGAAAGCGTTTCATCTTGTCGATCACGATATTATGAGTGTTAACGGACGAGACTTGTTGTTGCTACGGAGATATTTGGAAAATAGAACGCAGTATGTTGAGGTGAATGGTGAAAGAAGTTTTATTGGTCCCGTTGAATATGGAGTTCCTCAAGGAAGTGTTTTGGGTCCACTATTATTTAAAACTTACGTAAATGATAAAAATAATCTTCAGTTATTTGGAAAAATGTTTATGTACGCGGATGACGTAAGTCTTTTTTATCAGGGACCGTAAATAATGATTATTGCTCGTTTTTTTGAATCCAAAAATCAATCACTTAGAGGAGACATAAAAAAAAATTTATTGCACCATTATTATTATTTTTTGACAATCTTTGCATATCCGTAATGATGTTTAAATTTTTGATTTTTAAAGTTTTCTTCAATGGTAATGATTATTTTTGAGTAATATTAATAAAATTCAGCCATAATCATTATTTTTGAGCAAAAAAAATAAAACTCAAAAATAATCATTATTTTTTTCGCTCAAAATAAAACTCACTTTCAATTTACGACTTTATATGTGATGCACTTACATATTTTTATGCATATGTATATATATTTACACCTACAAGAATATAATTTGTACTTAATAATTTTGTTACTAAGCTCCTTTTTGAATCATTTGTTTTAACTGCATTTGTTTTGATATATATTAATTTTGTTACTAACAGTCGTTTTGAACTTACATACGTATATATGTACATACGCATGTACATATACATAAATGCATTAGAGATATAACTTTTAAAATTTTTTTAAAAATATCCTAATTGGCATAGCAATTGGCAATATCACGCATCATCAGTAATATTTGTACAGAACGTGCAATAAAAACTGAACAGGATATATATCCATTTTGCAAATATACACGTACTTTAAACTTAAATTTTTTATCCTACAATAATAATTAAAGGATGCTGTAATGTTGTTGTTTTTTCTTAATAATATAACCATTGTATATGAAGTTAAACAACTTGTTATGATATGAAATAAAATAACATGTTAAAAAAAATTTTGGAATTGATTTAGAAAATGATTTAGGTGCGTGAAGTTTTTTCTGCAAATTAACCTAAGATAATGATTTTCGTTAATAAAACATCATTGCCCAACTCGTGGTATAATGCCAAAAATTTGGTTATAGCCCTAATATGCTTGTATTCTGGGCATGAAGAATAGTAAAGCTGGTATGTTAATCTATACCCAATTAAAAAAAAAAATAAGCTGTTATAATTCATATTGAAAGCACACTAATACTAAATTGTTTCCATATCATTTTGAATTTTACGAATATTTTTATAGATTGTTGTTTAAATTTGGTACGAGTAATAATTTTTTCGCCTTGGTTGGTTCCTCTGGATTTGTTTTATGACGATATGCAACTATGTTGGTTAAAAACCGCACAAAAAAGTCATAAATTGAAAGTGAGTTTTATTATCATAAATAATGATTATTTTTGAGTTTTATTTTTTTTTGCTCAAAAATAATGATTATGGCTGAATTTTATTAATATTACTCAAAAATAATCATTGCCATTGAAGAAAACCCTTAAAACTCATAACATAATCATTATTATGTAATTTTTTTTATAAAACTCATAATGATTACGGTCCCTGTTTTTTATCCTTATAAGCATGAAACTGATTTAAAGGCTCATAAAGAGTATGATGCTGCATTCATTTCAGAATATGTAAGGCTTACTAAATTGAAGTTAAATGATGAAATAACTAAACTATTGTGATTTAAACCGTATTTAGTTCAAAATCAAGTTTTTAGCATTTGGGTAGATGTAAAAGAAGTAAATGAAAATTTTTCAACAAAATACCTTGGTGTGCTCCTAAGTAATATCCGATTAGATCAATCAAAAATATTCCTGGATTAAATTATATCAAAATTTATCTGAAAATTTGTTGATCCAATAATATCTAATTTAAGATCCTGACAGTTCCCAAAATATCACATTTGGGCTTAATTCAAATCTAATTCGATCCAAAAATCTTTTCGATTTTAAGATTTGGTGGATCTAATAAGATATTTCGATTTTAAATAGGGTTTATTAAAGTCCCATGACGTATATAATTTTAAATAAAATAAAAAAATATACGAAAAATTATTAAACCATCTGGATAATATAAAATTATATATGTATGCGGCTATATAGCATATATAATATGTTATGCGCATAGAATATAATAATGATTATGGACCATAATATATAATCATATCTTAAACTAAATTGTTAATATTGCGTCATATATTACATCATATATAAATATATCTAACCAGGGACCGTAATCATTATGAGATTTATAATAAAAATTACACAATAATGATTATATTATGAGTTTTAAGGCTTTTCTTCAATGGTAATGATTAGTTTTGATTAATATTAATAAAAATCAGCCATAATCAACATTTTTGAGCAAAAAAAATTCAACTCAAAAATAATCATTATTTATGATTTTTATTTTTTTCGCTCAAAATAAAACTCACTTTCATAGAATTTTTAAGGTGCCTTTCACAAAAATCCTCCAACTTTTGGAGTGTGTTCAACATATGATATGTTGAATTCCAACGAGTTTCAACATCAAGCACTGGTTGCGGTAATATATTATTATTATTAATATTTATTATTATTATTATTATTAATTTTAATAAATTTAATATTGTGCACACTTTGGAATATTCCTTATAACTGACTGAGTTAGTAATAGTATTTTACACGTACTAAAAGAACTAAAGACTAAATATTCGTAACACTAAAAATGATATGGAAAACATTTAGTATTAGTTTGCTTTCAATTTGAATTATAACAGCTTGCAGTCTTCGTGACATTGATTTTTTTTTTTAATTGGGTATAGATTTACATACCAGCTTTACTATTCTTCATGCCCAGTTTACATGCATATTAGTGCTATAACCAAATTGTTGGCATAGTACCACGAGTTGGGCAATGAAAGTGAGTTTTATTTTGAGCGAAAAAAATAAAAATCATAAATAATGATTATTTTTGAGTTTTATTTTTTTTGCTCAAAAATAATGATTATGACAGAGGTTTTTTATTATTACTCAAAAATAATCATTACCATTGAAGAAAACTTTAAAAATCAAAATTTTAAGAATCATGACGGATATGCAGATTGCCAAAAAATAATAATAATGGTGCAATAAATTTTTTTTATGTCTGTTCTAAGTGATAATCATTATTTACGGTCCCTGTATCTAACATCATTTAATGTCACACATGGATATATTTTATACCATATATAAGCATATCTAATATCACACACAAAAATAATTTTTATAATACAGTATATATTTTTATATTTTTAATTATATAGCGTGATTAAGGTTATTAAGGTTAATATATATAAGGATAATATATATATGTATACTATATCGTTATATGTGTTACCATATAAGAAACATATGATAATATATGGCTATGCATGACATCATACATAATCATTTATAATTTTTTTATTTCAATTTAAGAACTTTAATATATTATTATGAATGGGATTTCTATAAAGTAGTTCTAAAATATTAAAAGCGGGTAAAAACTTCAAAGCGGATCAGCCTTTAAATAGCTATATAATCCCACCCAAAATAGGTTGGTTGATCAGGCTAGCTATGTTTCAAAACTTTTTCGTACTTCTAATGTTAAAAACTTCTTCCTGAAGAAAGAATTTTCTGGAAACAAAACATAGTTTTAAGGCTTGTTTACTAATTTTAAATTAGAAAACTTTCATTATTGTCGGCCTGTAGTAACCATTTTTGTAGCAAAAATAAATATATACTAGAATATTTCGCTGGCTGTAAACAAAAAAAGTGTTTAAAAATATTGAACAAAACCCCGCGTGCCACCGAAAATCCTTTCATAGTTTTGCCTGCCCTGTCCCAAGGTAATTAAAATGCTTGTTGAAAATTGACTTGCATTTATTATAAGAAAAGTTTGTTGAAATATTTATATTCATTTTTTCAGCGAAAACTAACTTACCACTTTGCTTACCTTTTAGCGAATTATTATAAAATACTTTTAAGTATTAATAAATTTGCTTATGCAAAAACTGCAGCAATTATTTTTTTTTTTTTTTTTTTTTTTTTTTAAGAGAAGCAACACTCAGGAAATTCTACCTATTAATTAATGTGTTGCTTTCTTTGGAAAGGGGATAGTGGAGAGATGAAAGGTGGTGAAATATGAAGGGCTTCAAACATGGCAACACTGTAATTGCGCGAGATTATAAGTCTTAGAACAGTTGTTGCTCGCCACCTGATGTAGAGTTGGCAAATTTATTGAAGCTTTTTGTTTCATAGCCCTGATTCATTATTTTACTTCGGTGGGGTTAAGTGCTATGGGAACACCGAAGGTGGGCGCAGCGATACATATAAGTGATAGAAAACTCATGCATATTATTTTTCTAAACTGATGTTGTCGTCACCGGGAATGGAACCCGGGACCATCTGTGTAACAGTCCAACGCGCTAACCATTACACCACAACGCCCACTGCTTAGACAAATTACTACGTTCGGTCACTCAAGGAAAAAGCTTCATCATATTTATGAACAACTTCATAAATTTCGTTTCATTGATTTTCGTTTGATGTAACACTTCATAAATATGATGAAAATGTTTCATAAGAGGGCTAAGTTTCATAACTTTAAATTAAAATTTAATTTTCAATTCCAGTATTTGTAACCTATGCCAATTTAGTAAATGGATAATTTTAAAAAACTAACTAATTTATTGAAAACGTATTTTTATTTATAACACAGAATACACTATAAATTATTAATTCGCTTTCTGTAGACTGCCAACGGACCACGATCTACTATTTATCGTATCGGATCATATTGGATAAGCTTTGAACTATATATACTAGGGCGGGTCGATTTAAAAATTGTTCAACGTTCAAGGAAAATCGTATTCTAGGGAACAAAATAAGAAACTTTGCCGAAGGAACCATACCTCTAAAACGAATTCTGATGTCCCGACTTTTGACCCGTAGGGTGAAATTTTGAAAAAGCCCACTTTGATATTTCAGAAATTAGGAGGAAAATCTCCAATATTATGGGAGCTACTTCTTTTCCGGGAGACGCGCTAGCAGATTAATGCATAATTCATCATTCTAGGGACCGTGAAGGGGTTAAAGTTTAATTTGAAAAATGGCCTTTTTAGCTGTGTTTTTATAGCAAAATGTACAAATCTCGGGATACAGATATTTCAGAAAGTAGGAGGAGTCTTTCCTAGATTAGGGTCTCTATTTCTTCTCCGGAAGACGCTCTAGCAGATGAATGTGTAAATTATATTCGATTGGGTTGGATTCGATTGGGGCACTCTAAATGGGTCAAAGTGGGATTTTTCAAAAGTTTAACCTACGGGTCAAAAGTTGGGACATCAGAATTCGTTTTAGAGGTATGGTTCCTTTGGCAAAGTTTCTTATTTTGATCCCTAGAATACGATTTTCTTTGAACGTTGAGCGATTTTTTTTTGCCTCTATACAAATGGACCCGGCCTAATATATACTGGATAAAATACGGAACATTTATAAAATTAGTACGCAAATAAAGAGATTTTTATAATTTTAGAAATAAAGTTTTTTGTAGACAATGGTAACAAGCAATTAAAATAACGCATTTTAATTGTCTGTTAAAGGCATTGGCATTGATCGATGCCAAAATAAAAAAATATTATTTTAATTGTTTTGAGCAAATGCAATACCAAAAAATGTAATTACTATTAACATCAAAGACCGAAAATTAAGTCATTAATTAATTTATCCATTCAATTAACTAGTCCCAAATATGATATGATTGAGAGCCGTTTACTGGTGCTTTTTAAATTTCTCTTATACCTTGACATTTTTATATATTTGCAAAGTGGGTAAAATATATCCAGCGAATCTACAATGTGTTCTCAATAAGTTAATTTCGGTAATTTTAAATACAGTGGAGTACGTAACACTCGCTGGAACCTACACTCGCTGAAACCTGCAGATTTCTTTATTAGTGGGGTAAACATTTTTAAAAAATTGTTCAAATTTCAATATTTTATTTTCAATTCTCATTATTTTTAAAGTATTGTTTGTAAAAGGAAACAATTCTTCCACTGAATTACGGTCAATTAAATTTTAGTGTATTTTTTTTTCTACAGAAAGCTGAAATTTTTAAGATTTGTTGCACATCATTAATTTTGAATTCCCAATTGTTTTATGTGTTCGTTACACACAGAGAAACAAAATGCCAACCGAATTGAAAAGTGTATTTTAATGGTAACAACTTCTAGTTAGTACAGCGATATTTAAATTAGATTTCTGAATATTTTGGGTGTTGCAACTAAAATTCAGTTGAATTAACCGTACTTTGTTGTGAAAACTAATGATCAGTTGTAAAAACCGACTGAAATTTGTAATAACCGAATTTGAGTCGTAGTAACCGAATTGCTGTTGGCAAATAACTAAATTATTATCTGCGTGTATAAAAGCAAAAGTTTGTAGTAGTTCATTTTCAAAAAAATAATTTGTTATATAAAAAGTTTGCTTTGACCGATGTTCGTTATAAACCTATTTTTATTTATAATTGTTTTTTGTCCGACCTTTACGCCGATTTTAATGAAATAAATTCTATTTAATACTAAGAACATAGGGCTTTAAAACCATTACAACAACAATTGTTTTGCTAAACTGGCCAACAAAAAAAAAAACGCTTTATCTCTTTAATTAGTACATGCTGCATTTTTTTAACATTTTTATTTGATTTTTATATTTTTATTGCTGTTTGTGGATTATCTTTTTTTTTGTCAATTCATGATTAATAACCTTGTGTGACCGATGAAACAAATAGCGTACAACACTGCGTATGATTATTATATTATTAATATAATAATACTCATACGCCTGGGTGTCAAAATAAGCATTCAATATAAGTTAGGCACTCTTGATCTCTTGATTTTTTGTAATTTATTTCTAAGGAACTAATAAAAATGTGATATTGATATAAATATATGTTTAGGAGCCATTACCTGGTGCTTTTAAATGTATCCTATACCTTTATCTTAAGACCTTTAATCTTAAGTAAAATTATATTATGAACGCACAATCTCTATGGAGAGACTTAAAGATTATTAGGAAATTGGTGTAGCTTTTGGTTTATAGCAGACGGGTTTACTTACAATCGTTTATTTTTCATAAAAAATTCAGTTAAAATACACTTTTTTTGTCCAAAAAGTGTATTGGTATCAGCTTGGAGGCCTTGTGTATCTGTGTTATTACTCCTGGATGGTGTTGTGCAGTATTTTTGGTTAAATAGAGCAGTTTGTTAAAATATTTTGCAAATTTTAATAATTATTTTATTGGAAAGTGCTATATTTTACAAAATTTACTAAAATAATACATCTTCTTCTTCTTGGTACTGACAAGTGTCAGCAAATAAAAGGTGACCGGAGACATATAATCTATGTTGCCACCTTTGTGGGGATTCTTTTATCGTTGAGTTATTATATTTCTGGGATTCTTATTTTATAGTTGGGAATATAAGTTGTCAAAAATGTTTAAATTAATTTTTCCCTTATAAAATCCGGTGTCTGGAACTAAATCTTAATGTTAGTATCGGTGTAAAACTTGTGAAGTGCTTTAAACATATTAAAGTTGTTTGATCTCAAAATATCATCGATTTTGAGAGTATGAAGACCAAAACTATTCAGTTTCATTATAAGCGTTTGACAAGATTTGCTATTGACGTTCGGGCAGGTAAATGTTAAATGGTCAACAGATTGCACCATACCGCATTCACAGTTTGGAGTATCAATCATCCTTACTTTGTGGAGATGTTGGCGTGTTTGAATATGATCGAATCTTAATCTGTTTACCATAGTAATTATATTGTGAGGTAAATGTTCGTTTTTGAACCAAGGTTTTGTATTAACAGTCGGTGAAAAGTCATATAAATGACGGCCATGGGGACTTTCGTTCCATTTTAATTGCCACGCTGATATTGCCTTCTTTTTGTCACTGGCCTTGATATCAATTGACTGGACTTCAGGGTATTCACCTGTGTCGTTGTGGTTATTAGCCACTGCATCTACATACACGTTACCATCGATACCCGAATGGCTGGGTATCCATAGAAAGTGTATTATATAGCCATCCCGTTCCAATTCATACAATATATTCTTTATTCTCAGAATGTATGGATGAGTTCTGTTATTGTTGAACGACTTTAGAGCTTCGAGTACGGATCTGCTATCTGTTAATATTAAATATTTGTTGGCATCATTTACCTTCACGTACAGAAGTGCTTCTAAAATAGCATATGATTCAGCAGTGTAAATTGGGCACATGTTGTGCAGCGAAAAAGATGCTTCAATATCAAATTTTGGTATCCAAAATGCACATGTTGTCTTGTCAGGTGTTTTTGATCCATCTGTGAAAATGCGAGTGAATTCACTCCACTTTTCGCCTAGGATCTTATTATATTTTCCAATAACTTCAACTTCACTTGAAACTCCCTTTTTGACATCTAGAAAATAAACATCAGGTCTGAATATTATTGACTTAAGTGGAAGTTGATGCCTCAGTAGTACATCGTATTTTTCTATTCTTAGGTTATTAAGTTTAGCTTTGGCAGAGTGAGGAATTCTGTGATATATTCACGTATGAAATTGTTAGCTGGGTGATTATTATTCGATATCATTCGATTGACGTAACCATCTGTTAAAAGCGACAAGCGTTCAGGAATGGGCAAAGCACAGGCTTCCTGTTCAAGTGCCAATGTGTGAGTAGAAATCATTGCGCCAAGAGCTATTATTATACATTTGTACTGTAATCTTTGAAGAATCAATAATTCGGGTTCTGAACAGTCAAGTAACAATGGAGCCATGTATTCAATTTTTGGTCTAATTAGGCCGTTGTAGAAAATCAAAAGATTTTGCGGATCAGCACCCCAAGAAACTCCACATAAAGCACGGAGAATGTTTATGAAATGGGAGCAGCTTTTTCGAACGTTAATTATATGTTGTTTGGCTTTTAGCTTTGTGTCGAATGTAAAACCAAGAAATGTAAATTTATCTACAAATTCTATCAGTTCACCTTCTATTTGTATATCAACCCTAATATTTTTGGTTTTTCTGTTGGTTGGACTAAAAATCATAACTTTTGATTTTTGGGGTGAAAGAGAAAGTTGTATACTATTAAGCTTTTGTTGGAGAGTATTTGCCGCATTCTGAGTCCTTCTTAAGGCAGTATTTACAGATGAGTCAGAGCAGAAAATCACCAAGTCATCTGCATAGCCTAGTATTTTCACATCTGAGCATTGAAAGACTTCATTTATATAGATATTAAAACTCAATGGGCTTAAAACTGATCCCTGAGGGGTACCGGTAAACGATCTTCTGCTTATTTCAAGTTCTTCGACTTCCATTACCAGATCTTTATATAAAAACATTTTGTGTATTATGAAACAAATATGCTCACTTACCCCAAGTTCTCGATATTTATCAATTAATATATCCTTCTTCTTCGCCAAATTAATAGCCGACCAAAGGGTTATGGTGTTGTCGTTTGTTGATCTCCCTCTACGGAAACCCGATTGGTATTTGCTCAATTTTATTTCCGATTCAAGTTGGTATTCAAGTCTGTTGTATATCATACGCTCAAATATCTTGCGGAGGCATGATATAAGGGCAACAGATCTGTACGAAGCGGCATCATCGGGTGGTTTATTCTTTTTGTGAATCGGCTTTATTCTATATTTCATCCACGATCGTGGTATATGCCCATTTGTCCATGTAGAGTTGTAAAGTTTTAGCAGTTGATTTTTGGTTTCGAAGTTAAGTTTCTTTATGTGGCCATGTCTAATACCATCCATTCCTGGGGAAGTATCTTTTGCAGCAGCAACAGCCATTTCCAGTTCATTCATAGAAAACTCTAAATCTTTTGGGAACCCGGAATCTGCTGGAGGAATGTTTATAGGACCGACTGGACCAACAAGTGTATCACAGAATTTTTCAGTACATGATTCAGGAAGTGGTTTTGGCTTGGGTATGTTCATCCCTCTAAATCTTTTTATAATATTCCATAATTCTGTTGGAGAAACGTCACTATTCAAATAATACATGTAAACAAATAAAATAATCAGCTGGCTCTTTCTGGCAAAATATTGGTTTTACTGGTGGTGTTACCAGATTGGGCAAAAACGTAAACTGTTTTATCGACTTGAACTATATGGTAAAAGTGCTGCCAATTGGTGACAATAAACTAACGTTAAAGTAACCGGAAAGAGTGCTTTTAAATTTGTGTAAAAGATGACAGATATATAGTTTTTTTTATAGTTTTATAGTTTTTTTTCGAAATTCAAAAAAAATCATATTTTTATTCGCGATTAATTTTTTCAAAAAAAAAACTTAAAACATTTTTACATGGAAAACCTACAATTAGTTTTTATTTTTCATATTTATTAGGATTCAATTTCAAAATGTAGTATTGAGGCACCCATTTATACGTCTCTGTTTTAAATGCTTGATATGTAATTTTTAATATTTTTTCTGTTAGTGAAAGATAAAAGAATTTATTAAAATATTCTGTTTTAAAAATTTATTTTTTACCCCTTTCAAGCAGACGTTTGCTATCTAATATCAGATTTTCTATATAAAGAAACATGGACTTGGATGTATTAAAAATTAAATATTTAAAACATAATATTTAAGAAAATTCGCTTATATTTAAAGTACAGAGGAGATCTTAGAACTTAAATGTATAGTTTTGAAAAGAAAAACATTTAAATGGCGCCTTAACAGTACGTTTCTAAATTTAATGTTTTTAATTTTAAAAAATAAAACATTTTAGTACAAGGTTATATTAATTAACGTCGCAATTAATTTTTAATTAATATGCATTTGACAAATTTAATTTAGAAATGCTGAGGTTAAGAAGAAGAATAAACGTTTTTCTCTAAAACCTATAAACACTTTTAGTTTTTAAATCAGACTAGACTAGTTTTTTTTTATGGACAGGCTTATCAGTGATTTTCCAGTTAAATTGTATTATTATTTTTGTCTTATAATTGTATGATACATTTTTCATCAACCTGCGGTTGTAAGAATCCAACCTGCGCTCATTTTACATTACAAACGTAACAATGCCAAGTCATGGCCGTTTAGCTATCACACCCCAGTAAGGCCTCAAATCTAATGCAACAAAATTGCAGTTTCTTTCCTATTAGCTTTTTCTGTTATTGTATATTATACTCAGAAGTGACAACACTAACAACACAAATATTCTATTTTTAGATTTTTGTTTATTTTTCTAATCTTCTCCGTCTCTATTTCACAATGGTACCAGATTGACGTATGGTTTTAACATTCAGGGTTGACAACTTTTGCGTTTTTTTTATGTGGAGACATGTTGGAAACATTATGCAAGATTTTTTTTCAATAATTCATTAATAATAGATAAACCCCCTAAATGAAAGTTTTGTTATATCTCATTTTTTGGAAATATATATATTTTTTTACAAATCGAAAGTGACCAAATTTGTGAAAAGTACATTTAAAAAATGAACTGCATAAAAAATGCATTTCTTTTTGACGCTGACATAAGAATTCGTTCCGCATAAAAAATTACATGAGAGTACCATTCCAATGCTAATTAAATGATGATGATCCTTTCAACATTCAACATTCAAGAAAATACGAATATTCAAACTTAAAGTGTGTGCATATACATTTTTCAATATAACTAAATCATGCTCAAAACCGTGGATTTTTTGAAATTTAAAAGAATAAAAAGGCCGGCCTTAAAGTGGCTCCATAAAGTTTTTGAATGCAAAATTTAGAAAAAAAATCTAAATTTCAATAAAATTAGTATAACGAAATTAGTTATAAAAATTAAAAACTGCTACTTGTTTTTAGTAAAATTGTTGTAAACTGCAATTTAAAACCATTTTGCTAAAATCAGCAAAAAAATATACTATATATTAATAATATTAGTACAATGAAGTTAGTGGAAACAATTAGTAAGCGCTACTAAATTTTAGTACAATTTTTGTAACTATCACTTTAAATAATTCTTTATTTATTAAACACAAGTTATATTACAATACTACTCTTAATATCGTTTTGGTCTTAACTTAGATTTTCTGGAACATTGTTGTCTGTGTGTATGATGTATGAATTACTGCACGTTTCGTTCCATTATTTCTTTATTAATGCCATGTAAAAAACATTAAAGGGCTGAAGTATATAATTATAATTATATATACATAAATGTATTTTTTTAATATAAAACCTTATTTTATATTCATTTACAACTGCCGAATTTTTGCATGTCTATAGATCGCCGTCATCTTTACCACTGGTCATGTTTTTATTTGCAAATTCTTTAACACGTGCTTGTAAAAAAAACATTGAGAACATCGAAAACCATTTATATTTAGTGTACAAATGCATACAACCATAATATATTATACTCAAGCGCGACCATCGGTCTTTTTTAAAACACAGTGCCAGTGTGAGTCTATTCTTGTTAATTAATATTTCCCAGCCAGAAAAATACGAACGGCAATGCGTTGGCCCAGTGCTTTTAACGGTGGTACTGGCGTTGGCAAAGCATTGGGTTTCTGAAGAATTAAGTGCCTTGCCAACCCCAAAATGATAACACCGTGCAGAGCTTGGCCGTTCCTTTTTTACAGTGTTGACAAAGCACTGGGTGAACAAAATTGCCAACATTGGCGAAACACTGGCAAACCTAATAGATTTCCCAAAATAAAATTCAAAAAAAGTTAATTTTAAAAAGTTTTGGTCCTGCCGGGACCTGGCCTCCAGAATGGCAGCCGAGAGATCTAGCGATTGAGCTAACGAGACACATAATAATTGATAGCTTAAAACTAGTGCTAGTTTGTCAGCACTGTCATAACGTTTGTTGGAATTAACTTGCCAATGCTGGAAAATAAAAAAATGTTGGTGTAAAAAAAGATTTTCCACAAACATATAAAAGCACAATTTTAATATTTTGTTAACAAAGTGTACTAATTTTTTTAAAATCAATGCTTTAAAAGCACTTTTTACTGTCGTTGGCAAAGCTTTCTAAATCATGACTTTGCCAGTGCTTTAATTCCTTGACGGTTGTAAATTTTATAAATTAAGTACTGTCAAAGCACATTTTGCCAACGTTGTGAAAGCGTTGTAAATAAGGGCTTTGCCAGTGCTTTAATTTGAATTTCAGCCAATGGTACTAAAAATAAAGTGCTTTACCAGTGCTTGATTATTTTGTTAGAGTATTTACATATTTTCTGATAGTAAAAACTTCTCACTGAGAATAATACATTGCATACGAAAATAATGACATGCTTAAAAATATTTCTGAAAGTTCGATGGTTTTTAAATTTACATGAAAATTAGGAATTTCAATCGATATTCAGAAAACTTAAAAATCGAATCTTGTATATTAATCCAAGTCATTTATTTAGAACAGAAAAATAAAGTACAATAATAAAGTTAATTTACCTTCAATAAAATTATTTTTACAAAGATAATAAAACGTTTTTATGAAATGATGAAAAACTATAAAATTGTTGCCTTCAATATTTATAAAGCTCTTCGTCGTATCTATGAAATCTTCAAAAAGTTGATTAATAATTGATGACAAACGATTTTGGAAACACTTTTATCAATATGATGAAACTTTTTTTGCATATAGACTTTATTTTCATACAAATTCCCCTGAAGATTTCCTTGGGCAGGAATGAAATCCGGATAGGGACACGCCTACATCAGATTGTTTTTCAGAATTTATTAAATAAGTTTTGGGACTTTAGCACATTTAATTACTATAAATGCAATTAATGTTTATCCCGATGAAAATAAATTTAAACTACTTATACTATATTTGGCTAATTTGATTTGTAAGTATAGGTTTTAATTATTCTGGATACATTTTTTTAAATAAAGGTTCCGCCATCTAACGTTTTTTTTTTTTCAACTAGTGCTTATTTCGTAAATGGTAACACTTAGCTCATGTCTGATTTGACAGATAATAAGTTTTATCCTTCCGCTAAACGAATATGGTCCGTATGTTCGTTATCTTGTGAAAAAAGTGAAAGAAACTGGCATCCTCATCGATAAACCAAAGCGTGAAAAGCTAAAAACAGTGCGTACACCCTAGAATATAGCTGCTGCGGCAGAAAGTGTGCGTGAAGCGCCATCAACATCAATTCACCGTCGTTCTCAACAATTGAACATTCGGAAACATCATTGAGACGAATTTTGCATAAAGACTTTGGTGTGACGCCATACAAAGTCCAATTGGTTCAGGAGTTCAAAAAAAAAAAGTTATTTGGCGGACCCTTTATAAAATTTCTTAAAATAGCAAAACATTTTGCTAATTTTAGCACTCGGTTTTAAAAAATTGGAAAATTTTTTTGCTGAAATCAGCAAAAATTGTTACTAAAAAAATATATATATTGTAATAAAAGTTAGTACAAACATAGTAAAGTAAAATTGAAATTGATTTTGTTACTAGCCTTTTTGTCCAAGTGTAAATTGAAAGGCTATCCAACAAAAACTTCTTTTCTTTTTACGATTTTTGTTTATTTCTCTTAATTTTTACATATTTATTACCAACTGTTAGTTATAGAAAAAATAATATTTCAGAAAAATTTGGTAGATAAGGTAGTCAGTCAATACAAACAATTTGCACATTATATCGCGTTTTCGATATTTTCTAAACTTTGAGGAACTTTTTTTTGATGTCTTCAAAAACGTTTACTCACAAGCACAGAAAAAACATGGTTGTGGCAACCATATTCGAAGAGCATCATACATTTTTGATTTATGATAGCAATTATCTTATCTTTTTCTTAATCATAATATGATAATTAGATTGTCTTTTTATGGTTCCCAAATGATCTCAGTATTATCATATTATGGTTATGGAAATGATTAAAAATTATCATAGTATCATTCCTACACTATTACCCCAGTGTTCTGTTAAAGCTGGATTAAAAAGTTATGCATGTTTTTTAAACGTATATTTATTTTTTTATTATTAACACATTTCAATAAACATTCTTTAAAATAATTTACGTCATCAAATTGTCTTTGCTCTGACGAATAAGGTTTGTGTTGTTAAGGTGTTACAAAAATCGTTATTTTGGAGCCAGCCGATGTTTATATAATTTTTTTATTTTATTATCTCAAGAAGCAAAACTAAACTTTCTTTTTTTCAGCATAAACATTATTTTGTCAGGAACAATAAAATAATGGAAACATGTGATTACATCATACATACGCAATAAAATATTGTCAAGAATGAAATTTACATCATAACCTGTTTGTCGCAATCGTAACTTTTTGCACTATAACCATATTATAGTTCCAGTTATCATATTTTGATCATGGAAAAGACTTTCTTCATTATTTATTACATTATTACAATTATTGCAACGATATTATTATTATTATATCATACTACAGACTTAAACTCAAGTTTATTTTGTTTGAAAGTTTCTTTCATATTTCTTTAATTTTTTTTGTTCACAATTTATTTTGCGTGAGAACAACAAATTTAAAAATAAATTACGTTTTTTTAACTTTTTTTCTTAATTTATATCCCTTTTATGTACATTAAACAACAACTTCATTTAAGGAATGCGTGTCAATTTAACTTTTGGCTAGGCCCGCATGGTAGACCGGGTTGAGACTATTAAATTATTTCTTCTTCCACTAAAAATATCACAGCTACAATTAACACCGCTGCACAGTGGGATATATCACAAAATTTTTGGAAATAGTTCGGCCATTTCATACTTAGTAGTCCGATTGCAATTAAATTTGAAACAGGCATAAGCAACGTAATATCGCGTTTAAGTTTTGATTTTGACTTACATACCCACCGCGGGCGGCAGTATGACCCCCCAAAATAGGGAAATCTTTGCGTATAAAATTTCGAGTGCACAACATTTGTTTGTTTCTAATCCGATTTTCAAAGTAGATACTAACAAAAATGTGCTTACTTATGTACACTCAAGGAACTTCTGCTTTAAAGCTATGTAGTTGTTTGGGTTGTAATACAGTTTCTTTATTTTGTATGTAAATGTAAGTCATTTGTAGAACAAATTACATTTTTTACTAAACTTGTAGTTCATTTAAAAAAACAAACCACATCAAATGACTGTTTTATGATTTTACATTAATTTTTTACATTAGTTTTTTGTTATTTAAAAAATAATTGTTTTTTTATTTTTTACTAACATGTGGTTCATTTTGACGACAATTGTTAGTAATTTTTTGAACATTAAAAAACAAATGATAATGTTAGTTGGATTTACTGAAATGTAAGTCGTCCTTGCTTTAAGTGAAATTGTATTTGTTTTTAAGTACATTTGCAGTGGCCTTTACCTACATAGTATCTCTAGTTCCCTAGATAGTCTCATTTTAAAATGAGAATTTACAAATTGGGTCCGACTCAGGTCCATTTTTTGATAATAGAGAGACAAAATCGGAAGCAATTTCTGTTTTAAAATACTGGTAATTTAACTAAGTAAATTCTTGAATAAATAAAAAAAATTAATGAAATATCTTGTTGCACTTAAAAAATACATACGTTTAAAGTATAAATTAAACAAAAAAAAATTGCAATTTTTTCCAGCACATGCTGCAACAGTCTTTTAATTCCAGATAAATATTTTCTTTATAAACATATAAAGTGTGGACACTACTCTAAAATGTCTTTTTCTACAAAAGCAAGTTGTGTTAAACAAATTTTTGATTTGTATATGCTTTTTCCCAACCGTTTCTAAAGTTTCCACACCTTTAAGGCAAATATCAATATTAACCATCAGTTAAAATCTGCACGCCACCAATTAGGTAGCGGAAGCGGCTGTAAATACTCCAACATATACCCAATTTAAATGTATACATGACTGCAAAAAATTCAAAATACATTTTGCAATATTATTACAAATATTATTGTCAGTATTTTGCCCTACACGGTGTAATAAGATGTACAATGCTTTTGCACAAAATGTGGCACTACTTTTTTGCTCTGTTGTGGAGGGATATAAAATTGCACGCTATAAATTTTTTCTCACATTTCTTGGTTTGCGCAATAAGAATCAACGACTTTTTGATTCTTTCCAATATATTGTACAACATTCCAATATGACATGTACACTGGTAATCTTTTGCACAATAGCAAAAGTTGCACAATAATATTGCGTAGTGTATGAGTACCTTAAGGAATAACTTTTTTATACAAAAAGAACTTTCAGAATAGTAAGCATACTTTTTATGTTCAGAAAGAAAATATTTATCTGTAGCTAAAAGACTGTTGGTGCTTTTTGGGAAAACAATCGCAAAAATTTGAGTTTTTTTATTTCTAATTTAAACGAATAACTAATATTTTAGAAAAGAAATTGGCCTCGATATCGTCCCGCTATTCGCCAAAAGGTGGACCTGAGTCGGAGCAAATTTGGAAATTCACATTTTTAAATAGGAATATCTCAGGAACAATTAGAGATAACGCACACATGCAAGCATGTTTTTTTGTTAGTCTGTACTAGCAGATTACAAATATGTTAATTTTTTTAAAACAGATTAGAAACAAAAAATGGCGAGTACTCAGAATTTTATATGCAAAAAGCTCCATAATTTGGGTGGTCATATTACCGCCCCTGGGAAGTTTGGAAAGTTAAAAGTCAAACCTTAAGCTAGATATTACATCACTTATGCCTGTTCAAAATTTCATTGCAATTGGAATAGTAAGTGAGAATTATTTTCAAAAATTTTGTGTAATATCCCACTGTGCACTGCGTTGTTTTTCTATTTTCATGTCTTTTTGTTTAATAATATTATTTAAATACAGAATTTTTTGAATTTTAAGTACTGACAATGTACGCACAAGCATTTAGAATTTTTGGTACAGAAAAAGTATTGAATTTTTGCTATTTATAGTATAGTCAAAATACTGAAATTTCCGTTTTTTAAGTACTGTAATTTTTGTCTTAACGACGCTGTTTCAGTTAAAAAGTAGGGTAGCATTACCTTTTACTTGTGATATCATTTCGATGTTGAAAAATCACCATAAACGTTAAAATTCAGTATATTTGTCAGCTTATGTACTACCATTTACAACGTTTTGCCAATGTCCTGCCGATTGTACCTTTCTGAGTGGATATTTCATATACAAAGATGAAAAATGAGTTTTTTTCAAATTATTATATCGTTGTTTGAGAAATGACAAAACAAAATTTACATGTGTAAAAAATCATCAAAATTAAATGAAATAACAGCCGGAAAACAAGAATATTTTATAGATTTTCCATAAATTTTGCTTTAACAGAAAAGTTAAGAGCACAAATACACACAAACACACACAGAATAGAAACAAATCAATATTTTACAAATATGTATGTAACGATTAACAAAAGTTGATAACTCTTAAAATCATTTTTTACAATATGAAAAGGAAACATTTAAAGCACATATTAGCAGAATTTGATAACAAATTTTATAACTTAGAACAACGAATTCGTATAAACTGGTGTCTCAAGTTAAATACCGTTTAGTGCTGTTTTTAGCTTTTCATTGACATGCTTGGTGGCGAAATGATAACGTGACAAATAAAGATGATAAATAACACAAATTCGAAAGTTATAGCAAATTGAAAATTAAACACATGAATATTTATTAAACGTCTGAAACTCAAACTGTGAGGGTAGTATTTGTTATTGTTGATAAAAATGAAAAATTCACCAATCCTAACTTTTACATTTTGGTGGGTTTTGCTAAGTTGACGTAAACTTGTACAGCAGCAGCCATCTCTTGTTCTTCATTAAAAACCTACAGAAAGAGCAAGAAACAAAATTAGGAAAAGTCAGTGCTCCTTTTAAATTTATTTTCAACCTTGGTTGCTGCGATTGCGGCCAGCAATTCATCAAAATCATTAATACTGTGGTCGGCTGTTCTTGGGGCACGCTACCATAATAAAAATATATAGAAAGTGTAAAAACTCACTGAAAATTTTTTTGTATCAAAAGCAATTACAATGAAACCCAGCAAAACTTTGGTAATGGGTGCGATAAAGTATGCATTACTTAGTACCTTGTAATGCGTACTTCATACCTGTATAATTATTTTCCAACAAGAAGTAATGAGTTATCAATAATGGGTTACATAATGCATTACTTTGTAATGAATACTAATTACCTTCAGCGTTATTTAGTAATATAAAGTAATCAGTTACCAATAGTTGGTTACATAATGCATTACATTACATTACAATGTACTCATTTTTTTCAACATTACCTAAAGAAATGAGTTACCGATACCATTCATGGATTATCTTGTAATGATACCTCGTTATCTTTTACATTATTTCAAAACATTAAAATAATGACTTACCGATCATCAATTACATAATGCATGAATTATAAACGTAAAGTAATTATTAAAATATCTTTTTGAAAATCTATTTATAGACGCATTACTTTGTGATATATTGTAGGCATAAGGGCAATGTGTATATTTTTGATATCACCAAAATTCATAATATGAAAATAAAGTGATATATTTATCGATAACTCAGTTGGTAGAGCATGTTAAATAGACTCTCTTTATAAGTGTAGTGATTTCTGGGTCAGATTTAGCAATATTTGTTTGAGGATAGTTGATATCAACAACAGGCATTCTCTGTTACACAGTAAAGAGGAGCACAAACATATTCGTTTTAACATCTTCACTATAGTACAATGAACGTGACAATATCGTAAGTATCTCATCTACTGCACACGACAACAGATAAAAATGTTAACGAGCGCTAGCATTGTACACAACAACAACAAAAAAATAAACGAAGATCTGTTAGTTGGTGTTTGATCGTTCGATATCACAACACGATGCGTATTTGTTTTTTTAAGTTCATGTATTGATCTAGCATGTGTACGGCCTGATGAATGAATGTTTTGCTGGCTTCGTCGTATTTTGTAATAAGTTGAAGTATATTTGTATTGTGTGGCTTTATAAAACACAAAATAGCAGATAAACAAACAAAAGTTAGCAGATAAATTGGTAAAGCAGTTAGTAATCCAATTTTGCAAGGTTTTAAACAAATTATTAGTTGAAATTGAAATTGAAATTTTAGTAAAAAGTTTGCTATTTTGACTTGATGAATTATCAAATGTTTAACTAATTTTTCTCTGAATTTACTAAAGTCGAAAAATATTATTTTGATAATCAAAACCAACAGCGATCGTTGAAATGCGATGTTTGCGTTGCAATATTTGCAATATTTTCAAATTGTTTATTTATTGTGTCAGTATAAAGTAGACAATAGAAACATTTATAGACAATAGGAACATTTATGCTAATAAATTAAAAAAAAGCTTTAAAAAATGTTCAAGAGTTCGAAAAAAAGTGAAATATTTTTTTCTGAATTAAAGAACTAAAATAAGTTGGTTTTGCGTTAAAAAAAAAGTATTTTTAATGTTTAGGAAAAATAATAAAATAATTTAAAACATTTTTTTATTTTAACAATGAACAGATATTGAAGGCTTTTGAAAAATCAGTGCTTATTTAGTTAAATGTTAACTTATTCTTCTATTATTTTAATTTTTGTTGATTACGCTTCAGTCTTTCAGTCTTCGATCCACACTAATTTTAATAAATCCTTTGAACAAATATCAGAATTTTGCAAGAATTTTATTATATAAAAAGTTAATACAAAATTTAATAAATTAAAATATTTATGCAATAACTATCTTCAACATTCTCATGTGTTACCTAATGCCTTTGGTAGCACATAGGTTATTGCACCTACATACGTACTTAGTCTCATCAAAGCATCAAGGATTTAAGTTAAATTATACCTGAAGCTAAATGCCCGTAAACAGAACTTTCTCTTTATTTCCATTCTCTTTCTTACCATCCGGTAATTAACACAATACATTGATTCAAAAGAAAATGCTTATGCATTTTTTCCTTTTGGAAAAATCAACCAACTAATATTAATTTACTGAGTTGTTTTTCGTAGAATCTTAATAAAAAAAAAACTGAACCTGACATAAAAGTGAAATTATTGCACGCTTTATATACACGCTAGGGTGTTCAATCGGTTGACCGTTAAAAGATTAATCGATGAATTTCAATGAAACAATTGTTAGAGTAATTTAAAATTGTCAATTTCCAGTAACAAATAATTTGAAAAATGTGTTGTCGATTAATCGAGTAAATAAAAAAAAAGATTTAACTTACTTCAACCTCATGGTCCTTAATTTGGTTTGCATCAAACAAAGAAAAAAAAAATAAAGTATGTGTTTGTTACATATTTACTTTACATATTGTATATACTTAGTAGAGGTATACCATGTCACGACGTTGGGGGTATTACTCAACTGAAAAAACATATTTTTTGCTGGCATTTCGGAGAAAAAACGTGCTGCACCGAGAACAGTTTCTAAAATATCACATTTTTAGCAACTTTTAAAAATATTTTTTAAATATCCTTGACTTAAAACTACTATAAAAAAATTATAACCAAATTGTTCGATTTGCAGGAATTTACCAAAACTGTTTAATATTTTACTATACAACAAAAAATCGCAAAACTATTACATTGTGATAAAATGTTTTGTAAGATTTGAATTCAACTTAAATCTTCATCATCTTTTGGTGTTAGAGCCCGGATTGGGCCGACCACATTATTCTTTCGTTCGGATATATATTCATTTAGTTACATAAATTTCACATTATATATTATCTAGTTCGCAAAAAAATTAAAATCGAACAAAAATCTATCTATCTATGGACAGAAGTCCAACTGTACTCAAGTAAATCAGACGTGTTTTTATTTGAGCTCCAGAAAAATCACCAAAATTAAGTGTTTAAGCATACACAGTGACTTTAATATATATAAAAAAAAAGGTTTATTCTCATATCCAATATCAGTAGCCTGTGTTGACAGCTGGTGTTGATGAAACTTGTGTAAAAGTGAAATTTAAAGAATTTTAATTATTACAAAACCTGCAAATATATATAAATTGATTTCTCACAAAAACAACAAAAATGACAATAATATAACAAAAAAAACATCTGTTTGATCCTCTCATTTATAATAGTGGTAAGTGCTACCAAGTCATCAAAATCCCATATAGAAAGCAGTGTTGTATTTTGTGTATTTTCGGCTGGCAATGTCGGGTGTGGGGTTTGTGCATTTGCTAAATACACTGAACTGCATTATCGACGTAAATACCCAGTAGGAAATCTACGTGAAAATGACCACTGACAATTCAGACAGTGATTCCAGCGAAGAATCAAACTCAAAAAATCCTGAAAATTTGAATGTCAACTCTAAAACAAACCAAAAAGGAAATTCTAGTGAAAATTCCACTCCTACAAATAACGAAAAATTCCCAAAACTCCCAACACCAAACTCTATAAAATTTTTTAAAGAAAGTCAAACTACATTTCCTAAACAAAAAACGCCAACTCCTATAGATACCCCAAACATTAGAAAAAATAATGCAGAACTTGTCAAGAGAAACAGACAATACGAACAGCTTTGCTATCAACTCAAAAAGATTTAGAAGCGTTAAAAGCCGAACGAAAAATATATTTCCAAAGACCCCAAACAGAATATGAAACCGATGAAGAAGAGCTAGCCAACGAAATAGGCGAAACAACGAAAATGGATTTTGCACCCTCATGTTCCAAGACTCTAGCAAAACAAACAGAAATTGGACAACAGTTCCCCATAAAAAACGTAGCCGTGAAAGTATTCAATATCAACCGGCAGCCAAAAACAAACAACACAAAATACATACTGGCTTGGAAATGAACAAGCTTTCAATACTAATAAAAATATATATTCTGTCCTCGATAATAACGAAGATAATCCAGAAGCTGAACCAGTTATTGAATACATTCCTAACCCTCCTCCAATCTTTGTTGATAAAGTCGACAACATACAACCATTGCATTCCCTCTTGAAAGAAACCATAAAAGATGATTTTACTCTAAAAATTCTGAGAGAAAATCAAGTTAAAATTCTGCCCAAATCTCAAGAAAGCTATACAACTCGAGTCAAAACATACTGAGTTCTTTACGTACAAATTAAAAGAAGAGAGAGGATTTAGAGTAATACTCAGACATATGCATCACTCAACTGACACTGAGGAGTTAAAGAAGGAACTTTCTGATCTCGGACACGAAGTAAATAACATTTGGAATATAAAGCGTAGGGGTACAAAATTGCCTCTTTCCTTATTTGATATAGAACTAAAAACTAAACCAACAATAAAGAAATATATTTTATCACAGATCTTATGTACACTCGTATTAGCTTCGAACCCCCCAGGCCAAAAAAACAAATCCCACAGTGCTCAAATTGTCAGCAGTATGGTCATACGAAATCTTTTTGTAGAAGGCAGCCCAAATGCATTAAATGCGCAGGAAACCATCCTTCCATGCTTTGCTCAAAACAGAACTGGTCAAACGAAGTTAAATGTGTCCTTTGCAACGGAAATCACCCCGCGAATTATAAAGGTTGTTCAACTTACAAAGATGCTCTTAAGCTAAAATATCAATCACACAATAATAAAATAAATCAAACTGATAAAAATGAAGCCAACACAGTTCCACCTAAAGGCTCCTATGCAAACGTAGCAAGAAATTCTCAAATTCCAACAGAAAGCCAAGAAAATCCACAAATGGAGAGCAACTCTGGAACCCAAACAATAAATCACGAAAACCCGCAAATGGGGACTAGTTCTAAACAGTCACGTTTTTCACAACCCCCTAAACAACAAATGACAAATCAAAACGATTTGGTTTATCACCTTCAAACCCAAGAATCTCAGCTTTCACTTTCACAACAAAACATACCCATACAAAGTGCTTCAAGCGATATGTCTGAAGTCATCACCCTGTTAAAAGCCCTTTCGCAGCAGATGACAACTGTGACAAACCTTCTTATCAGCTTGCTAACAAAATCCAACTAAAATGGCTTTACTTAAAATTGCATTTTGGAACGCTAACGGGCTCTCCCAACACGCCCTAGAGGTAAAAACATATTTGCTCACAAGTCAAATTGATGCACTTCTCATATCAGAAACACATTTCACAACAAAGAGTTATTTAAAAATCCCTAGCTACCAGCTCTATACTGTAAACCATCCTGCTGGTAAAGCTCATGGCGGATCAGCTATACTAATAAGAGACAGCATTAAACATCACCAAGGCAGGCACCATTGCACAGAGGAAATACAAGCTACAAATGTTATAATACAAGACTGGCAAGGACCCCTATACTATCTTCTGTATATAGTCCCCCCAAAACACAAACATAAAAAGAGTGATTATGTTAACTTTTTTATTACTCTCGGAAACAGATACCTAGCTTGTGGTGACTACAATGCCAAACACACCGCTTGGGGTGCTCGATTAAAAAACACAAAAGGAATACAGCTACACAGTGCTATTCAACATTTCTCCTTGAATATAATATCGCCTGGATCTCCAACACATTGGCCAACAGATGTGAGAAAAACTCCATGTAGCAAAACTCTCTGCAAGAGTTGACTCCGACGTCAAATTCTAGAAGTGACTTCTGGAAACTCGATTTGGTACTCGAGGGTGGTAGAAATCGAGTTTCCAGAAGTCACTTCTAGAATTTGACGTCGGAGTCAAGAGTGATCAAAGTAGAAAATGTAGCGGTTGTCATTCCAAAAACAATGATATATCACACGTTACGATCGGGCTATAAATGGAGCCACAGGAAATAAAAAACCAAATGCGCGGGGTCAAGGGGCGTGGCAAAAAAAAAAAATATTTTTTTTTTCAAATCTTCTTCAAATTATCTTTAATTCTAGGGGGTGACCGGCACAACTTTTTTTTGTATGGGGTGCGACCCACTCTACTGCTTATCATGATATTGTTTGTATTTGAAACATATGCTAAAAGTTATATCGTTAGTTCTTAGAGTCGAACTTTATAAAAATTAACAAAAAATGTGAAAATCCAAATCTTTATACTATGTAAGAAGATTATTATAATTTTAAATTAATAATATTTACATAGGTTTATTTTCAAATTTTATAAAAAACATTTTGGTACTACAGATTTTTTTATTAATTTTGATTGTTATTGTGTACTTTTAAGGAAAAATGTATGCAATAAAATCATTGAAATTAAGCGAGTTACTCGAGTAATATCAAAAACTAACTCGATTAATCGAGCTAAGGCAAAACCTCAAAATCGAGTTACTCGTTTCGTCGAACAAAAGTAAACCCCAGTAATTTGAATTCCCTAATACACACGTAAGTCTATACACAGTTTGCCATTATTTATTGCTTTATTAAGTAATTTTTTTTTCTGGTTTTTCTTTTTACCTTCTATAGATTTAAGACTCAAAAAGTTTAAGCAATTAGAAAAAAAAATATATGTAGTATAAAAAAATACTGCCCGAGTAAAAAGTTATATATGTTTTTTCATTTTAAAATATATTATAATATACGATTGAATATTGTGCCATGTATATCCATATATTATTATATGACGATATAATATTATTATATAACGATATATTGTTAAATATTTAAGTTTATAAAATAAGATGTTAAGCATATATGCTATAAATAATAAGATACAGTGCACTAGCGAAAATATGAACACCCTAATATATGAACACCCCGGAATATGAAATTTTTTTTTCTTCCATTAACTACTCTTTAAAATATGAACAGCTTGTTTTTGTATTTTTAACGGATTATACATTATACAGTCAATGGCGATCGTTATCGGGCATGTTGAACGAATTTTCGTTCACAAAAATTGAAGAGGAGGATATTGGCAACATTTGGTTTCAACAGGACGGCGCTACGTGCCACACAGCCGATGTTTTGCGACCTGTTTTTGAAGATTGCATTATCAGCCGCAGAGCTGATGCCGTTTGGCCACCTCGGAGCTGCGATTTGACACCGTTAGACTATTATTTGTGGGGTGCCGTCAAAGATAAGTTTTACGCCAACAAGCCAAAGACAATTGACGCTTTAAAGGACAATATTCGTAAAGCCATTGGTGAAATACAGCTGCACACAATCGATAATGTGCTTTAAAATTGGACCGATCGTGTAGGCACTGCATGGCCAGCAGAGGCAGCCATTTGAACCGGAAGGATTGTACTTTCAAATAAAAAAAGAAATTTGAGAAGAGAAAATATTCAGTAGTTTTTTTTTATAGCATTTCCAAAAAAAAGGTAATTGGCGGACCCTTTATAATGACAACAAACAGATAAAACTAAAAATTTTAAAAAGCGCCAGAATTTAAAAAATCGTCAGAATTTAATAAATCGATCAAAGTGAAAGAAATTGTAAAAAAAAATTTTCTGCGTACACAATTCCGGCAAAATAATTTGCTAACCCAAACCAAAACCTTCAAAATAAATTCCTGGCTACGGCCCTGATGGCGTGTACTAAAAATAAAAAAATATGTTTTATGTAAAAAATATTGCATTGAAATTATAATTTTTCAACCGGTCGCAATAAATCAAATAATTTTGCACCACCTTCTTGATTCAAAAAGTTTCTAAAAAATTATGATATCCCAAAGTAAAAAAACGAATTCTAACAATTATAAAAAAATCTGGAAAACTAAGAGAAATGGAGCCAAATGGGCAAAAAATCTCTTCTTTGACTATGCATGTATAAATTTGTAAATATTAGCCACTTAGTAACAAATATGGACCTGATACTGGTCAGATCCGGAAAGATCGTTTTAACAGAAATGTTCTGTTGATTAAGCTAAATTCTTAGTTAATTTAACTACAACTGTCTACTTAAATTTAGTTCTTATAAAATTTAGGTGACCTAAATTTAACAAACTGTGATTCTCAACTTCATTGAAAATTATGCTGGCGCAAATTCATTCATTATTTTCTATTGTCGTAGCTAAATTTTGAACTATTTTTACTCGCTTTTTTATGAGTGTAGTAAAAGGGTTAAAACATGTTTTTACGATAATATTTTTGATCACAAAAATCTATGCAAGGGTCACTCTTATAAATATATGTGAACATAACATACAGAGTGAATTATTCTATGAAATTAATATTTTTAGTCCATCAATCCCTCGATTTGCACCATACTTTTTTACGCGATTACACTTTTACACATTTTTTACTTATCATGTTAACCGAGGGATGTGGAAATTACCTCGATAATTAAAATTAATTAATTAATCAGATTCTAAGGACTTCATCCTATAGAAAAACCCTCAGATTCTACACACTTTTTCCTATAGAAAAACCTTCAGATTCTAAGAACTTTTTCCTTTAGAAAAACCATCAGATTCTGAGGACTTTTTCCTATAGAGAAACCCTCAGATTCTGGGGCCTTTTTCCTATAGAAAAACCCTCAGATTCTGAGGACTTTTTCCTATAGAAAAACCCTCAGATTCTAAGAACTTTTTCCTATAGAAAAAGCCACAGAGTCTGAGGATTTTTCCCTATAGAAAAACCCTCGGTTTCTAAGCACTTTTTCCTATAGAAAACCCCGGATTCTAAGAACTTTTTCCTATAGAATACCCCCAAATTCTGAGGACTTTTTCCTATAGAAAACCCCCAGATGATAAGGACTTTTTCCTATAGAAAAACCCTCAGATTTTGAGGAATTTTTCCTATAGAAAAACCGTCAGATCCTGATGACTTTTTCCTATAGAAAAACCCTTAGATTTTGAGGACTTTTTCCTATAGAAAAACCCTCTGATTCTGAGGAATTTTTCCTATAGAAAACACTCAGATTTTGAGGACTTTTTCATATAGAAAAACCCTTTTCCTTAGCTTCACTTAGCTGGAGGCATGAATAAAAATGAATTAATGTATTTGATATAATAATTTAAATAAATAATATTTTTAATACACATTTGCCAGAAAAAAAAATTAATTTTTAATCGAAAAAAACTATAGCAATTTAATGAAATATTTAGGGATTGTTCTAAAAAAAAGTGGATTATATTAATAATATGTTTGCTTAAATGTCATTAAATTAAAGTAGGAGTTTTTTTTTAAGCTTTTTTGACTAAATGACATTATATGTTTCTACAAATCATTTTTCTAAGTTGATTGACAAACTTTACTGAAAATAATTATTAGTTATAATGCTCCTACTATACTTGGTAATATTATAGCCTTTTTTTGATAAACGTGCTCCAAATTTTTTTTGTGTGCAGGAAGTAAAATTTCTAAATTTTGAATTTTTCTAAGTAAATTGGATTATATTGCTTTGTGTTTCTTCAATATATTAGCATCATTAAATTAAAATACATTAAAAATTAAGAAAACATATGATATTATCTGAATATTACGGTATTTTTCGATTTATACGATTTTATATACAAAAATTTCTAATTCGATAAACACGATATTTTCGTTAACGTATCTATCGTGTAAATCAAGGGATAGGTGTAAAATAAAAAATGTTCAGACTCTTTTAGTCAATGTAGTGCATTGAGATGCATGCATGTGACATTAAAAGCATTTAATAAAATTACAATAGTATCCTAACAAAGATTTACTTCGATATACATATATTTATTCTAACATACATATGAAGAATTTCAAAATGTTGGACATTTTCAGGCAAAATATTTCAATAATTTTTTTTGTTTTTATGACATGAATAATCTTTTGTGTATGTGTTAGTCAACGTTTAACCATGCCAAATGCATCTGCGTTAATCATTTATCTTTAAATTAAAAATTCTATACTAAGTTTTTTAGTTTTATTTTTTATTTTTAATGAAAACGAGTAAAAGCAATTACCTTGGAGAGGATTTAGGTATTTCCATGTCAAAGACTGCTTGGAACCGAATTTTATGTATGACAACCAGCACGCTTACACTAAGGGCAAATCTGTTGAGACAGAAACTTCATTCAGTTATTTCACAGATCGAGAGAGCTCTTTATTATGTGGAATTTGGCCTGTGAATCTACCTTGATATAGTTGGGGCTTTCAATAATGTGCAAACGGACGCTAATATTTAGTGTATGGCGGGCACGGGAGCTTCCGATGTGGCTGCGAATTGGGTGGGCTGCATAATAATTTCCTCGGAGTGGGGTAGCTCCAGCGTGCGGAAGGTAAACTCGATAGGGGAACTCCATAGGGAGGTGTGCTTTCCCCATTGCTGTGGACACTTGTTGTTAATGGGCTTCTTGTGGAGATTTAGGGCGATGCTGATTCTGAGTGGGACTGGGTGTGAGTCCCGAGAAGACGGATTTGGTTCTATTTTCCAACAGGACCAAGGTTGGCCCGTGGACCGCACCTAGGCTGGGGCCACTAAACTTTTTCTGAAGGACCACACAAAATACCTGGAGAACATATTGGGCAGTAAGAAGTCATAAAAACTTAATGTTACGAGAGAGAGTTAAAAAGCATACGAATGCGCTCTATGCACGCAGGAAAATTCTGGGAACAAATTCGGGTCTATCTCCCAAACTTGGTGTATATATCTATCTCAGCAGTGGCCAGGCCAATTTTACTTCACGGAGTACTTGTCTGGTTTAAGAACATGTCGAAGGTCATGTGGAAGCTCTACGATCATGGGTCAACTGCAGGTGTGATTTCAGACTACTGCTGCGGGTATTGACGGACCACAACTGGACGGATGTTCTTGCAAAGAGTGCGGCTAGGCTGGACAGTGACGATTGTTGGTTTTGTGGGGTACCAGTGAATCACTTAATGTGTCACTATTCGGCTCTTGACAGTCCATTATGAAATGTAGGGGACTACTTATTCCGAGATCTAGAGGAAATCTCTGGAATCGTAATTTTGAGGCTTCTGTCATTCGCTAAGTGCGTGTGGGGAGTTATGGCTACCATCACTAGCGTCTGACGTAACGCGGGGTTTATCGTTTCTTATCTGGTAACGCTAGAGATTTAATCGTCTATGCGGGATCTTTGAACGACCAGCTCAACCTAACCTAACCACCAACAAAACATTTTGTTGAGTTCAACAAGTCGATTTTCATATGCATTGAGCTAAGTGTTAGCATAACATTTTGCTAAATTTACTAATTTACTAATGCTAAAAATCAGCTCACTGATTTTAACCAAAACACTTCTGCAGATATTAAGAAGTTTTTTGAAAGGATCTTCCCAGCAAAAATGTTTGCTGACTCAATAAAGTTGTTTGCTAACTTTACGGACTATTTTTTAAGAATGTGCAAAACTATTGCAATGTGTATGTTTTCTGGATGTAGCTATAATTTTCATAGATGATGACCTTGCATTATATAAACTTTGCATGGCCTAGTTTTTAAGCATAAAAAAAAAAACTTGATAATTATTAACATTTTTTGAAATTACTCATATGCATTTTATATGATTATCATCAACATCCTTATGTTGGTTTAGTGGTCAAACTTATACACACAAACAATTTTTTTTAAACCTTACCTCATCGACCCCCAAAAAATTTAAAAAATAACATGTTGACCTTAATCACACAAACATTTTTTTTTTACATTTCACAAACTTTGTTCACACATTCGTTCGCACAACCTTAAAAGAATCGAGTATATGTATGTAATATATATTAGCTTGTAATGTAGTTGGTAATTAAAAAAAAATGCACATACACACACAAATCTATTGTACAGTAGGGTTATAACTTTTTGAATTTTTTGCAATTATCAAAAATTACATGGCATAGCCGTGTAGACCCTGAAAAAATATTAAGAAATATGATATTACTATATCGCGGTCGTGGAAAATGTACCCGCACCAAATGTAATGAAGTTTTGATTAAAAAAAAAGATTTTTTTATTTTTAATGTAGCTTTTTGTTCTGTAACAATACGAGCATTAATAAAAATATTTTTTTGTCATTCCAACACACATGCAAGTTGTATTGTACTATAAAAAATTTAATCTTTAAATAAAAAAAGGCTTAGAAATTGGCTTCGGTGCGGGTGGTTTTTTATCCGAATTGGATTAAAAAACAATATACCCAGAGGGGGGCTCAGGGGGCCGGCCACCAAGAAATGATTTTGATTTAAGATGCTTTATGACAGTTAGTCACGGTGTGGTTGAATAAATATTAATTGAAGTATTATTGCATATGAAATTTTTTCTGAACAGGGTACCCTTACGAACAGTTTAATCTCAAATCATTCATCGTGGACTTTTTGAGATATACAGATTTTCATCTATTTTGACATGTCACAATATTATCATGTCACTGATTTCAATAAAATTTTGTTTCTTGTATCTTAATCTGTTTTCGAATATTTTAACAACGTTCTCATATTAAATAAATCGCGGTTAAAAATAAAAAAAATATATATTTTGTCATTTTTTTAAAACACTTTAAAAAAAGATACCTACATAATAGAGACTTCGTTTTGGAGTCGCTACTTTTGTCTCCAATAAAAATTTGGGTTTTAATTAAAGTTTTAAATTCGCGAAAAAAAAATTATGCCGCAGAAAAATCTCGCGGTGGAGTTATCTCGATGCATTTTAACCCTTACATCAACTTGAAACTGAATATTTTTACTAAAGAAAATATTTGATTCCGATATGATGAAAACAAAGTTTTACTACGCTGCTTTCTGTAAAACGCAAACTAGTGCGAATTTCAAAAGAAATCGTATTTAACAAAATCGACTAAAGGTTAAAATATGTCAATTTGATTTTTAAATCACTACAATCTAAGTACCAAAAATTAAAAATCTTTTTTTTTTTAAATATCCTGGAAAATTAGATAAGTCTGGACATTAAAAAAAACTTTTTATATGAAAGTTGGATTTTGCAATGTGCACAATGTTTAAACAATTCATATGTAAAAAAACTCTTTGTGAAACGTTTCCGGTAATAACATTTAAAGGTCACATAAAATGTTAACTTTTAAGAAGAGTAATTTGTCTCTGGAAGAAATTCCCACAAATTTTGCGTTGACATTATATTGAATTATTTGTTAGCTTACGCAATGTACCTTAACAAACATTACCAATCAAGTCTATATTAATGTGCAAAAAAGAAATATGAAATCAAAATTAAAACAAAAAACTTTTAAGTTATGCGAGGTTTTTTTTATTACATGTAAAATACCTATTTTTTAATAAATATAAGTTTTCGAGCTCGAGGTCTAGTTTTTTTTTAATAATTAATTTATTTTTTAACATTTCAACATTTATCGAATGTCATCTTCTGGAAAATATTTAATGTTTACATAAAAAATAAAAAACCGTTGTTATCACTACGTTATACTAATAGATGATGTAGTGATAGCAACGGTTTTTTACGTTTTTTGTAAATATTTTCCAGAAGATGACATTCGACGAATGTCGAAATATTTAAAAATAAATTGATTTTTTAAAAAAAAACTAGAAATCGAGCTCGAAGAGTTTTATTTATTAAATATTGAAAAGTCGACTAAATACAACTTTAAGAAAAAAAAATCCTATTTTTTGTTAATATTATCAACTTTCCTGAAAAAATATAAGAAAAAATTCAACATGCTTACATCTAATATGAAAAAGATTCTCAAATCTGAGTTTAATTCAATAAAGATTAGAAACCTGCTATCCAAAAATGAAAAGATCTTGGATTTTAAATTATTAGCTTTTAATAGTGAATTTTTATTGTTGGTCTATAAATTGTATGTGTGATGTTATTTCCATTCTGGTAAAGATTATACAATTTTTATCTAAATTAACAGAAAAATTGTAATTTATTTGTGATAATTTACCTTGACTTACCCAAAGAAAAAAATTGATTTTTTGTGGAATTTTTATAATAATTATTTGCTTCTTTCAGAGATTCAAAAAAAGTCGATTTTTTGTGGAATTTTTCTAATAATCTGGAAACGATGTGATTGGAAAATCCAACTTTTTATTGTTTTGATTCCCCTATATCAAGGACTTTCATTATATATGATATTGATATTAATTAAAATTTTTTCACTAAAACTTACATTTTGACTTTTTTGGTTTTTCGCTAATATTTGGCTTATTAAAATTTTATTGTTCAGAAAAATATTTTCTAAAGTAGGATGACATTCCACAGGAATATATTTATGCAAAAGAACATTTTTAATAGCTGTAAATATGTATATTAAAACATGTTGGTCAAGGTTGTATAAAATTTCCCAATTTCGAGAATTCCGCGACTCAGATTTAATTTGGATTTCATTTTTTTAATGTATGGAGTTCATGAATTCTACCTTTTTCCTTTTCGGTAAATTGTTATTTGTTAAAATACAAAATCTTTTCAAAACCGGAAAAATTAGTTTTTAAAACGGTCCAGCTCACAAGATGTAAATTCTAGACGAAAAGTAATTTGGGAATCATAAAGCAAAGCAAGGTACTGACAAAAGAAACTCTTCTTCGTAAGTCGGTTTAGTATACGTAGACGATATCAAAATAAAATGAATTTAAAAGATACATATAAATATTTCTTTAATGCTATTTTATATTTGGTTATTTTAAACTATCTGGACTTTTACTGACAAAATATATATTGGGCCCCCTCCGAAACAAAATCTCCGGTACGCCACTGATCAGTACAATAATGCCCCATAATTTGTGTCGCAACAAAAGAGTTATAATCCTATTGTACAGTGGTTACAGCTGTATATTATTAGTTACATATCTACTATGCCACATAATGATTACCATAATTAGTTATTACATATTGCTAGTAGCATACGAAATTCAAAAATAAAATACTCATTAATTTTCATTATCGCATATAAGATATTTAGAAAATTTGTTCGGAAATATAATTTTAAGTTTAAATATTTAAACGTGGTTTGAATTTAGTTTATTTTCAAATCGTATAATTTTACAAAGAGCAAATAGATTGATTGTGACAATCAAAGCTTTTGCCAACCTAATGGGTTTAATCAACCAAATTATTTGGTTGACACAATCAAGTGAATTCTTGTCTAAATTGAAAGTTAATGCTTACCGAAATTCTGTTGTATTAAACAATGCTTTGTCTCCAAAAACAAATTATTGGCTAAAATAACGATCACCAAGTTTGCCATCTTTACGATAAAAAAAAAATGACATTTAAAAATCACTAGAAATCTCTATATTCCCAAAAAAAATCGCAGTAAAAAACGTTGCTTATCTGCATGCAGATTTGTAAGTGAGCCACAGAATAAGCACAACACAATCCAATACGTAATGGAAAACCGACAAGAAAAATTAAATGATCAAAATAGCAATGGAAACAAGAACGGAAAACTGAAAAATCAATCCCAATTACGCTACTCAACAATTAGCAACTTTTTGCAGAACTTGTCTTTAAAGTACATATAAATAGGTTTGGGTAAAGTAAATTAAAATCTGCCAAATTGTTTTTTCATATGCAGTTTTTGAAATATGGTATTTTTATATATATTACATCATTCGCCCCATTATGTTGTACATTTTGCTTCATTTTACATAATTTAACAGCAAAATCATGAATTTTTTTAAAAATATAAATCAACGAAAATGAAAATTATTCAAGTTCGAGACCATACTCTATATTTACTTATTAGTATACTGTCCTAACAAATAATCTATAGAGTTTTTGTTTTCAAATTTTTAATTGACCACTTTCAGGAATGTGTGGATAGATCTATTTCGGGAATTTTCTAGGTTCCCATCATCAGAACACGTTTTGAAAGAAGTGACAATCCCATGCAAAACATCAAACATTCATATAAACTCACTAAATGAGAACTAATATATGAGCTCGAAGTTAAAGATTATCACCATTGATCTAAAAAAAAAACATAACACATAATTTTTATTTTTAATAAAAATTATATCAAACTTGTAAAAAAGACAAAGTACGGTCTTGTTTAAACAAAACAAAACATGTGTGAAAATATAAAGGAGAATAAAACCAAAAAGCGTGTATTGTATATCTACCAAAAGTAGAGCTTGCACATAACATAATCTTTAACTTCGAGCTCATATTTTAGTTCACATTTAGTGGGAAAACTAGGCTATATGAATGTTTGATGTTTTTGCATGGAATTGTCACTTCTTTCAAGTCGTGTTATGATGATGGGAACCTAAAAATTTCACGAAACATAATTTTTACTTTTAATAAAAATTATATCAAACTTGTAAAAAAAACAAAGTATGGCCTTGTTTACTCCCCCTTTACATCTTGTTTTTAAACAAAACAAAACATGTGTGAAAATGCAGCATAACACCAAAAAGCGTGTATTATAACCTAGAAAATTCACGAAACATAATTTTTTATACAAATTATATCAAACTTGTATAAAAGACAAAGTACGGTCTTGTTTACTACCCCTTTACAACTTGTTGTTAAACCAAACAAAACAAAACAAGGGTGAAAATAAAGTGGAGAAAATTAAGGATGTATTATATATCTACCAAAAGTAGAAGGTTCACATAACAAACAAGTTTCCAATTTATTTATTTTTGATCAATGGTGATAATCTTTAACTTCGAGCTCATATATTAGTCCTCATTTAGTAAGAATGTAAGAAAACTAGTTTATATGAATGTTTGATGTCTTGCATTGGTTTGTCAGTTCTTTCAACACGTATTCTGATGATGGGAACCAAGAAACTTCCCGAAATATATCTATCAACACATTACTGAAAGTGGTCAATTAATAAATTTGAAAACAGAAGCTCTATAGATTATTTGTTAGGACAATATTCTAATAAAGAAATATAGAGTATGGCCTTGAACTTTTCATTTTCAATAAATAGTAGTTTTATATTTTAAAAATAACCTTATCATTAAAAAAGAAATTAACAGCTACCATTGTAGAAAAGCAATACTACACATCAAGAATTATATAAGTAAATATTTAGTAACGGCAAGTACTTATATTTAGTAATACGAATCTCATAAATTGTATGTGTTTATGTGGCTAAAACTAAAGACTTATCATTACTAACCACCATACTAAATATCGAAAAATATTTGGTTACCAATTTGCTTTCCAGTATGGACACAAATAATTAGTCTACAAGTACTTCATATTGTTAATACATAAAGAATTATTCACATAAAAATCTGTGCAATAAGAACTGTAATAATTTTTCAATGAGCTAAAATTTAGCCACCTTTAGTAATTGACTTCATAACTTAACTCAAAGAGGAAGCATTAACTTCCCATTCAGTTAATGTAGATTTCAAATAAAAAGTTTTATGTTACAAATATACCAAAAAAAACCCTAACAGAAGCTTCAAGAAGCAAATGTCATTTCAAATTAAAATAAATTTACTTAAAAACCCCATTTACACACACAATGATGTGTATGTAAAAATGAAAGGTTTACCATAATGAAGTAGAATTTAAATTGTTTATGCATAGATAATTACGAATGTGTATGTTTTTTAGTAAATAGATTGGTTTTATTTTACCTCTTTTACTTTTAATTAAATCCATTGTATTGTACAGTCTCTCCAAGAAGCAAGTGCACACCACAAATTTTAACTTTTATTAAAATAAAGTAACCACTTCAAATTTGTCATAATACCAACTTTATTATTAGGAAATAAAAAAGTCCCAAAAGATTCCAACATTTTTGAATGCATCAACAAAAACAAAATAATATCTGTTTTAAAACTCCAAAAAGTTATTGATAAATTTGTATTCCGCTATTCTATATAATTCAGTGTTGCCACTTTTCGAATAATTATTTAAAACCGGTACTGTTTACACACACGTTAGATAATTTTTGAATAATCACAGTTTTGTATAATTTCTGTGTAATTTTAATTTTTGCAAAAATTTTTGTCATTTTTGCAAATTTCGAGCTGAAGATTGTTCATTTTCACATTAGACACTTTAAAAAATTTTCAATGTCCACGAATACAGGAAAAATGAGTACCAGAGCTAAACAAATAAAAATTAGTCAAACATTTGCCAATTATTTCCAGTATCTGTTAAATTAACTAAATCTGATCAACATTAAACCCGCTTTTTGTTTAAAATCCCATATTTTGCATATTATTTTTTGCGAAATATTTGTCAAACTATACATAATATATTTCTGCCTGCTTGCCAAGGCTATTTAAAAAAGCGACAACTGTGTATTTTATAATTGTGATTTTAAATATTAGTTTCAGAGTTTTCTATACGATGGAACTTTAAACCTTGCGCGAAATTTGTCTGCTGTAATCTATGCCAAGTTCGTAAATGGACAATTATAAAATGATTGTAATTAAATAATTAACAATTTTATTTTTGAAAAAGTATTTTTATTTATAATACAGAGTAGAAATTATAAATTTACTTTGTGTAGAGATCCAATGGACCGCGATATTCTATTTTGTACATTTTATACCTCCAATCATGGCTTGGACTACATTCATATTTGTTTATTATTTTTTTTTTACACTGCGTTTATTTTTTTTATTCAATTTGTCAGCGCATTTGACTTTCACACCATTTTCATACACTTTTTGGCATAAAAGACTCCAAAAGTCCTCAATTGGATGTGTTTTTTGGACGATTGGAGGACTTGTGTATTTCGCTACAAATTGTATGTTTTCTGCGTTAAGCGTTTCCAACGTATTTTTGGCATAATGACAGCTTGATAAATCTGGCCAAAATAAAGTGTCGTCTTCAGAGTATCTAGCTCTGATAAATTTTTCCAGTTTTACTAAACTTGTATTAATGTAAACATCCGCCTTTCTAATCGAAAAAAGTTTCGCAAAAAACATGTAAAATACAACGTTGTTATACTTTCCAAAGGGTGAGACAAAAAAATAAAAAGTCAATAAAGTAGCTACTCAAACGATGCATTCACGTTATTTATTTTTCCACTATCGTATTTTACTAAAATCCATCTGCTGACAATGTTAAAAGTTACAAGTTCTGAAAAATATTGCTTTAAATATTAAGTCAACTTTATTATCTCTTAACTCACCCAATGAAAAGCAGGGTGATTGTGTATTTCTCGATCCGAAAACATCTCTCATTAGTTACAGAAACAAGGCACTGGATATAAATTTGTGATTTACTTTTTACCGAAATGGCTGCCCATACTAATAATTTTGGTTCAAACTTCGATTTGGCCGAGAGTTTTTTTTTATGTAATCAGAATTAAATTCAGAATCCATACTTTTGTTGTTCCAAGCAAAAGAAACGTATCATCCAAAGGTGTTTTGTTTTTACAATATTTAGGTACTGTCTTCCTCTGGTAGTGTTTCATTCGGAGTAAGATAAAATTTGGGCATTTATTTTTACCTTACTAGTCATTTATTCTTATGAATTTGTTAAAAAATTTTCAAATTAAATATCAAGAGACACTTCCCAGCAAAAAATGTTTCTTACACAGAAGCGCTTCCGGAATATTAATTACGAAGCGCTTCCAAAGCAAATCCAGAAGGCATGATTTGTGTTCGATTTCCCACTTGGTATGTCTCTTTTAAGCTGGTAAAAGTGCTTCTTTCAAATGCTCTTAAAAACAACAAATTCATGCCTTCTTAGGCAATAAGAAGCGCTTTTTGTTGACAACATTAGATTCATGGTATACATTCTTGGTACAGTGAAATAACTCCCAAATGAAATAAGTCCCAATGGAAAAATGAAATAAGTCCCAAAAAATTTTCCATGTAAATTGGGACTTATTTCATTATGAAATAAGTCCCAATGCGTTGGGGACTTATTTCATAATTTTTGTTGGGAGTTAATTCATTATGAAATAACTCCCAAATGAAATAATTCCCAACAGTTTTTTTGTTGGGAGTTATTTCATTTGGGAGTTACCATTGGCACTTATTTCATCGCAGTTGGGACTTATTTCATTTTAATTGCAAACACAATTTTACGTAAAGGCCTTATTTCACTTAATTTTTTTTAAATGAAGCAATTAAATTTCTTATTCTTATTCTTCTTATATTTTATTGAACAATTATAAAAAAATTTCATATTAACAAAAATTAATAGAACATTAATAATTCAACAAAAAATTTAACTGCAACAATATTGAAAATCTTTGCTTTATAAAGTTTTTCTGCGTGGCGGCCTGCGGCCGCTCTTAGGGGTTTTCTCCTCCATGGGACGCGGCAGGTGGCTTCGCTGAATAAAGTTTCCCTGCGCACGTCACACTAGGGAAGATAATGAGACGGGCGCAGGAAAACTGTATTCAGCGAAGCCACCTGCCGCGTCCTATGGAGGAGAAAACCCCTAAGATCGGCCGCAGGCCGCCACGCAGAAAAACTGAACAGTGTAACAAAAGAATCAAAAAATACAAAATAAAGGCTTTATTGCACCATTGGCTAAATTTAAATAAAGGCCTTATTTCACTTTCAAAGTGCAATAAAGCCTTTTTGCAAATAAAGGCCTTATTTCTCAATTGAAAGTGAAATAAAGCCTTAAAGGCCTTATTTCGTAAGGCATTATTGCACTCCACCTATGCTTACATATACTTATGAAATAAAAAGTGTTCTCTAACAGAAAAACAAAACAAACAAAAATTGGGAGTTAATTCATTTTTGTTGGGACTTATTTCATTGGGAGTTAATTCATTTTTATTGGGATTTATTTTTAAATTTTGAAATAACTCCCAAAAATTGGGACTTATTTCATTTTCCTCATTGGGAGATATTTCATTTTTTTACATTGGGTGTTATTTCATTTTTGATGGGACTTATTTCATTGGGAGTTATTTCATTGGGACTTATTTCATTTGGGAGTTATTTCACTGTACCTACATTCTTTACTTCTTCATTCTAAGCATTATTCCCTGCTTCAAAGAAAGCATTTTGGGAAGCACAAAAGAATGCCTTTCATAATTGCTTTATTGTATGCAAGGCGGTAAAGCGCATACAAAGGTAGTTAATGCTTACCAAAACCAGGTTATTTTTTGCTGGGTTGATTTAAATGAAAAATAAGTAGACCAATTTTAAGCGATTGATCATTATGTTAAAATGCATTTACAGGTAATTTAAATTACAAACTATTTTCAGTGTAGTATAGGGTCCGCCATCTAACGTTTATTTTTCAACTAGTGCTTATTTCGTGAATGGTAACACTTAGCTCATGTCTGCGACATTACTTTGAAAATCATGGTAATGTTGCAGAATGTGTGCAAAAATTGCGCACATATTTTGGAAGAAGAGAAGCACTGTCAGCTCTGTATGTTCGTTATCTTGTGAAATAAGTGAAAGAAACACCGTTGGACTATTATTTGTGAGGTGCCGTCAAAGATAAGTGTTACGCCAACAAGCCAGAGACAATTGACGCTTTAAAGGCCAATATTTGTGAAGCCATTGCTGGAATACAGCTGCACACAATCGATAATGTGCTTAAAAATTGGACCGATCTCGTAGGCTACTGCATGGCCAGCCGAGGCAGCCATTTAAATGAAATTATTTTCCATTATTAACCGGAGGGGTTGTACTTTCAAATAAAAAAAAAAAAAAAAAAAAAAAAAATATGCTTCATTGGAATGCTAATGGTATTTCCAACTTTTCTAAATTAAAACAATTAGAACTATTACTTGAAAGAGAAAATATACAACTAGCCTCTTTAACGAAAACTTTCTTCAATGAAGAGCATAAACCGTATTTAAAAATTATTATATATATCGAAATGACAGATCTGGTGTAAGATCAGGAGGTGGAGTTGCTCTGTTAATCCGTAAATCTATCAAGCATAAAAGTCCCTCTGTTTTTAATACTAATTTAATTGAAAACATTTCAGTTGAAGTAACAATAAATAATAGGCCTATCGTTATATCTTCCGCCTACTCCCCACGTTATTCATCTAGTTTCTCTAATGATATTCTACAACTTACCCCAAACAACAAAGAGTATATTATTTAGGAGATCTAAATGCCAAACATCCCTCATGGAAATGCTCCACTCACAATACCGCTGGCAATTTTCTGAACAATTTGCAACAATCGTGCAACTTTTTTATTTATTACCCTAACTATCCAACTTTATATCCACATCAAAGAAATCGAGATTCATCTACTGTTGATATTGCTATAAGCAACACTACTCTTAACATAGAATTAATACAATGGATTATGAAATACCATCTGATCACCGTCCTGTCATTTGTACTCTAAAACGTTCTAAAGCCACATTAGTTAATCGCAGCTATTATGATTATAAAGCTTCCAACTGGAACATTTTCAAAAACTTTATTGATAATAAAATTGTTTTAAACACTGAAATATACAATTCCAAATCATCAATCGACAAGGAAATAGATAAGTTTGTCAATATTATTTTAGATGCAAGAGATGCATCAACGCCCAAAGTTTCCCAAAGTAATAATTACGTTATGCCGGAAAATATCATAAAATACATTCGATTAAGGAGATCTTTTAAAAGAAAAAGCCAAAGGTCAACGAACGAAGTGGAAGCTAATTTATACAACCAGTACTCAAAGTTGTTGACTAAATTAATTGATAAAAGTATAAATATAGAACGTAATCAAAAATGGACTCAACTTTTATCTAATCTTAAACCCGGGGATAAAACTTTCTGGAAAATTAGTAAGAAGCCTGAGAGGAAAGGGTAAAAATCAAATCCCAAACCTTAACGTTGGCAACACTAAAATTACCTCTGATTCTGAGAAAGCTGAAACTCTTGCAAATACCTTTGTACAAGCCAATAATCTTACCTCAAACTACAAACACTCAATGGATGCTTCAGTCAATGCGAAGGTAAACAATTTTAAAAAAGAAAATCCAACTACAGAATCTGTAAGACTAACATCGGTTGGTGAAATAAACTATCTGGTCGCATCTCTTAAGTCCTCTAAATCCCCAGGTTTTGATAATGTGCCTAACCTGCTTTTAAAGAAACTATCTACCAAAGCTTTAAATTTGCTGGTAGTAATATTTAACAACTGTTTAAACCTGAATTATTTTCCAAAACAATTTAAAACAGCCAAAGTTATAGCTATACACAAACCTGCTAAACCTAAAAACAACCCTAGTAGCTATAGACCCATTAGTCTCTTAAGCAATTTGGGCAAACTATATGAGAAACTGATACATACTCGTCTTAATGAATATGTTACTGATAATTCCATTATTTCTAATGAACAATTTGGGTTTAAAAAAGAGCACAGCACTACTCACCAAATAAACAGAATCAAAAACAAAATAATCATCAATAAAATGCGTAAGCGGTCAACAGGAATGATTCTACTAGATATTGAAAAAGCTTTTGACACTGTTTGGCATAACGGCCTGTTATACAAACTTATTACTGCAAACATTCCTAAGTACCTATGTAAAATTATTTCCGATTTTATTGAAAATAGATCATTTATAGTCTCAGTTAACAATGAAAAATCATCTGCAAAAACAATAAAAACCGGACTACCCCAAGGTTCTGTTTTGTCGCCACTCCTTTATTCAATCTACACATCAGATTTTTCAGTGCCATCTTATATGGAAACAGCATACTATGCTGATGACACTGCGTTAATCACTTCGAGCAAGCTTACCAGCGGACTTTTGAAGAAAATGGAAAAAAGTCTCCTAGCCTGCAACAAATATTTCTATAAATGGAAAATTAAGATCAACCCAAACAAGACTCAAGCAATATTTTTCCATATAATAAATCTCAAAAAAGAATACCTAGGCGCCCATTATTCTTTGGAAATGACAACATAAACGTATGCAATGAAGTAAAATATTTGGGAGTAGTATTAGACAAAAAATTAATTTTCAAAAAAAACATATTGATGAAATGTGCCAAAAGGCAATTAAATATTTTAAAGCTTTATGGCCGTTTTTAAATAAAAGATCTCACTTAAGCTTTAAAAAAACAAAAACCTTCTCTATAAAAGTGTTATAAGACCAACTTTAACGTATGCATGTCCCATCTGGTATACTGCTGCCAAATGCCATTTAAAGAAACTGCAAATTATTCAAAACAAATGCCTTAAAATGATTAACGGCAAACATTGGAGATACCCTACATTTCTTCTACACCAGGAAACAGGTTATGAAACAGTTTTTGATTTCATCAAAAGACTAAATCTTAAGTATTTTGGAAAAATTGAAAATTCGTCTTATCCATTGTTAAGAGAATGTAGAGAATTAACGTAAAAATCCAAGTAAATTATCAAATTGAAAATGATATGTTTATTGAGTATTATGTGTGTAATAATCCTCATATAAACATATATATTTTCTATCAATATTTGAATTATGTTAATCGTATAAAGGTTTTTCCCCTATTTTACCTTTAAAAATATCATACCCATAGAAAATGTAAATTAATGTCATATGATTATAACTATTATTTGTTGTAATATCTAGTCGATAAGATCTCAAATGTAAATATCATGTACATAATACTTGTAAATAAAGGATGAATAAATAAATAAAAAAAAAAAAATCAAATAAAAAAAGAAATTTGAGCAAATATTCAGTAGTATTTTTTTATAGCATTTTCAAAAAAAAAGTTATTTGGCGGACCCTTTATAAAATGGGTTAAATGCCGTTACCTTTATAGTTCTACTAACCAAATAATCTTTAATAGCTTCATTGTAATAGAAAACGTATTGTTTCGCTTATCAACCATAAACTGTATAAAAGGACTACACCGCGTATGAGTGTTAATTTATCACTCATACGTAATGTGGCCCTTAACTGAGGTGTTTTAAAAAATTAAAGTAGTAAAAAAATAATAATGTCTGAAGCCCTTCATCCTTCCCCACCTTTCATCTCTATACTATCTCTTTCCAAATAAAGCAACACACTTAATATAGGAAGTATTTCCTGAGTGTTGCCTCCTTTAAAAAAAAAAAAAAAAAAAAAAAAAAATAATACCAAATATAAAACTTCCAAATAAGTGACATGATCAGTGCAAATTAGATTATAGACAAAAAATTTGCAGATAAACCGTTTGACGACTACAGGCAGGTACACTCAAAACAAATAGCTAGTAAAGTCAGTAAAAAAATGATTTAAGTCAGGAGGGGCGTTGCAAAAAGATCGCTAATGTAAGCAAAACCTTTTGCTGAAATCAGTGAACTGACTTTAAACAATAAAATTAGTAAGTACCGCAAAACGTTGTGCAAACACTTAGCTGGCCGATTTGATACCCCAATTTGATTAACCGCCGATTTTTTTTATTTACAAGCTCAGCTGCAGTAAATTTTTTTGGACTTCCTTCCTTTTTTATTCCGGTTGAAACCACTCCATTTTCAAATTGTTTGAATGTGCAATTTATTATGCTACGTGGTACTTGTTCTTTAAGGAAATGATGTAACACTTCATTTTTACAGTACCGTCCAAACATGTCTTATACATTTTTTCTAAAACTGTTTTGCTCAACCACATTGATTTTGAATTTTTTGTATTTTTTTAATATTTACAATAATGTTTACAATAAAAGATTTTATTGACATGGATTTTGAAAGAAAAAACCTAGTTAGCAGTATTTATTTGAATTCTGTCCATTCACTTTGTTGGCATAGTTTAAAGAAAAAAAAAATTAAAAAATATTGAAAGCAATAGAGTTGTTATAAAGGGCCTTAAATGTGTATCTATGAATTTTTTATAATAAAATTAATGATTATTTAGGAATTAAAAAAACATTTTTTAATTTATTGTAATTTCATATGGTTTTGAATAATTTTTGCAATACGGCTGTGTAATTTTCCGTTTAACTAGTGACAACACTGTTATAATCACTATTTATGTTTTAGTAAACTAATTAGACAATGTTTGGGACACAGTAATTGCACTATCTCACAATTCTTCCTATAGTTGCTAGTTTAAGCCGCTATTTTGTATAGACCAGATTTTGCATTGAATCGGTGAAATTGTCGAATAGATTTTATTCAGGAAAACTAATTTTTGGTGGTTTGGATACGGTTTAAAACACACTTGTATCACTCTTGCATGCATTCACCACAGTGTTGAGGGTATTCAAGACAGGCAAAATGTCTAAAACATAAATTTTATCAAAGTAATATAATCTTGTATATTACGTAATTTCGAAGTTTTTAAACATGCTTTAGTCTAGACCACCAGCAATTCCTTTCTAGCCCAAAAACCCTTCGGCTAGGATAAAGGCCAAGTGTAAAATGTAGTCGATTACAGTATTTTTAGTTTTATTGTCAAAAATGTTGTATAAAAGCTCTCTAATCATCTTTTCTTATCTTAGTTAAGAAAACTTTTGCTAAAATTTTAAAAAAATAGTGCAGAAGTCGAAAATATCTGGAAAATAAAGGATCAGGTTATATAATTGAAGTACTTGGGAAATAGTCCAATTAATGTGATGCATTCTCTAATTTCTTTCTGGAATATTATTAGAGGTAATAAAGAATAACCAAATTTTATATACATTCGTATACCAAATTATTAATTTTAAAGAATAAACTCACTATATGGAGTTTCAAAAGGGATGTTCTTTTTGTTAAAACATATAGAAATCTTTTTTGACTTTTTATTCCATATAGTAAAGTCTCTATTATGGCCAGGGTGCGGAAGTTCATGCATGTTTTTTTCCTTAAGTCTTGAGAACAGGGTAACAAAATGTCTTTGCGAATCGAACAGTTTGCGTTAAAATGGCATCGTTTTGGAAGAGCATAATTTTTGCATATTATTGCATATTTCTCTATAAATGCATATTCTTGCATATTTCGCTTACTTATGTTGTATTATATGCATATTTTTACTTATTTTGCATATTTTTATAGGTTTTGCGTAAAAATCACTTTCAATATTAATTTTTATTCGACCAACGATCGTACACCTAAACTCAAAAAAAAAGTTAGTAAAGTCAGCAAAAAATATGCATCCAAAAAATTGCTAATGTCAGCAAAATCTTTTGCTGAAAATCAACCGATTTTTATCAACTAACTCAGTAGATTCTGCAAAAGGTTTTCGAACAAACATTTAGTTGATTAAAAAATCCTGGCTAATAGTTCGCAAAACTTTTGCTTGTAGATTGCTTTATTTTTTCATATTTTTTTATTTTATAATTAAAAAAATATGATGTATCTCGGAAATTAAGTGGAACAAAAAACGTTATTACGTATGTATTAAGTACTCTTTATTAATTCGTATATTCTCGGTAATAAATATGAACCTGACTCTATTCAGCTCCGTAGAGATCGTTTTAGCAGAAATTTTCTGTCGATTTAGCTTAAAAATTCTGTTGATTAAGCTAAATTCTTAGGTAATTTAACTACCACTGTCAACTCAAATTTTAGGTCACCTAAATCTAGAAGACTGTGATTCTCAACTTCTTTGAAGATTCTGCTGGCGAAAATTCAAGTAATATTTTCTGTTGTCGTAGCTGAATTTTCGTCAATTTGTATTGACTTTTTTATGAGTGTACCATTAAACAGGTTTATAACTGTAGTTTTGTGCTTAGTATAAGCTCACACTATAATGATTATAATTGATCAAAAATAAGCCCTCAATTTAAATAATTATCGCAAGAAGTTTAAATAAAATTTATTGCCTCTATTAAAATGTCGCTTACTTTATAAATGCCTTAATGAAAGAAGGCCCCAAATTAAATTTTTATTCCTTAAAAAATAAAAAAAAATTAATAAAATCGTAGAAACATGGGATACAAAATAGCTTTAAATGTAGGTTTGAAATTTTATTAATTTTCTTCTTGCGCTTTAAAGAAACTAACAATCGAGATAGGGCCTTATACATTGAGTCACCAATATGTATGAATGTATTTTCTACATTTTAACTTAAATGATTTTTGAAATCTTTTGCTATATACAAGTATGGGGAACTAATATAGATGTTAGTATTTTACTTTTAATTTAGAATTTTATTATTTTCTTTTATGTTAGTGCAATATAATAAGATTTGTTAAAGACAAACAAGGAAACTACACAGTTTTAAGCCCGCAAGTTTAAATGAATTAGGATATGTTTTAGGTAGATGTTTGCAATCTCAAATTTATTATTATTATTTATTGGGGGAAAAAATTACCCAATTTTCTAATCAAAGTTAATAAATTTGGGTATCAAATAAAAGGTATTTTAAGGACGTATATACCGGCTTATAAAACATGTTTAAGGAGTATATAGTTACATTTGTTACCGAGTACTAGAAATGAAACAACTGAATCTTTTCGTTGTACTTTTCAAACTAAACTTTATTTTATTTAATTAAACTTAAAATATAATTCTTAAAATGGAATTTGCTTGTAAAGCAAATTCACACGCTAAAAAATAAATATAATTATTTATACAAACGAAAAGTAGATACTTAAACTAATTGTAATAAGATCCATACAGACAAAAGTATAGAATAGAGAATTAAAGTAATGAGAACATTTAAAACATCTGACTGTATGCTAATATAAATAGGAGAACAAGACTTTTAAAATAATGAAGTCTTTTTCTAAGATTGGGGCTCACTTTATTTAGTGGCCCATATAACTATATTTTTTTAAAATACCATACAGTGCATAACAAAACTTAGGAAAAAAAAACTCACGCCAATTTTTCGCGAGCGTTTTAAAAGTTCCCGCCGTGAATGCATTGATGTTTGGAACCATAAAAAATATCTACTGCACACACTTTATCAATTGGGTTCTTCAAAATTATCGACATAGGAATTTTCCACCTCTTCAAGGCCCAATCAATGTGGCTACATATTAAAACAGTGGATAACCCAAAACTTTTGAAAATTTTTAATTTTTAAAAATTATTTATTTTAAATTTAATATCATAGAACGCGATACATCAAATCTATAAAATATTTTGGCGATAATTACAATTATGAAGTCAAATTTTTAAATGAAATTAATTCCAATCTGCTAAAAACCGCTATCTACATGAAGTATATTTTCGAAAACGTATCTTAATTAGAAAAATTGTTGTATTATCTAAAAGATTGTTAAGAAAAAAGTAAAATAACTCATTTTTATTGAAAAATCCTCAGGATGATGTAATTCTTCCAGCAATAAGTATGACATTCATTTTTTTTTTAGCTTTAAGGAAGAATATTAAATTAATTTATTAGCTCCTAAAATAAATAAATAAAGAAAAAAAAATTTGATTTAGAATTCACGGAGAAGTCCTTAAGAACGTTGTTATAAATCATTACAAATTTAATGTAAGATCTTTTTTTAATTTGTATGCAAATTTACATACATAATATTCGAATATATTTAGTTTTTTAGAGACTTTAAAATGTCATTTGACTTCGCTAAGACTTGGAACATATCTTGGTGCGGTCCATGCACAGTAGTCCAGCCTTGTACAGCATAAATCCGACTACTGTTAATGTCTTCATAAGATTTTGCGGCATCCTTCTAACCACTGTGTTATAAAAAATTATGAGGGGTTCACTCTATTTAGATTTTTCTTTGTCAAGCACTAACCCTGAAATACCAAAAACAATTAAAAATATTTTAAATTTTGAATCTCGCTCCTAGACGAGGACAAGAAATTCTCACTGAGTTTGTGATTTAACATAACAAACATCTCTAGAAATTCGAATAACAAAGTCCCCTGAAGATTTCCTTAGGCAGGAATGAAATCCGGATAGGGACACGCCTACATCAGGTTGTTTCACAATTTGTTAAATAACATTTAATTACTTTAAATGCAATTAATGTTTATCCCGATGAAAATAAATTTAAATAAAAATATTTCCAATAGTTATCGTTAACTTAAACTAAGACTAACTAAATAAGATTTAATGTTGGTAACCCGAAAATACTGTACCAAAATTATTTAAAATACTTTTGACCCTAAAATAACCAAGCGACATAACTTAAAATACCTTTAATAGGGCGGGTCGATTTGTAGGGAGTGAAAAAATTCACCAATTTCCCTATGATTTCCGTATTCTATGGGTTATTCCATGAAAATTTGCCGAAGGAACCATACCTCTATCGTTAAAATCGAGTCCCCTACTTTTTGTTGGTAAAAAGTTCAAAAGTTACGGCAAATTTTGGACCATTTTTCCATTTTTTTTCATGATTTTGTCCAAGAATATTACTTTCAAGGCCATTTTTTTGGCTCAATCCATTATTTAATTCAATTTACAATTGAAAATGAAGAGTTTAAGCCCAAATTTATCGAATTCGGTTGATTAATTCATGCAATATTGCTAAAACAAAATAACACATAAAACCAACTTTTTGATTTTTTTCCCTTTTTTATTTTTTTTTTCTACAAAAATTCAAATTAAGAGATAATAAAGTATCTATTGTAATGTTTTATAGCTTTAAGGGTGAAAGCTGGATCGCCATGTAATAAATTATAAGGCGGTTTTTGTTGGTTTTTTAAGAACTCCAAATTGAAGTCTGCTTTATTTAGCAATTTACATGTTCTTATATACTATTCTTATAAGTCTAACTTATTGTCTAGTATTGAGTGATTTTATGAATCACTCAATTTATTTTTATTTTTATTCATTCTTATACTTTGTTCTCTTATCGTCAACATACGGTCATCAGATATCTGAGTGTAAAATGCAGTCATAGTGCTACTTGATGCCACATGGTGGTATGCATGTCATACACTCTACAGTATTTGAGACGGTATGTTGAGAAATCAATATAAGTGGTTGGTATGCAGTGTACGCTTAAGGAGTACACTACACTATCAACCTATTATCAAAAAAAAATATTCAATTTGAGTGTAGTAAAAGACAAAATGTGAAAAAAAAACATTATTTTTTCTGAAAGTCTTGTTTGCTTTCAAGTCTGGGTGTTTTCGTACTGCTTTCTAATGTCGTCGCCATAGCGCCTTCTACATTCTTTCCTGCAACTCGTTTAGCAGTGGCAGCCAGCAATTGGACATGTCTTTCCGTTCCTTGAATGTGTAACGGAATTTGTGGATCATCGAACGGTGGCACTTCGTAATTTAAATATCCCTCCAAATGTTCATACGAATAACTTTGCGTAAACGGTGGTTCGAATAAAATGGTATCGACATTTAAATCAATCATATTTGTATATTCCGTACAATTAAAGTTTATAAGAGATTTTTTATAAACTCTAAGTTCCGTTGGGTCGACAATATCTCTTCGGTAATGTAAAATCTTCTTTATAGCAATGTTTCGTTTTTCCATTCTATCATCAAACAACATAGATAGCAAGATATTTTCTGAGTGTGCAAAATATGGATTATCTTGAATTACTGTATTTACAACTCCAAGTAAATTCGGTGGTAAAAATCGTGCCCAAGTAATAAATTTAAAAAGTAATGTACTACCGTATTCGGCAGAGCTATAATACTTAACATTGAAATACATTGGCGTGTATACTTTTATTATATAGTTAGCCAGAATTTTTAAATTTTCAGTTGGATTATTAGTTGTCACATAAAACCGTAATAATCTATTGGCTTTGGTCAGCCAACGAGAATGTGCAATCGGCCCTGGTTTTATGTGAGACACGTCCGCAGGAACCACACCATTAGAAATTGCATTGACCATTAACATCAAGTACCTCGAATCAGTAGATAATTCTTCTGGATTTAAATCACCAGGAGGCATATCTTCCAAAGCGATTTCCTCAAAATCGGTTACCACCTGAAAAGAAAACATAAAAGCTAAAAAATAGAATGAAAAATGGTAAAGAATCAGCTATAAAAATTACATACCGGAAGATTTTCACAATCAGCAATTTTTGAGCTCAACTTTCCGGTAGTTGATCGTGGTCCAGTGGTGGTTGATTTGTCTAAAATGTCAAACAAATATCTTAACGGAAGCTCGTTAAAGTGCAGAAGACACACAAACCAGTGCAGTGGTCTCTTTAACTGTTTTTCGAATAGTCGCAAAATTCCACCGTGTACGCCAGTATTTGTTGATTCACCACCAGCGCATATGGCAATTAATGAATCGAGAGACAATTGTTTTTCTTGGAAGAATTCGATCAATTTTTTGACTTTGCTTGCCGCAGTTTCACTTTCTAGTTTTGTGTAGCCTATCAATTGAGATTTTGGTTCCCTCAAAACAACTAGATGAGGTTCTTCAACCATCCTTGGATGCAACTTCTCATCAATTTTTTCTATCCATGATGACAAGATTGTCATGAGCATCTTTTACGCCCAATCTATCATGCACACCAAATCTGTCACACATCATTGCATAGTTTTTAGTATTGTATCTGGGAGTGTATGTTTGTGGTGGTAGAACTAATTCTGAACCTCCTCTCACATCAACTTCCATTTCGTCATAATGTGGTTCGTATGTAGGATCGTTGCTCACTGGGATTGTTGGTATAGTCGTTGGTATCGTCTCTTCACTTCCACTATCGTGTTCCGGTATCGTTTGTATTCTGTCATTATATTGATCGCGCATGAAATCTTTTAAGTTTTCTGGGATAGATCCACATGAGCAGTCGTTTTTTTTCAAGTTGCATTTACATTTTCCAATGTTGAATAATTGGTTTGTTGATTCTACGAATTTTTTTAATTCTGTTGCGCGTTTTACTCGTTGTTTATCTGCATTACTATATGCGTCAAGCAAATTATTCAATTTTCTAATGATGCTACCTTTGAGTATAAGTTCAATATTAAGTTGATTCCAAATTTCTAACAATCTGTCTGCTACTTGGGGAGTAAATCTTTTATACGAAAACATTTTGCTTTAGGCTTTTGAACGTTCGGCCAAGAACAAATAGTACTTCAATATATCTCGTTTAGTTGACAGATTAATATCAGGTAATTCACAGGCCACGCCAAAAGAAACACCATCATGAGAGACCAAATGTTGCAAACTACTGCGTTGGGTATCTGTTGGATTTTGCGATGAACCAGGCTCTTTTAAACCGTCACTAAAAGAATTAAATATGTTTTTCGTAGAATAATAATATAACTATTAACTATAACAGTTAGCAATGTTTTTACACTTACCTTTAAATCTTTTCTAAATTTCAAATTAGTTTGATTATTTGTTAGTTATTTCAAGTAACACTTCACTGAAATGACGCTCAAACAAAACTAGCATACACTGGAATATTATAAACAAACAAAAATAACAAACAAAAATAAAGAAGTCTATAAAGAAACTAAAAACAAAAAGAAATAAACAAACATAACACAGGGTATGCACCCTGTGAAAAAATATGCCAATAATGTAAAGCGGAAATCAGTCCAGTCGTAACGTAAGGTTCGTAAGCTTCGTAAGTCAAAAAAATTGAGCCAAAAAAATGGCCATGAAAGTAATATTCTTGGACAAAATCATGAAAAAAATGGAAAAATGCTCCAAAATTTGGACAAAAATGCCCGTAACTTTTGAACCGTTGTACCTATGTTGGAAAGGTGAGCTCATTGATCAAAATGAGCTCAGCTTTCCAACGCGCCTACTGGCGATTAAACCCGATCTATAGTTTTTGAGTTATGGATGTGAACGTGTAGGTAATATTTCATACGAACGTCAATTTGGGAAAAAATCTACCAACAAAAAGTAGGGGACTCGATTTTAACGATAGAGGTATGGTTCTTTGGCAAATTTTCATGGAATAACCCATAGAATACGGAAATCATAGGGAAATTGTCGAAAAATAAATCGACCCGCCCTAACCTTTAACCATCCCCACAAAACAGTATCAGTTGTGGCCACCGAATTTTTTGCCATTCGCATTCTGGAGCTTACGACAAATATCGTAGTGTTAAATTATATTTATAGTCCTGAAAGCTCATATTCAGTTGCCTAACCCAATATTACATTCCAAATAAATATTATTACGTTCCACAAAATTTTTGTGAAATCAAAGAATTTTATTCTTGTTTTGAACAGTGGCCTCCAGACTACTGTGCTAATGATTGCACCACAATCACCTTTATTTTGCAATGCCTTAATTGCTATTTAAACATTTGAATATTTTATTCTAATTAAAAAAAAAACTTTTTGTGTTTGTCATTTCCGAGATTTGGACTCGGAAGTTCGGAGTACAAGGCAAACCCTCTTCCCACTATACCACAAACACTTACAAATGTTGAGTGCTAAATTTTAATTTAAATATTTTGTAAGAAAAGAAGCATTGTCTCATATACCAATCATTAGTTGCTTCTATAAACAATTAGGTTGGTACTAATGAAACTGTAATTTTGTATCATATTTGATTGCGAATACCGTATGTGCAGTAACCACTTTTAATTATCAACAATTTTTACAAAGATTTTATAGATTTTACCAATTCTCTTGTATTATCACAAAATTAATGGTTGAAATAAAATTAAATTCGTTTAGTAGTTGAGTACGATAGAAGCGTACACAATTACGAATTTTATTTGAAAAGTTGATTGGAAATAGCAATAATTGGATAAGTAATTGTTTTTTGGTTCCTCATCCCTCTTTTTAATTTCCAGTTTAGTATTTTTGTTTATTAACCGATTATTAGTAGTTCCAAATAAAATAACATCCTATCAAATAAATTTTAATGGTTTCGACAGAATTCCAGCCAATTATTTTTCTGGGTGCATAAAATATCCTTACGAAATAGCTCTACATTTTATTTTTTATTCTAAAAAACATCATAAACATGGAATGCAAAATCCCGCACTTTTTCTTTTCCCGGGAAAGCGGAAAATTTTTTGAAATCCCGGAATCCCGGATTCCCACTCGAAAAAGACCTCTAAAAGTATGCATTTTAAATCACATTTTTTGTTGCAAAATGTCTTGTACGACCAGAGACTTTTTATGAAAATCCATTATAAATTTGTGCTTTTCTCAGAACTTTCAGTTTTTCTTACGTCTGACAAAGGAGGTGTCCCGATCCGGACCGGCTGCTCCTAATGAACTTCGGATATGTTGTAGGGAATAAAAATTCAAGGGATCTGTGTTTTTTTTTAACTGCCCAATCTCATGGGGTCAAAATGACCCTATTTTACATTTTTTCCGGTTTATTTCGTTAAATTTAAAGTAACTATAGACAGATTTGGTATCAAATGAAAGCCACATTCGCTGGTGTACAAATTATACACAAAGGTTTTAAAGTATTTTTGTTATAAAAAAAAAAGTGTTTTGAGTAACATTAAATCTGGCGTTATATTAAGGAATTTTAGTTACTAAGGAATTTAAGCTAAAAAATAATGCAGAGTAATGCATATTTAATTTATTCGGGGGTATGTCTGGGCTTTTTCTGATATTTGAAACCGTTCGACTTTTCCCGAATAGCAGTTTCCCCTATATTTTAAATAATTAAAAATATGGCACCTTTGGGCCCACTTTAGAGATAATATGGATATCCAAATTTTTGTTTCTTTGAGTATTTTAACCCTGCGTATAAATAAATCTAGTTTTCGTAAACTAAAGACCAGTATTCACATAAAAACAGATGAGTTTTTAGCCCTTACGTGTGTTTTTTTTTGCTCCTTTACAACATATTCAAAGTTCATTATAACCTACGAGTTCGGGTCGGGATACTTCCCTGATAAAAAAAAAAATTTTATAACAGCTATTCCTTTAAGTCTTAAAGTTTTGTTAAAAAAGTATTATTGTAAAATATTCTTAGTTTAAAATAATCAAACTAAGTTCACAAGAAATTGTAACACTACACACAGAGAAATAAAGTGCTAACCGAATTGGAAAGTATATTTTATTGGTAACAACTTATAAATTCAGTTAGTAGAACAATATTTACATTAGAATTCTGAATATTTTGGGTGTTGGCACCAAACTTCAGTTAAATTAACTGAAATTTGTAGTGAAAACTAATGTTCAGTTGTACCAAACGACTGAAATTCGTAATAACCGAATTTGAGTGGTAGTAACCAAATTTCAGTTGGCAAATAGCTAAATTTTTCTTTGTGTTGTTATATCAACTCACTCTAAGAACGAGCAAAAACTCCCTTTTGAATAATTATATTAAGTATTCTGACAAACTGTCCTAGGTATGTATTTTTAAGTCTTATCGCATAAGGAAAAAACCCACGATTAATAATAATAACCAGATATATTTTTAAGTGTTATCACATAAGAGAAAAACCCATGATTAGTATTGTAATCTTTTAGTACCTTTCTTATGAAACATAATAAAGATCTAATTATGTGTTAGGGAAAAACAACAGCACCGATAAACAATTATCTACCTGTGTTTGTTTATCAGGATAACACATTTATTATGTAGAGCATAAATAGTATAAATAGAGAAACAATTCATTTTAATAAACAGTTCTGATAATACTACGGAGAAAGAAACAAACGTTTTTTTTTTTATTAATTTTATATCAGGATCTAAAATTGGCGCAGTCGGTAGGATAACAAACTAGTTTTGTTATCCCTGCAAATAAGAACCTACGGCATACTAACATCCTTAAACGAATATTAAGGATATCAAGTGCTAACGGTATAAAATTCGTAAAAAAGATTTATTGAAAATAAAATCTATAACGAATTATGGCAGTCAACGCAGGAAATCCTAACTTAGCAGCAGCAGCAGCAGCTGGAGGACAATTACGAGCGCTTGACATCAATCCACTAAACTATTTGGAAAAACTACAAGGATTTGATGGTAGAAAAGAAGATTTGTCAACCTTTTGTACCAACGTCGATGATATTTTACCCACACTATTGGCCTATAACGCACAAGCTCAAAGAATGTGCATAAACATCATCAAGTCAAAACTAACTGGAAAAGCTAGAAGAGCAATGGAAATAAATACACATTTAAACAGCTGGACAGAAATAAAAGCAATGCTAGAAACTAATTTCGGAGGATTTCAAACTTCCGATCAATTGTACGAAGAACTGAGAGCAGCACAATATCGAGGTAATGCCCTCGAATATTACAACTTCATATTACATAAGTTAGTAATACTGAATCAAAAGTCCAGACAAGAAGGAAACCTTCAAGATGTTCCAAGAAATATCCAAACAGCTTTAAAAATCTTTATGACAAGATTGCCAGTACACATGAGGACGGTATTATGTGCTTTAAAACCGAAAACAATGGAAGAAGCCATCCATGAATTATCCCAATCAGGATTTCTAACAGAGGAAAAAAGAAAACCTATAACAATGAACAATCATCAAAATAATCAACAACAAAAAGGACAACCCAAGAGCAACTCAAACCAACAGCTCAACAGAAATTGGGCACCAAAGATATATAACCCTCAGCATAACCAACAACATAGAGGTAATAACCCTAATTGGCAACAAAGGTTTCACCAACAACAACAACAACATTATGTTCAACAACCACTACCAGAACCAATGGACACAACCACAGCCCAAACTAGAAGACAAAATCATCATCAAACCCCAAGAATGGAATGTAATTGTAAGTGTACAAATTATAAAAATAATGTTGACCAATACAAAAACGAAATTGTAGAAACCTATGAATCAGGAAATTTTCATGTACCAGCCTCTCTGGGGGACAACCCAAACGACGTGGACTTCCCTATATCTTACTTAGAGGACAGACAAGAACTCTTAGAGTACTAATTGACACAGGATCTACTGAAAATTTTCTCAATTTAGACCAATGTCCGCCTAAGTTCATTAAAAAATTAAATAACCCCCTTCACATTAAAACCGCTTCAGGAAATTTTCATATTACCCATGAAGGAACAATTCCCAAAAATACTATTCAAATCCCTTTAAATTCGGACACTACTTTTGGACTCTATAAATTCCATGAATTTTTTAACGGTCTTTTAGGACATCTAACGTTAGAACAAAATAACTCCATAATTAATTACGAGACAAAACAGATTAAAATCAACGGAAAAACTTTCCCATTGTATTATGAAGGAGATTCAGAGGAAATACTCCCAAAAATTTTAAATCAACTACCAGAACTATTCAATATCGAATATTTAGGTACTAATGACCTATTACGCTTAGACCATCTTAATTCAGAGGAATCAAAGGCGATAAGAATTTTGGTTCAGAATCACGGAGACGTTTTTTATCACAAAGGTGACGATTTGACCTTTACTAATGAGATTAAACACAAAATTGATACTGGACTTTCCGGACCAATCTATAGCAAAACCTATAGATATCCTGTTATCCACACTGAAGAAGTGGAAAAACAAATGAATGAAATGCTAGAACAAGGCATCATTAAACATAGTAATTCCCCATATAATGCTCCTATATGGATTGTTCCTAAAAAAGAGGACAAAGAAGGTAACAAAGAGTGGCGCATTGTCATTGATTACCGCAAATTAAACCAAGTCACTAGAGAAGATAAATATCCTATCCCTAGAATTGATGACGTCTTAGATAAACTAGGACGGGCAAATTATTTCTCAACTTTAGATCTAACTAAAGGATTTTATCAAATAGAAGTAGAACCGAAGGATAGAGAGAAAACTGCTTTTACAACTCACAACGGACATTTTGAATTTGTAAGAATGCCTTTTGGACTGAAAAATGCTCCGGCGACATTCCAGAGAATGATGAACAACGTTTTAAGGGAACATATAAATAGGATCTGCGTCGTGTACATGGATGACATTCTGGTCTTCTCAACTTCACTACAGGAACACATTAATAATTTGGAAAAAATATTTGAAACCTTGAGGAAAGCAAACCTCAAAGTATCTTTAAACAAATCAGATTTCTTAAAAAAAGAAACCGAATTTTTAGGACACATTGTCACAAAGGATGGCATAAGCCCTAATCCACATAAAATAGACGGCATAAAACGTCAAACTATTCCGAAAACCATTAAGGAGATACAAAGTTTCCTCGGACTCAGTGGTTATTACCGTAAGTTTATACCTGATTATGCGAAGATAGCTAAGCCTTTAACAATCCGCCTCAAAAAGGATTCAATTATCAATGTAAATGATAAGGACTATAAAGAAGCTTTCGAAAAATTGAAAAACATATTAATGTCAAACATGGTTCTGAAATACCCCGACTTTAATGAAAATTTTATTTTAACTACAGATGCAAGTAATTATGCATTAGGCGCGGTTTTATCTCAAAAAAACGGACCCTTAGCATTTGCATCTAGGACATTAAATAAACATGAATGCAACTATTCAACTATAGAAAAAGAATTACTAGCCATAGTATGGGCCGTAAAACAATTTAGACATTACCTATATGGAAGAAAGTTCGATCTCCAAACAGATCACAAACCACTCATATGGTTAGCCAGTCTTAAAGAACCTAATTCTAAACTTATCCGATGGAAAATCAAACTCAATGAATATGAATTTAATATATCCCATGTACAAGGAAAGGAGAATAAGGTGGCTGACGCACTTTCAAGGATTAGAGAAACTAACGTCAATAGGAGGGTGAAAGAAAAGACAATCAGATTAGGTGAGAATATATGCTCTCTTTGTAATAGAAAATATGCCACAATTAGCTCACTGAATAAACATTTAAGAGATATACACAATAGAGAAGATTTAACAGAGGAATCTAGGCCAAGAAGAAAATTGGAAGAACCCCACAGAATAACGATGTTAGACAATATTCCTATTATCCCTGATGATGATAACCAAACCATACATTCTGCCGAAGAGGATAGTATGGACTTATTCAAAACGACCGAGAAATCTTTCCAAAGTTTTTCTAACCAAATTGTCCTTAAAAAGGGGACAGAAAATAATATTGAAAAGGAAATAGTATTCTCAAACAAAAGAACTACATACAATTATGAAAACTTAAATCCTGAACTAATAGAGCAAATATTAGACCAGATTACAGTCTACAAATTAGTAGTTCTTCGTTGTAACAATACCGAAGACTTAATAACACTTCAAGATAAATATAAAGAAAGAAAATCTAATCCAAATAACATTATGAAGACTGATGTGTTTGTATCTTACGAAAATGTAACGGAAAAAAGTTACGAGGAGATAATAGAAATAATAGCAAAACATCATAGACTTGATAATAATCACCCAGGTATAACTAAAACTCATGAGGAATTAAAGAAAATTTATTACTATCCGAATCTGAAAAAGGAAATTACTAAATTCATTAATAACTGTCATATTTGTAACTTTAAGCACGAACGAAACCCTATTAAACTACCCTTTGAAAACACGGAAACCCCAACAGAACCTTTTCAAATTTATCATTCGGATATATATTTCATAAACAACCAACAAATGTATGTCACTATGATAGACAAATTCACAAAATACGCAATGATCGAAGAGATACCCGACAGATCAACTCTTACACTTATCAAAGCCTACCTGAAATTATTTATTTTAATGAAGAAACCCAAAAAACTTATCCTAGATAACGAAAAGGGATTTAGATCACCACTATTTACTGATTTTTTGGAAAAACAAAATATTCAATATCACTTCACAACACCTAATCGACACACAGGTAATTCTGATATAGAAAGGTTTCATGGATCAATGAATGAACAAATACGAATATTAAAAATTAGAGAAATAGAAAATGATATTAATCTAAATATAGATTTACCAGTACAAGCCCTAAGCAATTATAATAATTTACTTCACCTCACCACAGGTAAAAAACCTATAGATTTACATTTTTCTAATAAAATAAACCTTCAGGAGATATTTAAAAGAATGGAGGATAAGAAAAGGAAAATATGCGAATATAGAAACAGAGATAGAGTGGATAAAAAGATAAACTCTAACTATGTGAAGACATACAAGAACAAACTAGATCAGAAAGTAAAGAAAGTTAACGTAAAGAAAACAGACAATAAAAAATACACCAATAATAATCAAGAATTTCATAAGGATCAATTCATTAAACAAAAGAAATATATTTCCAGATCTTTGGAAGTCCTTATCGATCCTATTGATGATCAACCTAGCTGTAGCACAAAAGCTGTTAACAACCGATCTTAATCAAGGAAATGGATTCACTATCATCCAAACAGGAGAGTTATCCTTAATTCAAAATTATTCGAAAATACTACACATATTCAAAACTGAGGATTATTTAACATACATTAAAACATTGGAATTCGAAATAATGACGCTAGATGACGCATATTTACAACATCAGATCGAACACACTAAATTACAATTATTGAGTTTAATACCCAGATCCCGTGCTAAACGAGGACTAATCAATATTTTTGGAACAGGATTAAAATACCTGTATGGTACAATGGACGACGATGACAGGACGGAAATTGAGGAAAAACTTAGAATCAATACTCTTAATAATCATAACATAATTGAACAATCAAATAGGCAAATCAAAATCAATACTCATTTTGACGAACAATTGAAAACATTAACAAATTTACAAAACCAACAGACTAAACTACTTAGACAGAATATGGAATTAATCAATCAAACTAAAGCAGCTTCACGTAAAGGTTACCTCAGATACGAAATTGAACATATCGGGAAATTAATTGAACAAGCCAGAGAATTGCTATTGGCTTCAAAATTGCGAACACTAAACAGGGACATACTAACAGATCAGGAAATTAATGAGTTTAGCATTACATTGGAAAAAATGGAAAACATCGAATTAGATGTTGCGACCCAAATAAAAACATTATTTTTATAATTAAGGTACCTAACATGAATCAAGACAACTATAAGGAGATTGTTATACAACCAATACCTAATTTTAACAAAAAACAATTAACCTTAGTCAATAGAAACTACTTAATGAAAGATAATATAATCTATGAGAAAACTAACAAAATATCTAACCTAAAAGAAGAAAAAGATAATTGTATTCAACACTTATTTAATAAGAACCATATGCATTGTAATTATGAAACCAATACTCTAACAGATGTTAAGGAAATTGGGTTTAATGCTATTATAGTAATTAATGGAAATTTTAAAGTAAATCACACATGTAATGAATTCCCATTCACCTTGAATGGAAACTATTTAATATATATTGAAGACTGTCGAATCTATCTAGATAAATGGTATAACAAGAAAGGCTATTCTAATACAATAATTATACCCAATCCAATTAGAAACATAACAACTAGTGACTCACCATTAACCTTAGAACAACTTCATTATAAAAATATAGAAAATATAAAAATGATCAGAGAGTTAAAACAACACGAAAAAATCCAAAATATATCTATCTCTACTATTGTAATAATCACAATTATCATAATTTGTATCTACATTTATATCAAAATCCGAAATAGGAATATTAGGTAAAATGGAGTTACTATAAACTTACCCTCAATCCCTTTGGGAACCGGGCAAGCATCTTCGTCTGGGGGTGTTATATCAACTCACTCTAAGAACGAGCAAAAACTCCCTTTTGAATAATTATATTAAGTATTCTGACAAACTGTCCTAGGTATGTATTTTTAAGTCTTATCGCATAAGGAAAAAACCCACGATTAATAATAATAACCAGATATATTTTTAAGTGTTATCACATAAGAGAAAAACCCATGATTAGTATTGTAATCTTTTAGTACCTTTCTTATGAAACATAATAAAGATCTAATTATGTGTTAGGGAAAAACAACAGCACCGATAAACAATTATCTACCTGTGTTTGTTTATCAGGATAACACATTTATTATGTAGAGCATAAATAGTATAAATAGAGAAACAATTCATTTTAATAAACAGTTCTGATAATACTACGGAGAAAGAAACAAACGTTTTTTTTTTTTATTAATTTTATATCAGGATCTAAAATTGTGTGTAGAAAAATTACAAAATTAATTAAATCTGATTAAAGATTTCTGCCCAAATACGGAATTTGAACAATATTTGGTAATTAAGATTGTTTTGAAAAACTTCTTATAACGTAAAACTTTTTAGGAGCGATCTTTGATTGTCTAAATTAAGGTTGAAGTCTAAGATTAAAGTTGAAGTTAATTGTTGTGATGAGGTTATTATAATTATTGCCTTCAAAAATTAGTTAAGGTTGCTAACTAATTGTTACCTAAAAAATAACAATATTTAACTTTTGTGTTTGAAATTGAAAATTCTATGCGAAGGAATATTTTTGTATATGAATGTTAGATATAAAATTTTGTTTTAACCACAAATGTAAAATATTTTCCGAAGTTTTAATACTTAGCTTCACGAAAATTAGTTTATTAACCAAATGCGGAAATTTACATTGGGATAGTGGAGAATGCAGTGTTTCTAAAAATATTTCAAGAATTGACACTTCATGCCACTATTAAACTTATATCCATAAGAATATGAAATACTTTGATGTACTTCTCACTAAAACGTTCAAATAAAATATTTTCCGTTGGGCGAGGTGCTAAAAGAAAGAACCGCAATTGAAAAAGTAAAAGTAAAGTAAAAATTTTTTGACTTTAAATTTGTGTTTGTGAGAGCAATATTCTTTTAAAAACAATTCCAGCGCTGTTCAGAACAGATTTTTTTTTTTTTTTTGATTAGTTTAATACAGTATGGCCCTGCGTACGATAGTGAAATCCCAAATATGACCCTTCAAGCCATTTACGTGCCCACCCCTGTTATATAATATTAATAAAAAATTATTTATATTTTTTTTTCATTATATGTATAATAAGGTGTCCTGAATAAAAAAAAGTATTTGGAATAACACTAAATCGATGCCTATTAAAGAGCTAAATATGAGAAAAATAAGTAACCACATTTGGAAGGTTGTCTTCACTTCCCCACCAGCCATTGAAGTTACCGATTGTAGAGCATTTTGACCAAAAAAATATTTTAATTTTTTTCCATATAGGGCTCAAAAATTTCTTAATTTTTGGTTTATTACTGGAAAAGTTTTTGTAAATTTTCTCTAGAGTAATTTTCGTCCACCAGAGTATTTTTTAGGTTTGAGTAAATACAATTGTTTTCTGCACAAATTTAAAAAAAAATAAAATGAAGAAATCGTACTTGGTATACATTAAAAAATACTCTGGTGTACCAAAATTAACCTACAGATTATTTAAAAATATTTTCCTGGTAATAAGCCAACACTTGAGAATCTTTTGAGCCATATTTCGAAAAAAAAATATGTCAAAATGCACTACAACCGGTAACTTCAATCGCTGGTAGGGAAATGAAGATGAACTTCAACGAGTGTTTACTTATATTTTCCATATTCAGTTTTATTCCTTCAAACAACTCGAAAAAACTGCATAGCGTAAAGAGCGAAAAAAAACTAAATGAAATACATTACAATTTGTTGCATAATACGTAAATGTTGATACAAGTACAGTTGTGTGTCCCAAAATTTTATTGTTTTTCGATTTTCATGGGAGCTCTAGCTTAACTTGAATGCTTATGGTGTAAAATATTTTTGAGATTTTTTTCAGATTTTTTGGAAGAGGTTTAGCGGTTGCGCAAATCGATATAATATTTTAGTTATAACTTGGTCAATAATCAAAATTTTATATCCAAATTTTATTTTTATTTGCATCATCTTAAGTTTAATGCTTTTTTTTGAATATCTGCGTCCCATAAATTTAATTTTTTCGCAATTTTTGAATAAAATTTGTAAATAACGCTTTATAACGTTAAAACTTTCTCAAAAAAAAAAATAATGACGAAATTAAAAAAAAAATATATAAATTCTACATAATTTTGTAAAACAAATTTACTCTTACTGTTCCAGAGTTATACCCATTGCACCCTTTGTTTAAAACTATCCTACGGACAATGAAAACTTGTTTGTTATGTGCAAGGTCCTCCTTTGGTGGATATTCAATAGCACTTTTTTTTGTTTTTTTTCTCTCCTTTTTATTTTTTTGTTTTGTCTATAAACAACAACCAAAGGTGGACCTTGCACATAACAAACAAGTTTTCAATATATTTTTTGATCAATGATGATAATCTTTAACTTCGAGCTCATATATTAGTTCTCATGTAGTGAGTAAACTAGTTTATATGAATGTTTGATGTGTGGCATGGGATTGGTAACTCTTTTAAAACGTGTTCTGATAATGGAAACCTAGAAAATTCCCGAAATTTATTATTCCTGAAAGGGTCAAATAATAAATTTTAAAACAAAAAAACTCTATAGATTATTTGTTAGGACAATATCTTAATAAAGAAATATTGAGTATGTCCACGAACATGAATAATTTTCATTTTTATTATGTCAATTATATTTAATGAAGTGCTCCCGTGACCGGTGAAAAGGTCATATACCACTTAACAAGCACTGTCAGCTATTCTTTTATTTTCGCCATGTTTTTTAAATTTTATTATTATTTAAATTAAGCTTGAGAAAAATACAATACATTGTTTGGGACACCCTAAAGTACATATGGTTTGTACGAAAAATGATTTATTTCCAAAAAGGTATTACAGTAACATTGTCAAACAATAGAAGGGTAACAATAATGGATTTATAACAAAAGTATGTTGACCACAGAACATTAACCTTTATCTGACCTGTCATAAAGTTGTAGAATAATGAAATAAAATAATACACACAGAAAACAGACTAGGTAGTAGCAAATATATTTGTTGCCAATCGACAGCTTCAGTTGTTGCTACCGAATTTTTCAGTTGTGATAACCATAATTCGATTGAAACAATAGAAATGCAGGTATGTTAATGGAACAATAGAAATGCAGGTATGTTAATGGAATTTCGATTGCATCCACAGATATTCGGTGGTAACAACCGGAAAACTCGATAGCTACAATCGATTGGCTAAAAATATGGTTGCTACTACCGGGTCTGTTTTCTGGGTGTATATGAATGCAATTTGATCGCGCAAAATAATAATATAATAAAAGAAATTTAAATTGGTTCCTGTGGTTTTGTTAATATAATGTTTAACCCTTTACTGCATGGTGTTATATATATGTAACTTATATTTTGAACATATGTGTCACATATGTGTACTCTCATAGAAATAAGTCTGTAAAAATATCAGTAAAATTTACTAAAAATTAATTAAAAATTACTTTGCAGAATCTTTTTTCTAAATAGTAGTAAAATAAAAACATCATAGTAAAAAATCTAAAATGTTTTAGTTAAATTTGTAAATGATTGCATGAAAACGAGCAAAGCGCCATCTATTCGTGAAAATTTATATTATTAATAATAAAACAAATAGAGTAACCTTTATATTTTTAAGATAAATAAAATACAGAGTTTGGTCTGTCTTCTATAAGTAAGACAAAAAGCAGCTTTGTATTCGTCATTTATTCTTCTTTATTATTTCTAGAGTTTGCAGTTCGGTTTTAATCGTAACAGAAACCGCGGTTTTTCAAGCATCAGAACCGAAAACCGACAAGAATTAGTCGGTTTTTAATAAATACTTTAATCAAAATACTTTTTAGCAAACTCTAATTATTCCTATAATTTTGTATGTACCTGCGTCGAAGTGTTATCTGTAAAAGCTGAAGAGTAATCAAAAAAAGAATAAAACAATAGAAAAATGAGCAAAAATGTAAAATTTTATTCAATAAGAACTGCTTTTTTAACGCTTTGAATATTTACTTATTCTAAAACGGACATTATTCTTTGAATTATTTTTTATAAACACAAACTATTTTGTAAACACCAAGATCACCTTTTGCACTTTTTTTAAAAAACTCTTGAATATTTTAACAGTTTTATTAGTTCATAATAAACCCAGAATTGTTTCTAATACGACGCACGTTGGGTTGAAATGAGTCAAAAGTGACTCTTAACTGATATTTTAGTATTGAAATTTAGCACATTTCCAGTTTCTTTTATTTTGGTTAAAACTTTAAGAACCAACTATTTTTGATGTAACCGCCAACTTCAGACATTTTATTACATATTTGTTTGTTAATTTTTTTTTAAGAGATTTTTTTTTGTTTTTTTTAAAAGTTCTAAATGTAGAGTATTTTTAGTATTTGATGACATAGAATTAAAATTGTTACAGGCTGTTTGTTCAAATATTTTTAGAAATAAAATAAACAATTTCAGGAGGTTTTTTTAATATTTTAAATTTTATGGAAAAACTCTTGTAGCTTAAAATTCTTGTAAAAACAATATTTTTAATTTGATTTTATTTTCTTCTTTATTTTCACCATTATTTTTATTATTGTGAATATGTTTAACTTTGTTTGAGTGATGTGAATTCACGTTTCCTCACTAAAAAATGTTTAGTAGTCACTTTAACTGTATATTAGGGTATTCCATCGGTTAACCGTAACTCGATTAATCGATGAATTTCAATCAAACAAGTGCACGAGTAAATAAAAACAGTAAATTTCGAGTAACGAATAACTCGAACAACTTTGGTCGATAAATCGAGTTAGTCGAGTAAATAAAAATATGTATATTTGTGAAAGGCGTGGTAGAGAAGAATGAGTGTATTTTCTAAAAATCATAACTACATTGCAAAATTTTCAATTTTCTGAATCAGACTGAGCAGTTTCTGGTATTGAACCTTCGTCAGTGACCCTATTTTTTTTGAATAATGTAATATTTGTTATGTTTTTATTTGTTCGATTGCGTCTATATGAAATTTTCTGTGCAATCACTGACCGTGGTATAGATAAACTGATTTCTAATGCCACATGCACTCGCACTACACATTAGACAGAGCGCTTTAGCCCACTGATCTATCGTCTGGTCGAGTTTTGTTGTGATTAAAACTAGTTTTATTCAATACACGGTGTTCTGTTTTTGTTCTTGCATACATAATCTCAGAAGTACAACTCCAACAACACAACAGTTCTATTTTTAGAAACTTACCTCACTCTAATGTCCACTGTTTTCCCATATGTTGTAAGTGATGCCACAGCTAAGATATATTCTTTGTATATTCGATAAATGGCGCTTACGTAGTTAGGAAAGAATTGCCAGAGAGCAAAGTCTGATTTTTGTTTGAGTTTGAATTTGAATTTTAACGTCTTTTTCAGGCAATTGCAATTAATACTATTAACAATTTTATTTAATTTTAATTGTGAAAGGCGTGGTAGAGAAGAATGAGTGTATTTTCTAAAATTCATAACTACATTGCAAATTTTCAATTTTCTGAATCAGACTGCTCAGTTTCTGGTATTGAACCTTTGTGACTCTGTTTTTTTTTTTTTGAATATTTCAGTTTATATTTTATAAAAAAACTTAAAATTGTTTTATACTTTTTAATACTTTTTTTTTTTTTTAATAAAACGTTCACACTGAACACCAATTACATATTTTAGTTTTTTTTTAGTTTTCGACTTTCAAATTCCATACAAATTTTAAATCGAAAACGTATTTTGGGCTTTAATATGAAAGTAGTACAACATATGGAGCAATGTGTCAGTTACCGTGTTAATTTACATATTATATATTTTTTAGAAGGGCTATAACTTTTTTACGTTGCTACACGATAAATGAAATACTGTACTGATAAGAAATATTTTTCTTTGGTAATTTTGGAGATAAAACGTGTTGGCACCGAGACCAATGCCTGAAATATCAAAAAAAAAATATTTTTAAAATATCCTTAAACAATTGTCTTCCCTAGTGTACACAAATAAAGGGTCGAAACTATAAAAATAAATAAGTCAAAAAGGTTCGATTTCCATAAATTAAGCGAAATTTTTAAGTATCTAAATATTCAAGAAAAAATAAAAATCGTTACAAAATAATATAAAACACCTCAATTTTATATTATTTTAAAAGATTTTTTTAATTTTTAAATAAATTGCATAACTTTTTTTTTAAATTTTGGTAAAAATGCATTTTGGAACTCCTGATTTTGTATTTATTTTGTGTTCTATTAAGAATGCTTAAGGAAAAATTAATGAAACTATTAAAATAATTCGAGTTACTCGAGTAATTTCAAAATCTTACTCGATTAATCGAGGAAGTTAAAAACCTCAAAATCGAGTTACTCGTTTACTCGAACAAAACCAAACCCGAGAAATTTGAATACCCTACTGTATATGAAATTGTTTTCAATAATATTTATTTATATACAATAGAAATAAGTTTAAAATACCACGAAAACTACAAACAAAAAATTTACCAAAAAAAAAGATTGTTTCAGCCACACTCAAAAAAAAAAGTATGAACTTAAACTGAGTTTACACCTTAAGTTATAAGATTTTATTAAAGTAAAAGTTAAGAAATTTAAAACTATATGAAAAAACTAAAATGTGTGTTTAGTATAACAATTTTTACTTCATAAAATTAAATATTTTCTACAATACAAAATTTTTCATTCATATGTAAACGCGAAAATTTAAACATTTTTTTGTGTTGTTAAAAGTAAAAAATGTGTAAAAAAAATTAATAATCATAAAGTTTAGAATGTATTCTTAATTTTAAAAATATATTAATTCGTTTTCAAATTTGTATTCAAATTCGTTAACAAATATTTTATTTATTTCGATTCGTTACAGAAAAGTAATAAGGTGGTAGAAAGGAATAAATTGGAAAATATTTTTTGGTAATTTGGGGCTAGTTATTTTCTAGCTAATAAAATGTACCCAAAAGAGTGCTTAGTGGTATAGCTTCTTAACCCAAAAGACACAACTAAATTATTCATTAGTTGAACGATTTCTTCAATGAAGAAAAGGTTAGATAAATTGGGATGATGTGGGGAAATTTGGGACTCCATAAAAAATATACTAAAACAAAAAAAAAAAAAACTAAACAAAAGTTTTAACGTTAAATTTCTGTGATACTACAGTCAGCTTTACCTGTGATCTTCTGTGTACTGTGTTGTTAATATTTATTTAATTATTTATTTAAAATTCTGTGTAGTGATGTCCAGTTTTTATTTACAAATAAATTTTACATATTATATTTTCTGACGATGTAACAAAAAATCATTTTATAATTTTACGCTCCTGAAGAAGTTTAAATAAAGCGAAACGTTGAGCAAAACCATGATAAATTGATTTTTATTTATAAATAAATCAGATGATTGACCAAAATATCCCGTAAGGAAACCCCTTTTTTAAATCTAAGTTAATTTTTTTATTATATAATAAAAAAAAGTAACAGAACGAAATAAAACTACAAATTAAAATTTAATATCATAAATATAAATCTTCGTCTGAATATTCAGTTGTAATGGATGCAAGTATAAGCTGGCAATTAACAGCCCTCTTATAAGTGTTGCAGTTCACAGAATTGTTAAAATTTAATTTTAGCGACAATTGATTGGAAAAAATTATGCAAAAATGTATATTCAAAGATATTGGGGAATATGATGAGGGCAGTGGTTTTATTATTAGGTTTTTAGTTTCATTCCTATTTGGTTTTTAACAAATCATACTTCAGAATGGGCTTCAGTGTTTTTTTGTTTTAATGTCCAAATAATTTAGTAATTTACAATATATGACATACACTCAACATGAAGAAGCATTGAAATTGCTTAAATTACACGTCCCAATATACGCCACCATGATAGACAATACAATTGTTTCATTGACATCACCCAAATCTTCAGTTGTCCTCAATAGAAAACGATAATTGGCTGATGCCATAAAACAAATAAATTGTCTATCATTAAAATTATCAATCTTTTTAAAAAGCTACAAATAAAATCTTATATGACAATATCATATTAGATTTTGAACTTGAGGTAAATTTCTAACTAAATATATGAAAATTTAGAAAGTCAAAAAATAAAATTTTTGTATTTTTAACACAAAAATTAAAACATTTCTTAAAATTTAGTATACTACGGCTCTTCTCATATATATTGTTTCACAAATTGGAATACAACAAACACACATACTACATAAAATGATATACAAAGTATATTGATATGAAAAAAAATGTTTGCTTTCCAAATGATTTCGATTTTATAATTAGCCTTAATAGCTCCTTTAGGTCAAAGTGACACACAAACATTTTAATCGCTAATGTCTTTAATATTATTCGTTGTTTGGTGATATATTTTAGGTAAAAATGACATACAAATTTTAAATTATTTTAAATGTGGAATTAAATTATTTATTCAAAATACCAATAAAACATAAATGAAGTGATGACAAAAATGTGTGACTAGAAATTTACACTGAAAATAAAAACAGAGCAATCAATTTGGAAACTTAATAAATCTACATATATTCATTTAATGATGTACAAAGTTTAGGAGTTTCACAAATTTAATTCTTATAAATAGTAAAATTCACATATATCTGACATTTGACCTCAATGCGCGTCCCGAAAGCATTTTCCGATTTTTCTCAAATTTTCAACACTGAAGTTTAAGACCTAGTGCCACAATATTCCGACCAGCCTACCTTGAAATTCAAAAAAAAAAATCGACTGTCACCCTAGTATACGTTATAACACGTAAAAATTAGTAGCACTAATAATTTAACCTACCCAGGTGTGATTGCCAACCGTACCAAAAAAAAAATAGTACTGGCAAATCACTGCTATTTTTGGAAATCCCACTGTGTTAAAAAATACTAATGGCATAACTGATATTGCCAGTACCACAAGCAGCATTCTTTGCCAATGTTGTTTTTTCCATTATTACAACCAATTAGAAGTATTTTTTTTTTTTGAATGAATATAGTGTTTACACAGATATGGAATCGTATTATACCTTAAATGTGGACAAACTGTTGGCCACTTAGGCCATATTACCCTTAATTAGGGTAGTTTTTAAAATAAATATGCATTTTCATAAAAAAAACATGAACAAAACTTTCGTTTTGTTCTAATTACCTTTCCGATTATTGATCCGATTTTGGCTAAAATCGAAAAAAAAATGTTTGAACCCTGTCATTTGACCTTGATGCGCGTCCCGAAAACGTTATCCGATTTGGCTCAAATTTTCAGGACTGAAGTATTGGACTATTTGTCATCATATTCCTACCCGCAGTCCTCAAAATTCGAACAAAAATGTTTGTCCAACAAACGATTTTGACCCTAATATTTTGTTTATTTCCAAATTTTTTATTTAATTGCATTTTGTTAACAACATATTTATATATATTTAGAGCAATCACAAAAAAATAGATTTAAATTTCAGCAGCATAAATTAACTAAAATAAAAATTGTATGCTAAGTTTTTCAGTTTATTTCAATCTACTAATCTTCAGCAAATTTTTTTGTTGATTTCAACAAGTCGATTTTAATTTACATTGCACCAAATTTAGCTGAATTTACTAATTTTTTGCTTTAAATCAGCTCGCTGATGTTCAACAAAACACATTTGCAGATATTAGCAATTCTGGAGCAAGGATTGCCACAGCAAAAATTTTGCTGACTTAACTAACTTTTTTTGCTAACTATGCGGACTTTTTTTGTAGAGCAAGCCATAATATCGAGTTACGAATGGCCCAATATATTTTTGTATTTGTCAAAATATGTTTTAATGGGTATATGTCATTATATTTTCTAGTGTCAATATTTGTTTAACTGGAGAATTTAAAACATTCTCTTTATAAGTCAGAACTAGTTACAAATTTTTAGAGTAATACAAATACAAAAACAAAAAAATTAGAAAATTGATCTATGTATAATACAAAGCATCCATTCCATGAGATAACGTTCTTAAATGGTAAATTGTTTGGCTTTCAGTCCTTTTACTTTGTTTAAATTTGGCATACGTTTATTCTGGGATGTCTATCAATCACAACTCAGTTCCTTACAATTGTGTAAACTCGCGTTTTTATTTCCGTTTTTTTGTTTCTAAAAAAAATCAAAATAATGCTACAAGTAGTGAATTTTGAAGAGCGATATTTCGCGAAGTGGATGGACTATTTCACAGGTTTAAAAACATATGAAAGTGCCAATTGTCTACTAAAAACAACAAATTCATAATGCAAATTTCAATCTTTGATTGCATTTTGCACTTTTTCAGTTTTAAACATTGTAATATTTTGAAAAGTTTCTAATTTTTTAATAAATAACAACTTCGACTTGGACCAGAATGCCAACTATTTGTTACTACTTTTATTTGAAATACATTAGAAAGGTTCCAAAAGAATTTGTTATTTATTCCAAAAATTCAGTGTTTCAAAAATGACAACGTTTCAAAAATTAAAAGAGGCGGGAGGGAGAAAAATTGACAAATGCAATAAAAAACTGCATTTGTATTACGACTGCATTTTCGCAAATACGTGCTTGTTTTTAATTACACATCGTAAAGTATACAATAGCAACATTTATATGCTTTTTAAATATACTTTGGGAAATGACTTTTCAAATTTCACTACTCTTAAAATTTTTAGGATTTTTTAAAAATGAAAAACGGCAATAAAAACGCGAGTTTACAAAATGTGCAGAAACTGAAACAGTAGTAACTAATACACATCCTGGAAATTATGTGTACAAACTAGGGCTACCAATCGGGATTGACATTTAAAAACTTCGGTATTCGTGATTTTTCCAATTCCCGAAATCCGTTTTTTTACCGTTTTTGTTATCACAGTTCCCTGGAATAACGATGGCAATTTCGCTCCAGTCCAGTCTGGTATCGATATCGACAATGATATCGCCAATGATTTCAGAATTTATGACAATTCACGATATCGTTTATTTATTTAAAATCTTATATAAAACTAAAATTTGCCATGAACATACTGGGAATATTACGAGTGTACTTGCAAAAATATAGGTGTTGTTCAGAATCGCAAACAATAAAAAACTATGGGAAAATTCAAGAAAATTCAGGAAAAAAAACGTAATTTATATTAAATTTTGACAAAAATTTAAATCCCGAAAAGTTCCAAAAAATCCCGAACCGAGATTTAAAAAAGAAAATACCGGGATTTGGGATTTAATAAATTCCCGGAATTCGGAATTTCCTGTTTGGAATCCCTAGTACAATCCGTAAAGTAATTTAAATGACCCCCGTCAGATTTTGACAAATCTATCATGGAATAGTAGTTTCGTCAGAAGTGATTCGTGCCATACTCTGTCAAACGCATTGGAAATATCCAAAGATACAACCTTAGCCTCAACCAGGCAATGAGTAGCACGACTCCACTGTTCCGAAAGGAATTCCATCAGGTCCCCCGTACTCCTTCAAAAGCCATACTGTCGATCATTCAAGAGATTATTTAACTATAGATTATTCACAAGATGAAAGTTAACCATGATTTCGGTTACCTTTGAAGGCGCTGAACAAATCGCTAAATCCCGGGGTCAGTAGACGAGCTGTTTTTGGGGAATAGCTAGACATTAGCAATTTTAATGTAAGAGGGAAAAATACACGCACGCTATTAAAGGCTGAAGAGGTTACGCAGTGGTCGAGCTAGCGTCGACGAGCACTTCATTAAAACAAGTGTGGAAATGACATCTGCAGCAGGAGATTTATTGACACTAAGTCCGCTAAGGACCTTCTGAACCGTGTCCGAAAAAATTTCTTTTACATAGTGCAGGCTAACCTCGGTAGCATGTATATCAAGTTATAAAATATTACACAATTTTTCAAATACTGTTCTTAAAGCTAAATTCCAGCAAACGTCGCAAAAAAACCTATGAAAAAATCTACAAATGTTTAAAAATTAAAAAAAAAAATTTAGTTTCACTTGTAAACCATCATACACCTTTTCACCAAGCAGAGATATGGAAATTACTTTTTCAGTGAATATATCTCCAAAGTCTAATGACTAAATTTTGTATTGGTTTTGTTCTGAATGTTAAACACCATGAGTAAAAAAATAAAATGAACAAAAGAAACTGTTGTAAGTTTCAAGAAATTTTTTAATCTTTCGACTTTTAAATGCCCATCAATTCTTTTGGTGAAGACGTTTCAATGTGAAACTTTGTACTTCGTATCTTTTAAGTATAGTCAACCTAGCCCTGTTCATTGTTCCTCACAATATTTTAAACCTTGAGAAATAAGAGGCATATACTGTCGGTTTCAACAGGTGTCAAAAATGTTTGAAGTATGTCATAGTTTTCTATGGCCTTTCGATTTTTAATTAGTTATCAGTTACCTTTCAAATAACGCACGCCTTAAATTGCGTATAATATTTTATTTAATTAACTAGCTGACCAGTCAAACGGTGTTTTGCCTTCAAATTTTAATTGTAATTAATTCTTTAAATCAAGAAATTTCTTTTACGCAAATAAATAATTAAAAAAATAAATTCACATTAGTAAATCATTTTAAAATTTGTAATTTCATGGGAAGCCCAACGCGGATTCATGTTTACTTCTTTACCTTTTTTATTTATTCTAGGACTATGAGGAACGCTAAAACAATTTTTGAACAACATTATTAAAAAACCTTGCAAAAAGTCTTGAATGTGACAATTTATTTTAATGCTTATTTGTTTTTTGCTTTTGGTGCCACGCCCATTTATCCCATTCCGCCCATTTTCAGTTCGACTACTAATATTTGTAATTGATGTACTCGTACAAAATTTGAAGGCTATATAGCTAATATAGAACCCTAGATATTTAATATTAATATTAATTTTGTATATGAGCTAAATAATCACTTTGTATGGGAGCTGCCACGCCCACTGGTATGATCCCGCCCAATTTTCCCATGACTATTCATAATATAATCAACGTGCACAAATTTCTAAGACTGGCTATTATAGAACTGTAGGTATATGATATTAAATATTTACTTTGTATGGGAGCTGACACGCCCACTGGTCCGATCACGCCCATTTTCCCATGACTATTCACATTAACAAATAATCAACGTGCACAAATTTCTAAGACTATGTCTATTATAGTACTGTAGATATATAATATTAAATATTTACTTTGTATAAGAGCTGCCACTCCCACTGGTCCGATCCCGCCCGCTATAGAGGACAAACATACAAACATTGTATTTTATATATAATGAATTTCATATCAAAACCGATATTCGTTGAACCCGACCCCCCAGAATTTGATGAAATTTCGCATACAGCTACATTTTACCTATACAAACACAACCTCATATTTAGAAATTGCATTTTTGAAAATATTTGGGCGTGGCAAGGTATCGAAGTTTTTGAAAAATCACGATAACATGTACTTTCAAGCTGAGATTACTACGGAATGGCAGAACCGATTTCAAAGATTTTGGTGCCATTAGAAAGGTATTTTAATTAGCTTTGGAAAACATACACTGTAAAAATTTTGTATTACACTGAAATTTTTTTTTACCAAAAATAAAACTTTAAACTGGGAAAACACTTCAAAGGCCAAGTGTTTTTTTCCAAAAAAAAAAATTTTAGAAGGGTCTATTTAATATATACAACATATCTAAAAACTAAAATGGCGTTCTTCTTTCTTTTTTTTTTAATTTTTTTAAGTAAATGCATCTCTTGTTAACTTCCTTATATTTTGATATCATTGTGTGGCAAAAAAGAATAAAGTAGCTATACTTTGAAAGTTATATAGATTTTTTTGTAATTCTAATAGATTAGAACGAGAATCGTATTATCAAATTTTTCAGACACCCCCAAAATATTGATTTACCCTTGGTAAATTTTTTTTTTATTTTCATTTTTTTAGATTTAATATATACTTTTGCGCATACTGTTGACTTTCGGAATATTTGCTAACTTTTAGTGAAGTTTCATCTAAAGGTATAAAAGAATGGAAGCTTTGAGTTTCTGTAATAGTTTTAGCATTTTTATACCTATAAAATAGCTATTCTTTTGTTTTGTTATAGTCGCCAGCGTCTGCATAAGCAACTTATTTGGCAGTCTTATAAGTTTGTGAAGCCCAATGATAAAGGTCTTTCGCCGTTCAAATTTTGGTTTTTATTTGCAATGCTATAATTCAGCCATTCCGTAGCCATTCGGCCATTCGGTTCAGCCATTCCGTAGTAATCTCAGCTTGAAAGTACATGTTATCGTGATTTTTCAAAAACTTCGATACCTTTCCACGCCCTCATATTTTCAAAAATGCAATTTCTAAATATGAGGTTGTGCTTGTATAGGTAAAATGTAGCTGTATGCAAAATTTCATCAAATTCTGAGGGGGTCGGGCCTTTTTTATAGGTTTTGATATGAAATTCATCATATATAGATTTAATTAAAGATTTGAATTGTAATAATATTTAATAGAAATTATTTGAAATTGCTTTGCTTTAGATTTACATTTTAATCTGTTTATCTAATTGAAAATTACTTTTAACCGATTTAAAACATAAAATAAACTTTTTCATTCATTTTTCTGTAATCAAATTTCAATATCACATTCAAATTTTATAAAAAAAAATTTTAATGCAATTATTTCCCATATAAGCAATTTTTATTTTATTTTACTCGATTTGTTTATTTTTTTCAATACAAATGGTGTGTCCATAAGTAGATTTGTGAACTTTTCGGTTTGACTGAACGTTAAATTTGGGTGGCATATAATAAGATATTTAATTTCATAATTTTATGGACCATAGAATTTTTACTTACTATGATCAAGAGTTTAAGTAGCAAATCGGAACAGAAATTGATGTTAAGGAATATCTAATTTCGATAATTCGTAACTTAAGGGTAACCTTATTGATTATTTATTTAATTTGCCCACATTTGCAAGGGTGTTCGACTGTTTCGAATACATTTATAAAAATTCAATATTTTTTTTATTTTTTGGGGAGTGTGTGAATATTGGAGTGTGTGAATATTGGTTTAATGAAATATGATCATATCACCTACAACTACACTCATACATATGCACATATGAATTGGTAGTCCAGTCGTATATTTATTACATACTCGCCCATACATATGCACAAAATGAACAAATATCAACAAATTTAATACACATTTTCAATGTATTTGTATGACTTTTGTTTGTATTTGTAGAATTAAGCATTAAAAACTAAATAAATAATAGTGGCAGCTGGAAAAAAAAATATGTAAAATGCAAATATTTTCATTTTACTGCACACAAATAGAAAATTGAAAAAAAAAGAACAAAATTTATTACAACAAATAAATAACACTTTACGAATGTATGGAAGGCAAACAGTTAATATAAACATCAGTAGTGATGCCACATGTTACGTTTAAAGGCATGTTTTAGGGCGATTTTTAATAGAAAATCTAAAAGATTTGCTTTTGATGTTGAAATTTTAAAGAAAGAAGCAATCACTGTTGTCAGAATATATCAAATCTGGAAAATGTTTTTATTTAAATCAACATGTTCTGGTCAGCAATTTTGATTTTGAAACAACTTTTTCTTAGAAATCAAAGTAAAAGTACTCCGGGAAACGAACTTTCATATATACATAAAGAAAACATTATTTTCTTGTTATAAAAGTCTGGCAACTTTGCCAAAACGTAAAGTGTATCTAATAGCATTAAATGAAATACTATTTTGAAGTTATACACAAACAAAATAGCACGCGCACATACTCACATCTAATCGTGAAAATAAAAACAACCAAAAGTTATGAATGTTAATGTTTGCAAAATCACTAAATTTTAATGATCAATTATTTGGCTGTCATAGAAAGAAAAAAAAAATCATGTACAATTTAGGGAATAGTTTTGTGATGTAGTGCTGTTAAATTTTTAATTTGGATACTCGATAATACTCAATACTTTCAATTTTATTTATTCATAATCTATAAGCCCATTATGCCAAAACGATTACATAGTGTGTTGTCTGACACTTTTCTATCGATATTACCATGGGAGGTGCTCATCTAAGATAAGTGAACTTATTGCTCGAGCCCAAGTTTTTATTCGTAATACTCGCTTATCTAGTAGAGCACATCCGTTTGTAGTTGATTGTCCTGTGTTTCGCACAACGCATTACAGAGAAAATTCGTTTTTTAGTCGAACGATTCGTATGTGGAACAAACTTCCCGCAGAAGTCTTCCCTGTTACTTACAATTCAGAAAAATTTAAATCAAATATCTACAAACACTACCCCCTCTTTCCTCCCTCCCATACCCTATTTTCCTGATCAATACAATGCACTGCATGAGTAGGGGGCAACCCCTGAGTATTGGTTAAAAAAATAGTTGTTCAAATGGCACATACATTTTGTAATTACCTTAAATTATAAGTATTTAAATTATTTTCTAAATAAAGAACTTATTTTAACTTAAGCCTAACTATGTATATGGAAATGTTTCCCTAATAATGCATTAAAATTTATTTTGCCTTTTGTCACACATCTTTTATAATATCCACTACCAATATACCAACTACCAATTCAACAAATTCATAAATGTGAAGTTAATTCGCCCTTAAATTCCTTCACCGAGTGAGCAAAATGTATAACAGAGTTTCAGATACTACAAACTCTAACTATACATGACCTTTTCATGACTAACGAATGAAACCTAACGAATTTCCAAAACAAAACCTGGACACAATGTAGTTGGGTGTCCAGCATTTAAGCGCTTTATACTTTCAACGGTTTTAAAATTGAAAATAACTTTTTAATAAATATCTTAACAAAAATTTAATTTTATTGAGAGTTTTGTATTATAAAACATAATTCTATTTTTTTTTTTAGTAACTTTTTAATATGTTTTTTTTTTTAATTTAACAACTTTTTTATGTAAACCTTTTACTTTTGATTTTGCCTTTTAGCAGAGTTGTATTTCAATGTCATATTTTTGTACTCTCAAAAAAAGTAAGTTAAGTCAGCACCATTTATGCTGGGAGGATCCTTGTAGAAAAATTAATAGTATCAGCTAAAAAAAATTAGTAAATTCAGCAAAAATTTTGCTGATTTTAGCAAATTTTTTTGCTGATATTTCTGCAAGGATTTCCTTAGCAAAAATGTTGCTGAATTTTTTTTTTGAGTGTGCCTTATTTCTTTCCAAAAGGCAACTCAGAAAATAGTAGAGTAGTTAGTTTGAGTATCGAGTATCCAAATAAAAATACAAATACTCAATACCCACTACTCATTGTTTTACCTGCGCTTGTCTAAGGGTATTATGTTTTAGTTATAAACGAGTGCTCTAAATATCTCTATTACCTCATTGTTGTTGTTCATTTAAAAATTTTATTTTTAGAGTTTTTGGCAATAATTTTATATTCGTTCGTGCTGCGTATTGAAAACTAAAACAAAAAATAAGAACAACTATAACAGCTAAATTTATGTGGCTTTAACCTTAAATATTAGGGAAATAAATATACTCACAATATTATTACGTTAAGAACTTCCTTACATACCTATTCAATTAATTGAAAATATTATTAAAAAAGTTTTACTGATTTTGCATTATACCCGACGAAAAAAATTTATATATAGTCGTATATAACTTGATATAGTTGTATCTCATTATATATGTCGCCATAAGTAAACATTAGGGCGGGTCGATTTAAAAATCGATCAACGTTCAAGGAAAATCGTATTCTAGGGATCAAAATAAGAAACTTTGCCGAAGGAACCATACCTCTAAAACGAATTCTGATGTCCCGACTTTTGACCCGTAGGGTGAAATTTTGAAAAAGCCCACTTTGATATTTCAGAAAGTAGGAGGAATCTCTCCAATATGATGGGAGCTACTTCTTCTCCGGGAGACGCGCTAGCAAATTAATGCATAATTCATCATTCTAGGGACCATGAAGGGGTTAAAATTTAATTTGAAAAATGGCCTTTTTAGCCGTGTTTTTATAGCAAAATGTACAAATCTCGGGATAGAGATATTTCAGAAAGTAGGAGGAGTGGGGTCAAAGTGGGATTTTTCAAAATTTTAACCTACGGGTCAAAAGTCGGGACATCAGAATTCGTTTTAGAGGTATGGTTCCTTCGGCAAAGTTTCTTATTTTGATCCCTAGAATACGATTTTCCTGGAACGTTGAGCGATTTTTTTGCCTCCATACAAATCGACCCGGCCTAGTAAACATATATACGAGTACTTACATCTCATACTTATTTTTACGAACATTTATAATATGGCGCTATATATAATCATATAACATTATATCTTATGTTATCTCATCATAATATCTTTTTTTATCTCATCATAATATATAATAAAATATATAATATAAATATATACACTGTTGAACAATTTAAAGTGCAATTAACAACAGTGTAAAAAGAATGTTAAAAAAAATTATTAGAGAGTTTAAAACGAAATCTGATAATATCCCCTTATTAATAGATACCCATTGTTTACTTTGCAATAAAAAAAACTATTTAGTCTTATCTTGCTGAGATGGAGACAATATCAATGGTTATCTCTATATTGCAGTTGTTGAAAATAAATTGCAATATTCATATCATTTTAATGTTTCAATTATTTATTTAAAAATTGAAGGTAAATTACACTGTTTAAATGTGAATACTTTCATTATATCTGAATATTTTTTTATTTTTATAAGTTTAAAGTACAGTACTATAATCTTAAAGTTCGAATTACTTCACATTATATAAAATGAAACCATTATCCAAAGAAGTGAAAGATTTATTAGTTCAAGACCGTGAAAATGTGTAAGACCCTAAAAAAATTTGGATGAAAAATATGGGATTTCTTGGTCAGTAGCAAGAAAAATTCTTGAGATATACAAAATACGCAAGTCGAACGACATTTTAAGGAGAGTCTGTGGCAAAAAAACGCAAAACTTCGAAGCGCGATGACCATCATATCGCACTTTTGGATAAGAAACAAAAATTTACTTCATCTAGAATCATGAAAGAAGAATTAAAATTAAGCGTTTCATCACGAACCATACGCAGAAGACTGAATGAAGTCGGTTTAAAAAGCTCCTTTGCTAAAAAAAAGCCACTGTTACGTCGTGCAAATATTAGAAAGCGATTGGACTTTGCCAAAAAAAGTATGTTAACATGCCAAAAATCATTTTTGGATAAAGTTATCTGGTCAGAGTTAAAAAATGAAAAACATCGAAAACGTGTAAGCCTTCTCAAAAGCTCAAGTCTAAAAACTTAACCCATACAGTTAAGCATGGTGGAGGCAGTCTAATGGTATGGGGGTGTTTCTCTTCAGCAGGTGTAGGTAGCCTGGTCAAAATCGACTCCAAAATTAATGGACGTTAACATTTTGCAAGAAAATCGTAATAGTAGTGTGCTTGGGGGACTTTATATTTCAGCAGAATAATGACCCCAAGCACACGAGTAAGGTTGCAAATAATTATTTCAAGGATAATGACATCGAAAAACTGGATTGGCCGCCACAGAGCCCTGATTTGAATCCCATTGAGCACCTATGGACCATTCTTGATGATAAAATTCCAATGGAATCACGTACCCATATTCCAGCATTTTGGGAAAAAATGCAATCCGAATGGAGGGTGATTCCTGCAAATATTATTGAAAACCGGGATTCAAGTATGCCCAAAAGACTTAGAGAGGTCATTATAAAATAAGGGCGGAGCAACAAAGTATTAAAAAAGTACTGTCTATCCATTCATTTTAGGTTTTTTATAAAAATATTTTGAATTTGCACTTTATTTTGTCCAAGAAAATATGTTTAACTTTGTCTTAGTAATGAAAAATTGAAGTTTCATTACGTTCATTATTTTTTGTATCATATAATAAATTAAATAAATGAATTCAGTTAAGTTTTAAACATTAAAATTAAATTTAGTTGTTTATTTTTTCCATCGCAAGCAAAAATGCCTATAATTGCACTGTATTTTGTCCAACAATGTAATTTATATAGCTATATTTCAGATCATATATAATTCCATAATATAAGTATATAAAAAACAGCAAAACCAAACGATTTTTATAATTTTTATATTATAATTATATATGGGACAACATATAATTCTATATCAATATGTGTTAAAACCCAGTAATATAGTAAAATCCAAATAACTGGTTGCAGAACAGCTTATACTGTATTGTAACAGGTTCTAATTTCTGTTCTGCAACTGGTTCTTTTTATATGGAGTTTGTCCTATTTGCAACAGGTTCTTTACATCCAAACTAGAACTGGTTGCTTTGGAACCGGTTCAAGAACCAGTTATAGAACTGGTCCTGGGACAGTGAAACCTTACATTTTGACTCCCAGGAAGCTGTTCTAGAACAGATTCCAAGGTTATCTGTTCTACAAATTTTGCTGGGAATTAAAAAGAAAAATTCAATCACTTTTAAATAAATTTATCAGAGAACACAAAAAAAAAACAAAATTCAATTTAATCTCGCTCCTAGACGAGGACAAGAAATTCTCATTGAGTTTGTGATTTAACATAACAAATATCTCTAGAAATTCTAATAACAAAGTCCCCTGAAGATTTCCTTGGGCAGGAATGAAATCCGGATAGGGACACGCCTACATCAGATTGCTTTTCACAATTTGTTAAATAAGTTTTGGGACTTTAGCACATTTAATTACTATAAATGAAATTCAATGTATTTAACCTAAAGAAATTCATAAAAAAGCAAAACTAAAAACTTAGAAAAGCTACACTTTTAAAAAAAATTTCAAAATTAGTAGAATAAATAATATTGTATATATAAAAAAAAATTTAAAGTCAGAAAGTCTTAAAATGTACAATTAAAAAAAAACCCCAAAGGTAAAAAGCTTTTCTATTAAAATTATTTGTCTTCAATCTAACATGTAAGATTATTAAAAAATCAAGTCTCTATTTGAATTTATGAAAAATTTTCAACACTTTTGTAAAATTTTCTTAAAATGGCTTCATAATATAATAAACCAAAAACTACAACGTACAATACCAACTTTCTTTGGTGCATTTTGTCCATATCCGGGACATTAAATTATATCTAATTGTATATAAATATATCTAATTTTATATAACTTAAGACGATAGTAGGCATAAGCCTAAAATAATTTATGCTGAAAATTCAAATTTCTAGAAATCAAAAATTTTAAAGACCCAAATTTTTTTAAATGAAAAAACGAAATGTTTAAAAATTAACAAGAAAAAATTAAGTGTTTCAAAAATATATAATTAAGTGGATTTGTCCTATAAAATTTACCAATTTTTTATTTCAAATTATATAAATGAAATCAGTTAAAAATGATTTCGTTATCAAATATAAAAAGTCTTAACTTGCTAATAACTTAATTTGGTATTGAACTTTATCAAAATATATATGCTACTATATATAAAGATATATAAAATTATAAGGACAATATTTTCAGTATGAAGTCACATAAAGTTTAATGTGAGCATATCATATCGATCATTACATATATTTGGATTAATAGTATATGGCTTATGTAGTTATATATGGAGTAAGATATGGACACATATAATTTTATCAAGAACCATGTACAAAATACTGTCAATAAAAATTTTCAGATGTATTTGTGTATAATAATATAAGCCGTAATGTGAGTCCATTCAAAGTCAGATATGACTTAATCATATTATATATGTCTACCCAGGTAGAAATTTCCATGGCAAACCACTGCCATTTTTGTAAAACCGACAGTGCTAAAAATTACCAAAGGTACAACTAATATTGTACTAAGAAAACACAAATTTGTTTGCAAAGCATGTGTTGTGCCAGTACCACTCGCAAAATTCTTTGCCAATATAGGTTTTACCAATATTACAGCCAAATAGAAGCAGTTTTTTAATATTAAATTTAACATATTTAAATGTAATTATAAGACTAAGATGTTTTATTATACACATTTCTTTTAATATAAGTTATTTTTAAAGCACCAAATTTTTTGAGCTACCAACGTTATTCTAACGGTGGCCAGTTTGCTCAAACCAACGTTTAGCACCTGTTTTCAATCTTGTACTAGGACAATACTGTCAAGATTATCAATTCCACGTTCAGCCAATGCATAACCGACAGTAGCCGCCGATTTGCCAACACTGTACCGATTGTATTTTTCTGCCTGGGTAGATATAACTATTTTTACCAGGGCTATAAAAATCTAATTATAAAAAACTGTTTCCTTTAAAAACGTTTGATCTGTTTGGTTCCCGTAAAAATTGTTTTATTCTTGGGTTTTCTATAAAAACCCTGAATGGAAAAATTCAGGGACCGTAAATAATGATTATTGCTCGTTTTTTTTATCAAAAAATCAATCACTTAGAAGAGACATAAAAAAAAATTTATTGCACCATTATTATTATTTTTTGACAATCTTTGCATATCCGTCATGATTTTTAAATTTTTGATTTTTAAAGTTTTCTTCAATGGTAATGATTATTTTTGAGTAATAATAAAAAAAATTAGCCATAATCATTATTTTTGAGCAAAAAAAATAAAACTCAAAAATAATCATTATTTATGATTTTTATTTTTTTCGCTCAAAGTAAAACTCACTTTCAATGTGTGGGATGGACATATCTCAGGAAGTAGGAGGATCTTATCGAAGCTTTTGGTATCAATCTCTTCTTTGGAAGATTCTCTAGCAGATTAATGCATCAATCATATTTGTGGGTGAGGTTTAAGGGGTTAATTTTTAATTTCAAAATAGGGCTTTTTTTGCCGTATTTTGTGAAAGTAACAATGTGTGGGATGGACATATCTCAGGAAGGAGGAGGAGCTTATCCAAGATTATGGTATCAATCTCTTCTTTGGAAGATTCTCTAGCAGATCAATGCATCAATCATATTTGTGGGTGGGGTTTAAGGGGTTAATTATTAATTTCAAAATAGGGCTTTTTTGCCGTATAGTCAAAATCTGGAAGCTCGATTTTCACCGTAGACGTATGGTCTAGTGGACTTTTTTGCTCAGTACAATCCCAAGAATCAGAAACGCGAAGCGCCCATTAAGATTTTTTTCCTTCAGTACTAATCGCCCCACCCTAATATGTATATATATTTACACCTACATGAAAGTGAGTTTTATTTTGAGCGAACAAAATAAAAATCATAAATAATGATTATTTTTGAGTTTTATTTTTTTTGCTCAAAAATAATGATTATTGCGGATTTTTTATTATTACTCAAAAATAATCATTACCATTGAAGAAAATCCTTAAAACTCATAACATAATCATTATTGTGTAATTTTTATCATAAAACTCATAATGATTACGGTCCCTGGAAAAATTATATTATGACCCAACCGAAGTTAAGTAACTGACAATTAAAACAATTTAATTTCTTTTGATCTTCTTCTTATGATGAATTTCAAATCAAAACCTATAAAAAAGGCACATTTTGAACCCGAACCTCTCAGAAATTGATGAAATTTCGCATACAGCTACATTTTACCTATACAAACAATACCTCATATTTAGAAATTGCATTTTTGAAAATATGTGGGCGTGGCAAGGTATCGAAGTTTTTGAAAAATGACGATAATATGTACTTTCAAGCTATAATTACTTCGGAATGGCTGAACCGATTTCAAAGATCTTGGTACCATTAGAAAGGTATTTAAATTAGCTTTCGAAAACATTGTTTTTAGATATGTTATATATATTAAAGAGACCTTCCTAAAAAATTTTTTTTTTGGGAAAAACACTTGGCCTTTGGAGTGTTTTCCCAGTTTAAAGTTTTATTTTTCCAAATTTAAATTCGCGAAAAAATATTAATATAAAAATATTTATATATTTTTTCTGAGTAAGTGAGAGTATTGCAATCTCTTTATTTTCTAAACTCTTCGATATAAATTTTAAATATTTTTTCGAAAATTCGAAGTGAATATTTTATAGTGTTGATTTTTCATTCAATTAACATAGTCCAAGAAGAATTCCAAACATATAATTAATTTGCATTTTTTTTATAAATTAAAAAACTCCATAAGAGTGTAGGTTGCTACCTTAGAAGAATTCCAGGTTGCCATCCAAATATTTCCCTGATTTTTTAGCTAGATTTACAAAAAATTTTATAAAGGCATTTTTATAAGGTCTTTTATTAAAAACATACACTCTAATTAATTTCTGTTGAAATTTACCCAACTTATAGTAGGAAACTGTACTCCTACTATAAGTTGGGTAAATTTACTCTATGTGTGTAAATGAAAAAAATACGCACATTGAGAGTAAGTTTGTGAACACAAAGTTGATAGATTTACAATGGAAGTGCGTAAAATTTTGATAAAATTTATAAATAAATCAGTAATTTTATCAAATTTTCGTGTAAAAAAACATGTTTTACGTGCAATTATACGTATACAATGCGTAAAAATACATATTGATAAGCGTAAAACCCCCTAAAAATGCGTATCTTTACCTTCCGGTAAAAAAAGAATAACAGCCCAAAAATTTTTTCAAATAAAACAAAAAATTTATTTTTAGAAATAGTTTTATTAATGTGTTGTATAATAAAAAATTTAATAATAAATATTTGTATATACAGAGCTTCAAAGATTAAATTCTATTTTAAAAAAATTAAATCGGATTTTTTTAAATCGAATGATTTTTTTCTTCAATCACTGCGAATTCAATAATTGGGAGTTCAATTTATTTTTAACTTAATCGATTTACAATTTGCCGAAATCGGCGAAACTGAAAATTACCGTCAGAATTGAAAAAAATCGAAAAAAAATATAGTTAAAATGAAAAAAATCCCAAAAATTTAAAACAATCTCCAAAATTGAAAAAAACGCCAAAAATGTAAAAATTACTTAAATTGAAAAAATTGACAAAATAAAAAAAAAAACGCCAAAATTAAAAATAAATTACTTAAATTTGCCAAAATTAAAAAATCGCCACAAATAAAAATATCGCCAAAAAAAAAACAATTGCTCAAATTGGCAAAAGTTGTCCGTGTCTTTTATTTACCTCTGTTAGTTTTTGAAACATAGGCGATGTTTCAAATAAATACTCTTTTTTATCTGCGATGCTTACTTTTCGAGAAAAACGCGATTTACGAATCCAGCCAATCAAATCGAAATTTAGGATCGTTGTAGGGGTAATGGGGTTGAGTTTTGAACAATGGTGCAGCAATTTTTCCCTCATCTCCATTAGTTTTCGTAATATGTACCTTTTAAAAATTGACTAAATAAAAAAACGTCCATAACTCAAAAAATAAAAAAGCAACTGGAAAAGTGTTTGCACAGGTATTCAAAACTCAACCCCAATACCGGCCTGATTGGCTAGGTTAATAGATCGCGTTTTTCTCAAAAACAAAACATCGCAAAGCAAAAAGAGAATTTATTTGAAACATCGAAAACTAATAAAGATACATTTACAGCTATTTTAGGTTTCTCGTCAATATTTTTCGTTTTTTCAATTTAAGCTTTCTTTCCAATTTGAAAATTTGTTTAATTTTTGGCGATTTTTTTTTGCAAATATTTTATTTTTTTTTTAATTTTTAGCTATTTTTCTAATTTTTGGTGATTTTTTTAATTTTTGACGATTTTCTTTTAATTTTAGGGATTTTTCTAATTTTTTGCGTTTTTTTTTTAAATTTTAGCGATTTTTTTCATTTTTGACGATTATCTTTAAATTTTAGCGTTTTTTTCAAATTTGGAGATTTTTTTTTTTAATTTTTGGTGATTTTTTTTTTATCTTAAAGATTTTCTCAATTTTAGCGATTTTTGGCGATTTTTTCAATTTTTTTCAATATTGGCGATATTTTTAAATCGATTGAGTTAAAACCGACTGAATAAATCGAATGAAGAATTTTATTCTTTAAAGCTCTGTACATACATTATATTTTGAAAATATTTTTCCACAATTAGGATGCAAACACTTGGAAATAAAATATAAACGAAACACTATCACAAATACTACAGTTATACATTTTTTCCATTAAAATTGTCAATTAATTAAATTTTTTAGATTTTTTTTTGCTTTTTTTGCTTTTTTAATTTGTTTCATTTTTTTTTTTCAATTTAAAAATGTCAAAATATTAATTACTATTATAAGTTAGTATATTTACAAACTTTGTGCGTGAAAATTTTATTTAACAAAATAATACTACTTTTAGGCCTAATGTGTTTAATTGTAAACACATAATTGGTAAAAATACTGTAAGTGGGTATTATTGTATATAAAAGTGTGTGCAAAATAGTTTTACGCATTTTGGTGTATAAATTTACCGAATTAGCGTAATAATACATGAAACTTTACTCGTTTTATAGTAGTAAATTTACAATCATTTTTTAGAGTGTATCCGTTTTTTTTTTTTAAATTAATGTATTTGTAATCTGCTACTACAAAAAACATGCTGACATGCGTCTGTTATCTCTAATACTTCCCGTGATATTCCTATTTGAAAATGTGAAATTCCGAACTTGGTCCGACTCAGGTCCAGTTTTTTACGAAATTATTTATTTTATTAAATGAAAAAAAAAAATCAATAACTTGTTCGGCTGTCAACTAATTTGTTGATTCGATTAAAAGTTTAATTGAATTATTTCCTACTTATTAATGAAATTGTAGCACCAATTAAAATAATTTATAACTATTTAATTGATTTAATTTTCTATTAAGGTCTTAATCATATCTATTAAAAATTTTATTGAATATAGTAGATACTATTAAAACTTTAATTAAAAATTTGGAAAAAAAAATCGACAAAATCTAAAATACTACAAAATTTTAAAATATCAGCAAAATTGTAAAAAAAGATCTCCATAATTTAGAAAAGTCATTAAAATTAAAAAAAAAAACCAAAATGAAAAATGTCATCAAAATTAAAGAAAAAAAGAGCCAAAGTTGCAAAAAAATTGCTAAAATTAGGATTTTTTTCACAATCGTCAAAAATTAAAAATCGCTAAAGCTTAAAAAAAATCGTCAAAAATTTAAAAAAAAACGCCAAATTAAAAAAACTCCAAATTGCTAAAATTGAAAAAAAAAAAATACAAAATAAAATACACCCCAAAATGGGAAACATTTTAAAACATTTGTTACAATTAAAAAATCGGTTAAATTAACCCTTTGTAGCCCATGAACTTAAAAATTAAAAATTTTTTTGGTACGGGAAAGGTTAAGGTAAATAAAAAAACCTTTTACTTAGAAATTAAAAAATATCCTTTATTAATTATTTATTTGACATTTTAGGGATTGTGACATTACTGTTACATAACATAAAAATATAATTTTTTCATGTAAAAATGTAAAAATATGCATTGTATACAATAAGTAAGAAATATTATTCACTTACCTACAGGGGTTCTTAAGAACAACCCAATTTTTTGCACTTTTTGTATTTTTTTATAAAATTTTAAATTTACACGTGTTCAAACTTGTCACTATTCGTATTAAGCAAACTTCAAACTGACGGAAGTCAAAAAAATTACGCCATCTATAATATTTTTTTTTTTTTGCACTAATTTGATCAGTGGTATGTCACAGTTGGGTGACACAAATTTGAGCGAGCTAAATAAATTCAGTATGTATTATTTCGGGGTTTGTTACAGTAGTGTTACATGAGGCTATAAAGGGTTAACAAAAAAAATGTGCAAATTGGAAAAATCGTTCATATTCGAAAAATTACCAGAATTTAAAAAATTCGACAAAATTTAAAAAATTCGACAAAATTTAAAAAATCGCCTAAATAGCATTTAAATTGTCTATATTTTATATTTTTTTTTTCACTATAAGAAATTTTTTTAATTTCAGTGATTTTTTTTCCAATTTAAGCGATTTATTTAAATTTGACGATTTTTTCTTCAATCTTCGCGTATTATTTAAATTTTAGCGTTTTAATTTTAGAGAAGTTTAAATTTTAGCTATTTTTTTTTTTTTTTTTTAAATTTAGACTTTTTTTTTTAATTTTACCTTCTTATTATAAAATAAATCTAATTTATTTAAAAACAAATTATTATCGAATTTTTTAATTAAACCGATTTCTTTTCTTTCAATTTTTGTGATTTTTTAAAATTTTTTTCTTAGATGTCTTATTGATTGTAAAAACTGTAAATTTTGTATGCACCAAATTCATTTTCAATTAAACATTTAATAGATATTATTAAAATTTTATTTGAAAGTGAGTTAAGTTGAAATTTTTTTGACAATAATTTTTTCTGTATGCATTCGTTTAAAGTAGAAATGAAAAAAAAAATAAATTTTGTGATTTGTTCCCCAAAAACCACCAACAGTCTTTTACCTCCAGATAATACAAAATACTACAAAATATACCTAATTTATTGGGTAAGTCTCTTCCAATGCATGTTTTAAATGTACATATGGCAACAAAAAATTTATTTGAATTGTGGTATCCCTTACAGCAAATCATAAATTCTGCCATAAATTTCACATTGATGAATCTATTAAGTCCCAAAAATCATTATATAATGTATATTAATAAATATTTTATCGAATAGTGAACATTTACATTATAACAAAAACTGAGACATTTACTTCCCTATTATGATTTCCCAAGTTGTAGTTCAACCAATACTGCTAATTGGGGTTATTTTTAAAAATTTCGACATCTATATTTCCCTTCCAACGATATCAGACACTTATATGGCAACTCCCTAACAGAAAATCTTCAAAAGCTACTTTATATGCAAATATTTCTTTATATGAGTCTCTGTTTTCATATCTTACATCATTGAAGATACGAGTAATTAAAAATGCATACAAACTATTGCTGGAAAGTAAATTAACTGTAGATTACGATATTTTTAAATAGAATCGCATTTAACAGTCGTGGTATAACAAAAACTTGGGCTATCCTAAAAGGAAGGTAGAAATTTCGGTTTATTGTTAAAATGTAAATTATCACTATTCAATAACATATTTATTAATAGAGATAATCCAATAAGTTTTATGCCTCATATAGATTTTTAAGTCAACAGTGTGAAATTTATGTCCCAAAGATGAAAATCTTTCCAAAAATGGGATTTGTAAATCTTTCCATGTCTACATTTAAAGCGGGGATGGCAAATGACTTACCACATTAATTTGGTATATGTTGGGTTAAAGCTGATATTTGAATTAAAAATGTGGCAACTTTAGAAGCGGCTGTAGGAAAAATATATACAAATGAAATTTTTTTTTAACACAACTCGTTTTTAATTAAAAAACTTTTCAGAATAGTATGCTCCGCTTATATGTTCAGAGAGAAAATATTTATATGGTGGCAGAAGCGGATCCAGGAGGATTCATATTTCCCCCAAACCCATTGAAAGAAATAAAAAAATTTTATAATACGACACAAAATACTGTAAAATAATAGGGTTTGCAATTTTAAATCATTATTAAATTAAATGCCAAAAGATTTAAATTGTCTTCTGTTGCCCTATAAATTTTGACAAAATTTTAATTGCCAATTTGGAACCAAAAATGGCAAACCAATTTCAAAAATTTCTTAAAATAACAGTTGATTTTGTGTTTTTGGTATAATATGGATTAAGAAAAAACTGTAATGAAAGAATTTACAGTTAAAGTGCTAAAGTGTCATCGTAGTTACGATAATTAGTATGAACTTAATAGTTCTAAATTTAAATTACTTTAATTTCTAAAAACATTTAAAAAATTATAAAAATTTTGCAAAAATAGTTTATTATAGCTAGGATACAAAAAATTTATTTTAACAATTTAAATGGAAAAGTGGAAATATTCCAAAAAAAAAAACTTCCCTTCTTATGATCAAAAATATTTCTTAGGGGCTTACGGGGTCGATGAAACGAATTTTTTCATAATATCTATTTTATTTTTTGCTCATGTGCTTTGGTTTTACAAAACTACACCTTTCGCAATTGTAATTGAGAAAACATCAATTGAAATTCATCATTTATATTTGAAATTCAGGAAAAAAACAATTGAAAATTAGAATATCCGTAACTTGAAATTCTTAAAATATTAATTGAAAACTCATGAAACATCATTTGAAATTCGGAAAATATTACTTGTAATTCAGAAACTTATCAATAGTTATTCAGAAAATATAAATATAAATTCAGAAAATATCAATTGAAACTTTGAGAATACCACTCGAAATTCAGAATACATCAGTTGAAATTCAGAAAACATTTCATATCAAATTCATTTAATATCTTTTGAATTTGAAATAATATTTTCTAAATTTCAATTGATATTTTCCGAATTGCAAATGATGTTTTCTAAATTTCAAATGATATATTCTGAATTTTTTCTAAATTTCAAATGGAAATTCTGAAATTCAATTGGTGTTATCTGAATTTCAAATGGAATGTCTGAATTTCAATTGAGTTACAAAGATGTAGATAAATCACTAAATCACTAGTTCCAGACTACTAAGAAATTATTCGACGTAAAACTTATTAGTTCAAGGGCACTTTTTTTAACATTAAAACTAAAAAGTCAGCGTTTTTCAAATTATAACATCAGAAATAATCAGTGAGTGGGCATGAAATGAATTTGTTAAACGGTTTTTCAAAAACTTAACATTCACTTTAGGAAAATATAAAAAAACTAAAACAAAATTTGAGCAATATGTATGTAAATTTTATGACAGTTAAAGTTGATACCAAATAAAAGGTATTTTAAAGGAGTATATAATAAATTTTATATAACATAGAAGTGTGAATTTGGAAAATTCTGAATTTTCACATTTAAGGTCATCAAAATGAACCTTACACTAATAGTTTGAACCTCGAATAACTTTGTCGGGTAGACTCGAGGTATTGAGTAGTCATTTCACCGGTTTTGTGAAAAAATATAATTTTTTAGATTAAATCTACTTAAAAAATCTTTTAGGCCATAAGCATTCATATTCCGCTTTAAGATTAATAAATATCCAAAAACAGAAAAAGGTTATCGGTTAAACGCTCTAATGACCATGTTTCTGGATTTAGAAATGTTATTGTTCTCAGTAACGTCGCAAATAATAGATGTTGATTAAAATTTTGTTTGTCTCCCATTTAAAATTTTACGGAACTTTCATTAATTGAGTCTCATAAATTTTATTTTTGTATTAAAAAATATTTTGTTTTATAAAAGTTTAATAAATTCAACCTTCATTATGATTAAAATCGGTTTCCATTATTTTTTTTTTTTGTAAATTTATCCAATAATATCAAAGATTTGTTAATACCGATACCGAATAAAATACCTGTACCAAAACCGAAATAAATTATCAATCTTTACTAAACCCTTTATTCGATTCGGTTGCCAACCTTAGTTAACATTCTTATGAAAAATTTTGCGAAAATTTTAAAAAATTATTCCCCAAAAAGCGAGGGCTGGAATCGCCACTGCCTGGAGTTTTAAGACTGTTGGTGCTTTTTTTGGGAAAAAATCGCAAAAAATTTGATTTGTTTTTTAATTTCTACTTTAAACGAACGTGGTTTTTGAGCGGAACAAGATAATTAACAATATTTAATAACAATTTTATGTTTTTTTTTAATCAAGAATAGTTTAAAAAAGAAATTCGTTGCGCTGTTCGCCAATAACTGGACCAGAGTCGGACCAAATTTGGGATTTCACATTTTCAAATAAAAATATTTCGGGAACTGTATTAGATAACCCACCCAAGCAATATAAAACAGTTCAGGAATTGAAATAGGCAATTTTACAAGCCTGGATGGACATTGAGGTTGGAACACTAAAAAACTCAGTAGAATCTATGACAAATCTGGTCTTCGATGTCAAATAAAATAAAGGAGGAATGACTAAATATTTAATTTTTTTTTAATTTAGTTTCTTTATTCGATCTTCCCATACAACAAGACTTATGTCTTTTTAATTACAGCATGGAAATTATTATTACAGATAGTTTACATAATGATTACACATTAATCCATTATTATTGAATTATTTCCATTTAAATGGATAAATTCATTTTTGTTTTAAGTTAATTGCGTCTATTTAAATTTCGTACTTATTTTAAGACTTTTTGTTATTTCTTTTATATTAAGTGTACATTTTGAAAACTGAAGTAGTCTTTTCATTTACTATTTAATTTACTATAAGTTATGGAAGAAAAAATGAATAAAGTTATTTGATTTTCTATGATAAAGCCAAAAACTATGTGCGACTATTTAAATTTCGCTCACGTAGTGTACAATTGTAGTGAAAGGGTTAATATTTATTCAAGGCCTACATCGCTATGCAATGTAATTTTTGATATTTGCAAAAAATGTAAATAGTTATAACCCTATTACACATATCCCAAAAATTTTGTATGCCAAGTTGGTTTTGTTTAACAATAAGTAAACATTTTAATGTGTGGTAAGCGTGTCGGTAAAACAATATGCTATCAAAGATCTGTGGGGCCTTTATTATCGTATAAATTAAAAAACATTATTCAACCACCAATTCTTTGTTAAACGAGTGTCCAGTGTATTGTCTACATTTTTGTATGTACGTATGTATATTACACTAGTCCACTCGTGTATGGAAAAATAAAAGTATATTCCGATGCTTTCTTCACAAGCTTGCTTTTGTTCCTTTTATCAAAATATATGTGCATGCCAAAAATTTGCTAAATCGGACGATATTAGAGGTCGCTATAAAATGCGACTTTTGGCCACCCAAACTAGAGAACTTTTTGCATATGAGTCATTACATGTCAGACCGTACGATTTTTGCTAAAAATTGACTTTGATGTCTCCGATGTCTTTCAAAATTATAGTGCGTATTCTTCATTTAAAAATATTTCACACGTGTTTCCAGAAAAAAATTTAATTTTTTTTTTTAAATTTATGTGCATTTGAAATTCGTCAAAATCGTGAAAAATCTTCCGACATGACAACTTTTAAACTAATGTTTTCTAAAACTAATGCATAGATTTTAAAGTTTAATACCTTATTTTAAAGGTATTTGAACCTTCTTTTAAAAAATTATTATTTTTTTTTTCATTTTTTTTTATTTTTTAAATTTGGTTTTTTTTACTCAATTTCTGTTTTCCACCATCTTCGAACAAGTCAAAAAATTTGAAAAAATATTTTCTTCAAGCTGAATATAACCTTAATATTCCCTGTAAATTTCAGAATGGAAGTCAAATGGGTTCTATTTTTTCCGATTTGTTTACATTGTAGTACCCCGAGAAACTTTAAAATTAAACTTTCAAGTCCATTCACGGATGACTTTTCACAATTTTGACGATTTTCAAAAGCCCATAATCTTTTCAAAAAAAATTTTAATTTTTTTATTGAAACGGGTAAAATATTTTTTTATATTTAATACGTCTGGAAAATTTAAAGTTAAAAAATGTTGTTCGGTCTGACATGGAATGACTCTTATACAATTTTGAGTGCGATTTTCAAAAAAATTAACATATTTGTTATCTGTTAGTAGACAGTAGATAAAAACATGCCTGCATGAGCGGGTTATCTCCAATAGTTCCGAAGACATTCCCATTTATAAATGTGAAATTCTAAATTTGGTTCGACTAAGGTCCAGTGTTTTCGAACAGCGGGATGAAATCGTTACCAATTTCTTTTTTTAAATATTTGTTATTTAACAAAATAAATTATTGATTAAATAAAAAAAAATGAATGAAATATTTACTTGAGAAGTAACTTTTGAAGATTTTCTGTTAAAGAGTTGGCAATTAGATGAGAAACAAAAAACTGGCGAGCACTGAAAATTTTTTATGAAATAGTTACGTAACTTATGCCTGTTCAAAATTTGCATTGCAATAGGACCCCACTAAGTAAGAAATGATCGAATTATTTTGTTGAAGAACACGGGGCCTATATTTCGTAGACTGGTTTAATTTAGGAGTTTTGACTTCAGATTCGAGTCCAGAAGGCCAGAGTACTTAAAAAAAGTTTTATTATAAGTCTGTGCAAAATCATTTCTATAGCCATAAAAAATTTTAATTTCTGCTAAATTTCAACCTAACCCTAAAAAATCGTTAATTTATAGGGACCTCTAAATATTGAACGATTTTGCTAAAATTTCGACTGAGCACTATTAAAACAGGGGCAACCTTATGGAGCTCTAAAATTTGACAGTGTTTTTTTTTTTTTGTGCGACCCTAATGTATATGAATATTATTTTCTTGTGCAGATTAACACGTTTTTTTCCTTTCTGATTAACATTTTTTTGTTGTAATACAACAAAAACTCATAAACAAAACAAAAAAAAGGTTAGTAACCCTTTTCTTCATTTTTTTTTTAGTATTCAATAGCAACCCAAAAAAACAAAAAACTTAAGAACTACTGTCTAGCTGACTGTTATTGTCATCCTACTCTATATCCTGTTTAAGATGCAATTCAGCCAGAAAACTAAGTTGATTTCTGAGATATATAATTTAAGTACATCGATAATAAAATGTCAAGCAGAGAATATATTCTTATAAATTATGTTTTCAATTGAATATTATTATTAAAAATCGCTAACATTTGAAAAACAAAATCTACAAAATTTAAAAAAAAAAAACTCAAAATTGTTAAAAATTAGAAAACAGTTGTCAAAACTAAAAAGCCTCCAAAAAGAAAAAATCTCTAATTGGAAAAATCACCAATATTTAAAAAATTGTTAATTTTTGATAAAGTGGCTAAAATTTTAAAAATCACCAAAATTGAAATAATTGCTTAAATTGAAAATCCCCTAAATTTTAATTTAAAAAGTCTATATCTCGATAACAATTTAAATTTTTATAAGTTCTCAATTTTGGTGATTTTTTTTTTAATTTTGTTGATTTTTATTTTTTTTAGTTTAGCGATTTATTTCAATTTGGAGATTTTACATAACTAAAAAATCAAAGGGGTGCGGCAAAAATTTCATTATGTTAACTGAAATTTTATATATCAAAATCACAAATAAAAAAATAAAATTTTATTTTCAGCAAAATAAATTAACTAAAGTGAAACTTTTATACCAAGTTTTTTAGATTTTTCAATCTACTAAGCTAAAGCCAAAAATTTTGCTGATTTCAACAAGTCGATTTTCATTAGCATTAAACTAAGTATCAGCAAATCATTTTGCTGAATTTACTAATTTGCAAATTTTTGTGCAAGGATCTCCCAGCAACAATTTTGCTGACTCAACTAACTGATTTAATAACTTTACCATTTTTTTCTTTTTTTTCTTGAATTTAAGACTCTGCTGTCAACTTGAAAAGCAGCATATAAAATTTTTAAAAATCGCGAATATATAGTAAAAGTTGTTTTTTATAGAGGTATAGAAATTTGAAATGGAATAAAACAAAGATGATTTTTTTAAATTGACATGAAATTTACTTTATTTGAAAGACAATCTTCTGGCATTATAATTTAAATATGACTTGTGGCATATGACCGCCACGGCTGGCTCGGACGTAGTCTAATCTGGAGGTCCAATTTTCGATGACTTTTTTCAGTAGTTGTTGCCGTATATTGGCAATAACGCGGCGACTGTTGTTGTCCAAGTGGTCAATCGTTTCGGGCTTATCGGCGTAGACTAGCGACTTCATATATCCCCACAGAAAATAGTTCAGCTGCGTTAAATCGCACGATCTGGGAGGATAATTCACGGGTCCGAAACGTGAAAATATGCGGTTACCAAACGTTTCCTTCAATAAATCAATTGTGGCACGAGCTGTGTGACATGTTGCGCAGTCTTGTTGAAACCACAGCTCCTGCACATCATGGTTGTTAAATTGATGAACGAAAAATTTAGTAATCACGGCTCTTTAGCGGTCACCATTGACTGTACCGTTCTGACCAGCATCGTTTTTAAAGAAGTACGGAGCAATGATTTCACCAGCCCATAAAGCACACCAAACAGTCAGTTCTTTGATTCCATGATTCCAAATCCGTCAACCAAATTTTGAAAAATAAATTTTTAAAATGAGATTTGAGAAAAAGAATTATTATTTAGTGCAATTTTAAAGTTAGCTTATATTTGAAAAGCAATTTAAACAAAGTTGATGTAATAATTTTAACGTTTTTTGCCAATATTAAAAGAGTAAAGTTCAAAGTTTTCATTGTGACTCTTAAATAAATTTAAGCTGGTCTGCTGCATGGCCTAGGCGTGTTACTTTTAAAAATGCAATATTTAATAATTTTTTTGATAGAGTATTTTTCAAATGCAATTTTTTCCTAAAATAACCATTTTTTACAGTTAAATAACTCATTATACAAAAAAAAAGGTTTATATATCTACCGTCGCACAGTGGAACATATCGAAAATGTTGTTGTAATATCGAGCTTAAGTTTTGATTTTGAACCTTCCAGACTCCCCGGGGGCGGCCATATAACCACCCACTTTTTGCATATACAATTTTGAGTGCTCACCATCCGATTTCTAATCGATTTTTAAAAAATTAACACATTTTTGATCTGCTAGTAAAGACTAACAAAAAATATGCTTACATGTGTTTGCTATCTCTAATAGTTCCCGATATATTCCCATTTGAAAATTTTACAGTTTTTTGTGAATAGCCGGAAGAAATCGGGGCCAATTTCTTTTTTAAAATATTGGCTATTTAAATAAATAAATTCTTGGTTAAATAAAAAAAACTAATGCAATATCTTGTTCCACTCAAAAACTACATTCGTTTAAAGTAAAAATAAAAATAATAAATTTTTTGTGGTCTTTTCCCCAAAAGACAGCAACAGTCTTTTACCTCCTGATAAATATTTTCTTTTTGAACATATAAAGTGTGCATACTATTCTGAAATGTCGTTTTATATAAAAGTTAAAAACATTTTTTATTTGCATATAGTCTCTTCTTATGCAAATATTTCTCATTATAAGTCTTTGTTTTCATATCTTGCAACTTTGAAGACATTTTAAAAATGAATGCAAACACTCATAATATGAAATATAAGAAATATTTTCATAGGAGGTAACTTTTGAAGATTTCCTGTTTAGAAGTTGTAAACATATCATATCCCACCAAAAGATAACCGAGATTTGGTAAGCAGTAACTGCAATTGTATGCTTCCAAGAAAGAGATTAACCGTCTTGCATACAATAGAGCAATTGGGAAAGCATTTGCATTTATTTGAAGCAGGAAAAATTGCATACAATGAAGTAGTAAAGAATGCATACAACTAAGCATTAATGTTGACAATACACAAAAAAACGACTTTCATTTCATAAGAAGGCATGAAGGAAGCGCGTTTCGCCTATTGAAAAGAGACATACCAAGTGGGACAATCCGGAACAAAAATTGTTTTGTTTGAATTGTTTCGGAAGCGCTTAGTAATTCAGTAATGCCTTCCAGAACTGCTTCTGGGTAAGCACTATTTTTTGCTGCGATAAGTGCTTGGTATCGTTGGTAAGAAAATTATCTGTAGATTACAATATTTTTAAAAAGAATCGCATTTAAAACAAAAACTTAGGTAATCCTAATAGGAAGGTAAAAATTTCGGCTTTTGTTAAAATGAAAACTTTCACTACTCTTTTATTTATTAATAGACATAAGCCAATAATTGTTTGGCCTAAAAAATATTTTAAGTCAACAGTGTGAAATTTATGTCCGAATTTATGATATACTGTAAACAATCCTGCAATTCCCAAAAATAAAATAAAAACTTCGAAAAATGCGATTTTTTATATTTTTTGCTGCCATGTCTACATTTAAATTTTGAAAGAAACTTAACGCTTCCGCTACCTAATTGGAGGCGTGCACAATTTTTAACTGCGGGTTAAAGTTGATATTTGGCTTAAAAATGTGGAAACTTTAGAAGCGGCTGGGGAACGTATTTACAAATCAAACACTTTTTTAACACAACTCGCTTCTATATAAAAAAAAAACTTTTAGAATAGTATGGACACTTTTGTATATACTCAAAAAGAAAATATTTATCTTTTTTTTTATTAAAAGAGAAGCAACACTCAGGAAATTCTTATTATTAATTAATGTGTTGGTTTCTTTGGAAAGGGGATAGTAGAGAGATGAAAGGTGGTGAAAGATGAAGGGCTTCAAACATGGCAACACTGTAATTGCGCGAGTAGATACGTCTTAGAACAGTTGCTGCTCGCCACCTGATGTAGAGTTGGCGAATTTATTGCAGCTTTTTGTATCATAGCCGTGATTCATTATTTTACTTCGGTGGTGTTAAGTGCTATGGAAACACCGAAGGTGGGCGCTGCGATACATATAAGTGATAAAAAACTCATACATATTATTTTTCTAAATTGATGTTGTAGTCACCGGGAATCGAACCCGGAACCATCTGTGTAACACTCCAACGCGTTAACCATTACACCACAACGCCCTATTAAAAATATGCAACGCGCTTCAAACCAAATCGCCTTTTTCTTATTTTGTATCAAAGTGTATATTGTTTACATTGTTATCGGACTAAATTGCAAAAATCATGCGTTATTGAGGCAATTTTACTCTTTGTAGGTCATCATCTGATGATGTTGTTCAACTGATTAGTCACACATTTAAAATACTCCGTACCATTGCCTGGTGTAGGGTATACGTGAAAAAGGTTACTGGTACTAAAATGATAAATAAAATACAAAAAATAAAATCATAAAAAATACGTAACATATTTATTATATAGTTAATCAATTTAGTTTATTTATTATTTAAATGATTTTATTTGACAAACTTAAGTGAAATATGATATACAACACATAAACTTTTATATTAAGAAGTACGAGTGAAATCACTCAATGCAAAACTAAACAAAACTGTACATGTTTATATGTGCGCATTTTAAATGAGCAAATGATTTATATTTATTTATATAAATAAAAACGTCTCTAACATTTAAATCGTTTTTTTTTTATTTTATTGTATAAAGTTTAAACGAACGATAGAAATAGCGTGGGATATTTAATAAATAGTAAAAAAAATTAACAGAAGTTGTGAAAGGCGTGGTAGAGTATATTCTAAAAATCATAACTATATTGCAAATTTTCAATTTTCTGAATCAGACTGAGCAGTTTCTGGTATTGAACCTTCGTCAGTGACCCTGTTTTTTGAATAATGTAATACTTGTTATGTTTTTATTTGTTCGATTGCGTCTATATGAAATTTTCTGTGCAATCACTGACCGTGGTATAGATAAACTGATTTCTAATGCCACATGCACTCGCACTATACGTTAGACAGAGCGCTTTAGCCCACTGATCTATCGTCTGGTCGAGTTTTGTTGTGATTAAAACTAGTTTTATTCAATACACGGTGTTTTTGTTCTTGCATACATAATCTCAGAAGTACAACTCCAACAACACAACAGTTCTATTTTTAGAAACTTACCTCACTTTAATGTCAACTGTTTTCCCATATGTTGTAAGTGATGCCACATTTATGATATATTCTTTGTATATTCGATAGATGTCGCTTACGTAGATATGGAAGAGTTGCCAGAGAGCAAAGTTTGATTTTTGTTTGAAGTTGTTATAAATTCTACACACGAAATTATTGAGAAATTAATTTGATCAAAATTAATCCTTATGATAAAAATATAATATCATATTATGATATATATGGCTGAAATTATGACAATTAAAGGCAACATTATGATTATTATTAAATTACTACACTTAGGAAATTATGTTGGTAAAGACGACAGCAATTGTAGTCAAAAACAAATGAAATATTATTTAAAAAAAGGACGACTTAAATTTCATTAAATTCAACTAACATTGCTATTTGTTTTTTAATGTTAAAAAAATGACTAACAATTGTAGTAAAAATGAACCGCATGGTAGTAAAAAATAAACAAACATTTATTTATTTATTTTTATTTTTTTAAATAACAAAACACAACTGTAAAAAATGAATGTAAAATCATAAAACAGTCATTTGATGTGAGTTGTTTTTTTAAATGAACTACAAGGCTAGTTAAAAATATTATTTGTTCTACAAATGACTTACATTTACATTAAAAATAATGAAACTGTATTACAACCCAAACAACTACATATTTTTAAAGCAGAAGTTCCCTGAGTGTATAATTATAAAATATTCCCAACTACAATATGATGCTGTTAAACAACATTTTTGCTTAATGTGCATGAAAACCATTAAAAATCATAAAATTGCAAATAAAATTTATATTTTCCAAAATCCAAATATAACTGTGATTTATTATAAAACTTAATTGGAAAATTCTAAAATGTGACGTTTTAATGGACAAATTAAATTAATTTTACAAAGTATTTATTAACAGCTCACTTAAGCAAGTATGATTTTGTCTGTTGTGTGGAATGCCTCGGATTAAGTTAAGCCAATTATCGTTTTTTTTTGGGGATACCTAAAGATTGGGGTTATGCCTATGATATAATTGTATTGTCTATCATGAAAACGATCAAACTTTTTGAAAAGCAACAAATAAAATCTAATATGACAAAGATTCAGGACCTGAGGTAGAATAATAAATATATTAAAAAATAGAAAGTCCGAAAAAACAATTTTTGTGTTTTTAATACAAATCATCATAAGGAAAAATCTTCGAAATCGTATAATTTCAGATTTAAAAAATGAAAAATTTCAAATTAGTGGCACATATTTTTTTCTAGATTGACTTAATTAGAAAGCAATAATATGTGCAATTCAGTTTTATCGGATGCAGAAAAAGTTATAAAAAAAACCGAACAAATTTTCGCTTATAAAATTTTTCGCATTTTTCTGTGAAGCGTGAACATGTTTTGAGGAAAGCTTAACTGATATTTAATAAAATTTAAAAAAAAAAATTTATTGTAAATTTGTTTAATTTTAAGTGCATTTTTTTATATTTTTCATGCATATTATAGACGCCTTAAACTCATGAATTTCCTGTCCCTGGTTATAACTCACAATCAGCTTAGTTTTATTAACCGATCAAAACTTTATGCATGACCAACTTCAACATTTTTTGACACCTGTTGAAAATGACTTTAATGCCAATTCTTTCTCAATGTTGTAAGAATATTTAAGGAACGATAGACAGGTTTAGGTTGACTAACTATACTTAAAAGCTATGACGTGCACAGTTTCACGTCGAAACGTCTATTGCAATAGAATTGATGGCCATTGAAATGTCAAAAAATTAAAAAAATTACTTAAAACTGACAAGAGTTCTTTCATTAATTTTGTTTTTCTTTTGCTCAAAGTTTTTAACTTCCATACTTCCAAGCTAATACAAAATGGACTCACTAGACATTGGAGGTACATTCACTGGAAAATTAATTTCCATATCACTACTTGGTGAAAAGTTGTATGTTAGTTTACAAGTAAAATCAAAATTTTCCGATTTTTAAACTTTCGCAGATTTTTCCATACACTCAAAAAAAATCCGTAAAGTTGCCAAAAAAAAGTTGGTTGTGTCAGCAAAATTTTTACTGGGAGAATCCTGACAAAAAAATGGCTAATAAATGCAAAATTAGTAAATTCCGACAAATGTGTTGCTGACACTTTGTTCAAAGCAAATTAAATTCGACTTATTGAACCAACCAGTTTTTTTTTCTGAAGCTTTGTAGATTGAAAAAAACTAAAAAACTTACTATCAGATTTTTACTTTAGGTAATTTATTTTGCTAAAAGTTAAATATATTTTTATATGATTCCCAGCAAACAATCCGGTCCGTTTATGTGCCGTTTTCGATACAGCATATACGGATCCGAAGTCCGTTTACGTACCGTTTTCCGGATCAGTATACGGACCGGAAAACGGAATAAAAGGAACATCGAATACGGATTCGAAACAGTATAAAGCACGCTAAAACGGATCGTTTTCGTACCGTCATGCTGTACATAAAACGGAGTGTCCGAATTGAGTGTACGTTCAAAACGTACCGTAAACTGTCCGTCATTTATTTTAAAAACGGAGTGGACTCCGTTTTTAATATACCGAATACGGTGCGAATATGGTCCGTATTCTTACCGTTTTTTTTTAAATGGTCCATTTTTATTTTTTTTATTTATTTTTTCTAAATGATTTCTTCTTTTTTTAATTTTAAACAAAAGTTTGGTTTTATTTTTTAATTTTTTCATTTATAAAGATATTAACAAAAATTGTTTTTTAACAATTACATTATTAAAAAACAATATGAAACCACATAAAAATTCAATAAAAATCAATAAAAGTATGTGGTTTTAACATTTTGATTTTTTTTTTCATTTTATCTCTGGTGTTGTTTAAAATCTCTGGTGTTGTTTAAAATCATCATTAAAATTTTCATGAGATCTGCATATCTATATTTAATTGCAAAAACATCTGAAATACAAGTATATGTTAAAAAAGTGGTACATTTAAAAATAACCAAAAAAAAATTACCACTAAAAATCTAAAAAACGTTTTCAGCCATTTTTTATTTTATGCAGCCGTACTCGAGTTATGGAGTGACAATCAAAATGTACCCTTATTTTTATATATGTATATAGATATAGATATATAGATAGATAGATGAAAATGACTAATGTTCAGAAAAATCACTACATCTGGACCAAACGAAAATATTTTAAACAATTTTTTTTTTTTTGTAAACCGTCCTCATTGCATGTTCTACAAAACGTATTCAGCCATTTTTTTATTTTATGCAGTCGTTCTCGAGTTATGGAGTGACAATCAAAATGTACACTTCTTTTTATATATATGGATAGATATATAGATAGATGAAAATGACTAATGTTCAGAAAAATCACCACATCTGGACCAAACGAAAATATTTTTAAAGAATTTTTTTTTTTAACCATCCTCATTGCATGTTCTACAAAACGTATTCAGCCATTTTTATTTTCTGCTGCCGTCCTCGAGTTATGGAGTGACAATCAAAATGTACACTTCTTTTTATATATATAGATTTTATTAATATTTAATTTTATTAATAAATAAAACTGTTTGATTTTTTTTAAACAAAACACACTCCGGTAATACCGGAAGAAAAACTATAACGGTTGTAACGGAGTTTTAACTGATGAAAATCGGTTAACTTTTTTAACTTTTTCGATATAGCCAAAAGGACAGCTCAGTGAGGTATTTTTTATGTCCTAAGAAATGATATTCTACACATTTCAAAATAAAATACCATATTTGTTTTGGTGCAATAATAAAAAAACAAACAAACATATTCTCTATATAAATTTATTCCATGTATATTGTTAAATTTTTTGTGGGACTAAAAAAAGATTTTCTGTAGACCGAAAAGTAAGTATCCCCATATGTGGGCGTCAAGAAGATAATTTACGACTCCTGTTAATAAGAAACGAACATAAAAAGGCTCTTTAGCCTTTCCGAAGAGCTTTTTTCTGCGGTATAAATGTCGTCATTTACAATTTTACCAACCTTTTAAAATGTGTACCTACAAACATGTTTAGATAATAATATTTCTATTTTGGTCCATGGAACATTAATTCCTTACAGAATAGAAGTTTAGCGTATTTCATAACATAATTTATGATTTCTTCAGCAATTACATTCGGGCTAAATAATGATATATGGAGCAATTTTTTTCCAGAAATAACATCTAATTCTTTTTTGTTATTGGTGACCTGTTTGACCTTATTTACATTATTCATATTGTTCTCTTCAAGACACAGACTTCTTTTTTTTATACGATTATAAGCAGTATTCTTCAAAGGGAAATCACTTTCAGATTTAGAAGTCACAGCATAACCAGCAGCATTGTTTACTGGGATGCCACTTTCAGAGTTTGTAGCAGCAGCATAACTTACTAAATTGTCTCCAGAAAAACAGAGTCTCTCTCTCTTCTTATTCGTTTACTAAGAGAACTCAAAACCAACTCCATTACCGTCATTTAGTTCAATACACACCGAAAACAGTTTTGTAGTTGCACTATTATTAAACTTTTGTACTATTGTAACAACCGACATTTATTTACAAATTTCGAATTTTTATTGTAAAAATTGAACATTTTATGTTTATGGACTATAATATTCTATAAATAGATTCACATGCATTTGACAAAATTTATTTTATTAATTAATGTTTTTTTTTTTTTTTTATTTCAGCCTTGAATATTTTTTAGTTTCAAACTGAAATATTTGTTTTAAAATAGATTTGTATATACAACATAAATTCGGTTGCTAATCTCAATATCTTATTAGAATTACAAAAACTATACAAATATTTTATAGTATTTTAAAATTATTTTATTAATAAAAAATTCTTATGCCGCGAACTGGGTTCGAATCGGCATCCTAATTCTTGTCAGGCAATAACTTTATCACTGGTCTAAATTCTATTTGAATTTGTATTTTCCAATTTCAACCTTGCATGTTTATTTGTTTGATTAGAGTTACCAAAACTGTAAAATTTTTTTATTTTATTGTTAGTAACGTCATGATGCTTATTAGGAAAAGACCCTAACCACGTGCTTGATTACTGAGAAGACAAGAATGGAGCAAAATTGATGATTAATAGGTTTTTTGTTAAAGTTCTGCCTATTATGGAGGCTCTAGCTTTTCTAAAACCTCGGGTTCTGATGAGATCTTTAGCCAGATCGAAATACTAGTATGACCTAGCTAATATGTTGGACTTTTACACAGAAGGTCCCGGCTTCGATCCCCGGTGCCGGCAACATCAAAATAATATGTATGAGTTTTTTCTATCCCTCATACGTATCGCAATGTCCACCTTCGGTGTTCCCATATCTGAAGCCCTTCATCTTTCCCCACCTTTCATCTCTATACTATCCCTTTCCAAAGAAAGCAACACACTAAATATAGGAAGTATTTCCAGAGTGTTGAATCTCTTTAAAAAAAAAAAAAAAAAAATACGGAGGTTGACAGCTCGTTATAAATTGGAAAAAAAAAATATCTTATTCCGCGAACTGTAGTCGAACCAAAGACCTTCTGGTTGTCAGGCAATTACTCTAGCCAACAACCAATTTGTATTTTCAAATTTCCAGCTCGAAAATAGTTTTTTCTTTAAAGTATAAATATGTCTTTCAAGTTTAAATAATGTCTAAAAATAGATTTGTTTGTACAACAGAAATTGGGTTGATAATCTTAATATTTGTTTAGAGTTATTAAAACTATTCAAAAACTTTATATTATTTTAAAATTGGTACCGAAAACTTATATTTTAGATAGATTGGTAGTTTTTTTGCAGGCGAAACTAATATTCGATTTTAACTGAAGATATTTCATTCAAGGCATAAAATCTCCGAAAAAGTGATTGTTGGTATTAAAGGTAATGTAGATTATAATACTTTTTTAATATTGATTAGGAAAACAAATATTTTGAACGATGTGACTGTGTTTTGGTTAATTTTATATATTTTCTGTTTACAATACATTTATTTTAATTATTCTGATGATGAATTTAAAGTCCTTGCAATTAAAATTATTGAATAGCGATTAAATTTTGTTGGTTACAAAGGAATTTCAACTAATTTATTCATTTTTAGCAGCAGCAACAACAACGTTAGACGTATTATAACTAGCAGTAATCCTTGAAAAAGAACCACTTAAAGGCGAATGACCAAATTGTTGTAAACTAAGCCTCCCTAGTTAAAAAAGATCCAAGTCTCCCTAGTGAAAAGGTTTTTCACGTTCCTCAATTGTGAAAAGTTTTCTTATACTAATATTATTTAAATATGAATATAAATGAATCTAAATAATCTAATTGTGTGACCTTGTGTCAATATAAAAAACGTACTGCTGACGTTTGTAGTTTTACGAAAACAGGACAAGATATTAGCAACATAAAGCGATTTATAAAAACAGGAAAACCTGGTAATTCGGACCAGTTTTTAAATAGGTGAAATATATGACAACTCTAACTCTAACTGTAGAATATTAACCGTTAAATTTGATATTTTGAAATATATCCTCTAAGCACAAATAATTAATATCTATGGATACAAGCGGAAAGAACGTCCCATTTTCGGCAAGCTCAAGCCGCAGCAAATAAACTAAGAGTGCCACCGCTTTATTAACATCTGTTCATCACAGCTGTAAGGATGTTTAAGGAGTTCGAATGATCGAATTATGACGACTGTAGTTTTTTTGTATAATTAGCAAAAAAAAAAAAAATTCATTCTCGAAAACTATTAGAGATATCGGCCACAACCAAATTTTTTATGACAAGTCCACAGTAATAAAACACACATATTAGAGTTCATCAGAAAAGTAAAAGGTTTCTTTGTTTTTGTGATCTCATTACTTTTAAAAATGTTTTGCCATTAATAAAAAACTGGCGTTATTATTTTTTAATTCCAACTCTTTCTACATGCGCGGCCGACAAAAATGCTGATTTAGAGTCCCTTTTCCTGCATTTATATGAAGTTTTAATTCATTTGGAAACGTATAAAGTACTTTTTTAATACACACAAACAAAAAGCATTTTTAGCTGAGAAAAATGGTGCAAAAGTTTTCGCTTTATGGTAACCCAGTTGAAAGTTATTAAGTTTTCAAAATGTTTTTTTGGCGGAGAACAATATCCTATTTTTGCTCTGTAGTTATTTGGCCCCTAAATTAGCGTTTTGTCCACCACGCGCATGCGGAATGAGTTAAATTTTAAATAAATAATAAATAATTTAAATAATACAAAAACCGTAAAAAAGTGGTGATATCCAAAAAACCAAATTATTGTCACCACCTTTAATATATATAGAATCCGATGCTTAAAGAAAATGCTACTGACATTAAAATTGTCCACTTTTTGGTAGAACTCCAAAATTTTCAACTTTGGAACTCTATAACTCAAAAACTATGTGAAATATAATCAACATAGGTTGATTATAATGATAATAATGATAACAGCCCTGTTAGGATTATCTGTTAAAATGGTGTAACACTAAAATTTCTGCTTTTTGGTAATATCTCATTAATTTGAGGTGATCTTAAAAATCAGTGTCATATTCGGCTACAACAAATTGGCTGTTGATCTTTGTTAAAAAAAGTTTAGGATAATTTAAGAACCGAATTTCATTTTCGATTTATATTTAGTGAGACATTTCTTCATACAAATCCACATCAAATTTCGCATCGGTTAATGCATCAGTGTATGAAAGGCAAAAAATTAGATTATGTAAAAACTAATTTTTAAGTTTTTTATTTTATTTACCATTTTGTATAATTATTTATTTGACAAGGGTTATAACTTTTTGCAATTATTGCAAATATACAAAATGACATGGCATAGCAGTATAGGCCTTTTATAAATTGGCCTCGGGTGCGGAAGGTTTTTGTTTCGAAGTGACGTAAAAAACGGTATTTATCAGAACAATAATGTGGTGTTGCCCTGAAATTTTTTTGCAACAAAAATGTTATAACTCTAGTGAATACAAACTCTTCTTTCCATCCTTATAATATGCTGACAATTTTTCTATTTCATTCATATAATAAGAAACTTTTTAGAGGGGGTTGTAAGTGCATTTACGACATTTTGATAAGCACTTATTTTAATTTTATCATTCATATACAAGAATACATATACTAAATGCATAAATATAATTTTAAATTATGGCAGCATTAACAATTCCCATATGAGATGAATACAGTAAAACTTATTTAAGACGAACTCGTGTAATACTAATTATGGGTTAGTACGCACGAGCTTCCAGTAAAAAACACCTGGTAATAGGTCCTCTCTTAAGACGATCCCTCGGAATAAACGAAATGTTTATGGCAGTCGCTCTGGGGTTTTACTGTAGATGAATTACTATCACTACATGCATGCAACAGTCAACTTCTACTTTGTCATTAGTGTACTTATGTAGCTAAGGAAATTGTAGTGTTGTCATATAATATTATACACAAACAGACATACTAAATACTACAGCGAGTATGAGTTGTAGTAATATTATGCATACAATATGCATAAACATTCCATACATTTCTAACATTCATTCATTTTCATGTAAAGTATGTATTTAATGACCTTTAGTATGAGTATGAGAATTTGCATATAGTGTTTCCAAGCCAACTGCTACAGGAAAAACTAAGAGACGAAATGGAAAAAATTTTCGTTAAATATAGTTCGTTACATAAATTCAATATTATCTTATTAAACTCATAGACGTGTAAGCAATTTTATAATATGTATTATTTATTGCTCGTACGCCTACGTAGCTTAAACATAAAATATTTTGATATATTTATCAAGGACAATATTTGGACAATATTTTCTCCAAAACGATTCCGAATTACACAATGAAAATTTTTACATCAATAAATACATCTTACCTTTTTCATAAATAAAAAATTAAACAAAATTTTGGCCGGTTTTTAAATAAATTGAGTTCAATATTGAACTAAAAATTCGGAACCAGTTCTGAATTAAAAAAAATACAATTCATCTTGAATTATCAGGTTTTGCAGATCACAATTAAATGTTACTATTACAAATAGAAAACACTAATTGGTAATAAATGTAAGAGAAGATGAAAAAATACTTGTGGGGGATCAACGCTAGTGGGAGTGCAGCACTTTCGACATAAGCGAGTAGGTCATCTTCAGCATCATTCTAATCAACCACCTACAAGAAACTCAAAGTTCTGACCAGGTACATATATCAACCAACCACAGAAAATCGGTGATTACCCGAACACCATGTGTTATTTTTGTTCTTTCTTTTAAGTTTAGCCAACCGCTTTAAATTTTAAAACTTTTATTTGGCAGATTTGCCAGATTTGAAGCTGTTGCCTAAGCTTGTAAGAAAAGACGAAAATAAATCACGTTGTTTGGGCAATCAATTAACACCACTGATTTTCTGTGGTTGGGTGATATATACACCTGATCAAATATTGAGTTTCTTGTCGGTGGTGTATGAGAATCAGGCTGAAGACGACCTAGTCGCTCAGGTCGATAGTAAGACACTCCTCTAGCTCTGATCGCCACAAGTTTTGTTTCATCCTCTTTTACATTTATTAACAATTAGTGTCTTTTATTTTTAATAGTAACATTTTAGTTATGATTTCAAACCTAACAATTCAAAATGAAATGCAATTCTAAAATATCCACAATACATACACAATTGTCGAACCGAACATACAGGTACCATCCAATGCAAAATCTAATAGAAAAGCAATCAATTAAAATATGTTCTGTTTAAATAAGAGGGCGGCTCAATAAGTCCGTGACTTTTTGAATGAAACACAGTTTTTTTTTTTGTAAAAAAAAAAAAAATATTTTTCAACATAATCTCCTTTTAGCTCAATACACTTAGTCCAACGTTTTTCCAGTTTTTGTATCCCTTCCAAGAAAATTGAATTTTTCGATTTTTCGAAATAGGCATTTCTTGGCCATATGGGTTTTTTTTTTCTTTTTAATCATCGTTAAATCGGTCCAATAAGTTGGCATAATATTCGCCGTTTATTGTTTTTCCCTTTTGAAGATAATCGATGTGGATTATCCCTCGTTCATCCCAAAAGCTGTTGCCATCACCTTATTGGCCATGATTACGTTTATGGTCATTTGAGGGTAAACGCGGTAACCATCTTGCAGACAGCTTCTTAAACCCAACTAATCATTTAAAATCGAAACCACACTGTCATATGAAATGCCTATGGCATCAACAATCTCACTCACTTTTATTCTTCGATCGGCCAAAATCATATCGTATTGACCTCAATTGGCCGTCCAGAACGTTCAGCGTCATTTGTACTTGCGCGACCACAACGAAAGTCAGTAGACAACCTTTTTTCCATTGAAATCGAAATCCCATAGTATTTATCAAGCTTTTTCTTGGTTTGGTTTTTTTTTTCGCAAAAAATAATGCTTAATGAGCACTCGAACAGCTTTTGAACAGCTGTTAAACGCAAAGTAAATGACGGAACTTGCTCAAGATTTGATAGTAGTACTTGATGGGAGCAGTATTGCATTTCACATAACTATGAGGGACGTTCGAAAAGTCATGGACTTATTGATACGCCCTCGTAATAATATTTTTGGTTCCAACTTCGCTTTGGCCGAATACGGTACAGTGTCGGGAGTTTTTTTTAAGTCATCAGAATAAAATCCAGAAAATTATTCCAAGCAAAAGAAAAGTATTTTTCCTCTTCCTCTCGTACTTGCATTTGGAGTAATTTTTTGCGAATTGTTTCCTTAGAAACGAAAAATTTTCTGGCCAACTGACGGTTTGATGAGCCCAATTTGATTAACCCATTAATGCCCAGACGTTTTTTTTTAATTTAGAGGCAACATTTTTGTCCACTCTCACTTTTTTCAGAGCATGCTAAATTGTAACACCTCTGCTGGCAACTTAAGTTGCCAATGGGCATTAATGGGTTAACCACCGATTTTTTTAATAAAATAATTTTTTGTAATAAATTGCTACCCGTTGTGCTCTATACTATTTATTCTTGTTTGGCAACAGATTAGTCATAATGGATCAGCTTTGTACTGGATAAAATACTGAATATTTATCAAATTAGTACGCAAAAAAAGGATTTTTTTTTCTAAATTTGGCAATAAAGTTTTTTGTAGACAATGGTAATAAGTAATTAAATAACGCATTTTAATTGTCTGTTCAAGACGTTGGCATCACTGCCAATTAAATTTATTAAATTTAATTTTAATTTTTTTAAACAACTGCGATGCCAACAAATTTAATTACCATTGATATCAAGCAATGCCAATTAAATTGTCTATTAATTGGTCCATTCAATTAACTAGTATGATATGATTGAATGCTTTTTTAAATATTTCTTACACCTTGACATTTCTATATATTTGTAAAGTGGGTAAAAAATATCCAGCGTATCTATAATGTGTCCTTAATAAGTCAATTTTCGTAATTTTAAAAACAGTGGAGTACTGATATAACACAATCACTGGAACTGGAAGATTTTGTTATAAGTGGGGTAAATATTTTTAAAAAATTATAAAACTTTCAAGATTTTTTCTAAATTCTCCTAATTTAAAATTTTTTTTTTTGCAACATTGAAACAATTCTTCCACTCAATTACATTCAATTAAATTTTACTAAAATATTTTCAAAGAAATCTGAAATTTTTAAGATTTGTAGCACATCATTATTTTTTTAATTCCAAATAGTTTTATGTGTTCGTTACACACAGAAATACAAGGTACCAACTGAAATGAAAAGTGTATTTAAATGGTAACAACTTCTAGTTAGTACAACGATATTTACACTACATTTCTGAATATTTTGTTTGATGCAGCCAAAATTCAGTTGAATTAACCAAACTTTGTTGTGAAAACTAATGTTAAATTTTTCCAACTGTCTGATTTTCGTAATAACCGAATTTGAGTCGTAGTAACGGAAGTTCAGTCGGAAAATAGCAAAATTTTTCTCTGCGTGTATAAACGCAAAAAGTTTATGGAAAAATGAATAAAATTTTCAACAAAATAGTTCGTTATATAAAATGGTTGTGTTGACCAATGTTCTTTGTAAACGTTTTTTTAAAATTTTTTTTTGTTCAGACATTTACATTTAATAATAAGAACAAAGTGCTTTAAAACCATTACACCAACATTTTTATTTTTTTACTAAACTGGCAAAAAAAAACGTCTTATCTCTTTTTAATATTTTTATTTGATTTTTATTTTTTAATTGCTGTTTGTGGATTATCTTTTTTTGTCAATTCATGATTACTAACCTTGTGTGACCGATGAAACAAATAGCGTACAAGACTGCGTACAACACTACGTATGATTATTATATTATTAATATAATAATACTCATACGCCTGGGTGTCCATATAGTTACACATTCAATATAATTTAGGCACGAAATCTCTTGATTTTTTTGTAATTTATTTCAAAGAAACTATATAAAAATATGATAGTGATATAAATATTTGATTAATAGCCATTACCTGGGCCCTATTCCACAAAACAACTTATCAACTTTTCACTTTGCACTTATCAAATTCCATTTTTTGGCAAAGTGATAAGTGTTTCTGTTCCACAATATTCTTTGCAAATCTCACTTTGCACTTAGCAAATTTTAGTACTCTTTGCAAAGACTTTGCGTTCTCTTGCAAAGTCTTTGCGTTCTCTTGCAAAGTCTTTGCGCTCTTCTGCAAGGTGAATGTGCAAAGTGTTCCACAAAGCATTTAATCATCTTTGCATTTCTGTCTTATCACTTTTCACTTTGCATTGCTAATTAGATGTTATTAAAATGAGCCGCCAAATAAAAATGGAAAAATAACTTGCAGTGTTAAATGTGATTAAAGAAAAAAAAGATATTTTATTTGCTAGTTTTCAAAACAATAAAGTAAGTATTTTTATATAAAATTATTGTAAATATTTAGAATATTTTTAAGTTTACATTTCATTTTGAAGGTTAATAAATTAGATAAATCTGATAAATTTGTCAAATCTTTGGCTTACAGCCGAATTCCGTAACACCCTTGAGTCATGAACGCTGCCTGGCCAACTTGCATTTACACTGTAAAATGTATAGTCTGGCCCGCATATCATCATTACGTTCAATGAGTGGTTTCCATGCCGGTCCACATATCCTTCCTCGTGTAATGTAGGCGCATCAATTTTAATGATTGTGCCATCCACGCAACCACACACACAAGGGAATCCACCCATCATAAAAAACTTTTCAGCAATATCACTGATGTCATCGGGCCACCGCACTGTGTTTTGGAATAAAACGTCTATTATAACGTCGACAACTCTGTGGATGGTTCTGCAAACTGTTGATTTTGCAACACCATGTATAGCTGCAACTCCATGGTACTGGCAACCAGTTCCGAGCCAATGCAAGCACAGTAGCAGTTGATTTTCAGCCGACAAAGCATGACTGCGCTGTGTATTGTGCTCTAATTTTTCTCCAATTTTATTTAAAATGAAATCAACTTGGATTCGATTTAAACGAAAGCACTCTTTAAAATTAAAGTTTTGTAGTCCCGAAAAATTAATTCGGTCTCTATAATTTATTGATATAACCGCGTCTTCACTATCGTCGAACAAAAACTCACGTCTTAACATTTTGAAAGCTTCACTAGTTATAACAATATGAATTTGCAAAGCGATCGTTTACCTTGCAAATTTTTGACAAACTTATCAAAATTTGCTTTGCAAAAATAGAATTTACAGTTTTTGTGGAACGAAACAGCATAATTATTTGAAAAGTCTTGCAAATTACACTTTTCAATATTAACTTTGCACTTTGCATAAGAGAACGTACGTGGAACAGAAATTTTAAATAGAATAGAAAAATTGCAAAAACTTTGCAAATTACACTTATCAATTTCAACTTATCACTTATCAAATTTCATAGTTCTGAGGAACAGTAAGTTTTGCAAATTGACGAAAAATTTGATAAGTGTAAAGTGAAAAGTTGATAAGTTGTTTTGTGGAATAGGGCCCTGGTGCTTTTAAGTTTATCTTTCTCCTTGGCATTTCTATACAAATAAGCAGATATATATTTCATTGTATGATATATCGGTCAAAATCAGACCTTAGATCTGCCGATTTAAATTATATTTTGCACACACAAACTGTATGTAGCCACTTAAAGATTGACGTTTTTAATTTTTCGAAATTCTAAAAAAAACATTGTTTTATTCGCAATTTTGGTTTTTTGAAAAATACAAAATATGCAAAAAGTGTGTTTAAGTTTCAAGATTTGTAGTTTCTTTAATATATATCGGCTCGTTGTTATTTAAAGTGCATTGGAATGGTACAATTAAAAAGCTTTACGATGAAAAGCTGTTAGTTAAACTTGTAAGAAAAGACGAAAATAACTCATAATGTTCGGGTAATCAATTAACATTGTTTTTTTATTAAGTTGGTTGACATATATCTGATCAACCCATAAGTTTCTTGTGGGTGGTACATTGGAATGAGACTGACGACCTAGTCGCTTAGGTCGAAATTGCGGCACTCCCCCTAGCGCAGATCTCCACAAAATATTTTCTTTTTCTTCATCTTCTCTTACATTTACTAACAACTATTGTTTTCCATTTGCAATAGTAACATTTATGTATGATCTCAAACCTCACAATTCAAAATTAAGTGTAATTTTGAATGATCAACAATACATATACTCACAATATTATTACGGAAAAAGTAACCTTAAATACCTACTAAATTAACGGTGTTCGCTATCGGTAACTTGTCGAAAAATGGTTAGTCTTCCAGCCAGATGTTATCGTTACTTACACATATGCCTTACCATAAATGCCGTTTCCATCGTGGTATTCTTGATAATAAGATTAGTATTTTTGATTTGTGTAGAAAGAAGGCAGCACTCAGGAAACAAATTTAGTTTTTTAGTAACCTTGTAGTTCATTTAAAAAAAACAAACCACATCGAATGCCTGTTTTATGATTTTACATCCATTTTTTACGGTCGATTTTAGTAATTTAAAAAAATAATTTTTTCATAACATCATTGTTAGTAATTTTTTTAACAGTAAAAACAAATGACAAATGTTAGTTGAATTTAATGCAATGTTAGTCGTCATTTCTTCAAGTGAAATTTTAATTTATTTTTGACTACAATTGCTGTCGTATTTACCTACACGATATCCATAGTGTACAGTTGAAGATTTCCCACTATGCGTTCACTTGGTTTCTCATAAATACGAACAGTTGAGCAGTGACGCTTTGGAAGCAGCTCGTATTTTGATATTTCGTACTTGGTGAAATACTGTGGTAAAGATCAATTCCACATCCGCATGCATTTGCATCCATTCCATGTCATTCGCATCAATAAAATGTTGTCGGTTGCCGGAGCTGATAGGCTTCAAACACGAATGCGTCGTGCTTTCGGATAACCACTAGGTACAGTTGCCAGAGTAAGCATTGGTCAGCCAAGCATGACCGTGCGTTCAGGTGATACATACAAGGCTCAAGTTATTTAAGCTCTTCACGAAATATGATCGTGCAAAATATGAAGAGTATCGTGCTGACAATCGTTTTGAATTATATAGTTACAATGTGAAGTTTAGATCTGAACATGGACCAATGGCTACATGGCCATAAGCCCAACGTGAAATATATGCATAATTATTTGGGATAGAGTTAATAAAAATAATTTTTTTTTTTTTATTTTTTTTTTATTAATTAATAATTATTAATTAATTACAAATTATATCTTATTGCCCTAACCGAGCACTAGCTACTATGGCTTTCGGCGCGTTGTAGCAAAAAAAGACCAATGCCTCTGATGGGAATCGAACCCACGACTCCCGCACTGATAAGCCAGCACGCTACCAAATAGCCTATCGGGGCGCACTAAAAATAATTTGGTAACATAAAAAGATTACATTTTATCAATAACTTCTTCTTTTCATAAAACAAAAAAAAAATACTACTTTCTTTCTGTAGATTCAACCCATTTTGATATTTATTTTCAAACATTTAAATAACCGATACAGATAGTAAAAACAACATTACATATTTAACTGACAAAACGTAAAAAAAAAACATTTTTTCTTGGTTTTTGAAATTTAAAAGATTTTTTTTTTTTTTGTAATTACAAAACAGAACATACGCAAGACTATGTATGTATTTGATTGTATGTTTTTTATGTATTGGTATGTTTAAATTTCTTGTAAATTCAATTGAAATAATTTTGTATTTAAACAAACTCATTTTGCAACAAATTTTATAGGAATTGTTGGACATTTTTTTTTTTGTTTTTTGAAAGAGAAAAATTTAACTGCCATAATTTTACAAGTACCCAGCGAAACCACACATTTCCAAATCATGGGTAAAGTAATGTATCGCCATATGGCTCCATGCATTACTATACACGTTACTTCACAGATGAATTTTACACGCGATGAACCCTAAAGTAATGGGTGAACTCATTACCTTGTAGGGGTAAAGCACCTGGTAATTTATATGGTTACATGGTGGGAAACAAAAATGCATACAACATTTTTTTTACATATATTTTTTTAATTAAATAAATAATTTTTTTTTATTAAATAAATAACGTGGTCATGCTGGGATTCCAACCTTATGTCTCTGGTATTTAACAATTAGTTAGGCGAGGACACTACCAACTGAGCTATCGATGCATATAATATTCTATTGCTTAAAATGTAAATGAGTTGTTGTGCTTCGTGGTTTCGTTCGTGATATCAAAAATATACACCTTACCCTCATGCTTACAAAAAAACAAAAAGTAATGTATCTATAAATAGATTTTCAAAAATATATATTAATAATTACTTTACGTTTATAATTCATGCATTATGTAATTAATGATCGGTAAGTCATTATTTTATGTTTTGAAGATGTACCGATAACTTCAAAAAAATATTTCTATGGATTTCAATTGATACTTCATTTGAAAACAAAACTTTTGTAAAACTTTATAAAAAACTTGAATCAATAACAGAAAATATATTGTGAGTCTACAAAATTACTATTTTTTATACATGGCTTAGCTATCCATGTTCGAAATACCGTAACAATATAACAGTTTAATCTCTACAACTTTTTGAGATATCTAAAATAATTTGTAGAGGTGTTCAAAAAAATGAAAGTGAGTTCTAAAGTCAACGCATGGGCTAGCTTGGTTCCTTTGTACATAAAAACGTTTAATATGAAGTTTGGTGCCGATCGGACAAAGAAAAGTCGAGGCGGAAATCGATTGAAAATTGACAGTGTAATATCGAAGCAGTTTTTGTGCCATATTATAAATTAATCGAGATGAAGCCACAAAAACGTTTTCAAAAAGATATAAAAATCTTAAATCGGTGAAGAATTAGCCCAGTAATAAATAATGCCCCAGACCACTAATGTGCCAAATACCACTTGATCACAAATTTCGAGCCCACATTCTAAACGTTTTCGAAATTAATTACCGATATATTTTTTTTTTACTTAGTGGACTTATTAACTGTGAGATATGAAATATATTATACTTTGGATGTCGTTAACCTGTCCTAAGGTGACGTCAAAAACCGAAAATATTTTTAGGGTATTTTTCAAATCTCCAAAATCAAATTTTAAAAAATTTTGTTCAACAAAAATGGAAAAAAATAATTTTGCACACTATGGTTTTATTAAGCATAAAATTCTAAATTAAACTACCAAAAATTAGACATATCCCCCCGTTAATTTAGTTAGGGCACCTATTTAAATTCGGCGGATTTCGAAGAAAATGGCTTTTTTTGCACAAAATTTAATATAAGGGTAAAATTTTTCTACTTTTAACAAGTACCATTTAATGCTACTTGGGGTTTGATAACACAAGCTACAAGAAATATATTCTGAAAATTTTGTCAAAATCGAATCACTTCAAAGGTCAAAACACAAGGTCAAAGGTCAATTTTTTGGAAATTTTGAAGATTTCATGAAATTGATAACGAAAAATCGTGTGGTATCTTCGTATTCTGATGAAAGTTGACTAAATTTTTTTTCGTAGTTTGTATTTGTTATTTAAAAAGAAAAAACCTAAATTAACCCTTTTGTGCACTTGGGGCCAAAAATGTCCCAATATTTTTTAACATTAAAAAACGTAGTTTCTTTTAAATATCTGCATAATAAAGGTAAAATTTTTGAATTATAAAGAAACAAATACAGATTTACTTACTTAGAAATCGAAATATACCCTGTTATGCACTTTGGACCAAAAATTACTCAGTATTTTGTAACATTAATTTAAGTTTAATTTTTAATTTAAAAACATAGTTATATAAATTCTTTTATATTTCCTAAAAAATATTTATTTTTTATTTACATATACAAAAAAGTTAATAAGTGTTTATGAAATAATAAACAATTTAAAAAACTTTATATTTCTTCTATCAGAGTGTACCACATGAAGACTTCAATTGTACGTAAAGTAAGTAAATCTGTATTTTTTTCTTTATAATTGAAAAATTGTACCTTTATTATGCAGATATTTAAAAGAAACTACGTTTTTTAATGTTAAAAAATATTGGGACATTTTTGGCCCCAAGTGCACAAAAGAGTTAATTTAGGTTTTTTTCTTTTTAAATAACAAATACCAAATACGAAAAATAATATATTCAACTTTCATCAAAATACGAAGATACCACACGAGTTTTCCTTATCAATTTCATGAAATCTTCAAAATTTCCGAAAAATTGACCTTTGACCTTGTGTTTTGACCTTTGGAGTGATTCGATTTTGACAAAATTTTCAGAATATATTTCTTGTAGCTTGTGTTATCAAACCCCAAATAGCATTAAATGGTACTTGTTAAAAGTAGAAAAATGTTACCCTTATGTTAAATTTTGTGCAAAAAAAGCCATTTTCCTCGAAATCCGCCGAATTTAAATAGGTGCCCTAACTAAATTAACCGGGGGATATGTCTAATTTTTGGTAGTTTAATTTAGAATTTTATGCTTAATAAAACCCTAGTGTGCAAAATTATTTTTTTCCATTTTTGTTAAACAAAATTTTTAAAAATTTGATTTTGGAGATTTGAAAAATACCCTAAAAATATTTTTGGTTTTTGACGTCACCTTAGGACAGGTTAACGACATCCAAAAAATAATATATTTCATATTTCACAGTTAATGAGTCTACTAAGTAAAAAAAATATTTCTTTAATTAATTTCGAAAATGTTTAGAATGTGGGGTCGAAATTTGTGATCAAGTGGTATTTGGCACATTAGTGGTCTGGGGAATTATTTATTACTGGGCTAATTCTTCACCGATTTTGGATTTTTATATCTTTTTGAAAACGCTTTTGTGTCTTCATCTCGATTAATTTATAATATGGCACAAAATCTGCTTCGATATTACTTCTTTTTTTAAAAAGGCAAAAAAATCATTTTTTTCCCATACAAAACACACTGTCAATTTTCAATCGATTTCCGCCTCGACTTTTCTTTGTCCGATCGGCACCAAACTTCATATTAAATGTTTTTATGTACAAAGGAACCAAGCTAGCCCATGCGTTGACTTTAGAACTCAATTTGAAAAACGGCCATACAAAGTTGAACACCTCTAATGTCCCCATGTATGTTGAATAATTTTGCTAATAAAAAACGTAAAAAAAAAAATATTTTCAGAATAACACACAAGTTTTCAGATATCTCAAAAAGTAGTAGATATTAAACCTTGAAATTTTTAGAGTGTTCATAACACGTGATAAGCTATTTGTAAAATAAATATAAAAAAAATAAAAATTAATCAAATAAAATACATTTACATATTTTAATATTAAAAGTTAATTTTGATTTTTTTTTATAAAAAGAAAAATTTTAAAAACGTTTAAAATTTTTTAAAAAAATTTCTAAACCCCCGTTTATATACCACAATTTTAAATGTTTTATAGCACAAATATCAACAAAAAAAAAAAACAATAATGGAAATGTTGCAGATTTTGACGATTTATTACTAACATAAAATATATATTTTTATATTTATTTTTAATATGCTAATAAATAAGAAAGAATAAATAAACCAAGTTTATTTCAATTTTGCCGGCGATTCGTCGAATTTTTAAGTTTAAAAAATCGGCCATGAGGAGTCGATTTCAATTTTAGTCTGCTATTCTGCTAATCTGAATTTTTTCAAATTTGTTTAAAAATGTGAGATGTTGGAAAAATTTGTCAAAAAAGTCCAGTTTACAAACTATGCCATAGTCCGATAATTTCAAATCAAACATCAATTTCAAATCTATTCTCTTAGTTCGATAGTATATTAAGCTTTCCTATTCCAAAAGGATGCAAAAATATAACAATGTCATTTATTCTTAAAATATATCTATTTTAAAATATATCAATTTGTAGTAAACAATACTTAAAACATCAAACTGGAATATGAATGAGATGAAAAAAATGCGAATACCTAAAAAATATATGATTTTTATAAAAATAACATCTTAACCATATAACTATTTTATACAAAACTTTGATTTTGAAGTAATTTAGTTCTGATTTATTTATTTATTAAAAAAAATATTTATCGATTAAAAAATAAATATATAAAATTCAAAATCATTATTGAGCTCAATGGAATTTCACACTCTGTATGGGAGTAATATGCCACTTCAACTCAACTCACTGACTTAAAATTTTCCAAATCAAACCGCTGAAATTTAGTAATTGAAATTTTAAATATCCTTAAGAGAAAAAAAGCCTCGCACCTGAAACCTAAAATTCAAAATATGTGTTCCTTAAACTATTAACTAATTTAGTAATAAAGGTAGTTTTTGGAGTGTTTGCCAGCAAAGTGGTATATGTGGAATTTCCAAAAAAAAAACATCAGAAATTAATTGCATAGGCCAGTTTTAATAGATATTAAAGGAATTTGTTCCATGGAGTATAAGCTTTTTACAATATCCAATAAAAACGTGATACAAATTTAGGTTGTAAAGTATAAAATCTTAAAATAAACAGTCTGTCGAAACAAAATATATAAACAGTCTGTTTTAACTGCTTTTGTAGTCATTGTTCTATGAGAAAAAGAGAAACGAATAATTTAGACAGTCATTTCAAAAATAACTCATCAAAAATACCGGCGTACAGTAACAGTTGTTTTGAGTAGTTAATTAAGTATTTCAATAAATAACTACCAAGACAGTAATTTTGCAGTAAACAGATAATTTTTGGTAATTATTTAAAAATAGAAGATAATGTCGAGTTCTTAAGAATTCTCATTTAGTTTATATTTGTTATTATTGATATATTCATAGTTTGCACAAAATAGAGAATAAGCATAATACAAAGGGTAATGTAAAGCAAAACCTTCACGGAAAAAATAATGAACAAAATTGCCAAGGAAAAAGAAAACTGACAAATCAATCTCAATTACACTTCTCAACAATTTTCCACTTTTTACAGAACTTGTAGTTCTAGTACAAATTGATTGTTCATTGGCAGTTTTTGAAATATCTCGGTTTTTATATTTACACCATTCTCCCCATTCTTTCGTATATTTTGCATCATTTTTCGAAATTTAACCTAGGAATTATGATTCAAGAATATAAATCTACACAAAATTATCTTTCATTTGAGTAAATTCATGTCGCTGTTTGTTTCTAAATATTTAAAGCATGTGTCTCATTCCATATAAAGAGATCAAAAACTATTCACTGTTGGTGGGGGAGGGAAGTGTAAGATATGACACCGTTTCAAAAAATATAAATTTATTTAATGCAAGGTATTGAGATGAAGAACAAACATGTATAATCGGATCTTTGTTTGGTAAAGCGGTTCAAAATATATCGATGAAAATAGTTCACATTTTCTCCTGATAAATCTAAAGGGCCCTTCTGCGCTTTCCCTCCCAGCGTTACCTGGGGAAAACTATTATCTAACGAATGAACTTTGATTTTTGGATTTCAGATGACCCAGTAACAAGTTATGAAGTGGACCCGCAATTCTACTTTTTTTTGAGAAACGTCCGAATAATTTCTGCCATTGCCGTGTTTTTTAATATTTCTTCGTGAAAATTTTATACAACATTCTTCAAATGTCATGCTTTAATGTCCCATTAGTTTTAATAAAGATATTTCAACTGTGTCGTCACAACAAATTCACAAAAAATTACTTTTTTCTTACGTATTAACCTTATTTTTATCCCACCTTCTAACAATTAAACGTTTCTGTGCCATACTCTTTTTTATCAGAATTTTACCATAGGTTTAAAGTATTTCCTGATTTGTTGTTAATTTAATTGTTATGTTCTATTCGTAATACCCAGGAGAATTAATCAATATATTAGGGAGTCCCGAATAAAAACATTTGGCATGTCACTCAATTGATGCGTATTAAAGAGCTAAATATTGGTAAAATAAGTAAACAATTTGGAATCGGATCTTCATCTCTCTACCAGTGATTGAATTTACCAATTGTAGAACATTTTGACCAAAAAAAAGCTTAGATTTTTTTCGAAACTATGTTTTAAACATGTCTATGTCGGTAGCAACATTTCTCTTTTGGAAAGTTCATCATTTATGTATTTTTTTTTTTTTTTTATTTTATTTTATTAATTAATAATCATATAATTACAAATTATATACTATTACCCTAACCGAGCACTAGCTACTATGACCTTCGGCGCGTTGTAGCGAAAACAGACCAGTGCCTCTGGTGGGAATCGAACCCACGACCCCCGCAGTGATAAGCCAGCACGCTACCAACTAGCCTACCGGCGCGCACTTTATGTATTTAATTATATTAAGTTGTTTGCAAATTTAGTGCATTTTTCTATGTGCTCTGGAAAAAAATTTGTGAAAAAATTTTAATTAATGCAATTTACATGTGTATTCGGTTTCTAGTTGATGTAAAGATGAATATGTAACTTAGGAGAAAAAATGTATTAAAGTCCTTAAAAAAATATGTTGATGCCTTTTCGATGTTAGTAGTATTAAGCTCATTAAAATCTTTTATTTGATGTACATTTTGGAAGTAAGAAGTTTCATAGCGAACCGATCAGCCAGTAAGAAATGGCTGAATTATTACCAATACATATGTGAAACAACATACCCCAGAAATATAACGTCTTGGCATGTCATATGAAACATGAATGGACCACACTACGTATGAGTAATACAAATTTATTAATACTAACACTCATACGTTAAGGTTGATATTTATTTTTACAACTTCTTTTCACCAATATTGTAAATATTTGAAATAAATGGCAACGCTAAGTTATTACCAGGGACCGGAAGTTCATGCAAAGGCATGTTTTTTTCCTTAAGTCGGAGAACAGAGTAAACAAAATATATTTGCGAATCAAAGAGTTTGCGTTGAAATGGCATTGATTTGTTAGAGCATATTTTTGCATATTTTGCTATAAATGAATATTTTTGCTCTTTTCGCTTTAAACTAACATATTTTTATTGCATATTTTTACTTATTTTGCATATTTTTTTTCGAATTTTTAAAAATTTTAATTATGGAAAAAAGTCCGCGTTTGGCGAAAAAGAAAACAATGCACCAGTTCAGACATCTACCATTGTGATAGCCAAAATAAATGAATTAAAGTGCGAATTCCTCCATGGATTAATTTCTATTTCCTAACTTGAAAAAATGCCTCGGTTTTAAAAGATTTACAGAAATAAAGAGGTGGAGTCTGCGGTTGTTGTTTATTTTATGGAGCTAAACAGGTCTTATTATAAACAGGATATCGAATCTACTGAATATCGCTGGGAAAATGGTATCGAGCTAAAAAGATATTATGTTGAGAAATAAATAAAATGTATCCCAAATTTGTTGCGTTTTCTTTGTTAGGTTGGCTAATTTTGTGACCGCCCTTGTAATAGGTAATTTCTTGTTAATGTGTGTTAAAAGTTAGAAATGGTTTTTTCATGAACAAAAAGTCAAAATGGTGAACAATTATTTATTAAATTTTATATTTTAAAATTGAAATTCTTTTTAATTTAAATGGGATAATATAAATCGTATTGTCATTGAAGCAATTGTACGTTGTTCAAAAGTAGCTGCACACAGAAAATAAATTGGTTGGAATTCCATTGTAACTAACATAGGTTAATCATTATGCAATAATTTTAATTGTAAGTGCATAAAATTTATCGTCGGAATAATTATACTATATTTTAAACAGAAAATATATAAAATTAACCAAAACACAGTCACATTATTCAAACTATTGGTTTCCCTTATCAATATTGAAAAAATATTATCTTCCACATTACCTTTAATACCAACAACCAACCACTTTTCGGAGATTTTATCCCTTGAATAAAATATTTGTAGTTAAAATCGAATATTACTTTCGCTTGCAAAAAAACAATCGCTCTATCTAAAATATAAGTTTTCGTTACTAATTTTAAAATAAGATAAAGTTTTTTAATAGTTTTGGTAACTCTAATAAAATATTGAGATTAGCAACAGAATTTTTATTGTACATACAAATCTATTTTTAGACAAATATTTAAATTTTAAACTAGAAAATATTTAAGGTTGAAATTTAAATTGAGTTTAGGCTAGAGGTAAAGTACTTGCCTGACAAACGGAAGATCGCGTTCGAGCCCAGTTCGAGGCATATCATTTTTTTATTAATAAAATATATACTTATGGAATATAAATACACATAAAATATTTAGTTGTTACAAAAAAATTCGAAATTTGTGAATAAATGTCGTTTGTTACAATAGTATTAAAATTTAATAATTGTGATAGTACGTGGAACCACAAACATTCGGTTGGCAAAAAATTCGGTTGCAACTACATACCTGTTTTCTGTGTGTGGAAATACAAAGCTATACAAAAAAGTTGGAATATTTACGTTGTTGAAAGAAAATGAAAAATCTAACCCCAAATTTATTTCTTTCAGTTGAAACGTATTGACATTGGTATTGTGCAATTTTCTGCCTTTTTGGTTTTTGCTCTTGGTGCAAAATATGAATAATAATTCAACCATTTATTAGTAAGGGTATTAATTATAATTAATTTTGTTTAATAAATAAACGGTAAATTTAATGCATTAAAATAAAACAAGCTGTATTTTGAAGCCAAAAAATTACGACAATCTAACTATAAAGCTTTATAAAGATCAGTATACAACCAAAGTAGAACTAAAAAAAAAATTAAGAACTTTTTGTCGTTCAATTTCATTATATTTTTCCACAAATAGTTTTCCTAAGATGATTGACAAACTTTCATACAAATAGTTATTAGTTGAAATAATTCTACTATACTTGGTAATACTATACCCATCTTTTTTTTTGATAAACGTACCACCAGATTTTTTTTTGTACGTACCAAAACCGTCATTTTGTAGTAAACAGTAATTTTGTTAGTTATTTAAAAAGAAAAGATAATGCCGAGTTTTTAAAAATTCTCGTTTAGTTTATATTTGTTATTATTGATATAGTCATAGTTTGAAAATAGTAATTTAAAAATGTCATTGTATCTCCAATGCATAAAAACGTCATAACCGTTGGAAATTTTGACGTTGCATTTTAAATTTTTATTGTAATTTAAAGAAGGAAATATCGCACTTGATCAACAAGAGGGTATTAACTCAAAATTTTAAAATTTTCAGTAGAGTCAAAAAACTGTTTATGGCCACATTTTAACAGAATTTAAAAATTCAAACATATCATAATAAGCAAATTCCATTTGAAAATATATATACATTGTTTTTGTTATAAATTTTACCACTCATTGCAAAAAAAATCAATTTTTTGAGTTAATACCATTTTTTTGAAATTTTATCGATTTAAATTTATAGAATAAAACAAATTTTATCAACAAAACAGTATCAACTCAAAATACAACCAAATATAAATAAAACAGTTTGATTATTTTTAACATAAATAAAGGCTCAAATCAAAATAATACCTTTTTTATGAAAATATACGATTCATTTCTATTTGAACTTTTGTATTAACTCGAAATAATACCTTTTTGTTGAAATAAAGGTAATCACTACATTATCATGAAAATGGTATCAAAAGTGATTTTCGAGATGAAAGAGTAATCGGAATACGTTGAAATTTTTACAATAGATAGGTATTGATGTTGTTAGTTGATTACTTTAAAAAAGTGATATTTTAAAAATTTTGAGTTAATACCCTCTTGTTGATCAAGTGCGATATGTTTCTATCAAAAAAGTTTTAAAATGCCTAAAAAATAACTGTTAAAAACAGTAGTTTTTACATTTTATGTAGTAATTTTCATTGTTTTTATTAATTTGTTTCTCGTCTTTATGTGTATGCATCAATTTAAGCAGGCGCGGATACAGGAGGAGGGAAAATGGGACTTTTCCTTCTCGAAAATTAATTTTTTCAATACAAAAATATAAGAAATAATAGAGAATTTTGTAAAAACACTCTAACTTACCCCTGATACCAAAACCTTTTCCTGGCTCCGAGCCTAATTTAAGGTTAGTTGGATCTGACTGTTTCCTTAGTTGGTTACTCAATTTTATGACATATATAGACATTGTCTTATTGACTACATTTCTAGTAATTTCAACCGTCATTTTTAATCATTTCTATCTTTTTAATTTCGTCAACGTTATGCTAATTTACTAAATTACATTTGTAGTTTCCAATAAAAACATGAACAAAATTAGATAAGAGAAGAAGAAGTACCCTTTAATAAGCCTAATGAAACAAGTACTTGGAGTTTGTGTTCCTTCTCTAGCACGCTGTGGAGTAGGCATCCATTAAAACGAGTTTTTGTAAATTATAACAACGTAAACGGGAAAAGCATAATCCTCGTCTCATATATTGGAAGCTATAACTAAAAAATAAAATATAATTTTTATATATGAATTCATTCACACTAAAAAAATAAAAAAAGTCCGTAAAGTTAGCAATAAATTTAGTTGAGTTTGCAAAAATTTTGTTGAGATGATACGTGCAGAAAAATTTGCTAATATCTGCAAAAGTGTTTTGCTGAAAATCAGTGAGTTGATTTTTACCAAAGAATTAGTAAATTCAGCAAATCTTTCGCTGACATTTAGTGCAATGAAAATGAAAATCTATTTGTTGAAATCAACAAAAAAATTTGCTATAGCTTAGTAGATTGAAAAAAGCTAAAACATTATTTCTTTACTTAATTTATTTTGCTAAAAATTAAATCTATTTTTTTTGTGATTATTTTACAAAGATAAAAATGTCAGGATTTTTCACATCGCAAACATAATGCAATTAAATAAGAAATCTGTAAATAAACAAACTTTTGTGTTCATTAAATAACGAAACATAATTATTCCCAATTACTTACATGCATGTATGTATAGTAATCTATGACGCAATTTAACATTTTTCAAATGAAAATAATTCTAAAAGGCAAAAAAGGAGTTAAATATCATAAATCCCTTTATTTTTTAAAAACAACAAGCTGGTACTGGCATTTATTGTTTTGTAGCGTCGAACCAAAGCGTATTTTATATTTTATTTTTCACTCATTTACTAAATTTTTTAAATTAGTTTATTTAATTTATTTATTGTTTAATTTATATTATTTTAATATTCACAATATTTATTATCACGCACATGCGTGCCTTTGTTTGATGTGTAGTATACAAAAGAAAAAACTAAAATGAACGAAATCAACCGGTGTTGCATTTTTTGCAATCCTTAAAAGGGTTGTGTTGGGGTGTATCTTATCCTTTTTTTTTACTTCATCCATACAAGCATCTGCATCTTGTCTTCTTATTTGTTCTCCATGCTAAAAATGTGTTTATCAGTACAGTTTTGGTAGCAACGTAAATAAGTTAAACAATAGTTCAAATTTATTTTTTTGGTAAAAGCGTTTAACTAAAATTTTAGCTGAAAACGTGATATATTGTTGGAAATACTGTTGAAAGTTAGTTAAATATTTTAAATAAACGTTTAACAAAATTTTCAACTAACTTTTTTTTCTGAGTTTAAAACTGCTTTCACATTGATCCCAAAATATGTATTTACGTATTTTTCAAGTTCTTGATTGACAGTCAAGAGTCCATACAAATTTTAAATCGAAAACTTGAAAAAATACGTATTTTCGGTTTCGTTGTAGATCTATATATAACCAAGCCCTAAAAATCCGTCTAACATTAAGTAATGTTAAACACTAGAGATGTTATAAGAATATACATTGATTTATTTCCAACTTCAGCATCCTTGGTTTGAGCACATTTAGCATTAAGGCGAAAATGTGTAAATGTTTCTTTAATTAACAAACGGATGGACTTTAATTTTATTATTTTACTAAGGCCTAATAACTTATCTTAATTTATTCTCTGGGTAACCACTGAAATAGCCTTAACCATAGTTAAAAATATTTTATTCATTAACTTATAAATTTTTTTTTTTTTTTTTTTATTTTATTAATTAATAATCATATAATTACAAATTATATACTATTACCCTAACTGAGCACTAGCTACTTGGCCTTCGGCGCATTGCAGCGAAAACAGACCAGTGCCTCTGGTGGGAATCGAACCCACGACCCCCCGCACTGATAAGCCAGCACGCTACCAACTAGCCTACCGGGGCGCACTTATAAAAATTTAAACCAAGTTTTTCTTCTAACCATTGATAAAATTTAACCATACAAATTTTTATGGTTAAGAGTCTTAAGGAAGGCTATTTTATAATAATGCACCCTACAGTTATAAACTTTAATAAGTGTCAGATTGTTGTAGATTCTAAGATCCTCAATACAAACTTGCTTTATAAGCTTTTTCATAATTTTTACTTAATACGGCATTGAACATGGATTCAATGTGATATATACTTTAAAGCCAAAATTAGGTATTGGCAAATATTGAAACAACTATTTTAATAACTAACGATTTGTATAATTTCACAATCAAAAAGTTTTCCAGTTACTACATGACAGTTGTTTTTAACTGCTATTACAGTTTAGTTATTAATTACAGTTGTAATTAATAACTAAACTCACAGAAAAAAGGTTTTATCTTATTTATGATATTGCCTCATAAGTCGTTTGTCATCAATTATTCATACACTTAGAATACTTTGTAGGTAAAAACTATTGCAAATGTAGTTAAAAACAAATGAAATTTCATTTAGAAATGTTGAGATTAAGAAGAAGAATAAACGTTTTTCTCTAAAAATTATAAACACTATTAATTTTTAAATCAGACTAGACTAGTTTCTGACTTTTTATGGACAGGCTCATCAGTGATTTTCCATTTAAATTGTATTATTATTTGTTATTTGTGCCTTTTAATTGTCAGATTGTCTCTATATGATAAATTTTTGAACAACCTGCCGCTGTAAGAATCAAACCTGAGCTCATCTTACATTACAAACGTAACGATACCAAGTCATGACCGTTTAGCGATCACACCCAAGTATGGCCCGGAATCTAATGCAGCTAAATTGCAGTTTTCTTTCCAATTAGGTTTTTCTGTTATTGTATATTATACTCAGATGTGACAACACTTACAACACAAATATTCTATTTTTAGATTTTTGTTTGTTTTTCTAACCTCCTCAGTTTCTATTTCACAATGTTACCAGATTGACGTATGGTTTTTACGTTCAGGGTTGACAACTTTTGCGTTTTTAAGTTGAGACATCGCCACAGGGCAAATTTTATAATGTATTTTAGTACAGTGTTATATTAACGTCATATAGACAGTCGCAATTAATTTTTAATTTGACAAATTTTGTTTAGAAATGTTGAGGTTAAGAAGAAGAATAAACGTTTTTCTCTAAAAACTATAAACACTATTAATTTCACTTCGAGAAAGGACGACTTACATTCCAGTAAATTTAACTAACATTGTTATATGTTTTTTACTGTTCAAAAAATCAAATACAATTGCAGTAAAAATGAACCATATATATGTGGTTAATTTTTACATATATGTATATATATATTTGCATATATGCGGTAGAAAATAAACAAACATTTATTTGTGTTTTTTTTTTTAATAAAAAAAACTACTGTTTAAAATGAATGTAAAATCAGAATACAGTAATTTTATGTGGTTTGTTTGTTTTAATGAATTACAATTAAAATCAAAACTGAAATTTATTCTACAAATGACTGTTTGTTTAATTGAAAATAAATATACTGTATTACAACTCAAACAACTAAAAATATTTACAGCAGGAGTTCCCTGAGTGTAAATATTATGAAAACTTTCATTCAAATTTATGAAAAATGTTTCATAGACCTACATCATTTCATAAATTTTTTTTTTTTTTTTTTAAAGCAACACTCTATATATTCTTCTCATTTATTTGTTATTGCTTTCTTTGGAAAGGAGTTAATGGAGAGATTAAACGTGGGGAAAGATGAAGGGCTTCAAACATTGCAGCACTGTAATTGCGCGAGATAATTAGTATTAGAAAAGTTGTTGCTCGCCACCTGATGTAGAGTTGGCGGACTTATTAAAGATTTTTAGTTGATTGCCCTGATTCATTATTTTACTTCGGTGGGTTAAGTGCTATGGGAACACCGAAGTTGGGCGCAACGATACATATGAGGGATAGAAAACTAGTACTATTTTTCCTAATTGGTGTTGTCGTCACCGGGAATCGAACCCGGGACCATCTGTGTAACAGTTAAACGCGCGCATTTAGAAAATTCAAAATTTGGAAATACAAGTATTTAAATGAAAAAAAAGTTTAATTTTCATTTAATACCAACACGTGACTTAAGTCACTTAATCCAATTATGTTTTAGACTTTAGACTTTTTAAAACTTAAAACCTACCAGAAATTATTTGACACCAATTAAATATCATTTGATATTGATTTTTTAATTTTAAATAGATTTGGTATAATGTAATGAGACTTTTATGAAACGTTTCATAATATTTATGAAACATTTCATAGGAATTTATAAAACATTCATAAAAATTTATAAAACTGCTTCATCTTATTTATGAAATATTTAATAACATTTATGAATAATTTCAAAAAAATGTTATGAAACTTCTTCATTATATTTATGAAACATGAAACAAAATTTTAATCTATGTATATTTGTTAGAGATGTTTTTATCTAAATTTTTTATATGAGCTTTTTTGCTAATTTTGTAAATAATAGCTTATATTAAAATTTTTGGTTTAAAAATTAAGCTCATGCTGACTCTTTTCTTACAAAATAAGTGCTTTTTCATTACTCTGTCAATCGGTATTTTTAAGGTTTTTTTTGTAATTGAAAGTTAAAAATTTAAGTTTAAAATTGCACAATATATTTGAATTTTGCATAAAATCAATCAATCAACCACCGGAATTCGTCCATTGAAACTTTTCATTAAATGAATGCAAGTTTTCATTAAAGTATATGAAAAATAATATTTTATCAAATTTTAAATTCATAAACTCAATGAAGGGTTTCATTAAAAAAATGTGGTTTCATAAAAGTATGAATCTTTTCATTAATTTTAAGAAAAAGTTCGTCTATTTGGTGAAGAAATGTTTCTTTAATTTACCGACAAATTTCCCTACTTTTCGTCCATCAAAATTCTCTCAGTGTAGCGTCTGAATTTTGTACATTACATTTTAAGTATAATTATTGCAATCAAACTAAAAAACATTCTATTAAAATATATTTTTAAAATACCAAAAAATAACTGTATTTTTGGCTAATTTTTTCATTTTGAAACATGTTTCTAGGGAAAAAAATTTTAGTTATTTTTACCACATTCTTTGTTGTTTTGACATCGTTTATTAGTTGCAGTTGTTTTAACTGGAATTTTTAGAAAATTCTATTGTTATATTTTTCTGAGAGCAGTACAAGCGACATAAAAAGCTTTTCGGGTTTTAAATATAAAATTTTGAGAATAAATTACACGCAGATTTACAATATATAACTCACTCATATTTCGAATATTTTAAAGCACGTTAGGAACTTCGAATGTTAACAAAACCCGTGTTTACTCATTAAAATTTGATATTTAATTAAAATTTCGTATTTAAAAAAAATATTAGCATGGAGATTATTTTACTCTTCACTATTATACACTGATCACATAAATTTAAAATAAAAATTGAATACACTTCTTTAAAATTACCACATTTTTTTTTTTTTTTTTTTTTAAAGAGAGGAAACACTCAGGAAATACTTCCTATATTTAGTGTGTTGCTTTCTTTGGAAAGGGATAGTATAGAGATGAAAGGTGGGGAAAGATGAAGGGCTTCAGACATGGCAACACTGTAATTGCGCGAGATGATAAGTCTTAGAACAGTTGTTGCTCGCCACCTGATGGAGAGTTGGCGAACTTATTGAAGCTTTTTGGTTCATAGCCCTGATTCATTATTTTACTTCGGTGGGGTTAATTGCTATGGGAACACCGAAGGTGGACATTGCGATACGTATGAGGGATAGAAAAACTCATACATATTAATTTGATGTTGCCGGCACCGGGGATCGAACCCGGGACCTTCTGTGTAAAAGTCCAACGCGCTAACCATTACACCACAACTTTTTATATCCGCGGAAAGATTCGCATAGAAAACTATGCGAATCTTTCCGCGGTTGGCTTACTATGCACAAAACTCTAACAAATTGTTGATATAATCCAATCTTATTATGGGGATTTATTTAAATCACAGGCGCGGATCTAGGAAAAGGTTTTGGGAAAGTTAGAGTATTTTTAATTAACTTTTTTTATTTTTTTTACATAATTGTACTGAAAAATTTTATATAGGGGAGGCAATGTCCCATTTTCCCTTCCCTGGATCCGCGCCTGCCTCGGGTAGTATGCAAAAAGACACGATGACTTTGTAGCGAATATTAAAAAATATTCTATTTCCATGTGTATTATTTTTTTTATGCCCAGAAACAAGTAAAAAACTGCGTTAAAAACATTTAATTTTGCCGTTTTAAAAAAACTGTTTTTGTGTTATGGATTTTTGTTTTTCTTTTTTATTTTGACAATTCATTAAGTCCCCAGAGTTAAAATATTGATAAAATATTTTGGTTAAAATTTCCATTGGTACAAATAGTTAACCATGGTTAAGTGAAAGTTAACTTCCTGAGATAAGTTAACGGCTCTAAATCACATAAAATCATTTTCATTCTTGGCACAACACAGAAAAAATTGTTAAATCATTAAACGGTAAATAGTAATTTACACACACATTAACACATAATTTTGTAAATACTCTTAACGCATTATTGACAGCGTGTTACTTTCTCGACCCAGTACATTAAAACGGCTACATTTTTTTACTACATAAAGCTAGTTAGTGATTTAAGAACCTTAAAATTATTCACCACCTTGACTATAGTCATGAAAAAGTTTTTTTTTTGAAGATTAATATACAGAGTTGCCATAAAAATTATTTGAAAAAATCAATTTTTTAACTTTTTTGAAGGAACCTTTTTCAAAAATTATTTAAAAACATGAGAAGCATAATATTTTGTGTATTTCACTGTTATGTTGATGAGAAAATATAAAAATATATTTCATTGGTAAAAAACAGTTCATCGATTGCATGTAATCTTTTAAAACCCCTACTGATCCTAATATGAAGTTTTCAAATGCACAAAGTCTAAAATATTCCAAAATTTATTACGTTTACAATCTTAACATAAATAAGGGGTGACTTATAAAAAATATTAATGTCATGACAATTTTTCGAAATGGTCAAAAACCACGATATTTTTCACAAAAAAAAAAAGAATAACATCAGTTAACCTCAAAAATTAAATTTTTTATATATATCGGTTCGCATAATTAAAATTTTTTAAATATCTTCAACCGACTAGTATTTATATTAGGTCAAAGGGGCAAACAAAAATTTACAAACATTTCGTAATTAAGCTGTTTTTTATATATCTGCAAAGTTTAGTTGAAAATTTCCATCGGTCGTGCCATTAACGAGTTAAAACACATAAAGAATTGTAGTAATAAAAACCAATATATGAACTTCTTAAATAATATTAAGTGCAAAATCATACTTAATTATAATTACATCAACGGTACTTAAGTTTAAGGTTAAAACGATTCGAGAAAATTTTACAAGTGCGAGAGTTTTTTTGAGAAATATTAAACTTAACTTACAGTGAGTAAATATTGGTAAAGAAGTTTTATTAAATTATAATTATACACACAGAGAAATAAAGTGCCAACCGAATTGAAAAGTGTATATTAATGGTAGCAACTTATAAATTCGGTTAGTACAACGATATTTACATTAGATTTCAAAATATTTTGAGTCTTGCAACTAAAATTCAGTCGAATTATTCGAATTTTGTTGTGAAAACTAATTTTAAGCTGTGCTGAAATTCGTAATAACCGAATTTGAGTCGTAGTAACCGAATTCCAGTTGGCAAATAGCTAAATTTTTCTCTGTGTGTGTAATGTTAGTAACCCTAGAAAGTTAATCTAGGTCTGTTAGACCTATATATATGATTTTAGATTTTGTTTTTCTCTGATCTCTTGCTATCAACTTAAAGTTGTTTCACTACTATTTTTTTAACTATTTCTTTTTACTATTTTTAAATTATAAGTATGCGCTTAAAAAAATTGCGTTAGTATTTTTTTTTTTTTTTTTTTTGTGTGCCGAGCTTGTGTGTAATTTTTAAAAGCTCAAAAAATGTACACTTAATATCATTAACTTTATGGGTTAAATGTTATTCAGTTGGAGTAGGTGCGGGTAATGTGGAATAACTTTTTTTTTGTAGTTTTCGGGCCAAAGTATTGTTATACTATATGTGTTATACTATATGTTAAAATATAACCTGATTTTTTGTGTAACTGTGTTCCGTATAAAAATGCTTTTTCATTATTGTAGAAAAAGTTATACACGAAAAAGCTTAGGTACACAAAGGGTATACCTGCTTAAACAAGGAGGATAATGTGGAGTACCCTACGTTACCCGCAATCAAATCTAAGTAGTTGTCTTCAAGGATTGAAATATCGAATTTTACTCTTTTTGGCATTTTGCTTGATAGTTGACGAAAAATAATGAAAAGTTTCAGTTAACTAATGAAACTGAAAATTTTCAATCACAAAGTGAACACGAAATTTTTTAAAAGTATGAAAAGCTTTATAATTTTTATGAAACTAAGTTTTTTTAATGAAGCTTCTTCATTGAGCGAATAGAAAGTTTAGTAAATAAAATTATATTTTTCATAAAATGTTATGGAAATTTTCATTATATTAATTAAAATTTCAATGCCCAGTTAAAAATCAACATACCATTTATGAACATGTATGAACTCATTCATGCTCATATATGAAGAGATTCTAGGTCATGCATATACCAGCGTATAGGATTCTTATATGTTCATAAGATTTCATGTGTGATCATATAAAAAAATATTAACTAAGTTTTCTTTAATGTATACATATGACCATGTATGAAAATGTATAGACATGTATGATTAATAATCGATGATTAATGATAATTAATGATTAATAATAATAATAATAATAATAATAATAAAAAGTTGAGCGATTTTTTTGCCTCCATACAAATCGACCCGGCCTAATGATTATATATGAAAAAATTACCTCAATTTTCGTTAATTGACACAGATGAACATATATGATTACTCATATGAATGGATAATATAAGAATAGTTTATGAACACATATGAATCATGTATGGATGCACTTGGACATGTATGAAGCATGTGTGTTCATGTGTCATTTTTAAAATGACGATTTTATCCACAAAACTTTACAATTTTTTAATAAATTGGGTTGGCAGCACTGCTTCTGTATAAAGTTTTTTTATGATTAATATCGCTATATTGCATATTTTGTGGTCATTACAAAAATGGTCTCTATGATATAATGTAATACGTAATTTTGATAGATTTTTTGTATTTAAAGGTCCCACTTTGGTTACCTATGATATTATTGTTTGGTATATTTTTTGGATTTTGAATCCCTGCACACAACGCTTATATAGAAACCTTTATCATATTCTACACTGTATGACCATGTATATGTATTAGGGTATTCAATCGGTTAGCCGTTACTCGATTACTTGATGAATTCTAATCAAACCACTGTTCGAGTAAAATAAATTGGCCAATTTCGAGTAACGAATAACTCGAAAAATTTTGCTCGATTAATCGAGGAACTCAAAAACAAACTCAAAAACACAACGCTTATATAGAAACCTTTATCATATTCTACACTGTATGACCATGTATATGTATTAGGGTATTCAATCGGTTAGCCGTTACTCGATTAATTGATGAATTCTAATCAAACCACTGTTCGAGTAAATTAAATTGGCCAATTTCGAGTAACTAACAATTCGCACAATTTTCATCGATTAATCGATTAATTAATCAAAATATGTTCTATTTTAGTTTATATTTTTAAAAAATAATATTATAAAAATAAATTTTTTCATATAAAACTGCAGTCACACTGAACTCTAAAATACATGTCATCTTTTTTTTTTAGTTTTCGACTTCCAAATTCCATACCAATTTTAAATCGGAAACGTATTTTGGGGTTCAATATGATGGGAATAATTTTGGAGAAAAGGCGTTCAGCACCGAGACCAATCACTAAAATGTCACATTATAAGCAATTTCTAAAGATATTTTTTAAATATCCTCGAACAATTAGAGACATTATTATATTTAAATAAATGGTCGAAACTATAAAAATATTTAAAACCAAAAGGCCCGTTTTCCATAAATTAAGCGAAATTTTTAAGTGTCGAAATATTAAACAAAAAATAAAAATCTCAACAAAAGCAAAATCATTAGATTGTGTTAAATTTTTTTTTGCAAGATTCGAATTGTTCTTAACTCGTCATAATTTTTAGTTGTTACATCTCATATTTGGCCGTTTACTATTTTCTTCAATTCGGATCTTTATTAAAATTAATCAAATAAATTTAAAGTTTATGTTATTTATATGATTTTTACTCTATATTTTTCCCAAGGCATAGGGTGCTCTGCCATATTATTTTTGATATTTGCAAAAAATTCTAAAATACTCTAATATGTATATTGTTGGTCAAATAACGTCGCTGTTGTAGTCGATTTTTTGTATTCCATATTATGACATAATTATTTATTTATTCATTGAATAATTTCATGTGAATTTAATTCTATTTAAGTGACCTGAGAAAAAATTATATTTTTCATCAAAGTACTATAATGTCAATATATGTTGATTAGGTTGTCCCAAAAAAAAAATAAAAATTAGGATTTTTTCGGAAGATCTTTCCTAATTTGGATACTCATAAGGTAAAGTATTTTTGAGAATTTTATCAGATTTTTCGGAAGTGGTATAGAGGTCGCGCAAACCGATTTTGTACCAAAACTCGAGCTTTTTGGGCTTTTATTGAATTATTCTTGAAAATTGCTAAAAAAAAATCGGTAATTTTTCGGCTTCTGAGTAAATATTCTTAAAGAAAATTTTCCGATCTTTAATTTTATGTGCATAAGTAATAAGTTTCGTCAGGGATATTGTACATTTTGATACATTATATAACAGTTTTTGTAAATTTTCAACAAATATGAAAAAGAATTTTCAATTTATAACGAGCTTTCAACCTCCGTATATTTACAAAAATAAAGCAAATCAAACATATTAGCTAGGTTGATACTAGTATTTCGATCTGGCAAAAGATCTCATCAGAACCCGAAGTGTTAGAAAAGTTAGAGCCTCCATAATAGGCAGAAAAAAAAACCTATTAATAATCAATTTTGCTCCATTCTTGTCTTCTTAGTAATCAAGCACGTGGTTAGATCTTTTCCTAACAAGCATAATGACGTTACTAAACTTTGAAGACCAAAAATGTTCTATTTATATAAAAAAATTTTAGTTTGTACTCTGGCTCAAGTAATATTTTTTACAGTTAAATTAAAAGAATACTTTATAACTTTTTAAAATTTGTATGAAGACTTAAAAAACTAATGATGCAGTTTAAAAGATTATGAAGTTTTTAATAAATTAGCAGAAAAAACAATATAATTTTCTCTTACCGTACTCGAGTTATACCCTTTTAAAGCTTTGCACCCATTGTATGAAATTTTTAGTACTATAAGATTTGGGCACCCGATTTGTTGTAAACTTTAGATTATGAGATTTGAAAATTTATTAATTGTATGTCAAAGCTTAGTTTTAAGTGTTGTCAAGTTGTGGACAGCAAAAAAAGTAGCCAAAAAGCCGTTATCACTAGGTGGCACTGATATGGCTCGAACTAAAATTCATGATTTATTTATTTATAAACAAATTCAGTGTTCTATTACAAAAGCCAGCCTAACTTTTTTTGAAGCCTGCAACATTTCTACTGATTTTTTACAAACGGATCCAGAAAAATGGGAAAACAACAAATCATTTCAGGAAGCAAAACACAAAGTTCAACAATTGCAAGTTGTAAATGATGTCGCAGAACGTGGTGTGGCCTTGGCTAATAGTTATATCAATATCACAACTTCTGAAACAGACTTTCAGAGTTTACTGCAGGGGGTAGAGCAGCATCGCAAGAACTCTAATAAATGATTTATAACAAATCTATTTTTCTTTGTTTTTAATATAATTGTTATGTATGAGTGGTAAGTAACTATTATTTAATTTGTAAAAACATTTTCTAAATCCAATTATTTAAAGTTTAAACCAATGCAAACCTAGTTCACACCTTATAGTATTATACATTTCATACAATGTGTACAAAGCTTTAAAAGGGTAAAACTCGGGAACGGTGAGAGAAAATAAATTTTTTTTCTGCTAAATAATTTAAAACTTAATAATCTATTAAACTGCATCATTAGTTTTTTTAGTCTTTATACAAATTTTAAAAGTTAAAAGCATTCTTTTCCATATTTGTTGAAAATTTACGAAAAACCGTTATTAAACTTTCAAAATGTCCAAAATCATTGCCGAAACTTATTATTTATGCACATAAAATTAAAGATCGGAAAATTTTCTTTAAGAATATTGACTCAGAAGCTGAAGAAATATCGATTTTTTACCAATTTTCAAGCAAAATTCAAAAAAAGCCCAAAAAGCTCTATTTTTGGTAAAAAATCGATTTGCGCGACCTCTAAACCACCTCCGAAAAATCTGAAAAAATTCTCAAAAATTCTTAGCCGTATGAGTATTCAAATTAAGACTGATCCCCAAAATTTTTTTTTGAATGGGACACCCTAATGTTGATGTCTTTATGCATAGAAAAAAATAAACCCAATATGCTTCATTGATTACAATATAAAAAAATGGATCCTTTAAATTATTGGGTTACTAAGGAAATTAACAAAAAAAAGGTTTCTATAATAATTGGCTTATAGAGATTAAAACGATTGCAAGTTATTAGCCATTCGATTGGCTACAAATACGGTTGCCACTACCGGGCTTGTTTTCTGGGTGAATAAATCTTTAAACTCAATGATCAAAGAAACTAAAATGTATGCTTAAATTATATCTTTGACTGAAAAGTAATTATGTACCAAGAATTGAAATCTAAGTGTGGCTACTTTATAAATAAAGACGATTTTCGCCTTTTGCTAAATTTGAATAAAACGTCTCGTTAATTCAACATATAAAGGGTCCGCCATCTAACTTTTTTTTCAACTAGTGCTTATTTCGTGAATGGTAACACTTAGCTCATGTCTGATTTGACAGATAATTAGTTTTATCCTTCCGCTGAACGAATATGGTTGTGTATACGCTTGAACAACGCTGGGAAATATTGCGACATTACTTTGAAAATCATGGTAATGAGCAAGGAGTGGCCGTTACAGTCAATGGCGATCGTTATCGGGCCATGTTGAACGAATTTTTGTTCACAAAAATTGAAGAGGAGGATATTGGCAACATTTGGTTTCAACAGGACGGCGCTACGTGCCGCAGCCGCAGAGCTGATGTCGTTTGGCCACCTCTGAGCTACGATTTGACACCGTTGGACTATTATTTGTGGGGTGCCGTCAAAGATAAGTGTTACGCCAACAAGCCAGAGACAATTGACGCTTTAAAGGACAATATTCATGAAGCCATTGGTGAAATACAGCTGCACACAATCGATAATGTGCTTAAAAATTGGACCGATCGTGTATGCTACTGCATGGCCAGCCGAGGCAGCCATTTGAATGAAATTATTTTCCATTATTAACCGGAAGGATTGTACTCTCAAATATAAAAAGAAATTTGAGAAAATATTCAGTAGTTTTTTTTTATAGCATTTTCAAAAAAAAAAAGTTATTTGGCGGAAACTTTATATTGTTAAACTTTTTACAGCTTGCTCTAAATTTAAAGTACCTATATTGGGGAGCTCTTCTGTGTACATGTAAGTACTTTTTGTACCTAAAGATTCAGGCCGAAAATATTTGACACAAGAAAAAAAATTTTTTTTTTTTCTAAAGTTACGCTGAATCCAAATGTGGCTCAGAAACATACTCCCTCATCAGACGTTCGAGCTATATTAACAGAAAAGGATTTGGATATAAATGCTCCAATTTTTCAGCTTTCGAAAAATATATTTTTCATAACACTTGTAACCGCACCTGAATACGCTACTTTTACTATTTTTGATATTTGAATTTTTTTAGATAACTTCCTGGGTAAAAATTTTAACATAGAGTCTAACGAAATTATATCTCATTTGATAAGTTTTCATATGTAAGCACATTCATATTGATCCGAAAAATGCGTTATGTACTAGTATCTAATTATATCAAATCATATATAATTTGATACAATTTTATCCGAGATTTGTCCATATCCGGAACATTAAATTATATATAATTATATATAAATATATCTGATTTTATAAAATTTTAGCCGATAATGGGTATGCTTTTAGTAACTTGAAGTTATGCTTACAAGTATTTAAGTTTAAAACTAAAATTTCTAGAAATCAACAATTTTAAAGCTCAAAATTTATATATATATATTAAATTATATATAAATTTATTAAATAATTGAGCTCTAGGTCACGTTTGTATTTATAAAATATCCTTTATTATTTTATATATCTCCAATATTTCGTCATTCCTTGACTGACATCTTCAGGGAGTCTAGAGTTTTAAATATTGTGTTGACCAGAGTGGAGAGTAGCGGCTGAAAAATTTTGTTTTTCATATTGTTTGTTGTTGTTCATACTCCCTGAAGATGTCATTCAAAGAATGACGAAATTTTGCAGATATATAAAGTAATAAAAGATATTTTATAAATACAAACGTGACCTAGAGCTCAATTATTTAATACAGTCATTCATTTCAAAGGTCGAAAAACTTTTCATAATCTGAATATTATATTTTTCAGATTGGTTTATTTTTAAAAAAGCATTTACAGTAGGGTTATATGTTTTGCAAATAAAATGCAGGGTACTACCTAATAGGCAATTTTGTGTTGATAATAAATATTGCTTATTTAAGTCAATTCGGAACAAACAACCACCGCTCCGAATCCTATATCTAAAAGCCTGTTTTATTTGAATATTTTTGTAAATTGTAATTGACAATGTGATTGTGTATTGTAGTGGCGGAAAAATATTTTTTATTGACGACAGCGTAAATACATATAAAAAAACTATGTAATGAAAATGAAAATTATTCAAGTTCGAGGCCATATACTCTATATTTCTTCATTAGGATATTGTCCTAACAAATAATCTATAGAGTTTTTGTTAGGACAATATCCTAATGAAGAAATATAGAGTATATGGCCTCGAACTTGAATAATTTTCATTTTCATTGCACAATTAAAGGTCGAAAAAACATAATTTTTATTTTTAATAAAAATTATAACAAACTTGTAAAACTATGTAATTTTAAGAAAAACATTTAATAATTTTAAATTTTTGATCTATGTAAGATGTTATTTTCGTTAAACTAAAGATCATATAAATATTTGTAAACTAATAGAAAAATTATACTTATTATTATTTGTGATCAGTTATCTTAAATAATACTGAAAACACTTAAAATGTTATTAGACTCCAGCCTGAATGGAATGTATATCTTCTGGTAGGTTACGACCTTCATCAACATTCTTCGTTCCTTGTAGTGTTAATTGTAAATATCTTTTATTCAACTCACCAAATCAAAGCAGTTGCTTTGATTTAGTCAGTTAAATAAGAGATAACACTACGATTATAATTCTTCTATTAATTCAGAAAGATTTGCATGATCTTTAGCCGATCGAAAATAATATCTAACATTTTTTTTAAACTTAAAAAATATATTAATCAAAGTCTTAGTGCGTTTGGGCGGGAACTTTTTTAACGACCGCGACAAACTAAGATCATGGTTCATAATGTTTTCAAAGTCAGAACGGCTATGCCATGTTATTTTTGATATTTAGAGGAGAAAATAGTTTCATAATAGAAAAAAATAGTTAAGAAGAGAAATCTACATTCTAGAAAAACTTAAAATTTTTTCACAATTAAATAAGTTAGCGAATAATATATGTACTAGGGCGGGTCGATTTAAAAATCGCTCAACGTACAAGGAAAATCGTATTCTAGGGATCAAAATAAGAAACTTTGCCGAAGGAACCATACCTCTAAAACGAATTCTGATGTCCGACTTTTGACCCGTAGGGTCAAATTTTAAAAAATACCACTTTGACCCATTTAGAGTGCCCCAATAGAATCCAACCCAATCAAATATAATTTATACATTCATCTGCTAGAGCGTCTTCCGGAGAAGAAATAGAGACCCTAATCTTGGAAAGACTCCTCCTACTTTCTGAAATATCTCTATCCCGAGATTTCTACAGTTTGCTATAAAAACACGGCTAAAAAGGCCCTCTTTCAACTTAAATTTTAACCCCTAAACGGTCACCTAGAATGATGATTTTTGCATTAATCTGCTAGCGCGTCTCCCAGAGAAGGCGTAAATATCAAAGTGGGCTTTTTCAAAATTTTACCATACGGGTCAAAAGTCGGGACATTGGAATTCGTTTTAGAGGTATGGTTCTTTCGGCAAAGTTTCTTATTTTGATCCCTAGAATATGAATTTTCCTGTACGTTGAGCGATTTTTTTTGCCTCCCTACAAATCGACCCGCCCTAATATGTACGGAATGGTTTAAATAATACAGAAAAGACAAATAACTTACTTAAGAATGCGCCTATTGTAGTTTGTATTAATGTCAAATAAATAAAAATAGATAGTATTTTCACCATTCACCTCAGCTTTCACCATTCACCTCAGTTTTCGAACCTTATTTTCTCTCAAATAATACAAATTTATAAATTTTTTATTGTCCAATCGTCTTTACAATAAACAAATATTTAAAAACCTGAAATCAAAATGGAACTAATAATTAACACTCGGGAAATAATGAGATTCGAAAATTGAGGTGAATGGTGAAAGTGAGAATAGGAATCGCTACCAATATAAAATTTATATATTAGTTTTCAAAAAAATACTGGGAATAGCATAAGGTATTCCACATTAGGCGATCTACAACTAAATTTTTTAAAAAATTATTATAAGTGGTTAAACAAAAAAATTTCTTAATTCATATTCTTTCAGACACAACTGCAAAATATTAACATAAGTAAAATTTTGTGTATCAAATAAATCTTTGAATATATGTAAATAAAAAGTCAAGCATACCAAATTTTAATATTCAAATAATTAAAAACTTATGGTAACCCTACACTTTGCAATATTATTGCAAATATTAATATCATTTTGCCCTATATAGTGCGAAAATATGTACAATATTATTGCACAAAATATGTCAACACTTTCTTATATAAAAATTGCACAATGTTGCCAAAATTCTATAAAATGTTCACATTTCTTCGTAGCGCAATAAGAATCAAAACTTTTTTGACTTTTTTCAATATATTGTACAACATTCCAATTTTACATACACACTGGTAACATTTTGCACAATAGCAAAAGTTGCACAAGAATATCGCGTAGTATATGGGTACCTTTACGGTTATGGTTAGTTTCAAAAATGTTATTAATTTATATGAATATGCAATTTTCTCACCAACAATCATTTCTGAAATAGTCCAAAGGGGGTGTTCCACATTACCCGCCTACTCTACATTACCCGCACTTACTCTACATTAAGTTAAAATACATTTAAAATTAAACACAATTTAAATTTAGCGAAGCTCTTAAAATATTATAATTTAAAAATGATGCTAAATAATTTCCAAAAAGCCTTCTTCTTAAGATGTAAAGTATACACCGAAGAAGAGTAAAGCACATTTGGTTTTAGCAAATTATATTAGATAGGTGTGTACACATTAGGGCATAATGGTTAAACATCTGTTTTACTTTAAAAGAAAATTAATTTATTTATGTTTATAAGAAGTGCGAATATTGACAAACATTAACAAGTCTATGCCTTAACGAACAGCAGTCATTTAAAGGAATCTTCAATATTTTTAATGTGCCATAAAAATATAAAATTAACAAGTCAATGGACTTTACGTGACAGACGTGTTGATTGTGAAAAAGCTTTTAAATACACACAGAAAAATAAAGCGGAAGCCGAATTGAAAATCAAATAATGGCTATTAAAAAATTATTTAAATCTAATTCCTGAATATTTAAAAAAAAATTTAATTTAATTATATTAACCGAATTATGTTGAGAAAACTAATATTTAGTTATACCAACCGAATTCAGCCGCAGACCATATAAAATTATACCAATTTTTTTAATCAGCAATGTACTCAAGAAGTCTAGCACCTTAAAATTGCATTTAAAGCATTGAGAAATATTGCGTTGTTTGAGCTTTATATGGAATAGAGTTCCAAGCAACAAAATTATAACAAGTGCTTATTTATCTTTTAAAGTAACAACTTGGCGCATCGGCATTTGGAAGGTTCAGCTGCACATATGCCAATAAAATGCCTGGAATTATTTAAAAACTTGTCAAAAATGAAAATGCAAATTATGCAAGTTCGAGGTCATACTCTATATTTCTTTATTAGGATATTGTGCTTACAAATAATCTATATAGTTTTTGTTTTTAAAAATATTTTTTTTAATTAGATTAGAGTGATTTAAATGGGAATTTTTAAAATTTTTGAGGTTAAAAAACTTTTTTTGATGGCACATCAATGACGATTTTTACAATTGAAATATCAGATATAATGAACTTAGTTTGCGGAAGGGCCGCGATAATTCTAGCGGTTTAAAGTTTTAAATTAAAAACAAAATCTGCAAGCAGTTTGGTATAAAAAGAAGCAAAATCGGTCCAGCGCACAGTGGGTTCGATGGTACCCAAAGTGGCGATTAATTCATAAAAGCCGTAGTTTTAAAATATTATATTGTTTTATTGATGAGTTATTATAAGCACATAAAACCACAGCATTTTAGAAAAAAAAAGTTAAAAAAAAATTTTTTAACCCGTTAAGCGCATTATAGTTTTTTGGAAAAAATACCTTAGTTTACAATTAATGCTGTAATTTTGGAATGAAAAGCGATAAATTAATGAATAAAATTGGAAATTAAAGCATACTTAATGTGCTATTAAAAAATTTAAAGAGTAAATTTATTATATGCATTTATATTAGTATAAATTTAATTTAAAATTCAAATTTTGTTTTTCACAAAATCTCATAAATGTACAAATTTATTTCAAAAAAGTCACAAAAAAGAATATTATATTTTTTTAGTAATGCATAATCATAAATACATAAAAAACAGCTTTAAAAAAAATGGAAGAAAAAAATTTTTTTAACCTGTTAGGCGTTTTTTGTTTTTTGGAAAAAAACATGATCCTCAATTTTCGCTGTAACTTTGAAATCAAAATAAATTTAAAGAATAAGTTTATAATATGAATTCCTATTAGTATAAATTTTAATCCAGTTTTTGCTTTCACTAAATTCAGTAAATGTACAAATTAATCTGAAAAAATAAAAAATTTAAAACTTTTTGGGGAATCTTTGTTTTTATTTTACTTTTTTAATAAAAAATATATTAAAATATTTGTAACTACTTGTAACTATTATTCTGCATTTTCAAATTCATCACAAATAACCCAATTATCATAATTTTCATTATCATCATAATTTTCATCATCATTGTTATAATCTTCTTCATCATTATCATCATCACTATCTTCATCGTTATTATCATCAGCATCTTTATCATCATTTTCATTAGAAATATCTGGCAAAACTAACTCTAATTCCGAAGGTGATAAATTCGATTTTTTTTCTGTTCATATTTCTTGCTCATGCTAGATATAATTAGGTCAGAACTTAGCAGAAACCTATTGAAAATATCTTCTTTGGACATTTCCCGGCTGCATTTGCGAGCAAAGCGCTCTCTATAATTTTTAAAATCTTTGTTTCTTGTTTCTTGAGCTTCTTCCGATAATTGTATTATTTTTAAAAGTGCTTGCTCTATAATCTCCGGCCCGTGACTAAAAAATTTATGCAAAGTGGGAGGCATACAAAACAGTTATTATATAGGCGTGACTATCTCGGCACGGGCAAATTAGTATAAGATGTAAAACCATCACGTGAATTCGGTAAATTATAAGAAAGTCCTATTTTTCGCTGGAATTGAGTGTTAATTTTTATTCTTTTCTGGTAAATTGGTCACCCTCGTGAACATAGGTGATCAAACGCCGCTCACGCAGCCATCTCTATTAAATATCAAAATATATTGACAATAATATCAACAACAACAAAAATAGCTAACAGTGAGAGTAAGACAATAGTAATAACAAAAACACTGTGGGTATGGTAAATAAAGGAATTTTGAAAACAAGACTTTTTACATAAAATTATTAATATCTTTAAACGGGGCAGCAAAAAGGCAAACTTTTTTGTTTGTAATATCAAGAAGAAATCCCATACTTTTCAAAAAACACAACATCAAAGCTGGCACTTTACTACTTTGTTACTTCTGGTCCATCATATATGGAAAATACCCCGATTTTAGAGCTTTTTTAAAAAAAATATTACAAATATTTCCACACATATTTTTATAAACACAAAATCATTTTTTGTACATTTAAATTCCTGAAGTTGAAGGTTCCATCATAAAAATTTAACTTTATTAATTTTAAATTTAAAAAAATAAGCACTGCTTTTTATCAAATTTAAATTTTTTCACTTTTTAAGAAAACAGCAGTAATTAGCTAACTTTGACAGCTCACTACGGATGAAGTAAACAACTTAGATGGTTCTAATTTTAAATAGTGATGTAGAATTTTATCTAGTTTTATTCGATACCAATCATTATGGCAAAAACTTAATTCTAAAATTTCAATTAAGCGCCATTTTGGACCCATTTCAACCCAATGTGCAGCGCTTATGAGTGAAAAAGTGAAGGTGCCTCCAAATTGTACATACAAATTGGCGTATAATTCATTGCATATTAGTTCAATTTCATAGTAGCATCTGGTGTATAAAATAAAACGACATATTTTCCCACCAGACGCTAAAATTGATACCAATATTGTATATGTAATGTGCTAGGGTTGCCATTTATGTTTTCTTCGCAAAACAGTAGCATAAAAGCCGAACATTTACGAATGTCGGAAAAAGTTCAGACACCCCTCGATTAAATTTAATAGATATTAAAACACATATTTTTTTAGCTTAATCAAACTAAAAATATTTAACAAAACGCCAATTTTAATATCAACTAAAACACATTTTTTGAATAACAAAAATAATAGAAAATTGTCGGACATGTTTCGTACATGTTTCGTACACCAGTTAATGCGCCTCCGAAAGTCTTTAATATGGTACCTCATTTGCCTAAAAATTCTCTAAAATAAAACGAAATAAGCCGAAAAATCGAATAATTGGGTAATTTTTGACACCACTTTTTAACCCTTAAAAAAATACGTGTACCTTTTTTTCTTATCATATATCAAAATTTTATTAAAATTTTGATATTGGGGTGACTCCCCGTAAGTGAAACTCAAAATAATTGTTTATGTGGTACTGTTATGCTATTTAAAACTATATAATAATACCTGAAATAAATTGGAATAAAATTTTTTTCAATAAAAAATGCCAAACCAGTCAAAATGTCTGATCCAGTCATTGTAGTGTTAATACAAAAAAGTTTGGAGTACTAGGCTATTTACCTCTTTACTAACTGCACCGTAAACACTTATCAATGTTGAGTGCCTAATTTGAATTTAAATATGTGGTTAAGAAAACTAACAGCCGTATTTGTAGTGGCCACTTTTTAACATTAAACAGCTTTTAATAAATTTGGCAGACAAAGCCAATTTTCTAGCAAAATTTCTAAAGAAATGGTTGCCTCTACTATACAAAAGAAATTTCATTTATAAAGTTGGTTGGAAATAAGTAATATTTAGAGATGTATCTTAGTTTTTAGTAATATTTAGGGATGTATCTTAGTTTCAAATTTATCCTTTAAATACCTACACTGAGAGAATTATCTGCGTAATATCAAGGAATTTGTGCATTAGATTTAAGAATTGTCACTGGAAACAATTCATTAAATTAATTCAGTTTTTCATAAAATTTATTGAAAAATTTCATAGTATTTATTAAAAATTTAATAAGCCCAATGATAAGTGTTCATTAAAAATAGTTTTATTAAAACTACAATATGAAGCATTTTCATGAAGTTAAAGAAATCTTTCAATGTGAAGAAAACTTCATTAGTTTAGTGATCAAATTTCATTAAAACTCGTTCAAGAAATTCTTTCTGAGTAACACATAAATTGTGATTTAATAATTGATTACACAGCACAACAAAATCAAACAATTTTTATTTTGCAGGATATATTTTAACAGTTCTTTAGTAAGTCGAGGTCGGCACAGTTATTTTTTCAGTAGCTCTAGTTTTTGAGATACAGCTACTAGGTGCATACTGAGTCTATTGAGTCTGTCTGTTGCGGTCGCATTTTTCATGTCTTCAATAAAAACAATCCAAATGATTTTTTTAATACCTGTGGTGAATAAATTTTTCAAAAATTTAGTTTGTGTTTCTCATATTTCGTGAAACAATCGCTTTTGAAGTGTTTTGGTTTATTGGAGACTAAAAATAAGTAATAGGTGCGCTATGTTGCATGCACAATTTTGTGCTGAGGAATTTTATGTATGGGCCACTGAGAAGAGAACCACCATCCCATTCCGGTCGTCAATTATCTGGCGTGAACCTGTTAAGCATAGAGGCAACTGCTGTCTTTGTGCACTCAGGGAACTTCTGCTTTAAAAATATGTAGTTGTTTGGGTTGTAATACAGTCTCATTATTTTTAATGTAAATGTAAGTCATTTGTAGAACAAATAAAATTTTTAACTAGCCTTGTAGTTCATTTAAAAAAACAACTCACATCAAATGACTGTTTTATGATTTTACATTCATTTTTTACAGTTGTTTTTTGTCATTTAAAAAAATAAAAATAAATAAATGTTTGTTTAATTTTTACTACCATGTGGTTCATTTTTACTACAATTGTTAGTCATTTTTTGAACATTAAAAAACAAATGACAATGTTAGTTGAATTTAATGAAATATAAGTCGTCCTTTTTTTAAATGAAATTTCATTTGTTTTTGACTACAATTGCTGTCGTCTTTACCAACATAATTTCCTAAGTGTGAATATATCCCGAATCAACCAGAATAACCCTCTAAATAGATTTGGCCCACTTTAACATTTTATGTTCGACCTGTAAGGAGCTCAAATGATCGATTAATGATGATTTTAGCTTTTTTGTAATGAAATTAAAAAGTAAAAATTAAAAAATATAAAACTATATTTTTTTTTTAATTTCTCGAAAGCCAAGATTTTTATGAAAATTCAACAGTTTTTATACATTATGTAGAATATGTACACAACAACAATATTACGTAGGTAAACCCCACTGCAAATTTACTTAAAACAAATGAAATTTCACTTGAAAAATGGACTACTTACATTTCATTAAATTCAACTAACATTGTCATTTGTTTTTTACTGTTGATCCAAATGTAGTCAAAATAAACCACAAATGCACAGTGGGATATATCACAAAACTTTTGGAAATAATTCGGCAATTTCTTACTTAGTTGTCTGATTGAGTGAAATTTGAAACAGGCATAAGTGACGTAGTATCGAGCTTCAGTTTGCATTTTGAACTTCCAAACACTCCGGGCGGCCTATGATCACCTAAACTAGCTACCTTTTTTGCACATTAAATTTTGAGTGCTCGCCATTTTTAGTCCGGGTTTCAAAAAAACATGTGCGCACACTGTTCCCGAGATATTCCCATTTGAAAATGTGATATTACAAATTTGGTCCGATCAGATTTTTCTGAATAGCGGTACGAAATCGTGGCCAATTTCTTTTTAAAATATTTTTTATTTCACTAAATAAATTCTTGATCAAATAAAAAGAAAATGAATGCACAATGAATGAATTCCACACAAAAAATACATTCGTTTAAAGTATGAATTAAAAAAAAAAACAAATTCTTGCGATTTTTTCTTAAAGAGCACCCACAGTCTGCTACCTCCAGATAAATATTTTATTTCTGAACAATTGTGCATACTTTTCTGAAAGGTCTTTTTATATAATAGCGAATTGTGTTACAAAAAAAAACAGTCGCTATTATAGTTACCACAATTTTAAGGCAAATGTGAAATTTAACCCACTGTTAAAAATTGTACACGACCCCAATTAGGTAGTGGAAGCGTTTGTACTACTCTAACAAATATATAATTCATTGTGTAAGTCTCTTCCAACTCGCTTTAAATGCAGACATGGCAGCAAAACAAATTTAAAAATCCAATTTTCTGCCAAAAATTACAGCTTTTTCACTTAAGAATAAACATACTGTATAACTACTCAAACAACTCCAAATATTTACAGTAGAAGATCCATGGGTGAAAGCCGATGCTTAAAGAAAATGTTACTGAGTTTTAAATTGTGCAGTTTTAAAAAAATTCCAAAATTTTCAACTTTGGAACGTTATAACACAAAAACTATTTGAATTATACGAGACAAAAGTGAAACCAAATTAAGACCAGACATCTGGGACATTCCAAAAATTTTCGAATCTATTTAGTCGTTCATTGAAAGTGGGCTACTTTGCATTCAACATTCCTATGATATATGCTGTATTAGGTTTTCAAAAGTTTTTCGGTGTAGTTCGCGTTCTGTCGCATCTCGAAGTTCGACATTGCAAGCAAAACTAAGAAAAATACCTATTGTTTAAACAACTCTAACTTTATAAGTTTCTGACTGGTTTTTTTAAATTGTATCCCATATGAAAGACAGGATCTTCTAGTTTCAGATGCTTGTTACAAAATTATACAAACTCTTTAAAGAAAGTATTAAAAAATTTAAAAACGCTGTTTTTTCGCTAATATTTTAAAAACGACATTTTGGATTTTTCTGAAACAATTTGTAGCAGTGATAGATCATAATGTCTTGTAAAGGGTCCGCCAAATAACTTTTTTTTTTTTGAACTCCTGAACCAATTGGACTTTGTATGGCGTCATAACAAGATCTTTATGCAAAATTCGTCCCAATGATGTCTCCGAAATGTTCAATTGTTGAGAACGACGGTGAATTGATGTTGATGGCGCTTCACGCACACTTTCTGCCACAGCAGCAATATTCTCGGGTGTTCGCACTGTTTTTGGCTTTTCACGCTTTGGTTTATCGATGAGGATGCCAGTTTCATTCACTTTTTTCACAAGATATCGAACATACGGACCATATTCGTTCAGCGGAAGGATAAAACTAATTATCTGTCAAATCAGACATGAGCTAAGTGTTACCATTCACGAAATAAGCACTAGTTGAAAAAAAACGTTAGATGGCGGACCCTTTATAACATATCAAAAATTCAGAGTTGATTCTTCATGACGTCAAAATATATTTAGATTTGAGAAAAAAATTCTCATATTATTTTCTAAAAAAAAGTAAATGTTTAATTGTCTTCAATTCAAACGAATTTTCAATTTAACAAAACTCAAAACCGATAGTTTACAGGATACTTCTTATATACCACTTAATTTGAAACGATATGTTTATCCGAAAACAAATAGAGATATCTAATGGATTGATAAAGTATTTGGAAAATTACGAGTAGTTATTCACAGTGTGGAAAAATTCCAAATATGAGGAAAAACATTTTTTTTTAATTTTTAGGTTAGAAAGTTTCAAAAAGTTGATTAATGAACACAGATTCAGATTCAGAGCACCAAACACAATTTAAAAAGTATACCCAGGGCTATGGGTAGTGAGTTTTGCGAAATTTAAAATTTGAGTGTGGTAAACAAAAGTGAAAATTATATGTTTTTAAGAAAATAATATGAGAATTTCGTACTTAAATCTAAATATTTTTCGAACCTACGGACAACTCAATCTGAATTTTTTATATGTTGTACAAGACACTATGATCTATCACAACAAAATGTTTAAAAATCAAAGATGTAGTGTTTGGAATATGCTCGAAAATATTCCGTTTTTGATTTTTTGCGAACTTTCTCCAAAGTGACTGTATAATTATCTAATAAATATCTAAAAGCAAAAGATCCAGTCTTTCCTATGAGGTAAGATTTGTAGAAATCGGATAAAACCTTTAAAAGTTATAGCGGCTTAAACATGAAGTATCTCCCTCAGTTTTGATAAAAGTACCGAAATTTGATAAAAAACTACACAATTTGAAATCGATGTGATTGTTTTCAACGATATCCGTAGTCACATATCCGAAGTAATATCTATTCTGATATGTTTCTCTGTTAAAATGTTGTACACTATAATAAATTGTCATGTAAGTTTAATTTATTTATTGTAGGTATCTCGTCTCCTTTATAATTAGAGTAAAAATATATTTTTTGTCAAAACAAAAATATTTACACACATTCTGCGCATATAGAAAAGTATAAAATATGTGAATTTACCTATTAAGTGTTTATAAAATGTTTCGCAACATGCTAATTTCGTGTAAATTTACATTTCTTGTGTTTAAAAATAAAGATATACATGCGCCAATTTACTTTAAATATAAAATAAAAAATGCAAAAAAAATTGTAACCAAATAAAACATGAACAGAGCACATACATAGAAATTTTTCATTACCATTGAAATTACATTGCCATTACTTGATACTAATAACAATGAAAAAACTTTCGTTACCATTTAACGATAATGAAATATTTTTCATTAGAAAAATCCTTATTAATGATAATGAAATCACACACAATAGGTTGGAAACAGGGTTGGGAAGTAAAAACATAATTTTTTGTTGACGCTTTGTAAAAAATAAAACCCTTGGGATCTTTTTCGAACGTAGCCCATTTCTATTATTAGAGTGTTGTCCATTTTACCCTATCTCGCTTAATTTCAGAGATATCGGCCATTAAAAAAACGCCATTTAATAAAATGTCTGATATCTCAAAAACTAAGCAAGATATCGCAAAACGTACAAAAATTATCCAAAATTTTCGCTCATTCCATTTCGTTCTATTTTACTGGGTTACGAACCAGACTGATTATTATCTATATAGATTCAGAAATAAAATAAATATAAGGCTCTCATGAGCGAAGGCTTTCCATCCATGACTTGAGCAATTTTTTACAACAGCAATGCAATTTAAAACCATTTTCATTAATCAATAATATTAAATCATCAAACCATTATCATTATTTAAAAAAAATAATTATGAAAATAATTTCTTTGCCATTGATATCAATGTAATCGTAATGAAATCATCATTGCATTAGTCCACTTAATTTATTAGTCCCATGTTCAACATTTAAAGATGTCATTAATGTTTTTATTTATAAAAAATGGTTTAAAAAATATACTATTTAACGAAAAGAGCTGCAATTCTATGTTAGTGGAGATAAATATATTTTAGCAACAGCAGACCAACATCAGCCATCTGGGTTTTTATATAAAGGTTTGTTTGTATCTTTTAACTTCGATTGGTAATAGATTACATAGATCTCAAACTCTTCTGCTTTCTAAACAACAAACACATTCTTTCATACAAATCAAATATTTTTTCTATAGGAATACGACGTATGTCCAACACATTCATATGAGTTACGTGCACCGACAGCTACTTTCAAAGAGTTGGAGATCTATGTAATGTATGGATTTGTACTGTTTTGAATAATTAAAATTTTTCATAGAAAACAAGAACATTAAAAAAGGCAATCGGAGGTGTTCTGAAAAAACGAAGCCATATAAAGATATTCGTTTTCACATCAAATTATATGTTGTTGCATAAAAACAAAAAATATTATGTAGAGTTCTTTTTTCAGAACACCTCCGAATTTCTAATTTTACAATCAACTTAATTGTTATTAAATCCACTACCAAACACACAGTGGTTCCACTTTTTGGCTGCTAACTAAGCACATTCAAAGTAGTCTTGACCGACGCCATTAAATTTGTAAAGTATAAAATTCACAAATTGTTGTCACCAAAAGCTGACTAGGCATCATGACGGATCTTGTCGGATGTCAGAGTTTTAGCTCTTTTATTTTACAGCCGTGCAAATTATAATTTCAAAATAATTTTCTGAAATTATTAATATTTTTTTTTAATAATTTCAAAAGTTCTTAACATTTTTTTATTGGTTTTTGTTTTGTTTTATATTTTTTTTTTAATTATAGATTGACAATTTTTTAAATGTCACCATATTTATTTATTTATTTTCCAAGCAAACATTTTACACACTTGTTGTGTTTCTTTGTGAGCAATGTTCACAAAGTAAAAAAAAACTTTTTACACATTTAAGTCAACAATTGAACAGTTCATGCGAATAAGGACGAATAGACCACTTTTTCGCAAACACGTTTTTTTGCATAAATGCATTTTATTAGCAGAGCCCTACAATCCTATGCAGAAATTTTGGGCAAATTTTGACTTTTAAGGTTAAAAAAATGACTTTGAAAGTGCATTAAATCGTATATTTTTATATTTTTGTTTAAATTGGGAGTGAACTTACGCACAATTTTGATTAAATACAACACAAAAACATACAAAAATTTTACTTTCGGTAACAATGTGTTAGAAGAACATTACGAGGAACAAACCACACTTATTATATTTGCAAAACATTTTACCGTTCTTGAGTTATAAGACTTTAAAGTGTGGAAAGCAAAAGGGCGAATATCCATCCTTAACAAAATATTATATAAAAATTATTTAGCTGCGAGTTTGAAATTGATATTAGCTAAAATTTGAAATTGTACACAAAAAAAAAACAATCTTAGCACAGACAAACAAATTAAACAGATATGGGTTTAACAGATTAGTCTGGACAAACTATTTTGTTGGTATTTTATTGTGAGTATTTAGAAAATCCATCAATAAAGTTCAGTTTTTTTTAAATGTTATAGTGCAAATAAGGGTTAATATTATAATTCTTAAAAATTAATTTTGTGTCATTTAGTGTTAATACTGAATCCAATGTCAGGATCATGTCCTTTTATGTTACGTCGTAATATGCAGTCAAGGGTTAATATTATAATTCCTTAAAATGTATTTAGTGTCATAAAGAATTACTACTGCATCAAATGGCAGGAATATTAAAAAAAAAAATTAACAAAAACAATTTTTTTTGCATGTCCTTGCAATTCTTAAAAAGTATATCCTTGAAGTCCTTAAAGTGTTACAAACAAATACCAACCATAGTTCGTCGTTTTGCAAGCCTCATGAAAATATAGTCAAAATCTGCTGCAAAATAACACATTTTTATTCAAATTTCAATACATTTTTTTTTATATTCGCCCTTTTTCCATTTAAGCAAAAATTGAAGTCCAATTTTTGGCAAGTTCTCTTTCGAATACCTTACTAGAATTTTGTATATAGGTAGATGTGACTTAAATCTTTAAGCTAATACCAAAAAGTTGACAAAAATATTATTTTTTAACCGTTTCCTGCGTTTTTATTGTCCCCTGTAAAATTCTACAAATGGTCTATTCGTATTTATTCGCATGAACTGTTCAATTATAAGCACAAAATATAGTAATTAATATTGTTAATATGTTTATAAGTTCTGTAGGCATAAAATGCTCAGTGTATAAATCACTATATTTTGTGCTTATAATTGTTGACTTAAATGTGTAAATAAGTTTTTTAAACCCTGTACTTAAATTTATGCATTTTACATAATTTCACATGCAAATTTACTATCTTTGTAGTAGTAGGTTTACAATAATTTTTAGAGTGTACCTTAAAAACGAAAATTTAAGCTTTTTGGTTATATCTCCCGAATTTGAGCTGATCTCGAACCATTGCCATATTCGGAATCAACACTCTCGAGTTATGTTGTACGTAACTTTAAAATAATGTTGAAACAAATAAATTTGAATGGTTTTTATCGAGTTTCACCAAATACTATCTCTGAGTGTCACTAATTAATTTCGAACAATAATATTATATTTATATTTAATAGTTTTCCACTTAAAATGTTATTATCATTTTCATTTCCGCACAAAGCTTAACTCAAGTTTTAAACTTTTTACTTTCAGGTATTCTTAATAGATGTTATAAAATACTTTTAACATTTTTGTCTTACGAAAAATTAAACTAAACTATTTAATAAGATTTTATACCGTAATATATAAAACTGGCAAAAGAACACACATACAAACAAAAGTAAGTACATACATGCATATTAATATAAACTTATTTAATGCATAAAATGATGTTCATATCGTCTCCACAATTAAAAAGGCAGATTTGCAACAAAATGGTTACGATTTGTCAATGCATGTTTTAGTACAATTTGAATAAAAGCATATTTTACAATAAAATTCATCAATTGAAGAACATTTTTTTAATATTTTTATAAAAACATTGTTTTTACGCAATTTATACTAATACAGCTGAAATGCCCGGTGTTTCCCGGGTCAACTGTGATTATTGAAAGCAGAACAAATTTTAAGCTAGGAAACAGACGACTTAATTCTATTGTGTTTTGCAGAATCAGTTAAGATTTTAACGTTAAATTTGAAATTAAAGATTCCATTTAAAATTTATGAAATAAGGTTACAAAATTAAAAATTATTTTATCTTTAATGATGTTTAATACAAAATGATGCTTTTAGTAGCAATTCACTACTATAAATCAATGTGCTGTGCGCCCCGGTAGGCTAGTTGGTAGCGTGCTGGCTTATCAGTGCGGGGGTCGTGGGTTCGATTCCCACCAGAGGCACTGGTCTGTTTTCGCTACAACGCGCCGAAGGCCATAGTAGCTAGTGCTCGGTTAGGGTAATAGTATATAATTTGTAATTATATGATTATTAATTAAAAAAAAAAAAAAAAAATCAATGTGCTTTATCAATATGTCTCATATTGATTTTAGTGCATGTTTTCGAGTTTATCCTTAAAGAAATTTTTTTTTGTTGTTTTTTAATGGACTTGTTATTGCCAAAAACGGTGAAGAAAAATAAAATTTAAAAAAAAATAAATCATAAAGACATTGCGAAAAAATCAGTAGGTATATTACACGGATTGGATTTAATACTTTCAAATTAAAAAAAAATAAGCTTTATTAAAAATAGTGGAATTTTGTGATTTTGACGTGTTTGATCAAAAGTCGGTATTGAAGTGGGCTATGGTAATGTTACTGTGGTCTTTTTCGGAAAACGTAGAATTTATGTGAGTAATTTTAAAGAAATCCGTTTATACTTTCTTAGAAGTATGCATTCGAAAATAACGATAAAAGTTAAAAAAGGTAAAAAAATTTTTAATTTTGCATTTTTGGGAAGTTTGCGTGGTCGATGAAAACTACACTACGATCTAAGTTAAAGTCCGAGGATTATTCATGCCAAATTTGAGGAAAATCCGTTAAGAATTGCAAATTTGTATAAAGAACAAACAAACAGAGAATGAGTTTTATGTACATATATAAATAGATATATAGAGGATTTTTTTGATTTTGACGCTTTTAATCAAAAGTCGGTATTGAGGTGGGCTATAGTAATGAAACTTTTACTGAGGCCTTCCTTGGGAAACTTTGAATATAGGTGAGTAATTTCAAAGAAATCCGTTAATACTTTCTTAGAAGTTTGTATTCGAAAAATACGAAAAAAGTTGAAAAAGGTCAACAAAATTTTAATTTTACATTTTTGTCAAAAGTAGGCGTAGAAGTTTGCGTTGTCGATGAAAACTATACTACGATCTAAGTTGTGGTCCGAGGATTATTCATACCAAATTTGAGGAAAATTCGTTGAGAATTGCAAATTTGTATAGAGAACAAACAAACAAACAGAAAATGAGTTTTATATATATAGAAAGATAGTGGAATATTTTGATTTTGACGTTTTTGAACAAAAGTCGGTATTGAAGTGGGCTATGGTTATGAAACTTTTACTGAGGTCTTCCTCGGGAAACGTATAAAATATGTGAGTAATTTCAAAGAAATCCGTTAAAACTTTCTGAGAAGTTTGTATTCGAAACAGAAAAACAAAAAAATTTTAAAAAGGTAAAAAAAATTTTAAATTTAGATTTTTTGTCAAAAGTGGGCATGGTCGATGAAAACTATACTACGATCTAAGTTGAGGTCCGAGAATTATTCATGCAAAATTTGAGGAAAATCCGTTGAGAAATGCAAATTTGTATAGAGAATAAACAAACAAACAGGAAATTAGTTTTATATATATAAAGGGTCCGCCAAATAACTTTTTTTTTTGAAAATGCTATAAAAAAAACTACTAAATATTTTCTCAAATTTCTTTTTTTATTTGAAAGTACAATCCTTCCGGTTAATAATGGAAAATAATTTCATTTAAATGGCTGCCTCGGCTGGCCATGCAGTAGCCTACACGATCGGTCCAATTTTTAAGCACATTATCGATTGTGTGCAGCTGTATTTCACAAATGGCTTCACGAATATTGTCCTTTAAAGCGTCAATTGTCTCTGGCTTGTTGGCGTAACACTTATCTTTGACGGCACCCCACAAATAATAGTCCAACGGTGTCAAATCGCAGCTCCGAGGTGCCCAATCGACATCAGCTCTGCGGCTGATAATGCGATCTTCAAAAACAGGGCGCAAAACAAAGAGTGTAGCTTCGGCTGTGTGGCACGTAGCGCCGTCCTGTTGAAACCAAATGTTGCCAATATCCTCCTATTCATTCAGCAGAAGGATAAAACTAATTATCTGTCAAATCAGACATGAGCTAAGTGTTACCATTCACGAAATAAGCACTAGTTGAAAAAAAAAAACCTTAGATGGTGGACCCTTTAGATAAAAAAAATATTTGGCTGAACTTTTTCCCCCCAAAACAAATGAGTATGCGCCCCATACCGTCTAATTTTCCTAGAAGGTATTTAAATTTTAAAAATTTAAAGGTTTTAAAAAAAGGTTTTAAAAAATTTTAAATATTTTGTGGACAAAGAAAAAAGTTTATACAAATTTTACCCTGGGTAATGCGAACTTCGCTTATAACAAACTAATATTTTTGGTTCCTCGGTGTTCGTCTTTACCCAGTTTCACTGTGTATTCTATTTTATTGCGGTTCATTTGATATGGAATATCTCATATTCAACCTTCATCCTTCATCCTTATTAAACTTTCACTTCATCAACTTTCCCCCTTTTCAAGTAATTCAGTTAATTAATACGATATTTAATCTTCTTGTAAATTCATTGCACAAAGTAAAGCTAAATAAAACCATCTTTTATTACCAGTGATCAACTATATCCATAAAAGTATTTAACACCTGATAAGTGTTCCCAATGTGACCACATTGTAACAAGCAATGTCATTCATACATCACTATGAGGAAATAATAAAATTCCTTTAAATGCATGTTTTTATCTCTACTTGGCCGACACCCAAAAACATTTTATTCTTTTCATGTTTGGTTTTTACAACTTTTTTTATTGTTACTCTTCAGGTAAAAGTATCCCAGTGTAGAAACAGTGATAACATATCATTACTTTTAGGACTACCAGTAAGGACATCAGCTTTCTTTCAGCATTACTTACTGTAGTATATTTTTCCATTATACAAAAAAAATAATGCGTCACCCATAATTTTAAAAGTCATGATTAAAAAATTTATGAAAATCTATTTTTAGACTAATTATTTTTTCAACTCAACACACACTTAGGGAAAAATCTTCATCATATTTATGAAAGGCTCCATAAATATGAGGAAAACATTCATTGATTTTCGTCCAATGAAACACTTCAAAAGTATAATGAAGTTGCGTCAAAAAAGAGCAAATTGAAAACAGACTTCTTCATATTTATGAAATGTTTTAGAAATATGATGATAAAGTTTCAATAATATTTATGAAGTGCTTAAAAAATATTATGAAACATTTCATAAATGGGCTTTTATGAAATGTTTCATAAATATTTTTATACAACAATTAAAGATACAAACATTAATTTAAATTAAAAATTTTCATTTGAAATTAAAAAATATAATTTTCTATTTAAAAAACAACAATTAAATTTATGAAACTTTATATTATATAAATTCTCTTTAAAATTAAGAACAACTCAAATAAAATTTAATTGATGTTGCAGAATATTTAAATAATTTCTCGTAGATTTTGAGTTTTTAAAAATTTGAATTGCAAATGATATTTTATAAGTTTCAAATCAAAATCAAAAATAAAAATTTAAATTTATTGCTTATTTATTTATTTGTTTTTTTTTCATTATTAGAACCTTAAGAATAAAATTCTTTTGTGGTTCAATTGGAATTACATAAGTAAAGTCATTATTGTTTCTAAATTTCACTATTTTTATCTAAAACTTACGCATTTATTTTCACAAAGTTTATGAAATGATGAAGGTCTATGAAACATTTGTCATACATTCTATGAAACTCTCATCATATTTAAGATAACTTCATAAATATGAAACAATTTCATCAATATGATGAAACTTTATTCCCTGAGTGTATATTATTAGTTATTTTTGAATTTTTTCTGAGCCGCACAGTAATGACATTTTGCCCAAGCAAGTTGAACATGTCAAGATTGCTCAGATGGTAGAGCGGTTGACTTACAACCTTGAGTCCCAGGTCCAAGTCCCGTGGGGCACACTTTTTTCAAAAAATATAAATGGAAAAACATTTTTTTATTAAATTTATTTTTGAACTCATTATTTTTGGACATACTAGTAAGCATATATGTAGCCACTTGTTTTTTTAATTTTTCGTAAGGTGTCAAGTATTGGTATGCCATTATTTTGCGAGACATCGCCATATAAAGGTAATGGGTTGTGTAGTGACAATTGTAAGTACTTGCAATTACCAAATGTGTACTTATGTAACCACTTGTTATGAAATATAATTTAGTTAAAAGTATAATAAGACTTTTTTTAGCTCAATAATTCCAGTACTATTGAAAATATTTGCAGTTTAAAGAGAAAACATCAATGCGCACAGCCGTGAGCTTGGGTCTAATAAAAAAAATATATATCGAGACCTCCAAGAAAAAATACTGCTTAGTCAGAAGCAGTTCTGTAAGGCATTATTTAATTACCAAGCACTTCCAAAGCTAATGTAGAAGGCATTAAAATGCATTTTTTTGTGTGTTGACAACATTAATGCTTCAATGTATTACTTTACTGCTTGGTTGTATGCATTATTCACTGCTTCAAAGAGGGCATTTAGGAGAGCACAATAGAATGAAATCCCTAATTACTTTATTGTATGCAAGGCGGCTAAGCGCTATTTTGGAAGAATACAAATGTAGTTACTGCTTACCATATAAGCAATACCCTCTATGAACCAATTTCTTGAAAATCACTTTTTGATAAAAACTGTTCACTGATGACAGCTACGTCTCTGACAAAAAATCAATTTTAGTACTTTTTTTTAATATTAAATATTTATTATTTATATTTTTTATTTTTGAATGCAATACCCCCTATCAACCATATTAATGTTATTGACTTTTTAAAAATGTATTATTACTACATATATAAAACAAAGTTCTTTCCATACAACTGTATTTAATATATCAAAGCTTATTTATTAGTGTGTACCGTAAAATATGTTTCCGAATTATTAAAGAAATAGTATTTAATCAATGGATTTTGACGTGTTAACTACAAAAAATAACGAAAAGTTATTGGAGAGTACGTGAGTACTTATAGAAGGGACATAAACACATAAAAAAAAGTTACTACAAAAGTCTGTTCTATTTCAGTGAACTAATTGTTTCTGTTGTAATCATTTTATTCAGTGATTTAAATAAAGTTGTCTTGATTTAATTTCATTTCAATTCGGGGTTCTTAAATTTACAAACCAGTTAAGTCACAATTGTTTTTTTAGCCATTTCCTTGAGTCTCACTTGCAAATGGCGGTGTTTTCTCATGTGTTTTATTTTATAATACTAAAAATGTAAATCTGGGAAAGAAATCGAAAAAGATCAAAACGTACCAAAAATCGTACCTATAAATTAGTAGTTATTACACACGTATTAATTAATATAGAGGTGCCTCTAGTCAGATCCTATAAGTCCTATAAGTCAGATCTAGTCAGATCCTATGATTTAGTGAAATTCTTTTTTAGTTTAAACTGAGTTTTTAGTTTAAATTTTTTAGATTTAAATGATAATATGTTTTGTTATCGTAGTTGAATTTTCAACTATTTGTACGAAAATTAAAAAAAACAAGTGGAAGCATTAAAGTCCGATGTGCCGAATTTGGTATAAAAAGGATTAAATTCGGCTGTGACGAATTTTTGGATACCCTCCATCTCGGTGTTTTCATAAACCAGGGAAAGTGCAAACAATATTAATATCTATATTCTTTGTAAAAATAACAAAAATAATGTTGTTTTTATAAGTAAAACAAAATATGACTGATTGATTAATGTATTTGGGATGTTACAAAAGAAAAAATGTTTAATTAAAGTTTACTAAAATGAATCTGAAATTCTGCATGCTTATACACTAATAGAAAAATGCATCTTCATATTGATGATGCCCTAACATCAGAATTGTGACATCAATGTTATTACAAATGACATCAATGATGCAATAAGTGACATCAATTTAATGACGAACGTTATCATATAATTTTGTCATATTTTACGCGTCATCCGTGCTATGACTACAGTGACATCAATTCGATGCCACATTTAGTGCATTAATAACAGGAAAAGTATGAATAAAGAGTAAAACTAAATAACGTTAAAATGTTTGTAAAGTGTGTTTTAGTAAAAATGTTAATGTTTTGTTCCTTATTTTTTGTTTTTAGACGCATTTCTAAAACTGGCATAAGATATATCACATTGATGTACATTCGTTGTCAAAGCAAGAAGCACTTTATACAATATATAACATTCATATTGATGACATGTAATCATTATAAAGGGTCCGCCAAATAACTTTTTTTTTTTGAAAATGCTATAAAAAAAACTACTGAATATTTTCTCAAATTTCTTTTTTTTTTTTGAAAGTACAATCCTTCCGGTTAATAATGGAAAATAATTTCATTCAAATGGCTGCCTCGGCTGGCCATGCAGTAGCCTACACGATCAGTCCAATTATATCCCAATTATGCCTCTGGACCAAAATCCGCACCAAACAGTGACTCGTTTTGGGTGTATCGGCTTTTCAATGTATGCGTGCGGGTTTTCTGTGCCCCAAATGCGACAATTTTGCTTGTGTATATACCCGCCAAGATCAAAATGAGCTTCATCTGAAAAGATGATTTTTTTGGCAAAATCGGCATCATTCATTTTCGCACACATTCTGCAACATTACCATAATTTTCAAAGTAATGTCGCAATATTTCCCAGCGTTGTTCAAGCGTATACACAACCATATTTGTTCAGCGGAAGGATAAAACTAATTATATGTCATCGCAATGAAAACATTTTTTTATTAAATTGACTCCGATTCGTCATTTATGTGATACCGATGTCTCATCCCATTGATGACACAATTTAAGTTTTCGACCCTGATGACAATTTGGTTAAGTGATGTTAAGGCTGACATCTCCGTGATGACAAGTGTCATGGGGTCAAAAACGAAGACATTTGTCATAGAACTGATGTCAAAATACATTTGGGTTATGACGGTTTTTCTATCAGTGTAACAGTGGGTATTCAAAGGTTATTCTGATTATCGTGTAGTGAAAAATATATATATTTTTATATTTCCTTATGATGTTAAAAAAACTGTAGTAAAATTCGCCTGTTGTTTGTCTCTTTGCCCATATAAAAATGAAAGGAAGTTACTAAAATATATTTTTGGATCGTTAGAAGAGATGCAATGAATACAAACGCATAAAAACAGTTTCGAATAATCAGAATTTTAGATAAATTTAAGGGAACAAAAATACGCTTGCGGAGACATACATAATGAAATAATTATGAAATGCCAGTTTACATTACAACACATGTGTTTATACTATACATCACATAAGTAAAACGGAAAGTGTGATGAAACTAAGTTTGTCAAAAATTATAAAAGAAAATCTTTCGAGTGTTTAGGGTGTTTTCGAGACACAAAAAATTAAAGAAACTGGTATTTCAAATTATTGTTTTTCAGCTCAGTTGCTTGTAAAATTCACGTTTACGACTCCTAGAATAAGAACCCTAAGAAATTTTCCCAAAATTCGATTGGTTTTTACACATCAATACTTTAATTTAGATTATTTTTGTATGTATCAAATAAAAATTAGGGCTTTTAAGGAAAACAAATGCATGTAATCAAAAGATTTTAAGATGAAGTATGCACCTTATATGTCTTAAATAAAAAAGTTCTGAAAGTGAATGTCCTTTAAATTTAATGGGGTTTTTAATAAATGTAATTAGAGTGTAAGAGTTTCCTTGCAAATTTATTAAAGGTTGAGAATGAGAATAAGTAAAAATAGTGTACGAAAAAAAGTTATCAATTTACATTGTTGAATTCGGGGAGTTTATTCCTGGATATTTTTTTGATCTGATAACGATTAATGTGTTATGGCAACTCCGGTTAATGCAGTCAAATAAATAAAGAATTTTAACTCAACTATTTTGTTCTACCTTTTTTCTAATTGGTGATTTTTTGATTTGTTGGGGTTAACAAAAAAGGTATATGGCAAGCCTGGTATCTGGAAAACAAAAGAATGCTTTATAAATTAGCTTAACAATTTTTCGAGGGCTTCTCACATTTGCACTCATAACCAGTGTTGCCAGGTTTGCAGAGCATAAAAATGTCAAATTTTCTAAAAAAAAACTGCAAAATCGCCATCATATTTTGAAAAATTGTCAAAATAAAATATATTTGTTAGAAGAGGGATAAAGTTTTAATAAAAAATAAAATACAATAGTGTTATTCACATTTCAAATGTTAACGTGTTATCGTTGTAATATAACACGATTTTTGACACTTCTCTTTGGTTTAAACTTCGAAAATCATTATATTTTACAACGATATTCATTTTATAAAATGTTGAAACTGTGTGCCCCAGTAGGCTAGTTGGTAGCGTGCTGGCTTTCAGTAGCACAACTTTTTAAATCTTAAATTCTTTTACAAAATGTGGAAATTCTTTAACAATAAGTCTGTTCGATTACTTTTCCTGTAAAGTTCAGTAAAAACTACTCAGTAACAAAATTACAAAAAGTAAGACAAATTTACAAAAAAGTAAACGAACAGAAAATTTGTAGGAATTATTAAATTAGATAAAACAGCTTGTTTTAAATATTTAAAAAAAAATCAACTGATCATTGTGGAAAAGGAAAAAGTTAATTGAAATTATCGACCAAAAATAATTTAAATGTTTTTTAACTTCTTAAATAGTTAATTATTTAATATTTTTCACTTTCAATCCATAAACAATTAAAATTTAATTTTTGTTTTTGTTTACTAAAAATACAAGCATATTTTTTTAGTCATATGTTTTTTTCATCTTACAAATTCTTACTGGCAAAAATGTATCCATTAAAAATTTGTAAGTTCTTTGGCATCAAACTGTCACTTTACTATCCCTTTTTACCAGTTTTTACTGAGTATTTGTCTAAAGGAAAACCTTTCAGTAAACACTTGTACAAAGTTTTGTGTTATCGAACAAACTTAATGTTATATTTTTTAATTATTAAATTTTGGCACATTATTTATATTATTAGGCCTGTTTTTAAGCACCGGATTTATTTTTGGATTTATTTTGTTTCATTTAAAGTTGTATATATATCATCTTTCAACATGAAATATATTCGGGCTAGAGATATGTTTGTTTCGCAAAAAAATTCCATGCCTTGTGTTTTAACATGAAAATTTTTTTATTTTTATTTAAATCTAACTCCAATTAAATTTTATAAAAATTTAAAAAAATGTTCTAAACATATAAACACAGAAACTAAATTAAGCTAAACCCGTAATGAATTTATAAAAAAATAAATGCGGTTTGGATTAAGTTTTATTCAATTCTAGGATTTGCATTTTTGCAAAATTGTATTTCACATCATATTAGCATATAAAAGCTAGCTATCGATCAAAAAACAATGTTTTTGATTTCAATTTTTAACGAAATAATATAAATTTAATAATCGAGCCGGCAATTTTATGAGAATGATAAATAATTAGATCTTGCTGACATATTAAATTATTGTCAAAAAATCGTCATTTTGGAAGCAAAAGTCGTCAAATAGTCATTTAGTTATTTTGGGTATTAAATATCATCAAAATGACGACAAATCGTCAAACCTGGCAACTCTGCATGCGATTGCTACTAATTCATACGTACATACATACTGTATTACAAAACAAAACAAAAAAACAACAACAATATTTTGTGGGTTTTTTTTTTTGTTTTTAAGTGTTGATCATGACCATGGATGGTAACCGATTCTATGTGGTTATTGGTAGTAGTAGTAACGCTATTTTCTTTTATTTCGGTAACGGTATTTTAGGGGAAACTATACTTTAGTTATTTCGGTAACGGGATTATAGCGTTAACGGTATTTTAGCGTTAACGGTATTTTATTTATTTCGCTAACGGTATTTTAGCGGTAACGATATTTTAGATATTTCGGTAACTTTATTTTAGGGAAAAGATTTTTCAATTATTTTGGTAACGGCATTTTAAGGATAACGTTATTTTAGTTATTCAGGTAATGTTAATGCACACCACAATTTTTAACCGCATTATGCCCGAGTTTAAGTGGCTGTCTAGTTTATGATCATACTTTGGGAAAATATATCTATTTACAGAAGTTTTTTTGTTCAGATCTTGTTAGATTATTTCGGTAACGGTATTTTAAGGTAACGGTATTTTACGGATAACGGTATTTCAAGAATATCGGTAATGGTATTTAAGCGATAACGATAGTCAGTTGAAAGGTGTTAGAATCGGGGACGGTACTTCAGCGATATTGACAGCCATCCCTGCTTGCGTATATCTTGTGTACAAGCATTGAATGTACGTATGTATGTATGTATGTATGATGAAATAAAAAAAAAAAAAATTTTTAGAGGTCTTCCCACATTTTCACTCATAACTTTTGAACGCGTTAACCGATTTTGACCATTTTCACTAGAAAACTGCTCATGATATCAACAAACAATTTGACTGAAAATTAGCAGTACCTCTTCTGTATTGTCGGAGTATTTTGTGTTTCCACAGACAGACGGACGGACAGACGGACAGACGGACAGACGGACATGGCTATATCGACTTCTCTATTCATGCTGATCAAGAATATATATAGTTTATGGGGTCCCAGAATTTTTTTAAAAGAATTACAAACATTTGACAAAGTGAATATACCCTCCTGCACTATGGGATGGAGGGTATAAAAATAAAACAAAAAGTAAAAATATCTGCAAGATTTGATTTGATACTACCAGAATATCGTTACTTTTATGCTAACACTGAACAAAACATTTTGTGGGTGAATAATTCCTATGACAGATGAATGTATTAGGTTAGTATAATATAACCCCAAAAGGTTTTGGTCCTGTGTGGGTACAGTAAAATGTTAAGGCCGTTCAAAGTTTTAAATTTTTTCGCCGGCACTGTGTTTAATAAGACTCCAAAAGTAGTGTAATAGTTCTTTTTATCTAAATTTCGAGTTCGTATGTCCCCAACAGAATTCTAAGAGCCATATTTTCGTAGAATATTTTAATCTATATCTGCAATGGGTTATTTTAGTCCTTTTTTCAAGTAACACCAAAAAAGTAACCTGAAATGTGCGTTTAATGGGTTAAAATGTTCCCTGAATATGTTCTATAGCAAAGTTTACTAGGAGGTGTCGAAGACGAAAACCTCATCCGGTCATATTAAATCACTGAAAACGTGAACCGTTATTATGAACACTCGTAATTTGTTTCGAAGACTATATAAAAAAAAGTCTGTAAAATAAAAACACAAAAAATTATAAAAAAAAACATATTAACCGTTGAAATTCCTAAGTTACAATCCATTAAAATATGACTTAATGTTTAAAATTATAAATTTAGAAAAATTAACCTAACATTGTTAATGCACTGGGCTGCACAATATAAATTAAAACTCACTTTTCTAGTGATTTAACATGACCGGGTGACGTTTTCTTCTTCGACACCTCCAAGTAAAATTTGTTGTATTTATTGAAATAGGGACTTAAATGGGCCATCAACATTGCAGATATAAAGTTTAAATGTACTATAAAAAAATTTCTCTTAAAATTCTATTAGGGACTTCCGAACTCAGAGTTTGATTCAAAATAACTATTACTCAACTTTTTGAGTCTTATTCAATGTAGAGTTGGCGAAAACAAATAAAACTTTAAACGGCAGTACAATATAAGTTTACCCCCCACACAGGACCAAACGCTTTGCGGTTTTTAGTATACTTACCTAATAGATAGAGCGATTAAGAAAGCATTAAAACTTTTATAAAATTGCTAATTATATAGTTTTTCTTTACCGTACAATAGCCTCTATCAGCCAAAAAAATATTTGAAGTTTTCAATTGCAATACACTCTATCAGCCAGAGTGCAGCGAATAATGTAACATTCTATATTATTTGTATACGTAGGTTTCAACAATCACATTTAACAAATATGTGTACGCTTGGCCTAAGCTCTCCGAACACAGACAATGCCACACATTTTACGACTAACAATAATACTCTTCTCGATCTTTTCTATGTTAGTGATAGTTCTAAGGTATTACTTTATGATCAACTCTCCGCATCTTGCTTTTCACGACATGACCTCATTTTTATTGCGTATAATTTTAAACTATTAGTACCTGAACAAAAAATAACTTATCGAGACTACAAAAACATCGACTACGAATTCTTAGAAGATGAATTTTGTAGGATTGATTGGAATATATTATATGATATGGTTAATGTTGATGATCAACTCTCTTTTTTGCAACGTAATTTAAATTATTTATATAATCTTACTGTTCCCCTGAAAACAAAGGTCATAAGTCGGCAGAGGAAACCCTGGTTCTCTCTTGATATTAAACGGGCAATTAATCACAGATATTTTTTATACTTACGATGGAAACGTTTTAAGACCACTGAATTACAGGAGGAGTATCGTATATCACGAAGGGAAACTAATAAATTAATAAGAAAAGCAAAATCTGAGTTTTATGCAACTAAGTTTTCTAATGCCATTGGATCAAGAAAAACTTGGCAAACGATTCGTGAAATCGGCATAGGCAAGGTTAGTAGTCATGATACCTGTGCAGTTGATGCGGATACACTAAATGAAATTTTTTTAAACATTCCGATAATACCACCTGATCGTAATTACTACCAAGACATTGATGCTTCAAATGAGACCTTTTATTTTTCTAATGTTTATCAATGTGATGTGTTATCTAGTCTCTTGTCAATTAAATCTAATTCCGTTGGTGTTGATGGCATAGATCCTAGATTTCTCAAGATCCTCTTACCACAACTTCTTCCCTTGATTACTTTTATTTTCAACAAGATACTTACCACGAGTGTTTATCCTAAAATTTGGAAACTGGCAAAAGTAATTCCCATTCCTAAATCAAATTCTGATTACAGGCCGATAGCAATTTTACCATTTCTATCTAAAGTTTTTGAGAGGTTGATTCATAATCAAGTTACTAATTATTTAGATACTAATAATATGGTTACTGATCGTCAATCTGGTTTTCGTAAGAAACACAGTTGCATAACTGCTCTGGTGGATGTTTCTGAAGAAATTCGACAACAAGTTGATCGTGGAAATGTTACTTTTTTGGTTCTTTTGGATCACTCGAAAGCGTTTGATACTGTCGACCATAACATTTTGTGTTTTAAATTGAGACACATGTTTAACTTCTCATCTACTGCCACACTTCTATTATCTTCATACTTAACGGAGAGATATCAATATGTTGAAACAACTACAAATAAATCAAACTATTTGCCTGTAACTAGGGGTGTTCCACAGGGGTCGATTGTTGGCCCTCTTCTTTTCTCGCTATACTCAAATGATCTCCCAGGGAAACTTGAAAACTGCAAGGTGAGAATGTATGCTGACGATGTCCAACTTTATATAAGTTGCAGGGTCACAGCGATTGAGCAATGTGTAAGAACTTTAAACCACGAGCTAAGTCGAATTTATGAGTGGGCTTCTGCTAATGGCCTTGGAATAAACCCTAATAAATCTAAATGCCTAATTATTAAGAAAAGATTATTAAAGCTCGATTATATGCCAAACATTACTTTAAACAATCAAAGAATTGCTATTGTAGACTCTGCCAAAAATCTTGGTATTTATTTTAACAATACGCTTACTTGGTCTAGCCATATTAATTATGCTTGTGGTCGAACATTTTCAATGTTGAGAAATCTTTGGCAAACTCAGTACTGTACACCAATTAAGATTAGAAAACTTCTTGCCAAAACCTATCTGATGCCAATCTTATTATATGGTTGCGAATTATTTGCCAGTTGCGATAATGAGAGCAAAAGAAAACTGAACGTTGCATATAATAATATCGTCCGTTACGTATATGGTCTAAAAAGATATGACCACATTTCGTCATTTACAAGTCTTCTTTATGGCATTAATTTTGATAATTATGTTAAAATGAGACTTTTACGTTTTATGCATAAAATTATATATACACGTCAACCAGAACATCTCTACTCAAGATTAAAATTTTCAACACTAAATAGGGGTAAAAGGCTACTTACATTTAAGCATCACACGCAGATTTCTAAATGGCAGTTCTTTATTTACGCAATCGGTCTCTGGAACATAATTCCACATAGCTCTCAAACTATAAGTAGCGCACTTATATTTAAAAAAACATTATTAGGTATTTTTCTTGATAGATAATGTATTTGATAATGTATTTAGTTTGATTTTCAATGATATAAATATTTAAAAAAAAACATTTAATTATATTTAAACCCTTTCGAGTATTTCTTTGTTTTTTATGTAAATTTAAATTTTTTCTTTTTCTTTTATTTTTATTTTTTTTTTATAATTTCAATTTTTATTTTTGATTTTTCAAATTTATTCAATTTTGTAAACCGTTATTTTTTATATTATTTTTTTTTTTTTTTTTTTCTTCTTTTTTGATATTTCTATTGTTCTATTGTTTAATTTTTACTTGTTTTCTTATAATTATTAAAATTTGAAATTTTTTCTTTTTTATTATTTTTCTTTGGTTAATATTGTATTGTATGTGCATTAATGTAGTAATATTTATATATATTTAACGAATTATTGTATTTAACACTTGCTCAGTCCTATACTGCAATATAAGACCTATAGTCTTGTGTATAGGATATCAAATAAATAAAATAAATAAAAAATAAATAAATACAGGGTGGGCCAATTTCGATTGACTGATTTGAAATGCTTTTCAATTTTTAATTTTACATTTTTTATTTTTTTTTTTTCTATGAAAGTATAACTTATACAAAAAATAATTTCCATTAAAAGGCGTCGTTTTCCTGTTGCCATTTAATGGCTATTTTAAAGACGTTTTGCATTACGTTGTACAACGTTTCTGGCAATAATTCTGCAATTCCAGCGAGAATATTCTGCTTAAGTTGCTAAATGTTTTGTGGTTTGTTGACGTAAACCCGTCCCTTCAAGAAACTCAACAAAAAAATCAGGGAAGTCACGCAAAATTAGCATTTTTTAAATTATTCTGTCATCAAAAAGTTCTCGCAGAAAGTCATTGTGTGTCTCGCGGTATGAGCTGTTGCTTATGCTGTTGCTGAGAACTACACTCACAAAATTTTTTCCGTAAAGACTACTGAATATACACATTAAATTAACTGAAAATCCGTTAAAAACAGGACTACTTACTTTTCGTTTAAAACAATTGTATTTTTTAGTTTATTTTCAACTGTTGAAAAATTAATTGACAAAATCCATAAAAACAATAGATTTTCGTTTATTTCAATACTCAATATAATATAACAACTTTTTGTTTTAAATAAAAAATTTTAACTGAATATTTTAACTACTACGGAAAGTACGTTTTTTTGTTTATTGAATAACAGACAGGAAGTTGAAAAATTATATTTCTTTGTTAATTTAACTGAATATTCCATTGAAACAACTTTACCGATTAAACTTTTAAATAACTTTTGATTTTTTATGGAAAAGTTCTTGTGAGTGTACCGGACATAAAAATGTTTTCAATATGGTCCGATATTACCCAGCTTCATTTTCGAAAACATATGGACCCATAACTCTATCAGACCTAATTCCGTACCAAACCGTGCATCTGAGAGAGTGTACCTGTCGCTAATGCACTGCTCCAGGACATAATCAATTTGTTTAATAAGTACTTCATTTTTGGAATTTATCTTCATTAAACTCTTATGTTATAAATCCTTTAATTCGCGAATGCGTTAAATCATTGTTTGTTGCAAAAACAATTTTGGTTTCTTTAAATCTATTTTCATCGATATAAACATTAATTGCATTTATAGTAATTAAATGTGCTAAAGTCCCAAAACTTATTTAACAAATTGTGAAAAGCAATCTGATGTAGGCGTGTCCCTATCCGGATTTCATTCCTGCCTAAGGAAATCTTCAGGGGACTTTGTTATTAGAATTTCTAGAGATATTTGTTATGTTAAATCACAAACTCAATGAGAATTTCTTGTCCTCGTCTAGGAGCGAGATTCAAAATTTAAAATATCAAAGAAAAAACAAAAACAACAACAAAAAATTGTCACAATTGGCTTTGTCACCTTCCAAATACTACTCTGTTTTTTTGACAGACCTAGCAATGTAGTGACGTTTATTCAAGTAAATCAACAATAGAAAATCATATGTTTTCTATTAGTGTCAGTTACATTTAAATTTGCACAAGCACCTGCATATTTGTTATTTAAATCTATTTTCATCGGGATAAACATTAATTGCATTTATAGTAATTAAATATGCTAAAGTCCCAAAACTTATTTAACAAATTGTGAAAAACAATCTGATGTAGGCGTGTCCCTATCCGGATTTCATTCCTGCCTAAGGAAATCTTCAGGGGACTTTGTTATTAGAATTTCTAGAGATATTTGTTATGTTAAATTACAAACTCAATGAGAATTTCTTGTCCTCGTCTAGGAGCGAGATTCAAAATTTAAAATATCAAAGAAAAAACAAAAACAACAACAAAAAATTGTCACAATTGGCTTTGTCACCTTCCAAATACTACTCTGTTTTTTTGACAGACCTAGCAATGTAGTGACGTTTATTCAAGTAAATCCACAATAGAATATCATATGTTTTCTATTAGTGTCAGTTACATTTAAATTTGCACAAGCACCTGCATATTTGTTATTTAAATCTATTTTCATCGGGATAAACATTAATTGCATTTATAGTAATTAAATGTGCTAAAGTCCCAAAACTTATTTAACAAATTGTGAAAAGCAGGTTTCGTTTTATTTATTATCGTTTGAATTTCATTTTAAATATTTTTTTTTTATTTGAAAACACTTTGATGTATTGTTTTTCTTTGAAATTCAGGGATGTGTAAAAAATAAAAATTATATCAGCTCTCCCTAATAAGTCTAAAGTTATAGTTTATGCCAACGCTGATGTTAGCTTTACGCTCGGGGAATTTTTTAACGATGTTATCGTATCCAACTTTATTCTACAATTTTTCAATGAGATAGTATTGGCAATACATATCATATTATCAGTAGGCATAAAATGCAAAGGAATTATGCCACTATTAAAAGCAACATTTCCGTCATAGTGTAGCAAATTGTATTAATACTTCAATGTCTCAAGAGTGTTTGACATTTTGGAAAAGAAAAACTTTTTTTTTTTGTTATAAAAGATTGCCATTATCCCTATCTTAATTTTATGGAAAATGTGACTTTCAAATCAACCGGATAATATGTGTGAGAAGCTTTTTCAATTGCTTCCACATTTTTCCTACTGGGTTTATTTTGATGACATTTTAGTAGTTCTTTGTGTTAAAACTCTTACTATTCGATGTTCAGTTTGTCGTTTTTCTTCTTTACTTTTCTTTGTTTAAATATCTTTTTGCATTTTCATTTCCTCTTTTTATAGTTTAATAGTATGGCAACAAACATAGTTTGTAGGCTCGTTTTTTTTTTTTTTTTTTTTGTGTCATTTACCATTCAACATCCAACCAAGCAAAAAGACAATCAGCCAGCAAATAAAAAAAACTATAAGATAAATAAGATAAAAACATACACAGCTAGGGTTTTTTATTTCCCGGACTTCGTCAAATTTGCCGGGATCAAGGTATTTTCCTCTCAATACAAATAAATTAAATTTGACAAAATTTTTGGTTACGGCAACACAAGAACTGTCATATACTTTATTTGAAAAACTGATTGCTATTGGGACTTCTGAACGAATATTTTTAGAGCTTTTCTGAGTTACAATCATATTCAATAATCCATAGTTTTGTACAGTCTTTAAATCGCCGTTTTGTCTTTTTTCATCTAGGAGATTTCTAAATCAAACTTAAATCAAACTTAAAAACAAAAATTAGAAAATTCTTTTTTCGTTTAATATCGAGTTTTAAATTATTTTAACACAGTGCAGAAAAGCATTACCATATAAGTGGTTATATAAGTACTTATTTGATAATGGAAAGTACTTACAATTGTCATTACAAATCTGATGGCAAAATAATGGCATACACTTAAAAAAAGTCAGTGAAGTCAGCAAAATTTTGCTGGAAGGATCCTTGCAAAAAAATTGATATTATTAGCAAAAAAGTTGCTAAATTCAGGAAATTTTTTGCTGAGTTTAAGACAACTATATATTTATTGTACTAAAAAATTATTAATTGAAATTCAAAATTTCCATTGTCAATTTAAAATGTGAAATCTACGATGGCGGATCAATAAGTCCGTGACTTTTTGAACTTCCCCCGTAGTTATATGAAATGCAATACTGCTCCCATGAAGTACCACCTGTTAATAGACTACTATTAAATTTTGAGCAAGTTCCGTCACTTACTTTGCTTTTAACAGCTGTTCGAAACTGTTCAAACAACATCATGGATTTTTTTAAAAATGGAAAAAAGTGAATTTCTAGTCCTCATTAAACTTTATTTTTAGCGAAAAACAAAGCGTAAATCAAACCAAGGAAAAGCATGATAAATACTTTGGGGACCCTGCGCCATCGATTTCAATGGTAAAAAAATGGTTAACTGACTTTCGTTGTGGTCGCACAAGTACAAATGGACGGCCAATTGAAGTCAATAAACCCGAAAATTTCGAAAATTGTGTTGGCCGATCGAAAAGTAAAAGTACGTGAGATTGTTGATGCCATAGGCATTTCATATGGCAGTGTGGTTTCGATTTTAAATGATCAGTTGGGTTAAATAAAGATGGGTGCCGCTCTTAATTGACCATAAACGTAATCGTCTGACAACTTCAAAGGATTGTTTTTAGTTGTTTAGCCGCAGTTCGAATGAGTTTTTACTGCGTTTTGTAACTGTTGATGAAACATGGATCCGTTACAACACTCCGGAGACTAAGCAGCAGTCTAAACAATGGGTTTCTTAGGGTAAACAGGCTCCGAAGAATACTAAGGAGTAATCCACATCGATTCCTTCAAAAGGGAAAAACAATAAACGGCGAATATTATGCCATCATATTGGATCGATATAAAGCGGATTTAAAAAAAAACGACCCCATATGGCCAAGAAAAAAGTTCTTTTTCATCAAGATAAGGCACGGCTGCACACGCGTGCTGTCTCAATGGCAAAATTCCATGAATTGGGCTACGAATTGATACCTCATCCGCCATATTCTTCGGATTTAGCCCCCAGTGACTATTTCCTATTTCCAAACCTAAAGAAATGGCTCGGTGGAAAGAGATTTAGCTCCAACGATTAAATTATTGATTAATCCTATTTTTTGGAAGGGATACAAAAATTGGAGAAAACGTTGGACTAAGTGTATTGAGCTTAAAGGAGATTAAGTAGAAAAATATTTTTTTTTTTGCCAAAAAAACTATGTTTCACTTTAAAAATCACGCACTTATTGAGCCGCCCTCGTAAATAGTTCTATACAGTTAGACAAAAAAATTCGTAAAAGATTTTTCAATGAAATTAATTTTAAACGTGAATGTTAGGGAAAATGAGAGAAAATTTTGTTTTTTTTGTTGTCGTAGAATCCAGTAATATACTCTGTTTTTTAGATTAGGTCAAAGTAAAAAGATAATCGATTTTTGCTAATAGTTTAAGGAAAATACATCGAAATCTCTTTTAAAACGACTTTATTTATTGTTTATTTGTCATTTATTTTTATTTTTACATACCAAATTTCAACCATTTCTATGAAGAACTAAAGACATTATGTATTTATTTTATAAATTGATAGCCTTTATTACAATAAAAAATAAATTTTTGTAAAGTGATCAAAAAATTGTGCTGATTTAGCAAAATTTTAGTCAGCAGCTCAATTCGCTAGAATTTTCCGACTGCTTCCCCATTTTTGTATCTAAAACATCCATAAAATGGATCTTTTTCACAACAATCGTGTAATTACAAATTATATCTTATTACACAAACCGATCATTATCTACAATGGCTTTCGTCTCGTTGTTGTGAAAGCAGACCAGAGCCTCAGGTTTGGAATCGAACCCACTATAACAGCACTGATAAGCTAGCGCACAACCTACTAGACTACCGGGGAGCACAAAAGAATAAGCCACAAATTGCTGATCATGGAAAAATGTAATTTTGGAAATCCTGAGGAAATTTAGTTTCATTTGTATTCCCATACTTATGTATATGTTACCAGGTGACCGGAGGCCTACTTTGAGGAATTGAATTTTCGCAAACATTTGTGTTAATTTGTTTCTATTCACGTAGTATTTCTTTAATTCAAATTGTTAAATTTAAATTGATTTAATTGAAGTAAAAAAATTAAAATATATCAAATTATAAATCGCACTTGATCAACAAGAGGGTATTAAATCAAAATTTTAAAATTTTCAGTAGAGTCAAAAAACTGTTTATGGCCACATTTTAACAGAATTTAAAAATTCAAACATATCATAATAAGCAAATTCCATTTGAATATATATATATACATTGTTTTTGTTTTAAATGTTTCCACTCATTGCAAAAAAAAATCAATTTTTTGAGTTAATACCATTTTTTTGAAATTTTGTCGATTTAAATTTATAAAATAAAACAAATTTTATCAACAAAACAGTATCAACTCAAAATACAACCAAATATAAATAAAACAGTGTGATTATTTTTAACACAAATAAAGGCTCAAATCAAAATAATACCTTTTTTATGAAAATATACGATTCATTTCTAATTGAACTTTTGTATTAACTCGAAATAATACCTTTTTGTTGAAATAAAGGTAATCACTACATTATCATGAAAATGGTCTCAAAAGTGGTTTTCGAGATGAAAGAGTAATCGGAAAATTGTCGGAAATTTTTACAAAAGATAGATATTGATGTTGTTAGTTGATTTCTTGAAAAAAGTGATATTTTAAAAATTTTGAGTTAATACCCTCTTGTTGATCAAGTGCGAAATGTATTTTTAGTTTAAGAATTCCACATAATTTTTTAAACCAAAATTGTATATAATTTTGAAGGGGTTTTCTTTAATTTTTAATATTTTGTATTTAAAATAATTTAAAAAAAATTAAATAATGATATTTAAATTTCAAATAAAATAGTCAAATATTTTAATATCGGCTACAAGTTCCGTGAATTAAAAACAAAAGATCCCGGGAAATCCCGCACGAAGTTCCCCAAATTGCAGAATTGCAAAAAGAGCGCGATTCCTGGAAACCCTACTCACAACCCAAACACATACATAGATTTAATTTTATTGTAATGAAAATTGTAGGTCTTATTTCGTTTTATATTTTATTTTATACACTTTTATTCTCTCATTGTTGTTGTATATTTTATTCATTGTTATTGTTAGTGTCGCTGTCGTTGCCTGGATACGGATCTCCATATATGAGAATGTGTTGGTGTACCTGTATTTGTCGTAGCCATACATGGCTCATAAGCTTAACACGAAAAAGATAAAAATCTTATTTGATATGTCCCAACGCGTAAATAAAACAAGTTATTTTATTTGTGAATATGAAAATCACATTGATTGCTTTACTAGATTTCAGTTTCATTTACTTCAGCTCCAGTCGACGATTTAACAATTCATATCCAGGTTTTGCATGCAAGTACTTATTATTACAACTTGCACTACACCATTTACAATTATAGTAAATAAAATCAGTTATCAAACTTAAAAAAAAAATTATTTTTTTTTTCAAAGAAGGCTTTACTCATTTAAATCTTGTTTAGAAAGTAATAGTTCTGTTATATGGGAAATGATGTTAGTTTTAAAATAGAAGTGTGTACACGCAAAAAAATATTCGGTTAGAAAATTATTGCAATTATAATTTTTATACAACTACAGAAGAATCTGGGTTGAAATTATAAAGTGTCAATAACATGATGCAATAATTTTCATTAGCTACACTTAGAATACTATGTAGGTAAAGACCACTGCAATTGTAGTTGAAAACAAATGAAATTTCACTTAAGAAAAGGACGACTTGCATTTCATTAAATTCAACTAACATTGTCATTTGTTTTTTAATGTTCAAAAAATGACTAACAATTGTAGTAAAACCAAAAAACTATTGTAAAAAATTAATGTAAAATTATAAAACAGTCATTTGATGTGGTTTGTTTTTTTTTTAATGAACTACAAGGTTAGTAAAAAATTTAATTTGTTCTACAAATGACTGACATTTCCATTAAAAACAAAGAAACTGTATTACAACCCAAACAACTACATATTTTTAAAGCAGAAGTTCCCCTGAGTGTACATAATACATGTTGTATCAACTGAATTAACGTCCTGTTCAAAATTCGAGACGTTGGAATTTTCCACCTCTACAAGGCCCAACCAATGTGTCTACATACTAAAAGCGTAAGTAACCAAAAATCACTTACAAAAGATTTAATCTTTAGGTCACGATAGGCTAATAAAAATTTAAAACAGAAAACAGAAAACAATTTTGAAATTTGTCAACTAAAATTCGGCTATTGCAACTAAAATTGTTTGGAATAATATTAATAATAAATCGCAATTGAATATACTAGACCAATTTCATAGAATTTTTTTCGTAGATTCAATGAACAGTTTCATTATATCCAAGAAATTTTATTAATATTAAGAAATTTTTCATAAACTTTTTTTCATAAAATTTCTAAGTTTCATAAAAAAAAATTCATTCGATTTCATATATTATCTCGTCATAAATTTAATGAAAATTTTGTTTAGAGCTAATTAACTAATTAATTCAAAGACTTATTATATTTCTGCTTTCGTAAAATTTCATAATTTCATTAATTTTCATACAATTCAGACTTTAGTTTTAAGATTAAATACTCAAGTGTCCAACATATTTTATAAAGAACTTTAGTACAAGTATTTCAATGTAGCCTTGTATTTATTTTGGACTTCTATGAAATTGTTTAAAAATTCATATAAAGAGGTTCATTCATGAAGAGTTTTATTAACTCAAGGAACTTCTTAATATAAAAAAATTGTATGGAACTGTTTCACAAATTCTATAAACGTTTCATTGTCGGAATGAATATTTTCATTAATTTTACAAACATTTTATAAACGTTGACTTTAATGAAACCTGTTTTATAGATTCTATGAAAAGTTTAAATGGACGAGTTCCAATGATAATTTTCATAAAAGCTATGTAGAAATTCATTATTGAAATGAAAATAATTCTCTCAGTGTATGGTTGTGCTATTCGAATTTATTGGTTGTATGCACCAAAATACACTTTTCAATGCGGTTGGCACTTTATGTTTCTATGCGTACTATACTACACGACACAGCAAATCAATGAAATATTTTGACGATAATTTTAATTATAAAGTGAAATTTATAAACAAACAGCGGGTTTTTCGCTATAATGCGGATTAAAATTATATTTTTAATGAAAATTAAAATTATTCAAGTTCGAAGCCATACTCTATATTTTTTTATTAGGATATTGTTGAAAATTTCCGAAATAGATCTATCAACACATTTCTGAAAGTGGTCAATTAATAAATTTGAAAACAAAAACTATAAAGATTATTTGTTAGGACAATATCCTAAGAAAGAAATATGGAGAATGGCCTCGAACTTAAATAATTTTCATTTTCATTGCACAATTAAAGATTGAAAAAACATAATATTTATTTTTAATGAAAATTATATCAAATTTGTATAAAAGACAAAGTGCGGTCTTGTATACATCTTGTTTTTAAACAAAACAAAACAAGTGTGAAATTAAAAGGAGGAAAAAAGCAAAAAACGTGTATTGTATATTTACCAATGGTGGACCTTGCACATAGCAAAACAAGTTTTCAATTTATTTTTTGATCAATGGTTATAATCTTTAACTTCAAGCTCATATATTAGTTCTCATGTAGTGAGTAAACTAGGTTATATGAATGTTTGATGTTTGGCATGGGATTGTTACCGCTTTCAAAACGTGTTCTGATGATGGGAACCTAGAAAATTCCCGAAATAGATCTATCAACACATTCCATTCAAAGAATATATTTGAAAACAAAAACTCTATTGATTATTTGTTAGGACAATATCCTAAGAAAGAAATATAGAGTATAGCATCGAACTTGAATAATTTTCCTTTTCATTGTACAATTAAAGGTCGAAAAAACATTATTATTTTTTTTAAGAAAAATTATATTGTAGAATTTTTTCAGTTTGGCGTCTTTTATTACACAAACAAAATCAGCCTCAATGGTTCTAATAGGAAATGAAAGTACCATTGAATATAGTTCGAATAGTTCGAATGTCATTTTTATCGTCTCTTGAATGTGGGATATTTTTGACTAGTGTTCCACTATGAGCGAACTCAAAATAAAATATCAATATCGTGTTATATCACTTTAAAATTAAAAACTACTATAAAAATACTACCTGTTTAGAGACAAAAATCTAGCTGGCGTTTTTTGCGCGGCCAGTTATAATTTTAAAAATTGTTCACCTCACTGATCTTGATTAAAAGTTTAGGAACGATTCAGATGCGTGAGACGGCAAGTCCTCAAAGTGAATTTTTTCAGGTTTAAATTTTTAAAAAAAATATTTTTTTTTAAATTTAAAGTGAAATAATACGCTCCCATCCCTGGAAAATAAAAATGTATATATATCATACGGAAGAAGATTTCTTAAGCTTGCGAATGAGATATAACTTGTCCCGAACAGATAAGTAAATTTAGAGAAAATTTAAACTATAATAATTTAACTCTTAAGCCTTGCCGCCTCTAAAGGGGCGTGTCTGACAAGAAAAATATAAAATTTACAACTCAGCTCACGTATCTGAAACTTTCATACTTTTTTATATCAAAATCGGTGAGGTACCCCTAAACTAAAGAAATGCCAAATTTAGAAAATTTTGATTGGCTGCGAAAAAAAAAACACATCTAGATTATTTTTGTTTTCATTGGAAAATAGTTTGTAGACCCTCCAGAAAGAGAATCCGCTCCCAGAATGGAGTACATCGACTGAGGCACACCGTGTATGGTGACCAGCATACAAATCATACATGGAAATAGAAAACATTTCGTAATCCCAAAAATAGCAATGTCAACCTTACACGTCTTGGCATTGTAAAAGGTTTCTTAAAACCAGTAGCAAAGAAAAGAAATTTTGACCAAAATTGTTCCTCGTCTCAGTGGAAGCAAACCGAAATTAGTGCTAAAAAAAGGTCTTTAATTAAATTTCACTTAATTTATTCCTTTCAAGCATTTTGAATATCGCAGACATAAGAAAACAAATAAATGAATTTAAAATTATATCGAGTTGTTGCAGCTTGGCGCTCCATAAAAGAATTTAGAAAACTATTTTTTGGGAAAAATATATCGGATAGCTCTGAACACACAAAAATGGCTACATTTTCTAAAATTTCCAGATCCCATAAACTTCGAAAGGATCTTGTGGTTTATAGTTTAAAGTCTTGGTTTATAGTTCAAAGTCTTGTGTATTTGTTACATGTTTACAGAATAACAAATATGAATTTTGTATTGCAATAAATAGTTAAAAAGAAATATTTTTTTAAAAAAACTATTTCTTAAAAAAAAATTTAAAAACCGGGTCAAATTTTTAATATGGAGTCTAATATAATTAAATCTGATTTGATGAGTCCCCATATACAAACACATAGAAACTGGTCCGAAAAATGAGTCATCTACATGAATCTAATTACATCAAATTATATATAATTGAAGTTACGCTTAAAAGTGTTTAAGTTTAAACTAACAATTTGTAAAAATCAACAATGTTAAAGACCCAATTTTTTTAAGTGGAACAAAACGAAGTTTTTAAAAATATCCAGAATAAATTTAGGGTTTCAAAAGTGTACTTATTATTTTATTTGAAATTATAGAAAAAGAATCACTTGGAAATTATTTCATTATAAAATTAAATTATATGTGATCAAAAACATTTTTGCTGGGAGGATCCTTGCAGAAAAATTGCTAATATCAGCAAAAAATTTGCTAAATTCAACAAAAATTTTCTTAGTTTACTAATCAGTTTGCTGATATTAGCAATTTTTCGCAAATGATCCTTCCAGCAAATATGTTGCTGACTTTACTGATCTTTTTCTGAGTGTAAAAAAGTCTTAACTTGCAGATAACATAATTTGATATTGAACTTTACCAAAATATCTATAGGATCATATATAATGATATACAAAATTATAAGGCAATATTTTCAGTAATTACGTCATATATAGTTTAATAAGACTATTCATGGGACCATATTTAATAATATCGATCACTGTATATGTTTGGATTAATATTTTATGGCTTATGTATTTATATATGCAGATTTGGAGCATTATAATAATATCAAGTACCATTAAAAAATTCTTTCAATAAAAATACTCAGTTGTATTTGTATACAAGCCGTAATGTGACTCCATTCATAGTCAGATAGGACTTAATCGTATTATATATGACTAGACGTAACTATTTTTACCCGGGAACATATTTTTTTTTAAATCGATTCTAATCTTTTGTTATTCAGAATAAATTCGGAAAATTAATTCTAATCAGAGACCCGTAATAACTGTTAAAAATTAATTTTAGGTTAGGCTTGTGTAGTTCGCGAACGAACTAGTTCAATTGAACTACTCACGCAATTGAACGATATGACCTACTTCACCATTATCCGCTCCTTTAGTTCAATCGTTCATTTTGTTCGTTTTACTCATGATACAATTTAATCTATTTTTAACAACTTTTTTTTTAAAGTTAATTTGAAATGCAAACATATAAAATAACAGTTTTGGCCAAGCTCTTTTTTGTATTTTCTTATTTTGAGTAGTATATTTTTTTATTAAATTTACTTCATTAAAATTAATTAATAGCGATAAAAAAGAAGTGTCAAATATGAAGAGTTCATTACAAAAAGTATCAAACAAAGTATTCAAAATATTGTCATATGAGCAATTTAACAAAGATCGATTAAACTAGAAGAGCGACCTAGTTCAATCAGATCAATCGAACTAGAAAGACCGCTCACTCAAACGAACTAGATTTCTCAAGTCTATTTTAGTTTCAAAAAATTTGTTAACTTATTGCGATGTTACATATACATATAGACTCAAAAAGATTTATTCTTGAAGATGCTTTATTAAAATGTATTATTTGATTGTTTTAAAAAAAAACAACTTTAACAACTCAAATTGTTTTAGTTTTATTTAAAAACAAAAATAACAGTAGCTGCTTAAGTGTTACTATAAAATAACTAATATTTTATAAATCCCCTTTAAAAACTACGTTTAAAATCCTTTATTAATGAATGAAATATTGGCACTAGTCATAAGTAAACAATATCACCATAAATTTACAATTTTAAAGAATTAACTAGTAGATTTTTTGTAGCTAAATTAAAAAAAAAAGGAAAATAACTGATATTTTTAACAGTACTTCTAAAAATCTAAAATTACTAAGAGTTATGTTTAAAAAAACAAAAGTAACTCTAATTTTTGTGATTTTTCATAAATGTTAGAGTGAGACTCTGATTTTACTTACAGTAGACTTTCAGATGCATTTGATCTTAAATCCATTGGGATTTATCACAAAAAAAATAAAAAAATATACAATCAATAATGTCTACCAAAAATGGATGATTTATTAATATCTCGTCTACTCTATGTAGAAATATATGAACAAATATATTTTTCAAAATTTAGTTCAATGGCACAATAAGTACACACAATTACATTCCAATTAATACATTATTATTTTATTTTGATTTTCGCCCATATTGAAAAAAATGGTGGAAAGTACCCCTGCTTCAAGATGTTATAAAACTTTTACTCAGTAGGATTTCGGCTTTGCCAAAAAACGCTATCTATATGAAGTATATTTTCAAAAACGTATTTAAATTAAAGAACAGGTCCATTATCTAAAAAGTTTTTGTGTGAAAGGGTAAATAACTCAAATTATTTAGAAAAATCCCTGCGATTTCCCTGTAATTTAAAACATATGTTGTTGTGATCCATACACAACGATCCAGCCTTGAAAGAGCATAAATCGGGCTATGTCTAGTTTCTTCATACGATTTTGCAGCGCCCTAGTTAACGATCAAAGAATTAAAATTACAAATTTTTAATACAAAGACAGCTGTAATAACTATAGATTACATAGTTCTGCAATTATCTGACATTAGCTGCCAGTGCACGTAACTCAGGAGAATGTGTTGGACATACGTGTTATACCTATACAAAAAAAATATTTGAATGTGAATGAAAAATTGTGTTTGTTGATAAAAGAATAAGATGAGTTTGCGATCTATGTAATCTATGGTATTAACCGAATGGCAGTCAATATACCTTCACTAGTGTTTCACTAAATAAAATTTACCAACTGTTGGTTGTATTAACCGCAAAGCAATATTTTTATTAAAGAGTTTCTGTGTTGATCACCAAATTCAAATGAAATCAATTATAATTATTGTCAAAATAAAAACTTCACCAAAAAAATATTTACAAAATATTGTGCTACGAATATATTCACAATTTTTTATAATTGACGTATTTCAGCGTTAGCATAAATACATGGTAATTAGGGAATGCAAAATCCGGCACGTTTTCATTTCTCGGGATAGCGGAAATTGATTTCGAATTTCCCAAGATCCATCTCGAAAAATAAATTATAAGACTATTTATAGTAATATTATTATTTTGTATGCGAAATTTCTTTAATAGACCTGAAATTTTTTTTAATAAAATTAAGTTTCCAAAATAAATTTGTGGTTTTTCTCAAATTCTGTAACAGCAATTCCTTTAAATCTTAGAGTTTGACTAAAACATATCAGTATACAAAATTTTAAGCTTAAAATAATGCAAGTAAGCTAAAGAAAATGGTAAAACTAAAAAAAAAAATATTAAAGAAACTGAGTCTGACCGAAGAGTTAAGCCCAAAAACTGCATTTGGGCAGTATTTAATAATTAAAAGTGTTTTGAATAAATTTTTATTATGGCAAAATTGCTTAGGAGCTATTTAGAGCACTTAAATTGTCTAAACTAATGTCGAAGTCTAGGATAAATGGTGAAGTTAACGGTTTCCGTCTAGTTTTTCTAATTTTTCAATTTTCATTGCACAATTAAAGGTCGCAAAAAACATATTTTTTTATTTTTAATAAAAATTATATCAAACTTTTCTAATTTTTTTTTAAATTAGTTTAAATTGCTCCATTAAAAACGTAGAATATATAACATTCTTATTTGCAAAAATATATTATTAAAAATCCCGGGAATTCAGTCTAGGAATTCAATTTCAGAAGCACAAAAATACATACTTTACCGGGAATCCCGGGACGGGAAATCCCGTGATGCATCTCCTAATTAATATATAATTAAAAATTAATAATGGGTAAATCTTGTTAATAACTTTTTATTATTTTTACATTTAAGTTTTTAATGTAACAATTACGTAAAAAAAGTTGATTATTTTGGGGACCGCGGAAGTTGAGGTTTATTCAAATATTTCCAACATCTTTAGAAATTTGTGGAATGCGTCTGGAAAGTATCGTTTTGAAATATTCCCATAAACTTAGATCAGGGCTAGTAAAAAACCACATATTTTAAGGTATTTTTCTTACCAAAACAACTAATATTTAGAGCATTTTTTCTATAGAATAATCGTCAAACTTTTAGACTGTGTCTGTAACAAAAAACCGTGTTTTCTTCAGAAAGAAGTTCCCATAATCTTAATCTAAGAGGGTCCTAATCTTGTCCTCTGAATTGGATTGAATCTAAGAGGGTTTCTTCAAAAATCCTCTGAAATAGATGAATTTAATCAATCGAAGAACCATTGTATATTGGCAATAGAGCAAATAGATTTGTTGTAAGAAAAAGCCACAAAAGATTCGGGTTTTTTATTTGCTTAATTTATATTTATGATTAATTTTATTATTGATTATTTTCCTAATATAAATCTGTATTTTTTTCAACAAATTAATAATAAAGAAAACATTGGAAACAGTGTTTTATTTAATTCAATCGAAATTATTTAAAAAATTCGGTCCTGCCAACTGAATTCGTGTTGTGCATATAAAAGAACAATATGAATTCAGTAGGCAGGGCCGAATTTTTTAAATAATTCCGTTTGAATAAAATAAAACACTATTTGCAATGTTTTTTTTTTTTAATAATTTGTAGACAAAAATTGATAAAAATTATACTGAAAAAGTCGATGGCTGTAACCGAAAACTGTGATATGCATGTAGCTTCCTAAACTCGATTGGCAACGACTTCGGTTGACACAATAAATCTGTTCCATGTGTGTATTTTATATCTTTTTTTAGGTTTTTTTAAGCCTAAAATCAAGCAGTTTCGTTGCAAAAAAAAAACAAGAAAAGCGCATGCTTTAAAAGCAAAAATCATTGGTTCTCCAAACTATATATTTGTTGTTTTGCTTTAAAATGCTGCAACATTGTTAAGCAAGAATTCATGTACTTATGGTAGTTTTTGGTTTATAAGGTTAAACACAAGAATTTTAGTGCTTTCATATGCATGGCCTTAAGAGAAAAAATATTGCAAAAACTAAATATATATTATATGGAAGTGAATGTTGCAATATATTCTTTTAACAGTGGAAAGTCTAGACTAGATGATAACAAATAGCTTTATAAATTTTACAAACAATTTTTAAATGCTACACATTATGAAAAGTTATTGTTTGGCTTTTTCTTATTTGTCAATGTATAGTTAGTTACATTACACTGGATCAGCAATATTTTACTCAGGAGGGTGCTTAAAAAAAATGGCTAAAGTCAGCAAAATCTTTCGCTGAAAATTAGCGAACTGATTTTAAGCAACAAAATTAGTGGATTCAGCAAAAGTTTTGCTAACACTTAGTTGATTAAAAAAAAACTTGTTAAAAGTTAATAAAATTATTACTGAATACTAGTTGACTGAAAAAACTTATAAAATTTGTAGAAAAATTATATTTAATTTATTTTGCTGAAAATCTTAAAATTTTGTTTTCATATTATTTTTAAAATTATTTCCAATGCTCTACAAAATATAAAAATGTTTATAATCCCAGATTGCCGACACGAAATAATTTAATATTTGAAAATATATAGAAATAATTATATATAACATAAAAAAATTATTTATCGCTTTAGTCTGTCTACCTGAACGTATATTTATTTGCAATTTGACCACGCTACATTAATAGTCACTATAATCATTTAGTTAACAAAGTAGACAATTACTTATACAAGACGGTGACAACATCAAATCTAAGTTTTTTTAATCCGCAATTTATATGTATACGATACACATTTTTGGTGTCCTTTTGTTTTATTATGTATGAAAAACAGATACAAAAATCTTCCATGGTTGTGTTTTTATGTGTCTTACAAGAGTTGTACTTATTAGTATTATTTTCCTCGTCTTTACTATATCTTGACATGCCGCGACATCTACTTTATTCTGCGTATATCTTTCAATCTGGTTGTCGTCCACACTTTTAATGCGCTTATCGGTAAATTTTTTTAACAAAATAAATTAGTAAAACATTAGTCAAATAAAAGTAAAACATTAGTTCAAAACAGTTAAGCGCTGACTAACTATAACTAAAATTTTAGCTGAAAACACAATTGCAGCAAAAAATTTGCTGAAAAATAGAATGCTTGATTTAGAAGACGTTTTAATAACTTTTCTATTAACTTTTTTGATTAAAGTATGTACTGACAAAGCTATGAGGCGCGGATGACTGCATTTTCCGTGGAACTCGACGTTATTTTAATATTTTCAAAAATCTTTACTTTATTAAATTAATGAAGAGATAATTTATGAAATCAAATGAATTTTTTTTTTTTAAAATTATGAAATTTTATGAAAAACGAATTATGAAAATTTTTTTTTAAAGTTTCTGAATTGAATCTACGAAAAAAAAATCAATGAAATTGTTTCGTTAAAATCATGAAGTATGATTCTTTCAGTGTAGAGATTTAAATATTTATTTTCGCTAAAAATGTTTATAAATGTTGTAAATCGTCTTACAAAGCTATCAAAATAAGTACTCAATAATTTTTTTTTTTATAGAATTGTAGTAAAAAACATGAAAAGTTATTTTAAAAGAAACAAAGTTAAAAAAGATTTTTGGAAAGTAATTAGTATCGCTTTTATAAAGGGTCCGCCAAATAACTTTACCTACTGAATATTTTCTCAAATTTCTTTTTTTATTTGAAAGTACAATCCTTCCGGTTAATAATGGAAAATAATTTCATTCAAATGGCTGCCTACAGTAGCCTGCAGTAGCCTACACGATTGGTCCAATTTTTAAGCACATTATCGATTGTGTGCAGTTGTATTTCACCAATGGCTTCACGAATATTGTCCTTTAAAGCGTCAATTGTCTCTGGCTTGTTGGCGTAACACTTATCTTTGACCGCACCCCACAAATAATGCTTGTTTACATACCCGCCAAGATCAAAATGAGCTTCATCTGAAAAGATGATTTTTTTTGGCAAAATCGGCATCTTCTGTAAGTCGATCGCAGGCCCACTTAGCGAAGCGAAAACGCATTGAATGGTCAGTTGGCTTCAACTCCTGAACCAATTGGACTTTGTATGGCGTCATACCAAGGTCTTTATGCAAAATTCGTCTCAATGATGTCTCCGAAATGTTCAATTGTTGAGAACTACGAAATGTTCAATTGCTGAGAACGACGGTGAATTGATGTGGATGGCGCTTAACGCACACTTTCTGCAACAGCAGCAATATTCTCGGGTGTACGCACTGTTTTTGGCTTTTCACGCTTTGGTTTATCGATGAGGATGCCAGTTTCTTTCACTTTTTTCACAAGATAACGAACATACGGAGCTGACGGTGCTCTCTTCTTGCAAAATCCGTACGGAATTTTCGCACACATTCTGCAACGTTACCATGATTTTCAAAGTAATGTCGTAATATTTCCCAGCGTTGCTCAAGCGTATACACAACCATATTCGTTCAGCGGAAGGATAAAACTAATTATCTGTCAAATCAGACATGAGCTAAGTGTTACCATTCAGGAAATAAGCACTAGTTGAAAAAAAAAACGTAAGATGGCGGACCTTTTATAAGGTTAATCATCAAAATTGTCGAAATGCCTTTTTAAAAGTTCATTAAGTTTTTAGTTAAAATAAATATGTAATTCTGCCAAATTTAATGTGTTTATATCAAGGTTTCAGTTTTAAATTAACGGTATTGCTTTATCAAGCAGAAACCAATCCCGATATGACCGTTTTAAAACAAGAATACCATAAAGGATATCCATCTTCAAATTTTAACATATCTAGTCTACTATTTTTCCGATTCGAATTTGAAATATATGCCCAAAACTGTTATAAAACCGTTTAAATATCGAAACAGGAATTTGTAACGTGGTTGGTTATATATTTCGAATTCGAACCGGAAAATTAACAGACTATAAGTTTTACAATTCAAAGGTTGATACCCTTTATGTTATCTTTGCTTTGAAACGTTCATATCGGGTTTGGTTTCGGCAATACATATATTAAAAAAATTTGAGAAATAAGAAATTTGTGTTAAAGATTGGAAAAAACACTAACAAGGAGAGTCTCCCGATGGGTTCTCTCCGACCTTAATGAAATGGTGATATGTGAAAAAGAAAAAAAAATATGTGACCTGCATTTTTTTTCAGTGGTAAAATCTCACGTTTAAGGGATAAAAGGTGGCGAAGTTAATACATTTTTGTATGGAAAGATGTCTGAAACTAATGACATAAAAATTTATTTAAACGCAGTTTTGATGTACTCCAGAAAACACTTTGATGCCAATATTGCCTATTAAGTGGGTTAGGGTTGCCTTTTGTTTATAATAGTTATAATATAGTTTGTTATAATTTTTATTAAAAATAAAAATTATGTTTTTTCGACCTTTAATTGTGCAATGAAAATGAAAATTATTCAAGTTCGAGGCCATACTCTATATTTCTTCATTAGGATATTGTCCTAACAAATAATCTATACACTCAGAAAAAAGATTGAACTAAAATAAACTAAAGTATTGTCCAAAATAAACTCAAAAAAATTTGATCGAATTTAACTTAAATTAGGGAAAAATAACTAAAAAGTAATAAAATTTATTAAATTTAAGTAAAAAATAATAGTTCATAAACTCAGAAACAGTTTAAAATTTTACTCAAATTATTTTACTCGAAAATAATACAATTTTAATTTTATTAAGTAAATTATACTACTTTGTGAAAAAAAAAAAAAAAATCTATGTAAAATATTAATTTTAGTAAAGGTTACTTGATTTTAGTTCATAAATTTACCAGAATCAAGTATATCAACAAACTTAAGTGCTGAAAATAAAACTATTAAATAAAATTTAACTAACAATTTTTGAAGCAAAGTGAGTTTTTGTCAGATTTAGTAAACATAAACTAAAATAAATTTGAATTTTAATTTAAGTAAAGGATAATTGATTCTAGTTCATAAATCTACCAAAATGAAGTATATCAATAAACTTAAGTACTGAAAATAAAACTATTAAAAAAAATTTAAGTATACTCAAAAAAAAAGATTGAACGAAAGTGAACTAAAATATAGTTCAAAATGAACTCCTGAAATGTTCATTGAAATAAGTTAAATTTTACTTAAAGTAGCGAAAAATAACTAAAAACTTAAGTACCAATTTTTAAAACAAACTGGGTTTTTCTCAGATTTAGTTAAAATAAACTAAAAAGATCTTTTAAAAATAAAAATAATAAATTAACAAAAATTTTACTTGTAATATTAAAAATTTTCCTAATAATAGTTAATGTCTAAAAATAATTTTACTTGAAAAACTCCTTTACTATTCGAAATGAGTGCATACAAACTACAATAGAAAGAGTTTTGTTGGAATAATTTCTGTCTTTCTCAATTAAACTGGTTTTTATATATGTGTTTAAGCACATTACAACAAAAAAAATTACAAAGCAAAAAAATTGCGTAGCTGCAAAGAGAATAAATAAAACAAAGTAGTTTGCAAGTTTTCTTTGCCAAATAAACAACGGCCGCGAGTGTGTTAAATAAAAAGTTTAAAAATATAAAATAAATAATTTATTTATTAAAAAAAAGAAACTAAATTGGTAAGTATTATTAAACAAATATTAAAATATTAAAATTAAACAAATAAACAATTAAAAACAAGATTAAAAAGTGATAAAAAATGACTGTGTGTAAGTATGTATGTGTAGCTTTTCTTAAATTTTTAAGTAAATTTGTTGTTCAGGGTAGTTAAATAAACTGATTAACAACAAGAATCATATTAGATATTGTTAAATGTAAACTAATTAGGTGTAAACAGTAAACTAGAAAAAGACGCTAAGCTACACACACACATGCAAACAAATATTTTTCAATACTATTTTTTTAGTGCATGTACGTGTAGAGATTGTTTCTACACGCCACGCACTAAAAAAATGGTATTGAAAAATATTTGTTTGCATGTGTGTAGCTTAGCGTCTTTTTCTAGTTTACTGTTTACACCTAATTAGTTTACATTTAACAATATCTAATACGATCCTTGTTGTCAATCAGTTTATTTAACTAACCTGAACAAAAAATTTACGAAAAGCTACACATACCTAAACAAACAGTATGTATGCATTGTAGATCAAAATCAAATTAGATATTAACTAAGTAGGGGTAAACAGTGAACTAGAAAAAAGACGCTAAGCTGCACACTTTCAAACAAATATTTTTCAATACTCATTTTTTAGTGCGTGAGAGTGTGGAAACAATCTCTCCATGTGCATGCACTAAAAAATGAGTATTGTAAAATATTTGTTTGCATGTGTGTAGCTTAACGTATTTTTTCTAGTTTACGGTTTGCTCATACTTAGTTTACATTTAATAATATTTAATATGATTCTTGTTGGCAATCAGTTTATTTAACTAACCTGAACTAAAATTTACTTAAAAAAAAACACGAAAAGCTACACGTACTTACGCAAACAATGTAGATGAAAATCAAATTAAATATTATTAATTTTAAACTAAGTAGGAGTAAGCAGTGAACTAGAAAATAGACGGTAATCTGTACACATGCAATCAAATATTTTTCAATACTCATTTTAAAGTGCACGTGAGTGTAGACTGTCTTTTTTTAGAGTTTACATTTTAAATTTTTTTTATTAAAAATTGAGTGTTTGTTCTAACTGTCACTACCAGCGGTACACTCAAATAAAAAAGTTAGTAAAAAAAGTGTAAAATGCTTTATATCCCAATTACCAATTTTTAGTATATAATAATTAGTTGTTAAAACGTTTTCAATAGCAATATTTTTTACAAATGTTTAAAAATGTTAGTAATTAAAATTACAAAAAAGTTTTACACTTAAACATTATCAGCGTTGTTATATTTTTTCACAAAGTACAGTTTTGTTGAAATCGGCTTTTTGTAAAAAAAGACTTGTAGTAGTAGTAGTAGTAGTTGTTCTTTATTTTTTTTTTTTATTTTTATAAGATACAATTATATAATAAAAGTTTACATAAATTATATACTTAAAAAAAAAAAAAATATAAAAGAACTTTCGACTTTGACAATTGTCGTCAGTCGGATGAGTGATTTCTGATAATTAAAAACATTTTACATTTTGCATTTGTTAATAATTAAATTCATTAATTAAAAATTTTCTATATTTGATAGCATTGGTAATATATTTTACTAGATTATCCCAATTTCTAAAAGCGCCATTAAGAGTTGCAACAATGAGTTCATTTGGTAAAATTGCATATCCAAGATATTGTAGCCGAAGATGTTTTAATATTGGACATCGTCCCAAAAAATGTTGTATGTCTTCTGTTTCATTCAAGTTACATAATGAGCATAGTCTTATACTATTAGATGTGAATCTAGTGCCATTTAGCTCTATCATGTCACAACGCGCCTTAAATATCCACATTATTGTGCTTTGATTATGTTCATCAACCATATATTTTAGTCCTTTCGTGTGATCAAGGTACTTATAAAATCTGTCAGTTCCCAAAGCACTCTGAATATTCTCTAACTTAGTTGACAATCTTAAATTTTCCAAAAGCTGATTTTTCTTGAGATTCCATTCTGCATATGAAGAGGTCCCAAAATCCCAAATTATATTAAACTGATCACTAATACGAATCAGATTTGTTACCCATGACAGATTCTTCTCGATTAGCTTAATAGACAGTTGGTGAGGCAATCTACTAGCTTCATATTCAAAAAGAGTGCGCCCAATATATCTAAGATGGAGGTCTAATGTATATAGATGCGCGTCTTGCATATTTGTCTCCAACATAAGTGCATAAGTTGGTGTAAATGAAGGTAGGTTAAGAATTTTTTTAACAAAATATCGCTGTAGCTTATTTACTTCCTCAAAAAGAGAACTTCCCCACACTTGCGCTCCATAAGTTTGAATAGAGCGGCATACCGCTTGGAATAGTTGCCATTTTGCCCGAATAGAGATGTTATGTTTGGACAAAAAGCTACTCCAAGTTGCGTTTATACTATTCTTGGCAGCTATATTTTTAATCTCAATATGTTTCTTAAAAACCATTTTAGGGGTAAGTGTCATTCCCAAGTAACAGAAGTTGGATGCAATCTTTATCTCATTTCCATTAAAACGCCATTTTTCTTGGTTAGATATTTTTCCACCATTTCTGAAGACCATTATCTCGGATTTACTCAAGTTTACTTCAAGATTCCACTTTATACAATATCTTTCCAAATTAATAATTATATTCTGTAAGGTTCTTACATTATCGGCCATAATCACTATATCATCAGCATAAAGTAGCAATCTTATGTTAACACCATCTATATGAAGACCTCCACATAAAGCATCATGTAGGTCATTTATATATAACGCGAAAAGCAAAGGTGACAAAAGACAGCCCTGCTTTACACCCGATCTGGTCTCAAACTCTTCAGACAGCTCCTTTCCCGTCCAAACAACAGATTTAGTAATTCTGTAAATAGCTTCTATAACATTCACAAACTTTGTTGAAACTCCCATCTCATAAAGCTTATAAATAAGCAATCTTCTTGATATTTTATCAAACGCCGCTTTAAAGTCAACGAAAAACGCATATACTTTCCTTTTTTCATAAAACTTTAAATGGACTATTGCAGATAAACTATATATATTGTCTACCGTGGAGTAGTTTTTCCTAAATCCAGCTTGATATTCTAATAGGATATTGTGTTTATCAGTCCAAGAACTCAAGCGTTCATTCAGTATACCCATCATAATTTTGGCAACGCAATTCATAAATGAAATACCGCGGTAGTTATTTGGATCACTGTTGTTTCCCTTTTTATAAATTGGATAGATAACGCTAGTTATGAATTTATCATCAGTGATACCTGTTTCCAGAATAGTATTATATGCTTTTGTCAACTCCTCTAAAAATGATACTGGTGCATTTATAAAAAATTCATAAGGAACTCTATCTATTCCTGGTGCTTTATTACTTTTAGTTTTCAGTAGCATTTTTTGAACTTCAGCCACAGATATTTTTGCATCTAGATCGGGGTCTTCTTTCAATTCCGCTACGTAAAAAATATCATCACATAGCTGCGGCGGATTTAGCAGATGATCAAAATATGTTCTAAAAACTGCTGCAGTTATGTTTGGACATGGATTAACTATATCTCCCCTTATTTCTCTAGCTAAGTTCCACCATTCCTTACTATTATTTATTTTACATATTTTAAGTTCAAGACTTTTATAGTACAATGATTTTCTTTCTTCGCATATGTTTTTATATTTACGATTTGCAAATAGATATGCCTTCTTCTCAATTTCATCAGACGATCTTCTGTATGCTCTTAGTAGTCGAAAGGACTCATCTCTGGCTTCTAAGCATGACAGATCAAACCATTTATCTTTGAAGTTAACTGATTTTGTTTTTAAATTGTTTCCAAAGTTGCCAGATGAGATAACTATTAATTCCGTTAAATCATTTAACTTAATTGCTGGATTCTGTTGCCTTAAAACCTCTAAATTGTGTTGTACTTTTCGCTGGTAATTTTCCTTTTTATTCTCATTCCACCTCAATTTAGGTAGTAAACCGCATGTTTGCACTTCCTGTTCATCCATATCAATTTGTAAAACCAAATGAATTGGTAAATGGTCTGACCAAATATAATTTTCTACAAAAAAACCATCCACGTGTTTAAGGAGATCATTTGAAATAGCACACACATCGTTAACTGATTGTCCAACATTACTTATATAGGTAAAATTCCCCATTTCATCACCTTCAGTTATGCCATTTAATACAGTGATTCCATAATCATCACAAAACTCCAAAAAATGTTTGCCTTTGTTATCCACCGTTTTATCTTTAGATCTTCTAACACTTTGCCCACATTTAAAGGTAGTATAACAAATTCCTTCATATATTTGTTGAGTTTCACCAATTCTTATATTCAAATCGCCAATAATTAATGGATTTACAATATTTTTTTCTACAAATAATCTCCTTACGTCTCCAAATTCTTTTTCCCAGTTCGCACTACGCAGATAAAGTGGTATAATGGTAAAGATTTCTTGTTTAATTTGTATATTTATTGTGATTACTTCGGATATTTCGTTAAAACTATGCTTTAGACCTGACTGTATAAGACTATTTTTTACTGCATACATGCAACCTCCAATACCCCTTCCAAAATTACTTTGTCGTTTTGCGGGTTTCCAGAATAAATCAAAATTTCTAAAATATTTCCTGAAATTGTTTAATTTGTTTTCCTCAACATGGGTTTCCAGCAATATAACAATATCAAAACTGTTTATATAATTAAAGAACTCACTGTACAACAATTTGTTTCCCAACCCGTTGATATTATATGATAAAATATTAATATTTGGAATTTTTTTACTTTTTTTAAATGTATTATCAATGCTTATCAAATTAGAATTACAATTTTCTTTAATTAGTTGGACATTTTTTAGTTTTTTGAATTAATTTTTAAAAGAATTTGAGAATAGTCTATGTTTAAATTATTAACAGAATCTTCTCCATATATATTTACCAATTTTTCACCCGCTGGTTTTTCTCCACACATGAGTATTTTGCTGTTGTTCCAATAGAACCAGTTGCCATCAACCACCAGTTTATCTCCTCTGACGCTAACTTTCTGGCTTTTGTTGTACAATAAAAGGGATTTGCGCAGTTCTAACATTATCTTTTTATCTTGTTGACGCTCCATGGATAAATTACGATCAATAAAGATAGACGTCCCAGCAAGTTTTTTTGTACGCTTTAAAACTTCCACAACCATTCCAGCTGACCTCATTTCAACCATTACGGTCATTTTTCCGTCTTTCTCAAATAACTTATTTGCATGATCAATCTCGATTTCCTTATTTAGCACCATTTTTTCTCTCAAGACTTTTTTAACTGCTGCAATTATATTTGTTTGGCATTTTAAACCCCTAACAATAAGTTTTTTCTTTCCCAAATCTTCTTCTATTTGTCTTAATCTACGTTGGTCAGCATCTCTACTTTCCTTTAGCTTAATAACTTCATCTTTCAGTTCCCTATTTTCGACTTTTAGCATATACACTTCGGTTTTTACCTCATTTATATGCTGTTTGACACCTTCAAGATCATCTTTGGTTGGCAAGTTTATCATTTTTTCGTCTAATAGTGCAGACAACGAATTTGTCATTAGTGCCATAAGCTCTGTTGTATGAATATTACCAATAATATCATTTGTTTTTGCTGTTTCGGGTGAGATTTCAACCAGTCTTCTTTTCGAATTTTGCACAACTGAGCCCACTGTGTTATTAACTTCTTCATCTTCAAGCATAATGAAAGGGAAAAATAATTCTGATATGGCAACACTATGTTAAAAAACCAATATTTTGTTAGAACGAGAGCAGCTGATTTTTGTTTACAACACGTTTTATTTGTTTCGCTTGCTTATTGAGTGATGTTGAATTTAAACTTTCCAGTGATTATTTATAAATATTAAAAAATTTATAAAATTAAAATGTGAATTTTAACCACAATATGGCATACAACTATTCACAAACAACAACACAACGACTTTATGGGGCTCCAAACTGATTTTGTCAAGTTCCGGTAATACGCAACCTTTGTAAGTATGGATTTGGCCAAGAAACTTCAGGACAAGCAAAAAAGATGAGTAAAGGATGTACTTTCTGTTACAAAATGACTTGTCTATGTCCGTACTATACAAAATATTTAAAATAAACTTTTATGTGATGAATTTCAATTTCGAAAGAAATCAAAAATGCAATCGTTTTTAATTTTTTCAGGAAACACATTCTACTGAAAGTTTATCAATTTAGTTAAATCAGATATTTCAATTTATGACAATTACTGTTGTTTTAAATAAATGTTGGAAAATAATAAAATTTTTTGATTTCGATCAAACGTGAAACTCATCACATACCAGATAGTTTTTTTAAATTTTTCATAACAATATATTTAAAATAAAGTTTTATACATTCAATATGTTTTTAAAATGTGAAACAAATGTTTAAGGCATGTTTTAGATATTTTCTGTATTACAAAATTTGAAAAAAATTGTTTAATTTTCATTTCTAGTAAGGCCCTGTGCTTTTATATTTAAATACTTTTTATAGACTTCACTAATGGATTCGGATACTTTATTAAATCTACTAAAAATCCTTAACGGGGAGCAGTTTTATGATATATTCAAAGGTAAAATTTATTTTATGTGTTAGTCAAAATGTTAATCATTTGGTAATTGCTTTGACAATACAAAATTTTTAATTTATTTTGTTGCAGAGCATAATATTGATGAAGATTCTTTAAAATTCATGAATCCTGGACATTTGGACACATTAGTACCAAAAATACTATTTGGACCGAGAATTGTTTTTGAGTACAATTTAAAAAAATGGCAAATTGAAAAGGTAATTGAATTATGTTGTTAACAATTTATATTTTGGCTTAAAGGCAATGTATAGCCTTTTTATAATTATTTTAAAGTTAACAATTGTTGAAATAAGTAGCATTTTTTAACTACATATTTTAAATAGGGAATAGACACTACTCATACCATGGTGCAAGTTTCTACTCCTGGACCAACCTCAAACCCACTTGTTGGGGACAATAATGGTATAGAGGAGGTTTGTTTTAATGCTCGTAAATTGTATTTTATAAATTAAACATACGTTCTGCTATTTTGAACATAGATATCGATAGAGGAAATTCTTAAAAAATCCCAAAACGGAAAATCTGTGTTAAAGTTTTATGAGAACAACAAACGTCTGGAAGCGCGTTACCGTAAAATTATAGCAAGTTGTTTAGTAGAGTTTCTGATTGAACACAAAGTTTCAACTTCGCCAAATTATTTTGAGCATTTGGCTGAAGAAGTAATAAAAGTTTTCCCAACAGAGAATAAAGTAAGATCTCTGTCTGATAAAACTATTTAAGTTTTAATTTGATTGTATATAAAAATTATTTTTTTCCAGGAATTATATTATATTCATATAAAACACAGAAAACCAGGTGGTAATCTGTATAGTAAATACCACAATGCAATATCGCGATTAAGAAAAGAAGGTGTACTTGAATACACGCCAAAGGAGAATAGCATTAAAGAATCCTTGATAAATGTAGAAGTTGTTTTTACAGGTAAAAAGTTTGCTGCATATAAATTTCAGGTAGCATTTACATTGCGATCAAAATCCAGTTTTAACTAGATTTCAAAATCTATTTTGTGTATCATATTATATGCTGGAGCTGCATTTACATTATACTCGAAATCCAGTTAAGCTAGATTTCGAGAACTAGTTCCTGTAACACTTCATAAGCTACCATATGATCGAAATATACTTTTAACTATATATCGAGGGTAAATGTAAATGCAGCTTACTATATTATGAAAATCTTGTTTAAACGGGGTTTCGGGCGCATGGTAATTAAATTTTATTCCAAAACTTGGATAAAATAATTACTTGGATAAAATTCTTTTATTAATTAATTATTTAACTAATTAATTTCTCCTAATTAATATATCAAGTAAAATCCTATTTTTATAAATTGAAAACGTTCTTTCTACTTATATGTATATAATATTATCAGACGAAAATACCATCGCCGATAAAGAATGGTTAAAATATAATATAGAGACAATGGACGAAGTTCTAACAAAATGGATACACACCCAACGTATACGAATTAATTACATTAAATCAGACAATAGTTTAAAAGAAATTTTAGATGAATGGCCTTTATACAAACAATCCTTTGGAAACAAATTAGTCAGTCACTTATTCGAACTTCTTGCTGTTTTTATTAAAGTTTTTTTGTTATAGATTTTAGCAGATTTTGATCACATTTTTCCCACAAAAGAAAATTTACTATTTGCAAAATGGGAAAACTGTTGCAAACCAATTCTAATGTTAATTGAACGCCAAGTTAAGGATGCACAAAGCTTGGAGATGCTAAAAGATTTAAATAATCAATTTAGTTGTGGTAATATTAAATTAGAAAAACACTGTAGCAATATAAAATTTGATACATTGGTAGATTTAGATTATTTTAGTATAACAACTAGTAGTTTTAATAACTAAATTATATTTGATACTAATTAAACAACTTTCAAGTAATTAAAACTGTTACGTCCTTTACTTTTAGAGGTTTTATCTTTAATATTAGAAAAGGTTTTTATTATTTTTACTTAATTTGTAAAAGTTTAGAAATATAATTGTTGAGCATTAGCGTAATAATGTTGTTTGTTTTTATAATTGGATCAGTTTGCTGTAAAGTTCAGAATTTACATTCGGCCATTGAGTTTGTGGTTAGCTTAAGGACGCGGTTCATAGAAACATTTCGCTCCTAAAATCATGGCTAACCTAGAATCTCTTATGAGAGTGTGTGGATACTGCATTTATTTTTGGAGAATATTTTTATTTCTCAAGTTGACTTTTGACATAAACTCATTTTACACTTACATTTTTAAAATAAGTCGAAAGTTCAGCCTGGCTTGTGGTAGTATTCTTCAATAATTAATGAAATCTGCTCATGTCAATGAGCCAAGGTCACAAATGTGACTGGTAAATATATGATAGCGTTTAACTGACCAAAATAAGACTGGAGTTAGTCCCAACTTATTATGTTGTAGGGAAGCCTAACGTACATCGTTTTATTTTTAAACTTTTACAAAATTGAGTACAATAAAAAATAAAAAACTTTAAGAAAATGTATGATAAAAAAACAAACCTAAGTAAAATGCATCAAATAAAATCAGATTCGAAATTTAAATATATTAAGTATTACGGTCTGAAATATCTTTTAACACACTTTAATGTTGATTGAGCACAATTGAAAACACTAAAGGACGAGCAGAGTTTGAAGTTGTTAAAAATTTGTTTTATATATTTGTAATATCAAGTTTTGTTTAATTGAAATACATTTTTATCAACGATTAATAAATTTATAAACAAATTTATTGCATAACAGCATTTTTTTGTTTCTAATATTTAAATAAATTAAAAAATTAAAATTAAAAAAATTAAAAATTAAAAAAATAAATTAAAATTAAACTCATTTCGAAAGCAGTGTTCTAGTTTTAAAACTTCGTAAAACTATGCTTAAAGTTAATACACATTCAAAAAACTCAGCTATAAATTATTTTAAAATTATAAAAAACTATTTTATTTTTAATTTTCAGATAAACGAAATTGCGTAATTCTTTACCTTCTACATGCGATAATAAAACCAACAAACAGAAAATGTATTGTTGATGAAACAACAAAAAAACGAAAATACACCAAATCATCAATAACCGATTCGAGAAATGCTTTTTTGTTATGGGCCCCAACTAGTGTTGAGCTAACCACTAAAATTAAGTGTTTAATCGATAATCTGGCCATAACAAAAGAAACACTACAACCAGTAATCTGTGCTGTAGGATCATCAATACTTGAACTGAAGGAGTTTTTTGTTTATTACGCTAACACTTTTTATAAAATTGATAATATTATATCTAGTGTAGATGTAGCTTTTAAGTTATTTAATGTGTTAAACTTAAAGTACCCTGATAATTGCAAATCAATTTGGTTTTTCATACAATCGTATTTTTATGAAATTCCCTTAAAAAATTTTGAAAAGAGTGCGTTGTTAGTTGCTGTTTTAAACGAGTTAAAATGTTTAGAGCAGTAAATTAACCACAATTTTTATAATTTTTATCATTATTTATAGCTCATTCTAGTCAAGAAGACTCATAATTAATTTTATTAATTAACCTTATGTTTAATTAATTAATTTTTTATATATATATTTTTTTTAAATCAATAATTAAAGAAATCCTTTTATTAAAAACAATTAAAATGGTTCTAAACTGCTTTATATGTAAGGAATATTTTACTGATTTTAAGAATTTAAGATTTAAGATTTTAAGATTTTAAGATATATTAAAACCAATAGAATTATATTTAACGAAGATATTGTTTTAAAAATGTTTGTAAAAAATTATTTATATAACAATTTCAAAAGGTATACTTAAGTTATTAACAATAATTGAAAAAGTGTGCAAATCTAAGTACTCTTAAATTAATTTTAAGAAAATCATAAACATGTTAAATGTTTTAAGATCAAATAAAAAAATTAAAAAGAAATTGGTTGCAATAATTATTTTTAATGCTTTTAGTTCAAATAATATCCTACTGCTTAGTTAATAATTTTATAAAATCCTTTATGTGAGTATATTAAATTTAGAAAATTTAGAAAATTTAGAAAAATATGTACAACTTCATTAATTTTGGCAAACTCATAATAATCTCTCCATGAAACATTAATGTTAAAATAACGAAAACTTTTTTTAAAATAATTGAAAAATGTATTCTTTATTTTCACGTTTTTACTCATGAATTATTATGAGCGTATTTACAATACAATATTGTTAATACACATGAATTAATTGCACCACAATGATTTTATTTACCCACAAAGTTTTTTTTTATTTCAAATAAAACATTATTTGTGAGTAAATAAGATCCATAAATTTAGTAAAGAGAGTGCATTTAAGTTTATTTGAGTACTAACAATACAATATTGTAAATAAATATGAACCTAATTTAACCAATTTTTATTACATTTAAGTTTTCTCATACTCGAAAAAACAATTTTTATTGTAAAACATAATGTTATTTACCTAGTAGTAGTAGTATTATTTATTAGCGTATGTCATAAATAAACTCAATAGTAGAAATTGTATCTTACTTTGGAGTATATTTTAAACTAAGAAGTAAAACTTATTTTCATAGGCTTAGTACCTATTTGTTAAAGTGTAGTATATTTACCTGAACTGTTTCATTGTTTACTTAAAAGGAGTAAACATATAGCAAAGTTAGGTAAAATGCACTTTGGCGTAATACCGTTTAATTAAATTTTTAGATATATGAATTTACGAGCGGTACATTTTCCTTGAATTTAGTTTAAATAGTAAAATTATAAACTAAAAAAAAGGATATATACCTAAATTTTGTCTTACATCGAAGTTATATTTTAACTAAAAGTTAGTAATTTTTCGTTATGAGTGATATTTTTCAGTAATTCTTTAACCTAAATGATGTTACTTTTACCTTAAATCTAAAAAAAGTAAGACATGGTTAACTACAAATTAGTACATATAATCCAATTTTCAGTAAAATTATCTTCCATTTTAGTTTATAGACACTTGGTTTAATGCAATATTTCTTTAGAGTTACAACAATTTTGACAAGGCAGTAAACTAATTTTTTCGAATTTTTTAATTTTTTTAGTTCAATTTTATTCCTGTATAATAAGCTTTTAGTTAGTATAACAAAACGAATATCAGCTTTAGGTTAAATAAATATCATTTATGCAAGTAAAATCATGAACTTATTCTGAGTTAAAATGGCTTTAGCACTAAATCATTATCAGTTTTCCTCAGTTTTAGTTCATTTTCGTCAATTTTAGTTCATTTTTTTTCTGAGTGTAGAGTTTTTTTTGTTTTCAAATTTATTATTTGACCCTTTCAGGAATGTGTTGATAGATCTATTTCGGGAATTTTCTAGGTTCCCATCATCAGAACACGTTTTGAAAGCGGGTAACAATCCCATGTCAAACATCAAACATACATATGAACTAGTTTACTCACTACCTGAGAACTAATATACATATGAGTTTGAAGTTAAAGATTATAACCATTGATCAAAAAATAAATTGAAAACTTGTTTGATGTGCATGATCCACCTCTGGTGGATATTCAATACACGTTTTTTTGTTTCTCTCTTCTTTTTATATTTTGTTTACATTGTAAGCAAAACAGGGGAAGTAAACTTGGCGGTACTCTGCCTTTTTTACAAGTTTGTTATAATTTTTATTAAAAATAAAAATTATGTTTTTTCGACCTTTAATTGTGCAATGAAAATGAAAATTATTCAAGTTCGAGGCCATACTCTATATTTCTTCATTAGGATATTGTCCTAACAAATAATCTATAGAGTTTTTTTGTTTTCAAATTTATTATTTGACCCTTTCAGGAAATTCCCGTAATAGATCTATCAACACATTCCTGAAAGGGTCAAATAATAAATTTGAAAACAAAAAAACTCTATAGATTATTTGTTAGGACAATATCCTAATGAAGAAATATAGAGTATGGCCTCGAACTTGAATAATTTTCATTTTCATTGCACAATTAAAGGTCGAAAAAACATAATTTTTATTTTTAATAAAAATTATAACAAACTTGTAAAAAAGGCAGAGTACCGCCAAGTTTACTTCCCCTGTTTTGCTTACAATGTAAACAAAATATAAAAAGAAGAGAGAAACAAAAAAACGTGTATTGAATATCCACCAGAGGTGGATCATGCACATCAAACAAGTTTTCAATTTATTTTTTGATCAATGGTTATAATCTTTAACTTCAAACTCATATGTATATTAGTTCTCAGGTAGTGAGTAAACTAGTTCATATGTATGTTTGATGTTTGACATGGGATTGTTACCGCTTTCAAAACGTGTTCTGATGATGGGAACCTAGAAAATTCCCGAAATAGATCTATCAACACATTCCTGAAAGGGTCAAATAATAAATTTGAAAACAAAAAAACTCTATAGATTATTTGTTAGGACAATATCCTAATGAAGAAATATAGAGTATGGCCTCGAACTTGAATAATTTTCATTTTCATTGCACAATTAAAGGTCGAAAAAACATAATTTTTATTTTTAATAAAAATTATAACAAACTTGTAAAAAAGGCAGAGTACCGCCAAGTTTACTTCCCCTGTTTTGCTTACAATGTAAACAAAATATAAAAAGAAGAGAGAAACAAAAAAACGTGTATTGAATATCCACCAGAGGTGGATCATGCACATCAAACAAGTTTTCAATTTATTTTTTGATCAATGGTTATAATCTTTAACTTCAAACTCATATGTATATTAGTTCTCAGGTAGTGAGTAAACTAGTTCATATGTATGTTTGATGTTTGACATGGGATTGTTACCGCTTTCAAAACGTGTTCTGATGATGGGAACCTAGAAAATTCCCGAAATAGATCTATCAACACATTCCTGAAAGGGTCAAATAATAAATTTGAAAACAAAAAAACTCTATAGATTATTTGTTAGGACAATATCCTAATGAAGAAATATAGAGTATGGCCTCGAACTTGAATAATTTTCATTTTCATTGCACAATTAAAGGTCGAAAAAACATAATTTTTATTTTTAATAAAAATTATAACAAACTTGTAAAAAAGGCAGAGTACCGCCAAGTTTACTTCCCCTGTTTTGCTTACAATGTAAACAAAATATAAAAAGAAGAGAGAAACAAAAAAACGTGTATTGAATATCCACCAGAGGTGGATCATGCACATCAAACAAGTTTTCAATTTATTTTTTGATCAATGGTTATAATCTTTAACTTCAAACTCATATGTATATTAGTTCTCAGGTAGTGAGTAAACTAGTTCATATGTATGTTTGATGTTTGACATGGGATTGTTACCGCTTTCAAAACGTGTTCTGATGATGGGAACCTAGAAAATTCCCGAAATAGATCTATCAACACATTCCTGAAAGGGTCAAATAATAAATTTGAAAACGAAAAAACTCTATAGATTATTTGTTAGGACAATATCCTAATGAAGAAATATAGAGTATGGCCTCGAACTTGAATAATTTTCATTTTCATTGCACAATTAAAGGTCGAAAAAACATAATTTTTATTTTTAATAAAAATTATAACAAACTTGTAAAAAAGGCAGAGTACCGCCAAGTTTACTTTCCCTGTTTTGCTTACAATGTAAACAAAATATAAAAAGAAGAGAGAAACAAAAAAACGTGTATTGAATATCCACCAGAGGTGGATCATGCACATCAAACAAGTTTTCAATTTATTTTTTGATCAATGGTTATAATCTTTAACTTCAAACTCATATGTATATTAGTTCTCAGGTAGTGAGTAAACTAGTTCATATGTATGTTTGATGTTTGACATGGGATTGTTACCGCTTTCAAAACGTGTTCTGATGATGGGAACCTAGAAAATTCCCGAAATAGATCTATCAACACATTCCTGAAAGGGTCAAATAATAAATTTGAAAACAAAAAACTCTATAGATTATTTGTTAGGACAATATCCTAATGAAGAAATATAGAGTATGGCCTCGAACTTGAATAATTTTCATTTTCATTGCACAATTAAAGGTCGAAAAAACATAATTTTTATTTTTAATAAAAATTATAACAAACTTGTAAAAAAGGCAGAGTACCGCCAAGTTTACTTCCCCTGTTTTGCTTACAATGTAAACAAAATATAAAAAGAAGAGAGAAACAAAAAAACGTGTATTGAATATCCACCAGAGGTGGATCATGCACATCAAACAAGTTTTCAATTTATTTTTTGATCAATGGTTATAATCTTTAACTTCAAACTCATATGTATATTAGTTCTCAGGTAGTGAGTAAACTAGTTCATATGTATGTTTGATGTTTGACATGGGATTGTTACCGCTTTCAAAACGTGTTCTGATGATGGGAACCTAGAAAATTCCCGAAATAGATCTATCAACACATTCCTGAAAGGGTCAAATAATAAATTTGAAAACAAAAAAACTCTATAGATTATTTGTTAGGACAATATCCTAATGAAGAAATATAGAGTATGGCCTCGAACTTGAATAATTTTCATTTTCATTTATAATATAGGTTACAAAGCTCTTCGGAAAAAATTGCATGAAAGCCGAACAGTTACAAATTTTGGAAAAATCTTATACACCTCGATGAAATTTGATGCACACAGAAAACAGTTTTGTATTTCAAACCGAATTTTTTGCCAACCAAACTTTTGTGGTTCAAAGGCAAAAAAATCACTCAACGTTCAAGGAAAATCGTATTCCAGGGATCAGAATAAGAAACTTTGCCGAAGGAACCATACCTCTAAAACGAATTCTGATGTCCCGACTTTTGACCCGTAGTTTAAAATTTTGAAAAATCCCACTTTGACCCATTTAGAGTGCCCCAATCGAATCCAACCCAATTGAATATAATTTATACATTAATCTGCTAGAGCGTCTTCCGGAGAAGAAATAGAGACCCTAATCTTGAAAAGACTCCTCCTACTTTCTGAAATATCTCTATCCCGAGATTTGCACATTTTGCTATAAAAACACGACTAAAGAGGCCCTCTTTCAACTTAAATTTTAACCCCTTAACGGTCACCTAGAATGATGTTTTATGCATTAATCTGCTAGCGTGTCTCCAGGAGAAGAAGTAGCTCCCATAATCTTGGAGAGATTCCTCCTACTTTCTGAAATATCAAAGTGGGCGTTTTCAAAATTTTACGCTACGGGTCAAAAGTCGGGACATCAGAATTCGTTTTACAGTTTATGGACTACAATATTCTGTAAATAGATTCACATGCGTTCAACAAAATCTATTTTATTAATAAAAAAAGTATATGTCTCGAACTGGGCTTGAACCGATTTTCTTCCGTTTGTCAGGCAAGTACTTTACCTCTAGCCTAAACCCAATTTAAAAATGTTTTTGTTTTATTTCAACCTTGAATGTTTTTTAGTTTAAAATTTGAATACTTGTCTAAAAATAGATTTGTATGTACAAGAGAAATTAGGTTGCTAAGTTACCAAAACTATAAAAAAATTTATATTATTTTAAAATTATTTTATTAAACAATATTCTTATGGCGCGAACTGGACTCGAACCTATGACCTTCTTCTTGTCAGGTAATTGCTTTACCTCTAGCCTAAACCCAATTTGAATTTGCTATTTATTTTAAAATTGGTAATATTATTTTGAAATTGGTAACGGAAACTAATATTTTAGATAGATTTTTTTTTTGTGTAGGCGAAACTAATATTCGATTTTAACTGCAAATATTTCATTCAAGGGATAAAATCTAAGAAAAGTGGTTGGTTGTTGGTATTAAAGGTAATGTGGAAGATAATATTTTTTCAATATTGATAAGGAAAACCAATAGTCTGAATGATGTGACTGTGTTTTGGTTAATTTTATATTTTCTGTGTTTACAATATAGTTTAATTATTCTGATGATGAACTTTAAGTACTTATAATTAAAATTGTTTAATAGTGATCAAATTTTGTTCGTTACAATTTAATTCCAACCAATTTCTTCTCTATGTGTAGTAGGGCGGGTCGATTTATTTTTCGACAATTTCCCTATGATTTCCGTATTCTATGGGTTATTCCCTGAAAATTTGCCAAAGAACCATACCTCTAACGTTAAAATCGAGTCCCCTACTTTTTGTTGGTAGATTTTTTTCCAAATTGACGTTCGTATGAAATATTACCTACACGTTCACATCCATAACTCAAAAACTATCGATCGGGTTTGGAAAGGTGAGCTCATTTTGATCAATTTACGAAAAAAAATCTCCAACATTGGTCCAACGGTTCAAAAGTTACGGGCATTTTTGTCCAAATTTTGGAGCATTTTTTCCATTTTTTTCATGATTTTGTCCAAGAATATTACTTTCATGGCCATTTTTTTGGCTCAATTTTTTTGACTTACGAAGCTTACGAACCTTACGTTACGACTGGACTGATTTTTTACATTATTGGCATATTTTTTCACAGGGTGCATACCCTGTGTTATGTTTGTTTATTTCTTTTTGTTTTTAGTTTCTTTATAGACTTCTTTATTTTTGTTTGTTATTTTTGTTTGTTTATAATATTCCAGTGTATGCTAGTTTTGTTTGAGCGTCATTTCAGTGAAGTGTAACTTGAAATAACTAACAAATAATCAAACTATTTTGAAATTTAGAAAAGATTTAAAGGTAAGTGTAAAAACATTGCTAACTATTATAGTTAATAGTTATATTATTATTCTATGAAAAACATATTTAATTCTTTTAGTGACGGTTTAACCCTCCGTGACGCACATGTATCTGGCCAGATATTTTACGAATTTAACTGTGATTTAAATATATTTCTAATTTAGCTAGGGGTTTGAGTCTCCAGGTACCCTCTACAAATATTGTTATTTATCGTTTTATGAAAAAAAAAAAAATAAAAAAAAAACAACAAACAACAAACAACATTTATGTGGATTTTTTCATCTATACATCGTATACGTAGCGCATGTATCTGGCCAGATACACACACATTTTATATGAAGAGTACTGTACTTTATTGGTATTTTTTTATTTTTCTCTGCTTTTTTTCTCAATCACTCTCACAGTAATGAAAGCAAACACAAACAAGGTTCTGTTTTGGTTTTTATATTTTTTCGCTTCAGTTGCATAGTGATCTTTGAAAGGTACAGACAATAATTTACGGAGGAATTTTTATTTATTCGAAAAAAAAAATGGGTGAAGAAGTACAGTTTGTTTATAATACGCGATATAGTAGTGGTAATGTGAATTTCCATACACGACTAGCAGAAGCATTGGCCAATGAGTTAGAGCGTGAAAGAGCCGCTGAAGAAGTGGTTGCAAATGATGAGATTGATGACTTCCCAGGAGATGACGACGATATGGACGATTATATTCCAGACGATGGCGATGCCTCAGATGTCGAAAACGATTGCGTTGTCGAAGCAGATGAAGTGTTTGATAGTGATGATAGTGACGACGATGAAGAAATTGAAGAACAGAATGCTACCGAAGATTCTTTTGTTGGTAAGGACGGTACTATATGGTGTAAAAATGAACCAAATAGAGGAGTTCGTTTGCGTCCGCACAATATCATACGTTTTCGACCTGGTCCGAAGGAACAAAACAGTGTTCCAATTGAGGTGTTCAAAAAATTTTTCACACCAAATATAACATTTATTATCATTTCTGAAACGAATCGCCATGGAAAAGCTGTATTCGAAAAGTGGAATGCAGCTAATCCCAGCAAAAAACAAAAAGTTTGGACAGATTTGACCGCAACTGAATTAGACGCATTCGTCGGCATTCTTTTGGCAGCTGGTTATTCCCACAATAATATGCAAACCACAAAAGCTATGTGGCAGTCAAATAATCTACCCATATTCAGAGCAGCCATGTCTTTTAATCGATTCTCTACACTGGTACGATACATTCGTTTTGATGATGGTAGAACACGCGCTCAACGATTGCGCGATGACAAAGCTGCACCCATTCGTGACGTTTGGAATTTTTTAAATGAAAATCTTACCAAAAACTATAGTCCGCATGCCAGCATAACAATTGGTGAACAACTGTTCCCATATCGTGGAAAAACTAAATTTACTCAGTACATACCATCAAAACCAGCGAAATATGGCATCAAAATTTGGTGGGCTTGCGATTCCAAAACAAAATATCCACTGCAAGGAAAGCTCTATACCGGCCGACAAGAAGGAGAAGAACGGGAAGTGAATCAAGGTGAAAATGTTTTGATACAACTCGCAAAGCCGTACAGCAATACTGGCCGTACAGTTGTAGCTGACAACTTTTTTACTACTTTAGAAGGAGTAAAGCGTCTGGCCAGAATTGGTCTGGCATATGTTGGTACCATTCGCTCCAATAAAAGATGTATTCCTAACGAAATGAGAAAGGATCGTTCTCGTCCTGTTATGTTGCAGCTACGTGCCAAAAAAAAAATAAATGTGTGAACCTACTTTCGACCGTTCATTATACGAAACATTGTGAAGGGGAAGCAATGAAACCCGAACCAATTTTATTTTACAATGAAAATAAAGCTGGCGTAGATTGTATGGACCAAATGGTTACACATTTTACTACAAAACGGTCAACAAGACGATGGACTTTAGCGTTTTTCTGCAACATGTTGGACACCATGGCACTGGCTGCATTTTGTATTTGCAAGGAAGTTGATGGTCTCAATCAAAATAATGCTAGAAGAAAATTTCTCACTACGTTAGCTGATTCTTTGGTTCTTCCAAATATTGAAAACCGAATGAACAACATTCACATCATGAAACAGTTCAACGCTCGTTTGGCCATGGAATCGTATTTTGGAAGACCACTAAATGTAAGTTTGATTGATATAACATTTGCCTTTCATTACATCTCATTTTCCTCGTTTTTCTTTTTCATTTCAGTTTTCAGTAGTAGTTCCTAGCCCAAGTGGTGCTGATACTCTACAAAAGAGAAAAAGTTGTCAGCTGTGTACATTGGGAGATGACAAAATTCGCCGACTAACTCGTTTTTTTCTGTTCCAAGTGCTCGAATCCGGTATGCCTACAGCATTCGAAATCAGAGTATACATGTTTTAGTTGCTTACCTGAAGCTGTGTAAGACTTTTTTACAACTATTTTTTTGAAATTAAACACAAAAATAAAATTTTTCTGTTTTTATTTCTCATTAAAATTTTTTTTGCTCGGGTAGAATTAATTTAGAGTTATTAAAACTTACTTTATAACTACTAAATTTAATTGAAATAAACTTTATAACAACTATTTTTTTGAAATTAAACACAAAAACAAAATTTTTCTTGTTTTATTTCTCATTAAAATTTGTTTTTGCTCGGGTAGGTGGTTTAGCATGTACTAAGAACAAAACAAAAAATTGAAAATATATATTTGCCTGGCGTGATAACAATATAGCAATGTAATATTACCACTAAAATTGCATATTTTTCATATAAATGTACTGAAATACATAGTGTATCTGGCCAGATACATGCGCTACGTACGTGACTATCGGAACATGTGCGTCACGGAGGGTTAAAAAATGGATTCAGAGCCTGGTTCATCGCAAAATCCAACAGATACCCAACGCAGTAGTTTGCAACATTTGGTCTCTCATGATGTTTTTTCTTTTGGCGTGGCCTGTGAATTACCTGATATTAATCTGTCAACTAAACGAGATATATTGAAGTACTATTTTTTCTTGGCCGAACGTTCAAAAGCCCACAGCAAAATGTTTTCGTATAAAAGATTTACTCCCCAAGTAGCAGACAGATTGTTAGAAATTTGGAATCAACTTAATATTGAACTTATACTCAAAGGTAGCATCATTAGAAAATTGAATAATTTGCTTGACGCATATAGTAATGCAGATAAACAACGAGTAAAACGCGCAACAGAATTCAAAAAATTCGTAGAATCAACAATCCAATTATTCAACATTGGAAAATGTAAATGCAACTTGAAAGAAAACGACTGCTCATGTGGATCTATCCCAGAAAACTTAAAAGATTTCATGCGCGATCAATATAATGACAGAATACAAACGATACCGGAACACGATAGTGGAAGTGAAGAGACGATACCAACGACTATACCAACAATCCCAGTGAGCAACGATCCTACATACGAACCACATTATGACGAAATGGAAGTTGATGTGAGAGGAGGTTCAGAATTAGTTCTACCACCACAAACATACACTCCGTACGAAAACACCCAGACTTGAAAGCAAACAAGACTTTCAGAAAAAATATTGTTAAATTGTTAAAATTATCATATAAAAATTATAATTTTTCTGTTAATTTAGAGAAAAATTTGTCATGATCTAAAACCGAACGAATAAAATCTCACACATAAACTTATAGATCAACGATAAAATTCACTATATTCAACATATTCAATATTCAATTTTCATTGCTATTCTAGGAAAAGAAAATTACATAATATTATTTTAAAATTTTTTAACTTTTTTAACTAAAAAACATAAGTAAAGTAGTATCAAATTTATTACCAATATTTGGTATTTTGCAAAAAAATAAGTATGTCATGTTCTTATTAAAACAACACAAGGCTTAAGAATTTTCTTGAATTTTTTTAATGACAGCCGTTTGTGGAGAAATAATTTGGTTTTTTTACTAAAGAAATTTTCGCAAATAGTGAATATTTGAAATTTTATTTGATTATTATCAAAAAACTAAAATTGCAATCTTTAATTTAAGATACATTTCGTTTGTATCTTTTAAATTTTTAATAGCAGAAATACCACAAAATTTAAATTTGGCTGATTTTGAAGATAAATGACTTTCACAAATTGACCATGAGTAATCGATCTGGAAATTAGTCAGTTATATTTCAAATCTTTCTTTTTTCAAGCTCGTGTAAATCTGTGGACTTCAGGCCAATTTTACTCAAAAAAGTATAATTTTCCACACAGAGCCTGGGCGCTAGAGCGGTAGCCAGTAATTATTTTGGGTGTCCGATTTTTTTTTCGGAATAGAGTACATAGAAAAATATTGTACTTTAGATTAATTTGGCAAAGCCAATGAAAATTTTCAAATTCTTAAAAAACAATGTAGCTGAGGACTAAAAAACAACTTACGACTAGTTTAATTGAATGACAATATTGAAACCAAATTGAGATCTAATTAGACCTGATTTAATCAATCCAAATCTGGCGCTCCATATACATCACTGTGTAACAAATTTGGGGTCAGCGATTGTATCCTGAATGAGACCAACATGAAATGAAAGCAGACTATCAGTAAACTTATCTCGGATTTTTTTTTTATACAAATAAGAATTCAGAGGTCTAGATAATTGTTAGAGATTGTTTACAAACTTCGGGATATCAGTATTTTTTAGAAACTTTTTACATGAAGAAAGTGGAGAAAATTTTTTGGATTTATTGCGCCCGGTTGAAAAATTATAAAGTTAATGTTATATTTTTTACATAATACATAAAAATCTGTAACACACACAATGCAAAATAAATTCTATCAAAAGAAAAAGGCATAAAATTAGCCGTTTGGAAAAAAATTTCAAAGTTGAGAAACTTTGCTAAATTAAAAAATCTATAAAAAATTTCCCAAATTCAAAACATCACCAGAACTAAAACAAAAAACCGTGGATTTTTTTTAAATTTTAGCAATTTTTTTTTTTTTATTTTAGAAATATTATTTTTTATTTTTGACGATTATTTTAATGTTGGCGTTTCTGCGATTTTTTAAACTCTGGAAATGTTTTTGAATTTTTTGGCGATTTTTTATAGTTTGGCATTTTTTCAATTTATGTTATTATAAGTTATACTGGAAATTTTGTGTGCACCAAATTCATTTTCAATAAAACATTTAATAGATATTACTAAACTTTTAATTAAAAGTTATTTTGAATCAATCAAAAGTTTAATCGGTATTTTATTGGGAAGAATTTTTTCTGTGCAATGTAATTGTTATCCTGTACTTTTCAAAAGCATTAAATAATATAATTTTATTATTTTATGTTGTAAGTGAATGGTAAAGCAAGACTTTACGTGTGTTCAGCTGATTGCATTCAAATTAAAAACACTTTAAATCAACGTTTTTATCCGCCATGAAAGGATTAGTAACATTTAAGGAAAAAATTCCGCCATACTTTTGTCTAAAAGTTTTGAAATATATTTATAGCAAGAACTAATAATATTTTTTGGAGAAAAATTCGTTGAAATTCATATAAATCTTAGTGGAATAAAACTATCAAGAACTAATATTTTTTAGAAAAAAAGCTAAAAAAAAGTCCACGGAATCCGGGATTTTTTATAATTACAAAAAAAAAAATACAAGTTTGATATAATTTTTATTAAAAATGAAAATTATGTTTTTTTCGACCTTTAATTGTGCAATGAAAATGAAAAATTATGCAAGTTCGAGGCCATACTCAATATTTCTATATTAGGATATTGTCCTAACAAATAACCTATAGAGTTTTTGTTTTCAAATTTATTATTTGACCCTTTCAGGAATGTGTTGATAGATCTATTTCGGAAATTTTCTAGGTTCCCATCATCAGAACAAGTTTTGAAAGCGGTAACAATCCCATGCCAAACATCAAACATTCATATAAAATAGTTTACTCACTACATGAGAACTAATATACATATGAGCTTTTTTCATTTTCATTAAAAAAAAAATATTCAGAACCTAACGCATTTTTTTAGATAAAAGATTTTAAAATTTGAAGATTTTCGTGTGAAGAAAAAAATGAGATTGCATGAGTTCTTATATGGCTTTTGAGATTTGTAGTTTGATATAATCAAATTTAGAATTGGGTAAAATAAAAGCTTTTTACTAAATGTTTCAGAAATACTTTGATTACCTTCATATATTAAAAAGATTTTTGTATACAGCGAGAATCCCCGAAATTTGACAATATACATTTTCTTACCACGTTTTTGCCCATATTTGCTTATTTTGTCATTTTGGATTTTTCGTGCTTGGGCTAAGTTTTTTGAGATTTAAAATACCTTTTTCAGATTTTTTCGCTTTAAAAGTTCTTTTTCTTAAAATTTTATCCTTTTTCTCTTAAAGAGTGTAATTTTTACCTTTTTGAAGTTTTGCTATTTGTTGTCTTTCAGCTAAAAATTTTTTTTTTGTCATAAACGCAATGGATTTTGCAATTTTGGTCTTCTCTGGTCATTACAAACCCCATAAATTTAGAAAGTGTTATTGCTATAACCGGCTTAAAGTTGTAAGCCTCTCACTATTAATCATTTTGCAAGACTTAAAGCCCGACAAAAAATATTTTAATTGCAATAATTACGAGTTTTCAATCAATAAAAAAATATGGTATTTTTAATATTTTTAAAAAGTTGTCAAAACATTTTGTGTGGGGGACAAATAATAAACAATTAAATAAACAGGAGTCTACACAATATATGATTTTTTATATTCACTATTTTTATGCACTTTACAGATTTTTTGACATTGGTTTATGTTAAAAAAAAATATTCAAAAATATTCTACAATTGGTTTTTTACAACTCTTTTAAGATTGTTTTTTTAGTAACAGTTTGATCTTCTGTGCGATATATACATTTAATTCATATGGTTGTTGTCCACTCTATACATTTACAAATAAAATTTTAATAGCTAAATAAATTAGTAAAACATTAGTTCGTAATTAGTTCTGAATAAGCCAAACTTGATTTATAAGACGTTTTACTGACTTTTCTTCAAACTTTTTATTTTTTAGTGCATGACATATTTATCTGTTGACACTCTTATGTAATTTCATACCTTGAAAATTTAATTTTTGATTATTTCTTATTTTAAACAACAAAATAACAAAGAAATTTACTTACTGATATAAAAACAGTTAAACCCAACAAAAACGGACACAGTTTCATCAACAGTCGTTGTCCGCTATTATGAGGCTTCACTCTATTGTATCTTTAAGGGACGTGCAGAACATCTCAGAGATTAGTATAACTTCATATTTATTACAACCTATTCTAAGACGTAGTAGATGTAGTTTAAAACCACTGTAGTTTAGTGCAGCTAATTTATTATAGTTTTAGTATTCGTATGAATACTTTATGAGTATTATATAAACATTCCAAGTTTATTTTTTCTTCATCAGTATCAGTTTCTTTGCCTTAGTCGTATTTTCAAACCAAGCCAAGTTTGAACTTAACAATTGTCTTTGTTAGTTATGCAATTGTATGCAAGAGCACATATGTGTATATTAGGGGTATAACTAAAAATTTTAAAAACCATGGAATCATGTAAAATTTCAAGACTTCCGTGTGAAGAAAATCATGAGATTGTAAGAGTAATATAAGCGCTTTTTACCAAATGTTTCAGAAATACTTTGATTAATTTCATATATAATTTCATATACAAAATCCAACGAGAATCCCCGAAATTTGACAATTTAGACAATGTTTCCCACATTTCAAATACATTTTTTTTTTTAACAGTTTTATTAATTTTTTGATTTTATATACACGCGATTATTTTTTTTATGTTATTTTTAATTTATAAAGAGCTTTTAACCTCCGTATATTTACAAAAATAAAACAAAGCAAACATATTAGCTAGGTTGATACTAATATTTCGATCTGCCTAAAGATCTCATCAGAACCTAAAGTTTTAGAAAAGCTAGAGCCTCCAGAATAGGCAGATCATTAACAAAAATCCTATTAATCATCAATTTTGCTAAATTCTTGTCTTCTTGGTAATCAAACACATGGCTAAGGTCTCATCATGACGTTACTAAACTTTGAAGACCAAAAATGTTCTATTTATAAAAAAAAATTAGTTTTTACTTTGGCTCTAGTAATATTGTTTACAGTTTTATTAGTTTTTTGTTTTTATATACATCGAGATTATTTTTATGTTAATTTAAATTTATAACGAGCGTACAACCTCCGTATATTTGCACAAATAAAGCAAATCAAATATATTAGTTAGGTTGATACTAGTATTTCGATCTGGCTAAATATCTCATCAGAACCCTAAGTTTTAGAAAAGCTACGAAGTTTTAGTTTAGTTTTTAGCTTTTCTAACATTCGCATGTTTTATGGGTGGAAAAAAAAACTTTTTGTGTTAAATTTGTAATAAATAAAACTTGTTAATCATAAATTTTGCTTTATTCTTGTCTTCATAGTAATCAAATATGTGGGTAGTTTCTTTTCCTAACAGCATCATGTGTGGGTCAAATTGGCCAAATTTTGAAAAACAAACTTAAAACTGCTGATTTCCAGTAAAATTGAGTTTTATTATATTAGTTTCAACAAACATTTTTTTAATGGAAACAAATTTAGTGCGAAAAATTATTTGAATTTCCTCTATGAGCGAGTTTTTTATACTCTCCACATACTTTGATGAGGGCATATATAAGTTAGTCATTCCTTTAGTAACGCTTCGAAATATAGGTCTAAGACCCTATAAGGTAAATATATTTTTGATCCTTATTAAATTCTTAGCCGATTTAGCGATGTCCGTCAGTCTGCTGTCTCATGTTTACCTATAGATGTACATCTTCCGGAAAAGTTTAAACGGTTCAAATGTTATGAGTGAAAATGTAAAGACATCTCTCAATTTTCCATACATATTAGTACATATATGTAAGTAGTACAATTTCATAGTAGTGCAGCAGCTCACACCAACTTTTGCTTCACGGATCCCTTGAGATACTTTTTCTGGTTAATGGACCACCCAAACATTTTCTTTTTCATCTATTTGAAAAAATGCAAAAGTAAAAAATTATATTTTTTTAAATTAAAAAACATTTCAAAAACCAAATGCAGTAAACCCCAATTAAGATGAACTCCGAGATGCCAAAAAAAAATAATTCGTTATAAGGTTTAAATATAAAATTTGGTTTAATTTTTTTTTTTATTGTCCATAAAAATTGACAATATCCTAATAAAGAAATATAGAGTGAATAATTTTAATTTTCATTGCACTATTAAAGGATGAAAAACATAATTTTTACTGTACTGCAAAAAAATGTTTTCTGGGCAGAGAAAATAAATCAAATCGGAGAAGAATTTAATATTGCTTTTGATGTGGGACTTTCAAAGACTGAATTTATTGCTAAAAGTCACGAATTGGTGTCCCATCTGAAAAATAATTGCTATGAGAGAATGCTTCAAAAAGTGACACACGTATCTACAGGCACCTTACACCAGCTATGGGGTTTGCATACATAATGGAAGAAAATCTTAAGATAAATGAAATATCAGTTTTAATAAGAGCACGGGTTGATGTATTACTTCTAAGAAAATATAGTTTTGATGCCAATACAAGAAAGACTTGCAGTTTGTGTAACACAGGAGAAGACGAAGATATCACACATTTTAAAAATAATTATATAGGCTGACGACATTATGTCAATGCCTTTTAAAACTTTATTTGTACATTTTTTATATCAATAAAGTTTATTCTATTCTTTTCTAACATAATTTTTATCTTTAATAAATATTATATCAAACTTGAATTTTTGTATTGTGAAATTCTTGTATTTGGTTTCATGAATGGAAAGTTTTTGATACACTTGGAAAAGAATTTTTGTGTGTACGGGTTAAAATATGTTTAAGTTGAAAGAAAATTTTTATTATCAAATTTTTAAAAATTTTGTATTTAAAATGGAATATTATATAAAAATTAGTTTAAGAGGCTGTCAAAAACACTTCTTTTTAACCGAGGGGTCCATTTTAAGCAAGTTCATATTAACAGCTGTTTCTTTGAAGTTGTTACCAAAACGTTAGGAATTTCAAATTAGTTTCTTATAACTCAGATTTTATCTTCAGCGAGTTTCTCTTAAACGACTTTACTACACGATACTTCTAAAAGAATCATCAAAAACACAAAACTTTAAGAAATATTTGTATATTTCCAGAACAATTAAAAAATTTCAAAAAAGTTTAATTTTTAGCCACAGATTTTTTTTATGAGTTTTTGAGTTAAAAACCTCTTTTTAAAGCAAAAATTTAAATTTTTAGAAATACGATTTTAGACTGTGACTTACTGTGTAGTGTATAAAACTGTATACGATTTATTTTCACCATACGCTTAGACGTGAATTATATTTTAAATTTACTTGACATTTTTTTTCACTACAAAAATAGTTTTTCACCTCAAAAATATTTTCTTACCACATAATTTCTTTTAACATTCAAAAAGTTCCAAACGAATGATTGTTATCACAACCTAAAAATTCTGTTGTAGCTATTGAAACGTTCGATTGGCAACAAATGCGGTTGCTACTATCGAGTCTGTTTTCTGTTTCCAAATCCATATATGAAAATCTTACAGGATCCAAAATTATGGACAAAAATATAAAAAAAATACTAAATATAGTAGAAAAAATTATGAATTACTTAAAAAGATTTTATTAAAAAAAATAAAGGTTATACAAAAGAAGTTGCACGTAATGACCCATATCTTTTTAACGGCTTAGGCTACACATAGAGAAAAATTTAACTATTTGCCAACTGAAATTCGGTTACTACGACAAAAATTCGGTTATTACGAATTTCAGACGGTTGGCACAACTTAAGATTAGTTTCAACAACAAAGTACGGTTATTTTAACTGAATTTTATTTGTAACTCCCAAAATATTCAGAAATCTAATGTAAATATTGTTGTACTAACTGTATTTATAAGTTGTTAGCATTAATATACACTTTTCAATTCGGTTGGCACTTTATTTCTCTGTGTGTAGAATCGTTGATACACCATTTTAAAGATATTCTAAAGTCTAACTAGTACACAAATACTACTTCAATTCTTGGCACCAAAGTAAAGCTGTATTTAAAAAACTGTTTCTTTTAAATTTTTTAAAAAATATGTTATTTATAAAGTATTCCTTTATAACGTTGCCAAATCCCAGTATGGTACTCCTAAACGTTCCTGAGTTATCTTTTGTTTAGTTACCCGATAAATAAAGTTCTGATATAGGTATATTCATTATTATTATAATTCATTAACACAAAATGGCATACATAACTTTATCTCATGAGATTCCATGGAATCTCATCTGATATAATTTGATCCAAAAATGATCAAGTTATATATAATTTGATAAAATGTAATATAACTTTATAAAATTCGTTGAAAATCCGCATTACTATTTTTTTTCACGTTCCAAATAATAATGAAAATTTAAATATAAATCAATGCATTGGAAAATTAGACGTCCAGAGTAAAAAAGTTATATAGAAAATTATACAATTTTACATAGACAAATATGATTACATTTATCCATGTGTAGTAATATATTTGTGTGGATATAATTACGTATAACTTCCAGTTTTTTAACAATTTCAAATATGCCGTCATATATAAGGAAATATGAATAAGTATGTTCTCATACATATTTACATATATATACCATTAGAGTGGTCCTTCGTTGTATGGACGAAAAATAAAAATGAGATTTTGACTGTATCCCCCCTTAAATATTTGTAAGGGTGTCAAAATACGCCACGAAAAAAATTTAGTGTTCTAGCATAACGGGAAGATGTCTCGCATCGCCCTTGAAAATTGGGCCCCTTGGAAAAATGGGTATAATTTAAAAAAAATTACAAAGTTTTTTTTCTTTAAAATTAAAAAAATATAAAATAATTTTTGTGTTGGGTTTAATCATAACTACTCAGATATTACTTTCCCTGAAAATAGTTAACTTACCCTAACTTTGTGTCAAAAAAATTAATAAATATTTTGGGTGTAGCTCAAAGTGACTTTTTGCATTTTTGAAAATTTTTTTCAACAAAAATCAAAAACCTAGTGTTTTCTGTCAAGTATTTTATTAAACACATGTCAAGTGTTAAGTAAGCCAAGTACGGCGGATATCCGTTGGCAAATTTTATTTTTAGAGCATTTTTATTCTCGGGGATTTCAAGGTTTTTTTTTATTTTTATACGTTTTTAATTTAAAACAAATTTTAATAATATTTCATCAATATTATTGTATCTGCTCTTTTATATGATTGTAATAACTTTATTATAAAATACAATTTTTTCTGTTGATAGTTAACCCATGTTAATCTGGGGTCAAATATGACCCACGTTAACAAATTAAAGGTTGTTAATGACACTGCAGAACGGGCAGTGAAGCTCATGGAGGACTACAATAAAGTATTGTCACGAAACGAGGAGGAAAAACAAGTAATAATGCAAATTGTAGCCTATTATCGGAAACACTACCCTGATGCAAAAAAAATTACACTATTAAATTAAAAATATGTTTTTCAAAAATACTCCTGAATATGTACAAAAAAATCAATTTAAATATGAATACAAATATCTGAATTTATACTAAATAATTAATTTTAATTAATTTTAAAATGTAAATAAATTACAATTAGAAACATAAACTAAAATTTATTTTGTCATCTTTGTGATTTTTGACTCTTTAAAATACGAGGGTCAATTGTGACCCCATGAAAACACAGGTTAACTATGAACACGAAAAATTGTACTTTATAATAAAGTTATTACAATTATATAAAATAGCGTACACAATAACATTGATGAAATATTACAAAAATCTTCTTAAAAAAAAAGTCTATACAAATTTAAAAAAAACGTTGAACGTAGAATCAAAATGCTCTAACAAAAATTGTTGCCATCGGATATCCGTAATACTTATGTTATTTAATATATGGGATGTGTTTAATAAAACATTTGACAGCAAGAACTAGTTTTTTGGTTTTTGTTGAATAAAATTTTCAAAAATGTAAAAAAGTAACTTTTAGGTACACCCCAAATATATGTGCATTTTTTGACTCCAAGTTAGAATAAGTTAGCGATTTTCTGGGAAAGTAATATTTTTTATCTGAGTAGATGTTATTGAACCCAATATAAAAATTATATTACATTTTTAAATTTAGAATTTTTTTTTTTTTATATATTTGGTAAATTTTTCCAAGGAGACCTGATATTCAAGGGCGATGCGGGACACATTCCCGATATACTAGCACTCTAATTTTTTCCATGGTGAATTTTTGTACCCAAACAAATATTTTAAGAGGGGGGCAGCCCCAAAAATCGCAAGTTGAATAATAAGGACGACCCTAATATACCATCATAGCAGAAAATAAGAATCATTTGCAGCATCCTTCTGCTACTTCTACTACTTCGTAAGATGCGTAGGTTCTTATAGAGCAGAAATGAAAGGCCAAATTTTATTGATTGTTTACATTGCTTTTTGTTGTGATTTATAAAAAATAATGAAATGAGCAATAACTTTTCAACACTTTCTTAGTATTTTGAGGAGTTTTGATTAACATTTGTTAAAACTTAAGTTACCGGTGATATTACATGTATTTTTCAAATAATTTTAATGATTTTTTTTTAAAAAATGCTCAATAGTGAAATTAAATAAAAAAAACTCTAAAATTTTAAAAAATCGCCACAATCAAAATAAATAGCTAGAATTAAAAAAAAATTATCCAGTTGAAGAAAATCTTTAAAATTACAAAAGATCGCCAAAATTGAAAAATCGCCACAAATTAAAAATTCCTAAAACAGCAAAAGAAATCGTTATTACTACAAAAAATTAAAAAAAAACCTAAGAAAAAATCGCTAAGTATTAAAAAAAAAACGCTAAAACTAAAAAAATATTGTCAAAACTGAAAAAATTGTCAAAATTAAAAAAAAAAAAAAACGCCAAAATGACTTTATATTAATTTTTTTCGCAAAATGACCCTTTAATTATAGATTAGAGAAATAGAGACGAAGAGAATTAGAAAAATAAACAAAAATCTAAAAATAGAATATTTGTGTTTGTTGGTGTTGTCACTTCTGAGTATAATATACAATAACAGAAAGGCTAATAGGAAAGAAAACTGCAATTTAGCTACATTAGATTCGAGGTCATACTTGGGTGTGATCGCTAAACGATCATGACTTGGTATTGTTACTTTTGTACTGTAAGAAGAGCGCAGGTTTGATTCTTACAGCCGCAGGTTGTTGAAAAATTTATCATATAGAGACAATCTGGCAATTAAAAATACACAAATAATAATATAATTTAAATGGAAAATCGCTGATGAGGCCTGTCCATTAAAAAGGCAGAAACTAGTCTAGTCTGATTTTAAAATTAATAGTTTTTATAATTTTTAGAGAAATACGTTTATTATTCTTCTTAACCTCAACATTTCTAAAATATAATTTTATTTATTTGATTTGACAGATTTTTATTTGGTTAAAAAATTTAGAACTACTTACAGGTAATTGGTAATTTATATTTTAGTTAGTTATTATTTACTATTTAGTTAAATAATATTATCATTCTAACATTTGATATGGGTTAAAAAAATACTTCAGAATGCCCACATGAGTTAAGTATTTCTTAGCTAAATAATATTATATGACTGTAAAGTCATAGTCTCTGCAAAAAAAAAATTTAATTTAAATATTTTATTTCATAAATATTCTTATATAAATCAATTTCCGTATAAAACCCTAAATTAATGGTCCAGTTTTCACTCAAGATATTTAATTTCTAAATTCATAATTTAATATTTACGACCCAAAAAAAAAACAATATAACATTAAAATTATGTAAATATACACCAGGCGTTTAATTAAAAAAAAATTTAAGAAATTTTTTACCAAAAATCACATTTTCTTTAAATCCGCAAATTTCAAATCGTTCCACACACTAATTGAATGAATGTATATCTGTAAAAATTTATATTTTTAAATTCCAACTAATATATATAGAAAAAAAACTAGTTATATTGTGCATTTTTGTTTACAAACAATTTAATAAAAATCAAATATTGTGTTTTAAAAAACACCTCAAATTTCTACTAGTTATGTAACGTACAACTTATATACTTTTAGTCATATAAAAGAAAGAACTGATTTTTTAACTGCTTTGAAAATGGCTAAAATTTGCAACCTACAGCTAGGTAACTCATGTACCATTGCCTATGATATACAACAAAACCGATCACATTTAAAAAAAAAACATCCTTAATATTGGATGCAGCATTTTGAAAATCTAATGCCAGATTCGCAATAAGCGGTCGCAAAAACTATTAGGTGAAAATTTGGAAACAAATTCCATTTTTTTTTAATCATCCGGCCTATTGGTTCTGCCATTTCGAATTTAAAAAATCTAATGTCAGATTTGAGTTCAGCTACCCCAAAAAACCCCAAATTTGCCAAGCCGATTCCATCACTCCTTGGCATATATTTAAGTGTGCCTGAAAGTATTATATCAACTCGAGCATATGTATTGGTTTATCCATATTGCGACGCTTGACTTTTGAAAGTAGAGACATTCACCTAAATTTTAAGCCAACAGGAGGTCTTCCATTCACAAATAATGCCCCATACATTTTTTTTAATTAAGAACACAGAATTAAAATAAAAAAATTTAAACAAATCACTACCCAGCAAAAAATAGTAACTACCAGAAGCAATTCTCGAAGGCATCATTTAATTACCGAGCACTTCCAAAACAATTCCAGAAGGCATGATTTTTGTTCTCGATGTCCCACTTAGTATGTATTTTTCAGCAGGTGAAAAGCGCTTCCATCATGTGCTCTAAGAAGCACTAAATTTGTAGGAAATGAGAAGCGCTTTTTTGTGTATTGAGAACACTAATGTCTCATTGTATGCATTCTTTACTGCCTTATTGTATGCATTATTTATTGCACATCAAAATGCCTTCCCAATTTCTTTATTATATGCAAGATGGTTAAGCTCTTTTTTTGGAAGCATACACATGTTGTTACTGCCTACCAAATCGAGGTTGTTTTTTACCTGGCTAAAACAATCTTCATTATTAGTCCAGTCAAATAAGGCAAAAAAAAGTATTTATGGCTTTATTTCGGTGTTCATAAAATCTCGTGTCTGCGTAGTAAGTTATTCAAGGTCAAATGTCACAGACATCAGTTTTTGGCGATTATCTCGGTTTCTATAGCTCCAATAATGTTAACATCCTACATTAAATTGTAGGTTATTCAATTTGTAACAAATTTTTAAGCGAACATTTTTTAATGCGCTCAACTGTGTCGTTACCTGTTAACTGTTACCAGCAATGTAAGTATATTAAAAAAATAAAAAATTCTCAGGATGTTTTCTTAAATTCTCTTAATTTATTATTTTCTAAATATGTATGTTTACCATGTTTAAGCGAACTTCGCTTATAACGAACTTAATTGTCCGCTCCCTACGAGTAACTGTACTCCACTGTATTATCTAATAAATAATATAAATTATTTATTTTTAGTGATATTTTAGTACTTTATATAAGATATTATTAACCGAGATTCACAGTTGACCTTGAATAATTGCAGGTAGGTGTGAGCGCTCCGGAGTCTCTACCCTCTATCTCGAAAACGGTTGAGCGCATGAAAAAATGTTTGTAACAAATTTTGTTACAAATTCCATGACCTAGATGTTGACGTCATTGGAGCAATAAAAACCGAGATAATGCCCAAAAACTGATTTTTGTGACCTTTGACCTTGAATAACTCACGACGCTGACGTTAGATTTTAGGAGACTTTTGAGACAGTATTTAGAATACCAAAATAAAGCCATATAAAATAAAGCCATATATATATGTCTATTACCTGGAATTTGGAGGTGAACCCCTAATTTGACTGGACTATATGCAAATTTTGAAATGCACTCTTTCTCGATTTACACTACAGATACACTACGTTCCTGTAAAAATCGTGTAAACCGAATGTGAAAATTTTTGTATGGCAAATCGTTTAAATATTTTATTGTATTTTGAATGAAATATTGTTAAAACAAAGGAGAGAAACTGCACAATGGGATCCATTCCCCTCAAAAAAACACGAAATAACTAATTTTTGAATTACAATTAATTCATTACTATTTAACATCTCGTAAGCTGACGTTTCGTAAAAAATTGTTTAGTACGAGTATGGATTTTAGTGATTTAAATCTGAAGATATTTTAACGAATGAACTTTTCATCAACTTTTAGTAAAATATATAATAATAAATTATTATTATATATTTAGTAAAATATATAATAATAATTTAGTAAAATATATAAATATAAGGTTTTCTTTAAGTGAAAAGATCCAAGAGCTTTTCTAAGACAAAAAAAAACTAAAGAAATCCTTAGTAATAAATTTTACACAGCACTTAAAAAATATAATAAAAATAATACTTATTTTGACACCAAAACATTAAGTTTTACTATTGTTTTCATTACTTTTTTAATTCAGTTTAGACCCATTCGAAATCATTCATGAAAATGTGCACCGATTTCAATTCCGAAATCATAAATTAAATCCAAAACTAATAAAGCCATTTAACATTTTCATAGTGCAGTAGATTCTCTGATTATTATTATGCTCCAATAGTTGAGAAAAATATCGGATTTACTTCTTTTAAAATCTTTTAATCATCAGAAGACGTTTGCTACTGTTTATCTTTTTTACTACAATTACAGATTTTCGACATTTACAAAAATAATTAATTTAACAAAAAAAAAAAAAACAATCGTGTAAATCGAGGTAAATTCTGCAATTTTTATGAGAAATAAAAAAATCGTGTAAAAAAGTATAGTGAAAATCGAGATATAGGTGTAGTCTGAAGGAAGCCGGTTCGATTCTCTGCCGCGTCATACACTTTATAAGAAAACGTTTTTTATAATGAAACAATTAAAAATATTCCGATTAATTTGCTAATAAACTAACCACTGAAGAGTACTTAGATGGAACGAAACTGAGGAAGTCTGGTAAACTCCATTGTGGCTGTATATATTTCAATAAAAATGTTTTCTTATTCTATTAAATGAGCATTAGACAACTCTTCAGTAATTCATTCTTGTACGAATTAAGATTGTCTATATGATGGTTACAAAAACACAGACACAATATTATTCCCGTAAGCTCTACTGAATATACACATTAAATTAATTGAAAATCTTTTTTAAAAAAAAGGACTACTTACTTTTCGTTTAAAACAATTGTATCTTTTAATTTATTTCCAACTGCTGAAAATCGGTAAAAAAAACAACAATAGATTTTTTTCGTTTATTTCAATACTCAATATAATATAACAACTTTTTGTTTTAAATAGAAAACTTTAACTAAATATTTTAATTTATACCGAAAGTAAGTTTTTTTGTTTATTTTGTTTGTTGAATAACAGATAGAAAAGTTAAAAACTATATTTCTTTGGTTTATTTCACTTCATATGCAATTGAAACAACTTTAGGGATTACCTTTGTAAATAACTGTTGAACTTTTATGCAAAAGTCCTTGTGAGTGTATTACTCAATAATTAAAAATATTGTTAAAAAAATATTTAGAATAATTAAAAATGTTGAAAAGAATATTGCGGAGAAAAATAAAGTTGTCAGCGATAGTTAAGTGGTATATCCTCTTATCACCAGTCACGGGACAAGAATATATATTTGCCTAAAAACATAATAACCGATTTTAATCAAATCAGACCACATTCTGCTCCACACGAAAATAACAAAATACACATTCCAAAAAGAAGGTGATGCCCACACTTGCCTACATATCTCATTGCCAAATTTAGTAACTGCAATACCAAACTCATTCCAACGATAGAGTCAAAAAAGCAAGTAGTATTGTAATCAATTCTTTAAATTTAAACCAGAAAGCATGAACTCAATAACAAAGTAATTATTTACTTAAAAGAAAATTACAATGTTATTAACTTATATGTATAACTTTTTGTACTCAAGAAGTAATCATATACTTTTTCTTAATAAAAGGACGTTATTGGAAGTAGTTCCTAATTTTGAAAAAAAGAAGTTATACAATTTTAAAGAATTTATCTTATATATTTTTTCAAACAAATTTTTATTTGCAGGAAAATAATACTAACAACAAAAATTGCATTTTTTTTTTTGAAAAATTTATATTTTTGTGGTTTATAGCTCCAAAATTATGACAGACCCATGTTATCATATAAATTCGATGTTTCACTTTTTAGGATTTGATTTCCATATAAGTTTTGATCGTTATATTTGAGTGACCTAGGAGAATCACGTGTGAGTAAAAATTGAATTTACTTATGGAACTACTTCCTTTTTTTTAAATGTAAGTACTTCTTATTTTTTCTAGGGAACTATTTATTTATTTTTTTTGTGTAAGTACTTCGTAGTTTTACAATGGAACTATTTCTTTATTAAAAAATGTATGTAGTTCTTAAAAATATAAAGTAAATGGTTCTTTGCGAAAAAAAAATAATCAATTCTAAAGAATAAATTATTTTAGTCTCACGCCCTGTTAAAAGAATCGAGTAGGTAATCTAGTAAGGAATGCGTTCTGCCCAAAATGCTTGATTACAAACCTGCTTACCTGTTTGGAAATTTTTTGCTGGGTACATATAAAACAAAATGCATGTGACTCATTTGCACTATATTAATACTTTCTAGCAAAAGGTCTTATAAATATTTTTTATTTAGTGTAACAAAAATCTAAGAAATATTTCTAAATTGGGGTCACAAAACGCACGAAAATGTGCCATATTATTAATTATCATCCATAGACTTATTAAACAACAGAGTATTGGCTTCTTGAACATGTTTAAAAGTTATACCCCTACTATACACACTCATACATTAATTTATGTATAAGGAATTTCTATTTATATGTACAATATATGTCGCTTTATCTTATTTAATGTACTTACACATACCAACACATATGAAGCATTTCGCTATGACTGTCTACAGAAAAATAAAGTTCTTTTAATTTTGCTCCCTCTGGTGAAAATATTAATAATCAAGTTTGAAAATTTGACAGGAAATAAATCCTAGACTGTTGAAGATATTTTAAATAGTTTAATTTTGTACAATTCTGTGAACGAACTCTTTATTCAAAAATGTATAAAAAAATAATAATATTTTATGTTAGCCGATTTTAAAGTTTTATTGAAAATACATCGTGGTTTTTGACCATATTTTAAAACTGCCATATGACAACGACATCATATGATATGACATCATAATTTTTATAAATTTTGTAATATTTACAAACCATGAGTGACAATGAAATCAATTTTGGAATCTTTTAAACTTTGTATATTTGAAAACTTTTTTATTCAGTCGGTCAGATTTTCAGAAGAAATACATTTTAATTTTTTTCATCGGCGCTACGAAATTAGCCTCTAAAGAGAAAAATTAAATAACGCGCAATGAAATAAACTCCAAAGAAAATGAAATAATATCCAAATAAAAATATTGTAACAACTTCCAAATTAAATGAAAAACCCGGCTCTATGCAATAAGTCCCAGGTGCAAAAAGTCCCAGTGCAGAAGCTCCCAATGAAATAAATTCTAAAAACATTAAATAAGTCCCGTCTCGAAAAAGTGAAATAAATTCTAAAAATAATAAATAGTTTCCAAAACAAAAATGAAACAAATCCTAGGTTTTGGTTGTTATTTCATCATGCAATAATTTCCAAAGAATAAAAATGAAATAACTCCCAAAAATAGTCTATGCAACACAAATGAAGTAAGGGCGTACCGTAATATTCCCCAAAGTCCTATTGCCCAAAAACCAAAATGACATATTGCCCAAATGTCCGCATATCCCCCAAAATTGTGGATGTTAATATGTAATAACGACCAAATCAATGACAGAAAATCCAAAACTTGTTTTTGGATGCTATGGCATTTTATTTTGAAAAAACTTTTTTTTTTGGGCGCTATGACGGTAAAAAAAAAGAAGTTACTGCCCAAAATCATAATTATTTTTTTTTTAATGTCATAAGACATAATGTCCTTTGTGTCGCAAGCAGAAAAAACTTTATTTCGTGAAGCCGCCTGCCGCGTTCTACGGAGGAAAAAACCCCTAAGAGCGGCCGAAGGCCGCCACCCAGAAGCACTTGATTTTCAAATCAGATGTCGAATCCGTTGAAATCTTATATTTTAAAGGCATCAAGTAACATTTATTTGACCTGTCAAACTTTTTATATCCCAAAATACCAAACAACACCAAGATTTATTGTTTTTTAATGATTATTTTTTAAAAGTATATTTTATTAAAAATTTTACGTATATATTAGTGTCTAAACGTTAAATAAACAGAAGGCCAATGCTCTACTCTTTTATTTAAGATAAAAAACAATCAATTAGCTGTTTAAATGACAAAGCTATGACTGGTCAAATTATATTATTTATTGTCTTAAAAATAAGATTTCAACGGATTCGACATTGGATTTGTAAAAACAAGTTTTTGTGTGGCGGCCTTCGGCCGCTGTTAGGGTTTTTTTCCTCCGTAGAACGCGGCAGGCGGCTGTGCAAAATAAAGTTTTGTCTGCGTGCGACACAAAAAAAATAAAATTATAGCAATTTTTTTAAGTTTCCTTAAAACTCTTTTGTTTGATTTCATGAATCAGCCTTGACATTTAAGTATGACTTTAAAAAAAAAAAAATGATTTTGGGCAATAACTTCTTTTTCATCGTCATGGCGCCCAAATTTATTTTGGCCAAACAAAAACCCGTCATAGAGCCTAACAAAAAATGTTATTTCGTCCAAATCAATGTCGTATTGCCCAAAAACAAGAAAATTTTTACAACAACAATTTACATATAATTTTTTTGGGCGCTATGTCGTTTTTTCTTGGGCAATATGACTTTGGGAGTATAACGTTACGATTTCAAAATTTGTTAAAGAACAGATTAAGTTAGGTCAATTTAAGAAGATCATATTAATAATATTAAAAAATAATATATTTTTGAAAATGAAATAACTCCTACTAAAGATGAAATAACTCCCACAGCAAATGAAATAACACCGAACAAGAAAATTAAATGAAATAAGTCCCACGCTAACTTCTGTTTTGACTTATCTTATTTCAGAATTACTGCATTATGAAATAACACCTAATAACACAAATTAAATAACTTCTTATAAAAATTAAATAACTGCAAAAGAACTCTGTATTATTAGTGTCCGACCGAACAGTTCGGCCAGAAAATGCATTTGGTCAGTATTCGGTATTTTTAAGGATTATGGGTAAATTTGGAGAATGGAAAAATGTTTATTGGGCTGATTAGATGCGATTTTAAGTGTCAAATTTAAATAAAAAAATTCGGCCTCCAAAAGTTCGGCCAAATCGAAAATAGTTCGGTGGTCGAACTTTTAACTTTATAGCTAAACTTTGGCTTTTTCCTTAAATTTTATACACAAACATCGAATTAAATCGGCTCAGCAAACATGTTCCCAATACCAAAATTTATCCTCATTGCCTCTAGATACCAAAAAAACTAGCAAATATAGTTTTTTGGCCGAACTGTTCTGTCGGACACTATGTATTATTTCATTTGAATTTACTCCCAAATTTGTATGAAAAATTTTTGGGACTTATTTAATTTTTTTTTTTGGGGACTTTCTCATCTTAGAGTTATTGCACAGAGCCGAAAAAATCTAAGCAAGAAATGAAATAAAGGCCAAATTTTGGGTTTTATTTCAAAAGTAAAAAAACTCCAAAAAAATTTATTTAACTAACTCCCAATGAACTTTAAGCCAAAAAAAATTTGTATTAAGATCACAATAATTTCGTTTAAACATGTTTATTTTATTTTACATTTTACTCATTTCATTAGAAATGGAGCAGTGAAATAGCTCCCAATGAAATATGTCCCAAGAAAAAAAATTAAATAACTCCCAAAAATTTAGGATTTATTTCATAATAACTCCCAAAGGGGATTTTTTAAATTTATTGCAAGTATTGGTCCATTTGGGTGTTATTTCATTATGAAATAAAAAAAAACTTCATAAATATCTAAAAATTTTGGTAAAGCAAAATAAATTTTTAACCAAATGTATGGCAAACACTGGCTTTACTCCACGTTTGTCACCGCGAGTACCCAATTTTATCATAAAGCGTTTTTACACTGATGCATAAAAATACAAATAAATGTCAAAATAACAAAAACTTTCGTAAAATAAACCAATATTTATTCATTTTACGAAAGTTTTTGTTGTTTTGACATTATTTTCGTATTTTTAGCATGCCCTCTTTTAAACAATTTGTTATGCAAAAGTTTTTAATTCTTAAAACAAAAATTTTATCAATCAAATTATAATAATAATTTCCCTGAAGAAGTCACTCAATGCGGAGACAAAATATTGGAAATAAATAACTATAATTTATAAATAAAAGATCTTAAGCTCGTTTAAATGAAAATCATTATTAAATAATGTTTGAAAAAAGTCAAAAATTTATTATTTTTTTTTAAATAATTATTTGGCAATTTTCGATAACATTCATCCAAAAGTCTTTTAGGTGTTAAAAAATATAGTCGTTTAATAGTACTGGGTCAAAAAAGGAATACTGTGTCCATAACGAGGTAAAATGGTATTAATCATTACCTTTTTTAACTCTTTTGGGCAAAACTACAGAATTGTATTGAAGTTATTCAAAAGAGTTTAACATCAAAGCAATTATTTAAAATTGTAATAAGCTGACCAGACAGAATCTGCCAGTGGTACAGCAAATTAAGCACTGGCATACCACTGGCAAACCGAGGAATTGTAAATAAATTACTGGTGGAACACTTGTTAAAGGAACTTTACCAGCGTTTACAAACAGCGGCTCAAAAGTCTAACCACTGATAGAACGTTTGTTTTATAAAATTGATGATGATTTGCAAAGAAAGAAGAAGGTTCCAAGTTTGATTCCGGATTCAGGCATACATTCTTTTGCGATTTTTTATACTTTTCAATATTTTTTTTTGTATAAAGTTGACCAATTTTTTTTTAATTTCCCAATTATTTTAATTTCCTTATGCCAGTGCTGGCAGCACAGCAGATATCATTGATTTACATTTTAAGCTATCTATTATATGTCTCATTAGCTCAGTGGTTTAAGCAGTCGGCGGCGAGGGTTCGAACCCCGGCGAGACCACAAAACTTATAAATTAACTTTTTAAAATTTTATTTTGGAAAATACATTTTCACACCACCTATTTCATGGTTTTTTAACATCTTGCCAACGTTTGCAATTTGATTTCCACAGTGCATTTCCGACACTTGTTGAAAATTCGACTTTTATGTCTAATGTTATTATCATTTTGGTGTTATGAAAGCACTTGTACCACTTGTTAAAGTGCCTTGCCAGCGGTAATCCGTTTGTCTTTTTTTGACTGGTCTTCTATGTTTATGAAAAATTAAGTTTTAATCGATTTAAAAAATGCTCCAAAAATACTACAAGTACGTAAGTTACTTTTTAAATGCAATATTATACTTTGTGTAGAATGTTCCATATTTACACAAACTTATGTTAGCATATTAAGTAGCATGACATTTTTTGGAGAAACACATGAAGTCAACGAAAAATAAAAGACATTTTCCCAAAAATTTATTACATTTGATTTTAATGTTTAAAGAGTATTTGTTAACAACGGAATAAAATGCATAAATAATTTAACTTAAATTTATGGAAAAATTAAGATACACTGCAACTAATTTGCATAAAACAAAGCCCTACCAAATCGAAATACACCTCTTACTAGATTTACGCGATTTGATTCATATGCGTAAAGCGAGAACTAATTTCTTTTATTTCTAAAAATAAATGAGAATATAACAAAATCCTGAAAGTTGGTAAAGTCAAAATGTAAAATAATCCTTTTGTTATTACACTGCAAGAATTATCCTAGATAATATTAATGAAACAATTTCATAATATTTTTTTGATGATTCAATGCAGAATTTCATTATATCCAATATTTTTTTTTAATATTAAGAAATTTTTAATATATTATTTTCATAAAATTTCATGTTTTCATAAAAAAACATCATTTGATTTTATAAATTTTCTCTTCATAAAATCATCGAAAATTTTCTTTAGAGCTATAAAATTATTTCAAAGAATTAATTTTTTTATTTTTTCTTAAAATTTCATAATTTCATTAAATTTCATATATTTCACACTTCAGTTTTAAGATTTAATTTTCTAAGTTTTGAACATATTTTAGAAAGTGCTAATCTTTATTAAATGTTGGACTTATACACTGAAAGAAGTATACTTCATGATATTAATGAAGCAATTTCATATAATGTTTTTCGTATATTCAATGAAGAATTTCATTATATCCAAGAAATTTTACTAATATTAGGAAATTTTTCATATACTTTACTTCATAGTTTGATAAAAAAAAATTAATTAATTAATTAATTAATTTTACAAATTATCTCTTCATTCGATTTTATAAATTATCTCTTTACTATAAGAGTTATCTATGAAATTATTTCCAAGACTTATTTTTTTTATTTTTTAATAAAATTTCATAATTTTATTAATTTTCATACATTTCATTTAAGATTTAGTTCTCAAGTGTTCAAAGTACAGATTTTTTAAAGTGCTTTATTATTTTAATGCAACCTTTTATTAATATATAGAGCAATTCCATATGAAAACGATCAAAATTGGCAAATTTTTGGACGACCCCTCTCCGATTTTAAAATAAATAGTCTCAATCGATTGCCCAGCAAAAAATAATGTACCTACATATTTTTTTTTTTATAGTGACTGGTTTAGTGGTGGTGTGCACCACTGTCATGTGACAAAATTGAAGAATTCTTCATAAGGGACCTCATTGAAAGTTGTTTTTAAAAAAAACTACTAAAGCGATCGCAACGAGTGATAGCTCGTTGGAAAGGTATTCAGGCTTTAATTGAAAAATAAAATTTTGCTAATTTTTCTTGTTAAATAATTAAAAATAATTCAATTATAAAAAATATAAAAACAATGAGAACAAGGTGGTCTCTTAAATGCTCTTCTCCTGTCCAAACAAGGACTCGGGGCCCATTTTTTTATTGCTGATTCTAAAAGCAAAAATTATGAGGAATCCAAAAAAAATAAAATTAGCCGGAAAATTTAGGAGCTTCTGTGGAAAATCGGAAAATTTAATTTTCATGGGAAAATTTAATTTTCATGGGAAAAAAGGTAAATTTCTGAGAAAAATTAGGAAAATTTTATTTTTCAATTAAAGCTTGATTCAATACCTTTCCAACTTTCAATGAGGTCCCTTATGAAGAATTCTTCAATTTGTCACATGACAGTGGTGCACACCACCACTAAACCAGTCACTATAAAAAAAAAAAAATATGTAGGTACATTATTTTTTGCTGGGCAATCGATTGAGACTATTTATTTTAAAATCGGAGATGGGGTCGTCCAAAAGGTGATCGCTTTCATATGGAATTGCTCTATATTAGATTAGATTATAGTGGCACTATGCACCGCGACCAGAAATTGGTATTTTGTGCTGCCAGCGAATACACCCTATAGGTTCAGGCTCCCTACGAAGCCAATTATCCTACCAGATGAACAGTTCCAAACGTCCGATGGCGTCACTATTCATCACCAAAATAACGCACCCTGCTGTCGGAGAGCCTCGTACATTTGCAGAGAACATGCTCAGAGGTCTCGGGTTCCAATTCACAAAACCTGCACGTATCCGTAGAGGATCGTCCCATCTTGTACAATTGATACCTAAGGCCACAGTGTCCTGTGAGGTAACCCGTTACGGTCCTTAGTTCGCCCCTCGTCATAGACAAGAGTTTCCGCGATCTCTCCCCAGATGGAGATATAAACAGCCTCGCCTGCCGCTGCCCAGGCGATCTGGCCCAATAGGCCCCAAACTCCGACTCCCTCCATCTTCTGAGACTCTCTCTGACATACCCATTGGGTACGCCACAGAAGGGTTCCGGGCCAATTTAATTAATAGATATTAGACTTCTAGCAAATTTGTTAAAAAATCATATAAAGCGGTTGATTGGATTAGTTCCAATGCATTTTTCAAGGCATTCATGAAGAGTTTTATTAAATCAAAGAACTTCTTAATAGTAGACAATTTTTTGAAACTGATTTGTAAATTCTATTTTCGCTTCATTTTCGGAATGAGTTAGTAGTTTTATGAAGATTTTCATTTATTCTACAAACATTTCAAAAACATTGACTTTAGTTAACCCTGTCTCATAGAATCTATTGAAAGTTTCAATAGACGAGTTTCAGTGACAATTTTCATTAAAGCTTTGAACAAAATTTATCATTGAAATGAAGATAATTCTCACAGTGTATCAATAAAATTTTCCAAAATTCTCTTACTTTCTAACTATAAAGAACAAAATTAAAAAAAAAAAACGAAACAAAACAAAACAAAATATAAAACTTTAATAAGTTTTGTGTCCTAACTATTCTTATTTCTAGAGATTGCAACTTAAAATCTGTTTTATAAACTTTTTCGATAGAAAAAAATATTTAATCTTAGATTTTTTTATTGATTATAGAAAGTATTTATTATTTTTAAGTTGTTGCATAAAGTTCAAATCCATTAAAATAATAATAATAATTTGGAGACTACACGAGAAGTATTGGATATACCAGCGGTTCCCACAAACTGTTGCTGACACACTTCCATAGACCCTCAAAAATATTGTTTTTTATACATATATCGATAAAAAAAAACAAAAATTTTATTTTTGATTTAGAAATTAAGAAAACATTACAAAAGCCTTCTTTCATTTGAATTTGCCTAATTTTGAGAATTCTGTATTAAAAATAAAAGTTATGTGAAAATTTGTTGTTTATGGGACTGTCAAAACCAGTTCATCTTAACCGTGGGTTCATCTTATGCAAGTTCGCGTTAACAGAAAAATTAGTATTTAAAAAAAATGTAAATACTCTATTATAAGTTAGTTGTAAAGTTTGTGAGACAATTGATATTGGTCAACAAACTCTTTTAAGCCCAAACCCAGATTAAGACTGCCACATCCGACTTTAGTTTCCTTACTTTTCATACGATTAAGGAACTTAAAAAATATCTCAAAATCAAGTCAAAAAAACAATCAAGAATTTCAAATAGAAAAAGGTCGATAAAAACATTTTTAGGAAAACATTAGTTAATTTGCAATGTTCTCAAATCCAATATTACAAAAATATTCAACGCAGTTGCATGTTTAATTTAAACTTTTCATTAAATAAGTGACTGTATTAACTTTATAGTTTTCTTGTATTCATTTTATTCTTTTTAGTTAGAAAGTTTTATTTAATTAGTGCAGAAGATCATAAAACTTAACCCTGCTGTTAGGTTAAGCCCATTTGGTCCAAGTTTTGGATTGTTTCCTTTGTAATTTTTGAACGGTGACATATAGTGACTTAATTATTTAGCTCATGTGGTCTTTTTATAAAAGCATGCTATATACAAAAATTCAAGGTTCTGACTTAAAACAGGACTGAGAAAAATAAAAAATTACGAATCTTAGGTTAAGGGACCATTTGGTCCATAGTATATTTTCTTTGATTTTTTTTACATTTATTGAAAAAAAAATAAGTATTTATTAGTTGGTTTTATAATAATTGTCATTGCATGATGAGCAACATGTTTTTCGGTTAGTTTTGCAAATAAACTTGCTGCAACTGGAGCATTTTATATCAGACTTCGACTTGCAGCAACTACAAATTCCATGCTTTCGAGCCCCTGAATTAGAAGTATTATATGCATGGTGATCGTATTTCAGTCAATAACTGTCCTGAGAACTCTTGTTGAGGTAATCTAGTCCGTTTCATCATATACGCGTTAGCCAAAGAAAGTGCTAGTTGCCGCAAAAACTCTGGTCTCCTGCGATTCCGATCAGCTGGAGCCCATGAAACGTCGATTTCAGAAAATATTATGTACTCCTTCAATGCGAATGGAGTTTTTTGACAGTCAGCAATTTCGGATGAATGAATGTTTTGTTTTTGCGTACTGTTCCCACATATGTAAGTTTCCTTTCCTGAAGTTTCTTTACCAACTCAAAAGTGGAAAAAAATTGTCGCCTGTTATATTTTGCCCTTTCAAGCCTTCTGTTAAGTCCAATACAACGCGTTGCCCTTGGTTCTTTTCAGGCTGTGCATTTCTAGACTTATCAAGGTATGGTTGTAATTGCCACATGTAGCCTGACTTAGAGTCCACCGATAACCAAAATTTCAAACCATATTTTGCTGGTTTTGATTTCATAAACTGTCGAAAAGTACATCGCCCCCGAATGCAACAAGTTGCTCATCAATGGTGACATTTTCGTGACAATTGTAAAACATTGGAAGAAGTTGTTGCCAAAGGACCCACAGTTCACGAATAGGAGCAAATTTATCACAACTACGCATTTGTCGTCGACTCAAAACATCATCGAAACAGATGGCACTATTAATCATGTGAAATGTATCTTCAGACATAATTGCTCGGAAAATGGGACAACCAAATTTTGCATCAAATAAACCATGAACATCTGCATTTGTCCACTTTCAGTAATAGATTTTATATTAGCCAACTATTTTGCTGAAATAAAAACACAAGATTATACATACCGACAATGCAATGCGTTTTCATCAATATCTTTCCACTTGCCACCAAACTTGACCCTGCCATACTTATTAGTATTTTCGATGATAATTCTTTCTATTGGAGGTGGAAAAACAACAAAAAAAAAAAGCTGACAGAATGTCATTGCATCTGGGCACTGGAAGTCGAATTGGTCCTGGTTGCGTTGAGATAATATTCTCAGCCGTAGCTCCAATAGGCTGAGGTAATGCAGTTCCAAACCATTATGTTTTTAGCAATAAAAAACGGTTCAACAGAGCTAGCTGCAGCTAGGACGGGTTCGTGTTCAGTATCTGTTTCAGAAGAACTTGTTTCGCTATTTTCTGAAATATAATCAAATTCCGAATCTGAAATATCGGAGTCACTTTCTGCATTGAGCAGTTCTCGTATCTGATCTTCGTTCAAGTTTGCCAAGTCGTAAGTAAATCTATGTTGATTAAAACAAAAAAGGGGAATCCCACACTTGTTTTTTACATTAGCTGTTTATGTTAAATAAAGAAAAATGCAAAAAAGAAGAATCCCACAATTGTGTTTAACATTAGCTATCCTGAGTAAAGAAAAATGCAAAAAGGTGAATCCCTCAACAAATTTTTACATTAGCTGTGTTGAGTAGAGATTTGCGCTGGTCACGTGATTTGCGTGGTTCTCGTGAATCACGCGTGAGTTATTTTAATTTTTACTGACGTGAGTAGTGCGTGAGTAAAGAAAAATTCGAGTGAGCGATTTATGAGAGATTATAATATTTCTTGCGTGAGCTAAAATTCACTCACGCGCCCAATTCTAACGTTGAGTAAAGCTTAAATTAATAATATTTAGGGAGAAGTAATCCAAAATAGATACAAATATAAGATTAAATCGTTATTTTGTATTAATATTGAAGTATGGACCGAATGGTACATTAACCTAACATTCGTAAGTTTTTTCTAACCTAACAGCAGGGTTAATGAAAATTACCCAGGAAAAAACTACACATTCCTAAAAGAAGGTGATGCCCACACTTGCTTACATATCTCATTGCCAAATTTAGTAACTGCAATACCAAACTCATTCCAACGATAGAGTCAAAAAAGCAAGTAGTATTGTAATCAATTCTTTAAATTTAAACCAGAAAGCATGAACTCAATAACAAAGTAATTATTTACTTAAAAGAAAATAACAATGTTATTAACTTATATGTATAAGGTGGCGCAAAAATAACCTTCCGATGTTTTTTTTTTATTATGTATTTCTTATGTATAGCATTTTCTGATAGGAGGATTACTTTTGCGCCACCTTATATAACTTTTTGTACTCAAGAAGTAATCATATACTCGTTATTGGAAGTAGTTCCTAATTTTGAAAAAAATAAGTTATACAATTTTAAAGAATTTATCTCATATATTTTTTAAAACAAATTTTTATTTGCAGGAAAATAATACTTAAAACAGAAATTGCATTTTTTTTTGAAAAATTTATATTTTCGTGGTTTATAGCTCCAAAATTATGGCAGACCCATGTTATCATATCAATTCGGTGTTTCACTTTTTAGGATTTTATTTCCGTATGAGTTTTGATCGTTATATTTGAGTGACCTAGGAGAATCACGTGTGAGTAAAAGTTGAATTTACTTATGGAACTATTTCTTTTTTTAAATGTAAGTACTTCTTATTTTTTCTAGGGAACTATTTATTTATTTTTTTTTTTTTTGTGTAAGTACTTCATAATTTTACAATGGAACTATTTCTTTATTAAAAAATGTATGTAGTTCTTAAAAATATAAAGTAAATGGTTCTTTGGTAAAAAAAATAATCAATTCTAAAGAATCAATTATTTTAGTCTCACGCCCTGTTAAAAGAATCGAGTAGGTAATCTAGTAAGGAATGCGTTCTGCCCAAAATGCTTGATTACAAACCCGCTTACCTTTTTGGAAATTTTTGCTGGGTAACATTGAAACAAAGTTGTTAAATCTCAAACCTTATTCTGTTGAAAACTGTTAAACTCAAAACTGAACTCTGTAAATGTAAAATCAATATAAAACATACCCAGTCATAAATTCATGGAGAATATAGGAAATGCATAATTTCCCATATGCTTCGTCAGTACTATCTTTTGGAAATTAGCAAAACACTCCCAGTCAGAAACTGACAGTGGTACAAAAAATCAAGCACTGACGAATTACAAATATATTACTGGCAGCGTTTCCAAAAAGCGTTTTGCCAGTATTTATTTTACAATAATTTCAGTGGTGTACAAAAAAAAAATTAAAACATTGCCAAAGAATTGGCTAGACCACTATGCCAATGTTGAGAAAAAGTGTTTTACCAGTGCTATCCAGTCAGAAATTGCCAACGGCTCAAAAGTCTAACCATTGGTAGGGCAATTATTTTCTAAAAATTATGATGATTTGTTTAACCAAAATATGGTAGTCGGAAGGTCCCGAGTTCAATCCCGGTTAATAGCTAAAATTTTGTTGTGATTTTTTTATACTATTCAATTTTTTTTTTTTATATAAAACTAATTTGTTGTTTCTTTAAAAGCTCTTTTAAGACCAACTTTTTTTGTTTTCTCAACATTGGCAAGTTATTTCCAACCAAATCTCATGACAGTGCTGACATATTTGAGCAGCAAACTGTTACTTCACTTACGTTTTAAGCTACACTCATAGAAATAAACCTGTAGGAGTAGCAGACCAATCTACTAAAATTTAGTTAAAAATGACCTTGTAGAAAAAACTGCTAAATTTAGCAGATTTTTTTCTAAATATTAATAAAATAAGAACAGCAAAAATGAGTATGTTAGCTTTGCAAAATTTGAGTTATATTATATTATTAAATTAATTATTATTATATTATATATTTATTTAATTGAAAATAGCATTTAAGCAAAAGCTTTTACTAAGTATTTGTAGACCCAAAATAGCAAACAAAAACTGTAATATTTACAAATTTTTTGCTATACTTACCTCAAATTTAGTAGAAAGCAAATAACGATTTATTTACTAAAATCAAAGGAAATTTTTGGTTAAAAAATTGTACACAGCTGATTTCATAAGAAATTTATTCGCATTATATAAAAAATTAAAAAGATAGCATATCCGATTTCCTGTGGTTGATTGATATATATACTTGATTAAACCTTGAGTTTCTTGTTGGTGGTGGATTAGAATGAGGCTGAAGATGACCTAGTCGCTAAGGTCGAAAGTGCGGCACTCCCTCAAGCGCTGATACCCACTAGATTAACGATTAGCTATGTAAATTTCTTTACACAGTAAAACTGAGATCGATAGAAATTGTAAGACTGAATACGGGAAGCGAAATGCAACGAGGAACTAACTTTCTATTATCAGAGTCTTGTTTATTTGTATTTTCACGTAAATAAGTAAAAAAAGAAATAAATTAATCAACCTGCGGCTGTTTTACAAAAATGTAACGTTCGGGATTTCTCCCGGACCTAGCCCATTTATATATCTTGCCTGTTTTGCACTATCTCGCTTAGTTTCGATGATACTGGCCATTTTAAAAAATCGACATTCTATAAAATGGCTAGTATCTCAAAAACAAAAATTTTGCAGAACTTATAATATGCCACATTTCTATTATAGGATCGATTAAATTGGTATTGTCACGTACGTATTTGGTCAAACTAATAATTAGGACACACTGTGATTGTTTCATAAAATAAAAACCAATCTCTCTCTTCCATGGGCCTTGCCTATTCGTATTATGAGGGTTAATTAATACCCCTGTGGAGAAAACCTTTTGTCCGTTTTGCCATATCGCGCTTAGTTTCGGAGACACTAGCCATTTTAAAAAATCGATATTCACCATTTATTTTTTTCGAAATCTTATCTGTCAACTATAATTCGTTTACCGTTATTTATGCATTACTAATGGTAATGAATTATTCAATGAAATTAAATCAATGTAATTCATTATCATTAAATAAAAAAATGCTTATGAAAATAAATTCATTACAATTGATATCAATTAACTTGTAATGAAATCTTCACTTAGTCCATTCAATTAATTGGTCCAATGTACAATGTAGTTATGATTTTTAGAAAATACACTCATTCTTCTCCACCACGCCTTTCACAATTAAATAAAATAAGAATGCATATTAATTATAGTATTAATTGCAATTGTCTGAAAAAGACATTAAAATTCAAAATCAAACAAAAAATCAAACTTTGCTCTCTGGCAATTCTTCCCTAACTAAGTAAGCGCCATCTAACGAATATACAAAGAATATATCATAGATGTGGCATCACTTACAACATATGGGAACACAGTGGACATTAGAGTGAGGTAAGTTTCTAAAAATAGAACTGTTGTGTTGTTGGAGTTGTACTTCTGAGATTATGTATGCAAGAACAAAAACACCGTGTATTGAATAAAACTAGTTTTAATCACAACAAAACTCGACCTGACGATAGATCAGTGCGCTAAAGCGCTCTGTCTAATGTGTAGTGCGAGTGCATGTGGCATTAGAAATCAGTTTATCTATACCACGGTCAGTGATTGCACAGAAAATTTCATATGGACGCAATCGAACAAATAAAAACATAACATGGTGTCGCATTGAAATTTCAATCCGGCAAATTATAATTATTGAAAACATTTTAAGATTGAACATTTGTTCAAGTTACTTTTGTTTAATTGTTAACTCTTAAATATATTTTAAATAAATATGATCAGTTAAATGAAAAAAAATAAAATCTCTACATTCAAAATTAAATCATTTTATGAAAATTACAATGCGGTTCTAATTAGTTGTCACCAGCTGTATATATTATCATTTTCTGCTGCTACCAAATCACTATATGATACTCCCACCATGTTCCTGATATATCGGTTTTGTAGATAAATTGTATACATTTGTATTCATAACTCAGGATGCCGTAGAGATTTGGGCACGACTTAGGGAATTAATTTTAAATAGTTTTTTGAACCGCAGTTTTTGAAAACAATGCATCTCGTAGTGAATAATTTAATAATTTATGTGCTTCACTAAAACCACAATTTAAGTAGCTTTAAAATTAGGTGACAATGACTCTATTGGCTTAAGTACACCCAAAAAAATAAGTTAGTACAAAAGTTAGTAAAACGTCTTGTAAATTGGATATACTATTTTTTAGCAATTTTTTTTGCTAAAATCCTGTTTTCAGCTAAAATTTTTGTTATACTTATTCAGCACTTAACTGTTTTATACTAATGCTTTACTAATATACTAATGTTTTACTAATTAATTTTGCTAAAAAAAATTGTGCTGATAAGCACATTAATAGTGTGGACGACAACCAGATTGAAAGATATACGCAGAATGAAGCAGATGTCGCGACATGTCAAGATGTTGTAGAGAAGAGGAAAATAATACTAAAAAGTACAACTCTTATAAGACATATAAAAAAATCAACCATGGAAGACTTTTGTATCTGTTTTTCATACATAAAACAAAATTGAGGATTAAAACAACTTAAATTTTGCGTTGTCACCGGCTTGTGAAAATAATTGTCTATTAATAAAATAAAAGACAAAATAAAATATTTAAATATAATATGTATTTCTAAACTAAATGTTTATTGATTATTAATCTAGTGTGGTCAAATTGCAAACAAACATATACATACATGTAAACAGAGTAAAGCGAAAGACAAAGACACACATCTTAGTATTGTTCCTTTTTCTTATTGCAAAAAAAGAGTTGTTTTTTTCGTTTCGTTTGTTTTTGTTTATTTTTTTGTTTCGTTTCTATAATTATCTTCGGCAGTTGCGTCTTTTAAAAAAAAAAAACATCATTTAGACTACCATTGATGTAAGTAATTGAAAGAAAAGTTTTGTTATGTTATATATATTTATTTCTATATATTTTCAGATATTAAATTAATTCATGACATCAATGTGGGAAAATGAAATTTTTTATATTTCGTAATTATTGTAAATTATTTTTAAAAGAATCACAAAAATATGTTTTATGATTTTCAGCAAATATATTAACTAAATTACAATTTTTTACAATTTTTTTGCGTTTTTTCAGTCTACTAAAATTCAGCAAAAAAATTATTAATTTTTACCAACGCCTTTTTTATTTCGAATCTACTAAGTGTTAGCAAAGCTTTTGCTGAATCTACTAATTTTGTTGCTAAAAATCAGCTCGCTGATTTTCAGCAAAAGATTTTGCTGACATTAGCAATTTTTTGCTAGCACCCTCCTGACTAAAATTTTGCTGACTCAGCAAAATTTTTTGCTGACTTTACAAACTTTTTTTTTTGAGTGTAGTTTAAAGAATATGGAGGACTATGTACGACTAATTTTTTTAAATTATGATATATATCATACATACCAAGTTTGTTAGAAATCTTAAAAGACGAAGGAAAACGAGCGGTTTATTTTATATGTTTTTAGTCTTATAAAGGGTGATTTTTTAGGAACTTTCTTTTTTGGCAACACTGTTTTTGGCAGCTCAACTGTTTTCGTGCAACATGTTACTCTTAAACATGTTCAGTTTGGTCTATAATTTAACCATGAATCGATTTACAAACGAACAACGCTTCCAGATTATTTATTTTATTATCCAAATGCATGCTCGGTTAAGAAAGTGCATCGTGTACTTCTTCCAATTTATGGTCAGTTTCGGCGATCTTCTGAGGCGGCTATTCAGAATCTTGTGACTAAATTTGGCACCAAATTTACATTATTGGAATAAACCAGCAACAAGCATACGTAGAGTGCGGACAGAGGAAAATATCGCAGCTGTATCCGCCAGTGTTGCTGATGACATCTGTTACTCCACTACGGGGAAAACTTTGCGGAAGGATTTAGGTGCAAAAGATTTTAAAATACAGCTAGTGCAAGCATTGAAGCCACACGACCTACCACAACGGCTAACTTTTGGTGAATATCCACTTTTTTTATTGGAAAATTCTGTTCAACGACGAAGCTCATTTCTGGTTGTATGGATACGGGAACAAGCTAAATTTCCGTATTTGGTGTGACGAGCAGCCAGAAGCATTGCGAAAATGCACTGTTTGGTGTGGATTATGGGCCGGTGGCATCATTGGACCGTACTTTTTCAAAGTTTACGAAGGCAGGAACGTTACTATGAATGGCGAGTGCTACAAATTTTTTTTTTGCCCAAAATGGAAGAGCGGCACTTGGGTGACATGTGGTTTCAACAAGACGGTGCCGAACGGCACACAGCTCGCGAAACAATGGCCCAATTGAGAGGCGAGTTCGGTAAACAGCTTATTTCACGTTTGGTACCGGTCCATTGGCCGCCTAGATTGTGCGATTTAACGCCGTTAAGGCTCATGTCTATAGGGACAAGCCCGCAACGGGTGACGCACTTTATGCCAAAATTGAAAAATTTATTCGTGAGATGCCGGCCGATATGTAGAAGAGAGTATTCCAAAATTATACCCAGTGTATGAACCATTTGAAGCGTAGCCGCGGTCAACATTTACATGAAATCATCTTTAAATATTGAATTATATTGATCGTTATATCGGCTCAAAGAAAGATTTCATATATTTCTCAAAATTTTATGTTTTTTTTTTTAATCAAATCCAAAAGCTCTTAAAAATCACCCTTCATTAAGATTTCTAAACTTACCCATTCAATATATGTTTTTTCATTGATGCTACAAACATGCAACTCATCATATGCTTTCGTATCGTGATATTTCCTTAGTAGAAGTTTAATTTGTGTTAAATTGGGATATATTTCATTGCTTAATAGCTTATTTTAAAATTCGATGCCTGGAATGCATATGACATGACTGATTATTGTGAAAATGGCATACACTGTTAGAGTAATTCACTTGTCAGAACCAAAGAGTATATACAAATAGAGAGACTACACTTCCCACGGCTCTCACCAACAAAATAACGAACTCAAAGCAAATGAAAAAATTTTTTTTTCTCACTAAAGAATAATTGTAACATGTGGTTAAAAATTTGTTGCTTAAAACACTCACTTTTATTTTGCTTATATTTTGTTATTTTCTATTAAAATTTATTGTATTTTAATTTGATCTTGCTTATTTTATCATTAAAATTTGCAATAAATAAAAATTCTATTTAATTAGTATTCAAAAACATGATAAAAAATTAATTTAAATATCTGCAACATGTTTTCATTTGCTCGGTGCAAGTTTACGAACAAATAAAAAGAGGTCAGATTGAGAGAGACTGAGGAGGATATAAACCCATTGTTCAGAACCTTATTAAATTTCAACTGAATTCAACGGTCACAAATTTGTGATTGCAATTATTGCAGCAGAATAATATCGATTATGTCAGCTAATCGAGTTCGATTGAAATATCCTATCGTTTGTGGCAACATATATATTTTATCAGTGTAGATATTTGTGTTTAATACATAAATGTTGAATGCAATGTGTTATATTGTGGTCCATTGTTTTAATATCTTTGATAAATTCAGTTGATACATATTTTAAATAACAGGTAAAAACATATTGATATTATTATACGGACATAAGCGTTAAACAATTGCACTTAACAAATGATACTGACATGTGGTTTATAAGTGTATAAATGAGGTTTCGGTTTACATAAATATAAGTGTGAAAATAAAATCGCATGTGAACGCTTATTAAAGGCTTTATTATGTTGATAAGAGCTTGTTGTAAACACTTAAAACGTTTAATTTTTTTATATTAATGTGCGATAAACTTATGCGGGAGTAATATAGTTTTTCTACAGTTTAATTCACCAAAAAAACTCCTTTAAATGGCTCCTATAAATTTAAATTAGTTGTTAAGTCTTAATTTAGTTTTTATTGCAAATTTGTTCAACTGCACAGTGGTAGAATACGGCCATAAATACTATACTTCTTTAAATGATTGAAATTTGATATGCGAATTAACAATGTTATTTCCGACCTCTTTCATATATATTTGAGCGAAATGTCTATAATAGGATGTCCCTTAAAATAACGGTTTATCGATTTTCGGTCATTACTTTATTAATTAATAATCATATAGTTACAAATTATATACTATTACCGTAACCGAGCACTAGCTACTATGACTTTCGGTGCGTTGTAGCGAAAACAGACCAGTGCCTCTGGTGGGAATCGAACCCACGATCCCCGCACTAATAAGCCAGCACGCTACCAAATAGCCCACCAGGACGCACTTTCGGTCATTATTATTATATAGTTGGTCTAAAAATAGATTTTCCAAAGTAAAATTACAAAAAAGTTTATTTATAGTTTTTTTTATGGTCCTACCAAATATTTTGCCGGAAAAGGGTTTTGGTATCTACTAGGGTATTCAATCGGTTAACCGTTACTCGATTAATCGATGAAATGATGTCGAACAATTGTTCGAGTAATTCGAAGTGGCCAATTTCGAGTAAAGAATAACTCGAACAATTTTGGTCGATTAATCGTGTAACTCGAGTAATTTAAAAATATGAACTATTTTATATTTTTTTAATATTTTGTATAAAATAATGTGACTGTTATAGTGAATATTTAAATGTTAAGTGTATTTTTATATTAAGTGAGCACTGTTAAAGAAATTATATTACGAAAAACGAAGAACTTAATGCGAAAAACTCCGATATCGAAGAAACTTGGATATTTTTTAAAGAAACAAGTTCTAAGACTGGGGTGTTTAAGATTATTGGTGCGGATTTGAGGGTTAGAAGTGGGATCAAACATTATTTTTTTTTTTTTAATGTAGTTGCCATTTGATCTTAAAAAAACTACATATAAATACTATATTTTCAAAAAGGAATTTTTAAATGTCATTTACTAAAAACTTTTTGTTGGTCCCTTTTATGTCGTTGTAACAAGCCAATTTTAGAAGCCCTATATGGAAATTCATAGCGGTCCTACGCAAAATTTCCACATATTAAAATTTACATATAGAAGTAATGAAGTTTTCATTAATATGATGAAAATCTTCTTAAATATTCATGAAAGTTGTTTCAAAACTTATTTATAATTTTTTTAGAAAAATTACATATCTCAAAATCACAAAATGATAGGACAAAATGGACAATTTTTTCGTTTAGTACTAACACACTTATATAACAAAACTGTGTCAAGTCTGAGTGAAATTACAAAACGGATCACCTTACAAATATTTTTATAAAACAGTTTAATACATATTTATGAACCAGTTATATTGAAAGAAAATCAATGAAGATTTCAACATATTTATAAAGAATTTCATTGATATAATAACGCTTTTGCTTTGAGTGTACTGAGACAAAACTGTCGCAATAATAAATGATCTTAGCAAATGTTTTTCTCTTTTAGATATACTTTTTACTAAATTTTTTAATTAATTTGTTAATTTTTATATATATGTTATATTAGTACTAATAAAATATAAAAACTTACAAAAATGTGAGTGTTTGGATAAATAAAATTAAAGTATTAAAATTGTTCGAGTTACTCGAGTTATTCGAGCAATTTTAAAATCTTACTCGCCTACTCGAGTAAATTAAAAACCTCAAAATCGAGTTACTCGATTACTCGAACAAAAGCAAACCCGAGTAAATTGAATACCCTAGTATCTACTGCAAATATTTTAGAAAAAATTCCTAAGTTCATATGCGAACTTACAGTCAGGTTGTCCACTGTAGTTGAAATTTAAATTATGAATAAAGATTCTTATTTTAGAACAAATTCCCAACTTCATATGTGAACTTACAGTTATGGTATTCACTGTAGTTGAAATTTGAATTATGAATAAAGAAAGTCATATCTGATTTTTTATCAAAAAAAAAAAAAAAACATATTTACACACATATTTAATGCATGGATGGTAACCGATTCGATGAGGGTATCGGTAAGGGTAAAGCTATTTTCAATTATTTCGGTAACGTTATTTTAGAGGCAACGATATCTCAGTTATTTCAGTAAGGGTTTTTCAGCGATAACGGTATTGAAGTTATTTGGGTAACAGTATTTTACCGGTAACTGTATTTTAGTTATTTCGGGCACGATATTTTAAAGACAATGTTAATTTATATATATATCGGTATCGGTATTTTAAAGATAATTGTAATATCAATGCACTCCAATATTCTTAACCCCCACATGACCGAGTGGCTAGTTTAGGATCAAACTTAGGAAAGTATACCTGTATACAGCGATTATTGTTTTTTATAATCTCGACTTACATTAATAAAAAAAGTTAATAAAAATAAAGGTATTGGTATTTAAAGGGTAACGGTATTTTAAATTTCTTCGGTAACCGTATTTTAAGGATAACGCTATATCAATTACTTCGGTAACGGTATTTTAGGAATTTTAAGGATATCGGTATTTCAGTTATGTTGGTAACTGTTTTTTAAGGATTTTTTTCAATTATTTCGGTAATGGTATTTTAGGGATAACCTTAGTCAGTTAAAATGGTAAGGAACCGATAACGGTATTTCGGTGGTATTGCCTACCATCCCTGATTTAATGTAACAAAAAACAAGTACATGTTTTACAAATTGTCAGAATTTTTAAGTAACTATTACTAAATACTGCCTAAGGGGTTACTACACTCAGGGAACTTCTGCTTTAAAAACATGTAGTTGTTTGGGTTGTAATACAGTTTCTTTATTTTTAATGTAAATGTCAGTCATTTGTAGAACAAAATAATTTTTGACTAACCTTGTAGTTCATTTAAAAAAACAACACACATCAAATGACTGTTTTATGATTTTACATTCATTTTTTACAGTCATTTTATGTTATTTAAAAAAATAAATGTTTGTTTATTTTTTACTACCATGTGGTTCATTTTTGCTACAAATGTTAGTCATTTTTTGAACATTAAAAAACAAATGACAATGTTATTTGAATTTACTGTAATGTAAGTCGTCCTTTCTTTAGATGAAATTTCATTTATTTTCAACTACATTTGCAGTGGTCTTTACCTACATAGTATTCCGAGTGTATCATTTGAAATCTATATAAATCTATATAAAAAAGCAATAATTAAACAAGTATAAAAAAAATGGTTTCACAAATTGTTGTTTTGCAATGAAAAGAAAGGAGATTAAATATTATTCTAAAAATTAAATTTAAAAATTTCGACCAGCATGGCGACTCTGTTGACAATTTTAACATATATCCTTTTTTAACGGAAACATCAGGTATAGAGCGTCCAAAAAACCTACCGGTTTTCTCAAAAAAAGTTATTTAATGAGAAAACTGTTTAAAACCGGTTTATTTCTTGTTTATGTATGGTATTTTTTATTTGTAATTCAAGCTAAATTTGTTTAAAATTTTAGAATTGAGAGACATTTATTATAAATGACGAAAATTTGGAAAAAAAATTTGTTTCAATATTTTTAATATTGGTTTTGGAAATTTTTCCAGAAAAATATGTTGTTAAAAAATAACTGGTTTCTGACACTCTTATTTTTTCAAATTCATTTAAAAATATGGACTGTAGGCAAATTTGTTCAAAAAAAGTTAAATGTTTTCCACTGTGCTAGGGGTGATTCATAGCACTGCACAGTGATTTGTCCCATAAGCAAAAATGTAAAATTTTATGATATTTAGCAAAAATTACTGAACAACCAAATTGGTTTCAGTTGTTTCATGAAAATAATTCTCAAAAATACATTTTTGTAAATACTGGTTCAAAGTTTTATTTTCTGATGACTTTGATAGATTTGTAGTTTAATTTAAGTATATATTTTAATGTATGTTTGGAAAACAAATATTTTTTAGATGTCTAAAAAATACGGTTTTGGGCTGAAAATTCTGAAATTTAATTTAGAACTAGTATTCACCTACATGGTATCAGTTGTTTCAGGAAAATGTTTCTCAATAATACATTTTTATTAATTCTGGTTCAAAGTTTTGTTTTTTAATTACTTCGATATATTTGTGGTTAAATTTAAAAACAAATTTCAGTATAAGTTTGCAAAACATATTTTTTATTGCTCCGAGAAAAACGTTTTTTAGGCTGAAAATTCAAATTGTTTTAAGTTTTGTGGAGTATAAAAAAAAGTATATAAAATTAAACAATTTTTTTTATTTTGGTAATCCTATAACATTATCCAGCATAAAAAAGTGCCCGGTATTTTCATAAATGTAAAAATAAAGGGTCCGCCATATAACATTTTTTTTTTTTTGAAAATGCTTTAAAAAAAACTACTGAATATTTTCTCAAATTTCTTTTTTATTTGAAAGTACAAATGGCTGCCTCGGCGTGCCATGCAGTAGCCTACACGATCGGTCCAATTTTTAAGCACATTATCGATTGTGTGCAGCTGTATTTCACCAATGGCTTCACGAATATTGTCCTTTAAAGCGTCAATTGTCTCTGGCTTGTTGGCGTAACACTTATCTTTGACGGCACCCCACAAATAATAGTCCAACGGTGTCAAATCGCAGCTCCGAGGTGGCCAAACGACATCAGCTCTGCGGCTGATAATGCGATCTTCAAAAACAGGGCGCAAAACATCGAGTGTAGCTTCGGCTGTGTGGCACGTAGCGCCGTTCTGTTGAAATCAAATGTTGCTAATCCTGCTCTTCAATTTTTGTGAACAAAAATTCGTTCAATATGGCCCGATAACGATCGCTATTGACTGTAACGGCCACTCCTTGCTCATTACCATGATTTTCAAAGTAATGTCGCAATATTTCCCAGCGTTGTTCAAGCATATACACAACCATATTCGTTCAGCGGAAGGATACAACTAATTATCTGTCAAATCAGATATGAGCTAAGTGGTACCATTCACGAAATAAGCACTAGTTGAAAAAAAACGTTAGATGGCGGACACTTTATTTCAATTAGAATTTGTAAAGGTATTGTGATCAAAATATTTATTGAAAAAGAAAAAAAAAACAATAAGTTATTTTATGTTTTTAATTAAATAGAAATATAAATTCAGTTGACCGCTAATGTTGTAAAATGAAAATTGATATTAAATTTGGATCCAATCAAAGTCGATTTCTTATTTATTAATAAATTAAGGCTTGTTTAAGGCAACTTATGATTTCTTATGGTTCAAAATAATGTTAAATGAATGCAAATGATCAAAAATATAAAATTTTTAGACATTTATTTTTTAAATAGAAATTGTTTTATCCTTAATTTTTACAAAAATCAGCATTGGTGAGCGTTTTTAAAAACAAATAACTAAAAATATATAAGTCTATTATTATAACTGAAAAAAAATATAAAATTCTGCTTAAAACTTTTTTGATACAATCGAAACTCCCAAACTTTTTGCAAAAATTTATCATTTTCAAACAATGCAGGGAGCATTTCCAAAAAAAATATAAAATTGCGGTCTGTTCTTTTACAGCCTGTTCTTTTAAAAAAATTAATATAATGTTAAAGTTTTTTTAACAAAATGTTAAGGAACTTGTGGTGTACAGAATGGTTTATACCTCTAGAGGTTTGAATGCTTCTGGCCAAAACATATCTAATACCTACATTATTATATGGCTGTGAACTGTCTTTTGGTTGTGATGCTTCTAGTTTGTATAAATAGCTTTAAATAATATTACACGATACGTCTTTGGTATTAGCCGTTTTAGTAGAATATCGCATTATTCTAAATAGCTCTTTGGAGTACCATTCGAGAACCTGCGAGAAATGTAGATCGATAATTTACCTCCTTAAGATAATATATACACGTCAACCGCAATATTTGTATGATCAAATTATACCCTTTAGATCAGAAAGAGGCTGTCATATTATTCTCATATATTTTTGATCAACATTTCTTTATTTATACCATTAGTATTTGGAATGGCGAAGCGCAACGCCAATTAAAAAAAAATTATTTAGTTAGTCTCTTTACAGGAAGAAGAAGAAGAAAACATTTTTATTGAAAAATTTTACGGACACAAGGGATACACCAGACTGCCGCAGTTTCGTCCCCCTCCTGGGACTCGTCAGTGGTTGATTTATGTGTCAATTGAACAAAGTATTTTTTTTTTGTTAATTTTGCTCTATATGAAAAACTTTTTTATTTTTTGGTGTCGTACTGTGATTTGAACTCACAGTCTTAGCATCAAAGCTATGCATCGTAATCTCACCTCTTAACCAGTTGAGCCACGGTCGACACAGCGTTGACTGCGACTAAATTGGAGTTTGGTCACACTACGTACACACAAGTATTGTTTTGATCAGAAGAGACAGAATTAGCTAATACCAATGCACAATTCATTTCTCAACTAGAATGCTTTTTCTTCTTAATCCTATCTCTTTTTCACAAGTAATTATCACGTTTTATGATGCGCTTTATTCACATACAATAGTTGGATACCAAGTGTAGGTTAGAGATTGAGTCGCCGTTAAGCAAGTTTTATTCAAATTTTATGTTAGAAAGAAAATTTATATTTGGATATTTCTTATAATTTTTCTTGTAACTTTTTTTGTCGAAAATATTTAAAAAATGTTATTTTCAACTTTTTATAAAACATTTTATTGCTTTCATATTTTATTTATTATCTAATTAAAAAAAAATTGCTTCTTATTATTTAATTTTTTTTAACGTTCTTTTGTTTATTCTTTTGTTTATGTTTTCTACAATTATTTTAATTTTGTATTAGTATTCAAATTTGTAATTGTATTTAATTTGAACTATATTCATTGCAACTACTCCAGTAATTCAGTGCTTTCAAATAAGATTAATTTTTTGCACTGAACATTAAGAGATAAATAAAATAAATTAAGATTAAAAATTGTGGAAGTTACAGCCCTGGAAATGTTTTTTTCATACTTCTTCTATTTTCAGGATCTATGGGAGGTAGGCTTGTCCTTGCACCGATTTTTTCAAAATTTCGTATATTTTCATGCTTGGAATAAAGAGTGTACCAAGTTTTATTTATCTACGACAACTCTAACGCCTAGAGGTTGTTGGCAGCCCCAACACTAGGATCGGACAAGGTGACCCAATCAGTCGCTTTGTCCTAAACAACAATTATTACTGAAACCACAACTAATATCGATTACAGTCAACGGCTCCCCACGATGACGACCTTCAGCATGAGTGGCCCTTTGTTCCTCTTAAGGAACCATAGGACATTATGTATATATATACTCCTTTTTATATCCATTCTCTATAAAAGAACAAAGCACAGGCGTCACTAATTTTTAATTTCCTTGTTTTTCCTTTTGTTATTTTAGAGTGGTCATGTATTTATTTTTTTTAATGTCCGTGTGCCCTTTAAAGTGCACTTTACCCCAATTTTCAAAGCAACCCAGAATGTACAGATTAATGATGACGTAGTCTAAAGTGAACTTAATTTAAAAAATTCTCTAAAAGCATATAAAAATGTTAGAAAATTAAGTAAGATCCATAACAATTAATATTAATATTGAAATTAAAATTTATTTTAACTTTGTTCATTAAAACGTTTTCTGTATCGTTTAAAGCTGATTAAGGGGTTACCATATATAATGAACACTTTTTTAATTGCGATAAACCAACGTTATTTTTGTTATTCTGAAACGTGTTGATAAATTGTGCAAAAAAGACAAGAACAGTTAAAGTTAAGCGAAAAACATTTAAACAAATACTAAAACTTGAAATAATAAAAATATTTTAAATGTCCATTTTAGCGAAGATTATGAACATTTAATTTTGCCAATTTAGTTTTATTTATTATATTGTTTTTGAAAATCAATATGTTTGCTTAAAATTATGAATAACGAAATCAAAATTGATTAAAAAAGGCGGAAGGTCCATAGGGAACAGGCCATAATTGGGAAAATTGCCTTACTGATTTCATGTCAGAAATAAATGACCACCTTAATTTGAATATAGGCCAAGTTAAATATAGGTCAAGGATATTGTTTAACAAGCTGTTCACTTTTTATTTCTGCGAATTTTTCGTCAAAAATATAGACAAATGTATTTTGAAATAAAAATTGCAATGTGAAATAAAATATATGATTTCTTATTTCTTCATTGCTTTGAGGTGAAATCTAACGTATTTACAAACTAGTTCATAAGTATAGTTTGATTTTTTAAGAGCTTTCGGATTTGGTTTAAAAAAAACACATAAAATTTAGAGAAATGTATGAAATCTCTCTTTGAGTCGATAGAACGCTCTATATAATTCAATGTTTAAAGATAATTTTATGTAAATGTTGACAGCGGCTAAGCCTCAAATGTTTCATACGCTGGGTCCAATTTTGGCATACTCTCTTCAACATATCGGCAGGTATCTCACGAATAAATTCTTCAGTATTGACTTCCAGTGCGTCAACCGTTGCGGGCTTGTCCCTACAGACATGAGCCTCAATTTAGCCCCACAAAAAATTGTCTAAAGGCGTTAAGTCGCACGATGTAGGCGGCCAATTGACCGGCCCTAAACGTGAAATAAACTGTTTACCGAACTGGCCTCTCAATTGGTCCATTGTTTCGCGTGCTGTATGGCATGTGGCACCGTCTTGTTGAAACCATATGTCACCCAAGTCCAGCTCTTTAATTTTGGGCAAAAAATGGCAATCGCCATTCACAGTAACGTTCCTGCCTTCGTCGTCTTAGAAAAAGTACAGTCCAATGATGCCCCCGGCCCATAATTCACATCCAATATTGCATTTTTCGGGATGCACTGGCAGTTCTTGCAATGCTTTTGGCTACTCTTCACACCAAATACGGCAATTTTGCTTTTTTCCCGTATTCACTCAACCAGAAATGAGCTTCGTCGCTGAACACAATGCTCCGATAAAAAAGTGGATCTTCATCCAACTTTGCCAGCGCCCATTCACCAAAATGTAGCCGTTGTGGTAAGTCGTGTGCCTTCAATTCTTGCCTCAGCTGTATTTTAAAAGGTTTTACACCCTAATCCTTCCGCAAAATTTTCTCGTAGTGGAGTAATGGAGACCCAATTGGCGCCGAATCGATAATTCAGTGTCATCAACAACACTGGCGGATACAGCTGCGATATTTTCCTCTGTCCGCACTATACGTATGCATGGTGGTGGTTTAGTGTCCAATAGTGTGAGGTCGCCCAAACTGACCATAAATTGGGAAAAGTGCACGATGCACTTTCTTAACCGAGCATGAATTTTGACAATAAAATTCAATCATCTGCAAGCGTTGTTCGTTTACAAGTCGATTCGTGGTTAAATTATATACCAAACTTAACATGTTTAAGAGTAACATGTTACACGAAAACAACAGTGTTGCCAGAAAAACAGTGTTGCCAGAAAGAAAGTGGCTAAAAAATCACCAATTATTAACGTTTGTTATATTGGCAAATTTTGTATGAACTTTTTAATACATAACGATATAATATTTTTCACATAATAATTTATGAATGGGTGCATAAAAGTTATGAAAAAGGTCTTATATTAGTAAATTGGCAAATTTATCATAAATAGTATGATTTTTTTTGCTGTGTAGTAATAATATAAAAACTTTAATTTGTTTTTAAATTGAATTCAAAATTAAAATTAAAATTATGCTTTAGCTTTAAATTTTTTTTGTAGCTTTTTTTCATATTTCAATAATTGCAATTTTTTCTATATTCTATTAAAATTTTGAATAAAAGATTTCAGAAATAGAAGAGTAACTTACTCCTTTTCCTATATTTTACACGAGCAATATTTATTTTAAATGCTTTTTTCTCAAAACAAGGTGGACCGATTTTCAATGTGTTTTTTTTTTGTAGAGGACTATAAAACAAAATTCCTAACGCAGAGATATTTTTAAAATTTTGCCTAGTATTTTTTTAAAAATTATAAAACAACGACTTTTGTTTGATTTTATTTTTTTAATTTATAAATTTACCCTCGTACCATTTTATTGCAAATAAAAAATTTTAAAATCCGACTACGTTAGGGACTAAAGGATTTATGCGTGTATGATTTTAAATTTAAATATTTTATCGCAGATGAGTAATCAAAGCTCCACGATGGCACCCGATTTTTCCTTAAAAAAAGGGTCTATAATGAAATGGTTACCAGGGTTGTCGTAGTAGTCCGAATTCTAAATTATTATTTATAATATTGCGTTTTTGTATCCCAAAATAAAACTTTTTTGAATAAATCATTTTTTTTATTTTATTATTGCCCAGGTAGAAAAATACGATTTTAAAAGCAGTTCAAAATGTGGTACAAGCAATTTCAGAACATTCCGATTTATAGGTTTAAAGCGTTTTGAAACGACCCAAATGATAACCATGTATCGGTCTCAAATGGTTGCAAAAACAAACTTTGAAATGATTTTTTAATTGTCAAAAACGTTCATATAACATTATTGGTTACAAATTAAGAGCGTTACGAAAACGACCCTAATGATACACATGATTTAGCTTAAAAATCACAACTTAAGCTAAATGTATTGGCTTAACAGACATTTCGATTTTTTCCACAAAAGAGACAATAATTTTTTTCTTTTATTATCATAAATTTAAGTTATTTACATTACAAATGTTTTATATAAATACCCAAACACTGGGTTAGTACCGGATATACAGTAGTGGTCAAAAGATTTGGAACTGCGATAGCATTTATTGTTTTCATTGATTAATTTTTCTTCAAATTACACTTAGTTACTAAATTTTTTTTTTACATATTCTTCATACATTGTTTTATGTTAAACAAATAAAAAAAAATAATTCCATTAAATTAAAACACCAAAAAAATTAATAATAATAGATGTATTCAAAATGCAGGAGTTCAAAACATTTGCAACTCTCATTATTCTTACTCTTAACGAAGCAATTTATACTAACTAATGCTAGGATATAATGGTAATCGCATTCCTTTTTAATATGACATTCAGGCCGTTACATATTTTAAACAAATTTATTATAATTATTGTTCTTTAATAGTTGTAATAAGATGTTGGAAGCATAAACATCGTAAGAATAATTTTTGTAAAAAATGGCAGGAAATAAATACAATTCTGATTTTAAATCAAAAGTTTTAAATGATTTTCAAAATGGACTTTCCCAAAAAGAAATTTCTATAAAGTAATCCGTTACAAAGTCAACGATTTGCCGCATTGTTAATAGTGGTAACATCCACACAACTCATAAATGTGGAAGACCCCGTATTACAACTGTAAGAGAAGATCGAAAAATCAAGTATTTTTTTACGAAATATCCCAAAGCAGTTCCCAGAGAAGCTAAAACTGAACTTTTAATAGTTGCCAGTCTTTCCACCATTAAAAGAAGAGCCCGAGAATATGGTCTTAGAAGTTATAGATGTACAAAAAAACCGTTTGTGTCGGAAAAAAACCGAAAGGCTCGGCTTGGCTTTGCACGCACCCATTTGAACTGGACTAAACAGCAATGGAAAAATGTATTGTGGTCAGATGAGTCTAAATTCAACCTCCGGGGATCAGATGGGAGAGTCAATGTTCGAAGACCACGAAAAGTTTAATCCCAGATACACAATCGCCAAAGTGAAGCACGGATGTGGAAACATTATGGTGTGGGGGTGTTTTTCAGGAAATGGGATTGGCGCAATTCACCGCATTACTAGCACAATGACGGCCACCATCTATAGAGATCTTTTGAGTTCAGTTATGCTTCCGTATGCTGAATGGGAAATGCCACTCTCATGGACCTTCCAGCACGACAAAGACCCAAAACACACGGCTGGGGTTGTAAAAGTTTGGCTGCAGGAAAATGAAATTAATATCATGTCGTAGTTGGCTCAATCTCCCGATCTCAACCCGATTAAGAACATGTGGATGATTGTAAAACGGAATATCGGCAATAAAGTATTCCGAAATGGTGATGAATTTTTCGTCGAGTTGGAGAAGCAGTGGAATGAAATTTCTGACGATTATATTAAAAAGCTCATTGCCTCAATGCCTAAGAGGTGTTCAGAACTTATAAATAATAATGGCTGCGCTACAAAATACTGAGCGTTAAAACCATTGTTTCTATTTCCTGTTAATTACTTTAAGAGTTGCAAATGTTTTGAACACTGCACTATCGACTTATTTTGTTAAAATTACTTTTTTTATTTTTGAGAAGTTATGAATAATTTTTTTATTTGTAAAATAATATGCTATAACAGAATTTAATAAAAAAAAACCAAAAACTTATACCACAAATCTTTTTGATTAAAAAAATTGTATTAACCTAAACCATGATTTCAGTTGCAAATGTTTTGAACACCACTGTATATTCTTTTGAAAATTTATTTGGGTATTTATATAAAACATTTGTAATGTCAATAACTAAAATTAATGATAACAAAATAGAAAACTTATTGTCTTTTTTTGAGAAAAAAATCAAAATGTCTGTTAAACCAATACATTTGGCTTAAGTTTTGATTTGTAAACTGCTCAGTTATTATTGGTTATAAAATTTATTATAAAGCCCTTTAAATTTTGCTGCTAAATGTGCTTGTTCGCCAAATTTTCTTCAACATAGTTTAAACCCATATTTTTGGTAAATACCCAATTTACCCCTTTTATTAACCCTTTTCTCATCTCTAAATCAAACATAGAAGTTATTTCATTTATTGAATATATTACACAGAAAAAATGTTTATTATTTTAAATTACATTCCCTTTATCGGAACTTTGTAATTCTATCGTTTTTCTACAGAACTAATGTTTTGCAGACTTTTTTTTATTAATGAAGACAATATTGTAAAAAAGTGTGGGGAAAGAACTTTTTTCCAACATTTTGTATTTGCTCTAATGTATAATGATAGTTATAATAATAATATATTTTGTAAAAAGGGGTGCTGCTAAAGTAATTTTTGCGAACGTTAGAAAAAAGCTTAAAAGCAATGTTTTTACAGTGTTCTCATTTCATAATTTTGTTTCTAAAGTACTTTTTCGAACGTTCAGAAATCAATCCCAAATAATGCTTTTATAATGCTTTTTTCATACCATTGGTAACCAAAGCTTTAAAAATGGTTCTTTTTGGAACATATGTGACGCTAAATGTCGGCGCCCTCGTTTTCGGGTCAATATTCTATTTTTTTTGTTATATGTTTCTTTAAAACATTCTGAATGTATATTTTTCATTTCTGCTTATTATTTTTGAATTTAAAATTAACTGCTAAATTTAAAATTAACTGCTTTACGGATATTTAACCCAGACAGCGCCCGATTTTTTTTTTTTTTGTAAACTTTAATTTTTATTTCGAAACTTAAATCTTTATAGGCTTTTTAACATTTTTTATAATCTTAACCTATAATTTCCCGATTCCGGGAAATTTATAGGTTAAGACAGTACACTTTGCGCTGCAAAACAGCATTACGCAAGCTTTCCATTTATTTATTGTTTAACTAAGATGTTACTCTTATTAATTTTTAAACAAAAAATAACAATTAACTGGATGTAAATGATTTATTTACATGTTTTTTTTTCCATTACGCACTATTAGAAAAAATCACTATTCGCAAGGCACACAATAAGCAATTAAAATACCCGGAACTGCTTTCACTAACTGACGCTTTCGAGCTGCTAAGCTAAATAACAAAGAATAAACAATAATAATATTAAAAAAATATGTACACAAATGCTCGTGTATAACGGCGCTTTTCTCTCATTTGTCAGATGTTCTTATAAAAGGACGGTTGCGCCAAGTAGGTTAATGGTCCCTAGCCGTAAACATTTAACTAGTACATACATTTGCTACTATTAATTACAACCATGCATCAGCTGACATAACAATATCCAGCAGTATTTGTATGTATGTGAACGATCAGGACATATAAAAGGAGGACAACTTTAAAATCTTGTGGACAACTACCTCACTAGACATATCGACTCTTAACGACTGAAGCACTTTTAGTGATACGAAATGTCCTTAATTTTTCTACCCACTAGGAAAATTGAGGAACTTCTAGTGGCACAAAGTGTGCTCATTGGGACTTTTAAGCTTGAGTCACTTCTAGTGATACAAAGTGAACTTAATCTGACCTTTGGGCAAGTGAGTCACTTATAGTGACACAAAGTGTGCTCATTTGGACTTTTAGGCGGGAGTCACTTCTAGTGATGCAAATTCTACTTATTGGGACTTTAAAATTTGAGTTACTTCTAGCAATACAAAGTGACGTTTACAGAAGTAAGTCATTTCTTGTGATATAAAGTGTGCTTAATTGGACTTTTAGGCGAGAGTTATTCTAGTGATGTAAGGTGGACTTTTGGGCGTGAGTCACTCCAATTGATACAACATTTACTCATTGTGACATTTAAGATTAAGTCAAAGTGAATCCAATCTAACATTTAGGCGAGTGAGTCACTGCAAAGTGATACAAAGTGTTCTCATTTAGACTTTTAGGCGTGAGTTACTTCTAGTGATAAAATACTGTACATTAATAAAAAAAAATCCCCCCACCCTGCAATCAACAGAAATAGGGGCAAACCCTTTTTGTATATCGTCCATGTCGAGTGTAACCTGTTAAATGTTTGCAGTAGCGGATTCGTACCACTCATTATATTGGCTATACTAAGATGGTTCGATAAAATCAATATCGTTGCTCATCATATTGTTGTAGCATTAAGAACAATTTTAATAAATACATATATATAAATAAAATTATAAAGTTTGAAATTAAAAAGAAGTAATACAAAATTTGAGATGTTTTCTCTATTGGACCAACCAAAAAAAAAAATTATTGTAACTAACAATGGGAGCCGTGAGCTGTACCCCAGCATAAGGTGAAAAAACGTCGTCACACATCAAAAACAAATGTATCGACATCGCTTTGTTTTTTTGTACCGTATATAATTTCTACCTGGGTGTTTCAATATAGTCGTTTTTATAGTTTTCTAGAAAGCTAGTAAACCCTTAATTCAATTTCAGACAAAAAACAATATATTCATAGTACTATTTATAAAGTTAATTATTTCGCTTGCTGTTTATGCTTTATATTAATTCGTTATCAGTACACTCAGGGAACTTCTGCTTTAAAAATATGTAGTTGTTTGGGTTGTAATACAGTTTCATTATTTTTAATGTAAATGTAAGTCATTTGTAGAACAAATAAAATTTTTAACTAACCTTGTAGTTCATTTAAAAAAACAACTCACATCAAATGACTGTTTTATGATTTTACATTCATTTTTTACAGTTGTTTTTCTTATTTAAAAAAATAAAAAAAAAAAATGTTTGGTTTATTTTTTACTACCATGTGGTTCATTTTTACTACAATTGTTAGTCATTTTTGAACATTAAAAAACAAATGACAATGTTAGTTGAATTTAATGAAATGTAAGTCGTCCTTTTTTTAAATGAATTTGCATTTGTTTTTGACTACAATTGCTGTCGTCTTTACCAACATAATTTCCTAAGTGTATCTTAGGGGTAACGGCTATAAGCTAAAAAACATTTACTTTAAGAACATTATTTGACTTGTTTACATACAACTTAACGCATAATCAGTATTAACTGAAAAATAATATAACTTAACGTATGAGCAATATTGAATGCAAAATAATATTGCTTATACGACATGGTGACCAAAAACCCACTTTTCTATGTTTAATTAACATTAAATTATTTTTTAAATACCAATACAATAAAAAAAATACATAAAATGTTATTGTTATGACCTTAAGTAATTAAGTATTTTTTTAATTAATTTTTAATTAACCAACAAACATATATTTTACAGATTTCACTAACACGCAATCAACAAACTCTTCTCAACTCACACATGCTCTTTAACGGCCTGAAGCAGAAAGAACGATAAAATGCTTAAATTTACCGATTTCAAACAAAAAAAAAACTGTTATAAAAATAAAACATCTCTTAATTTAAGAGCAAAAGTTAATTAAAAAGAGTAAAAGTATGCATTGTTTGAGTGACAAATCTCTCACTTTCTCTCTTCTGTGAACCAAAGGAGATAAAGGCAACAATTGTATCCCGGTGCGTGTGTAAAGTGAAACGACAAAAGTAAAATAATGACTAGATAATAGTTGTTTTGGAGTAACCATAGCAGTAGTACAACTTTTCATTTTACACTTAACGGTTGTGTGGTATCGCATGGTTTTCAAAAATCTTTGCTAAAAAAGCCAACAAAAAAATTCAAGTGAAAATAAAAAGAAAATTTAAACACATACAGATTACAAAATAAAAAAAAAAAAAAAAAAAATTAAACAAAAAATCTTATCTTAAAGTTAGCATAAAAGTGAAATGTACTATTCTCCTCTTTACTGCTTGTAACAATTTTGAAATTGTATTCTTGCTGTATTTGCAATAATTTGAAAAAAAAAATTGTTATCTATTATTATTCTATATATGAGTGAGTATAAATGACCTATATTCAAGTGAAGTGAAGTGAACAAAAAAATATTTAAAGAAAAAAAAATAAATAAAAAGGAATTAAAATATTTGTATCCTTGTATATTACAATGTAAGAAGAGTTTAACAGTGCAAAATAATCTTAACATAAAATAAAAACAAACAAACAAAAATATAAAAATATAAAAAAATAAAAAAAACAAAAAGCATCATTTAAAAATTTAATGCCGCATTAAATTTCCTGAGGGATCTCCTATTGAACGATAACAACTTAACAATATTTACGAAAACTTACAACAGCTGGATATAAAAAATTGTATATGAAATAGCTTAAGCGTAAGTAACACCATTAGGACTACAACTTACATAGAAACATCAATAATACAAGTTAGTATACTATTTTTTATTGTTCCCGGCCAAAATATCTCAAATATAATATCATATATCATTTGATATATATATTTAATCTTATCCTAGTTCATCTCAAAGTTGGGGTATCCAGTAATATCCAATTAAATTATATCAATATATTACTGGATTAAATAATATCGAAATTGATTTTAAAAATGAGCGAGAGAAAAATTTTACACAAAGAGAAAAATTCTGCGATTTGCCAACTGAAAATTGGTTACAACGACTCAAGTTTGGTTATTACGAATTTCAGACGGTTGGCACAACTTAACTATAGTTTTCACAACAAAGTTTGGTTAATTCAAATGAATTTTGGTTGCAACACCCAAAACATTCAGAAATTTAATGTTGTCGCGCTATAGTGGACTGTTACACAGATGGTCTCGGGTTCGATTACCGGTGACGGCAATATCAATTTAGAAAAATAATATGTATGAGTTTTCTATCCCTCATATGCATCACAGCTCCCACCTTCGGTGCTCCCATAGCACTTAACCCCACCGAAGTAAAATAATGAATCAGGGCTATGAACAAAAAAGCTTCAATAAGTTCGCCAACTCTCCATCAGGTGGCGAGCAACAACTGTTCTTAGACTTATCATCTCGCGCAATTACAGTGTTGTCATGTTTGAAGCCCTTCATCTTTCCCCACCTTTCATCTCCTCACTATCCAATTTCCAAAGATAGCAACACATTAATAAATAGGAAGAATTTTCTGAGAGTTGCTTCTATTTTTTTAAAAAAATATCGTTGTACTAACTAAATTTTTAAGTTGTTATCATTAATATACACTTTTCAATTCGGTTGACATTTTATTTCACTGTGTGTAATATTAAGATCCTGATAGATACCAAACTCTCTCATGGAATTAATTTATATCTAATTGGATCTAATTACAAATATTTAGTTTTAAATAAAATTTAAGACAAACAACAATTTATACGCTTGATTAAAACAAACCTGATATATGGAGCTTTATATAATTTTATCTAATTTAGTACGACCTTATAACTAATTATATAAAATATCAACTGAAAAATTATCCGATTAAATTGTATCAAATAACATCTAATTGCATCACATTAGATTAGTTTAGATACAATTAGAAGTGATTTAATACAGTTTTGTCCGAATTATGTTCTCACCAGGCTAACAATTTTAATGTGGAGTCTAATATAGTTACACGGCATGACATAGAAAAAATTAATATAGGTCAGACCATTATGAACATTGGTGTACTTAATTTTTGAGCAATGGTATAGATTTCGAGAAAAAGTCTTTAAAGTTTGGCGGTTTTGCATTTACTTTTTTGAATTTAAAACTTTTTGAAAGCAAACAATCAAGCAATTAAGAAGAAGAAGCATTATAGTTGAGAAATTAATTGTGCATTGGTATTAGTTAATTCTGTCTCTTCTGATCGAAACAATACTTGTGTGTACGTAGTGTAACAAAACTCCACTTAGCCACAGTCATCGCTGTGTCTACCGTGGCTCAACTCGTTAAGAGGTGAGATTACGATGCATAGCTTGATGCTAAGGCAGTGAGTTCGAATACCAGTACGACACCAAAAAAGTATAAAAAAAAAAAGTTTTTCATATAGAGCAAATTAACAATATAAAATACTTTGTTCAATTGACACATAAATTAACCACTGACGAGTCCCAGGAGGGGGACGAAATTGCGGCAGTCTGGTGTATCCCTTGTGTCCGTAAAGTTTTTCAATAAAAATGTTTTTTTCTTCTTCTTTCTGTAAAGAGACTAACTAAAAGCTGCTTTTTTTTGATGGAATTAAATAACAAGACCTGTGTTCGTATATATGGCAAATACTTTATGTACAAAACTTTATATTTAAACCACAGATTCACTTATTATGTAGGTTTTTACCTTTTTACAATTTCTGTCACCCGAATTGACCTGAAGAAGTCGTAGTTTTTTAAAAAGAGGAAATTATTAGGAAATGTTTTGACAAACAAAAATGTATTTGCTTATAGCGGCTTATACTATATATTCACATTTGTTCAAAAATTTTATATGGAAGTATGGATTTCCAAGCTGACCCCAGAGTCATATTTCTGGTATAATATGTGCGAACATCTAAAAAAATGTTCTTGCTAAAATTGAAGCAAAAAGTGTCAATTTGCAAAAGTTATCATAATATAATAATATTTTTCATATATATTAAATTAAAAACATAAAATACTCAAATAATAAAAAACTAAAACTATAAAAAATACATAAATTTTTTATAGTTTTAGTATTTTAATATTTTAGTATTTTGTTTTTTACTTAAATGTACCTGTAAAAAATTATTATATTACGATAAATTTAGCAAATGGAAACTTTTCTTCTTCAATTTTTCGCTGGAACATTTTTTAGATGCGCCCATATATTATACCAAAAATATTTTTCTGGGGTCAACTTGGAAATCTATGCTGACATATACAATTTTTGAAATATTGTAAATATATTGTTGGTCAAAATATTTCCTATTAGTTGCGTGTTTCTAAAAAACTAACACTTATTCAGTGTGTGTTAGTGAAGCAGTGGCTTAAACATAAAGTTTTGTGCACTAAATATGAGCCACAAATATGAACACATGTCTTGTCATTTATTTCTATCAAGACAAAAACAGATTGAATACTTTCTAAAAATTTTTAATGCACAAAACTAATTGCAAAACATCCAAATTTTAAATACCTTTTTAACGAAATCTATACCATTGATCAACGAACTAAGTACAACATTGAAATCAGCATGTACGAAATATATATAATTAGTGGCCAGATCTTTATTATTTTCTTCTATGTCATGCCGTGTTATTAGAGTTCGTCAGAAAAGTATAAAATTTCTTTGTTTTTTTAAATCAATAAACAAAATGGCGTTATTAAAAACGCTGATTTAGGTTCCCTTTTCCTACAGAGCAAAAAGAACTGAATATATATGAAATTTGAATTCACCTTGCGATTCTCTGCCAAAAATTGTTTAAAAAACTATTAAAGCTGTTTTAGTTGAGAACAATGGTGTAAATATTAACCCAGTATATAAAAGCATTACCATATAAGTGGTTATACATGTACATATTTGGTAATGGCAAGTAGTTACAATTGTAATTACATCTATATTTATTACATTTATAAGGGGATGTCACGCAAATATTGATATAGCATTACTAAAAGCATAACAAAAAATTAAAAAATATGTGGTTACCTATATTCTTACCAGTATGGACAAAAATAATAAGTCTATAAATTAATTTAAAAAAAAAAAAACAAATTTAATAAAAAATATTTATTTTATTAAAATATTTTATTTTATTTAAATAAAATGTGCCGTTACGGGATTCGAACCCTGGCCTAAGGCAATCGCTCTTCTATTTGAGCTATCTCGAAATGTAATACTTGATAGATAAAAACGTAAATGACTTGCTTGCATAAGATGGCATTACTTTGCAGCTTACAAAAAATCACAAATAAGTACATGGGTAAACATTTTAATTTGGAGTCTAATATAATGATATCTTATTTGACAAGTTTCCATATATAAAAACATACAAATGGATCCGAAAAATGGGTCATCTACATGTAATTTATTATATCAAGTGAGATATAATTTGATAAAATTGTATAAAATCCGGGACATTAAATTATATCTAATTGAATATAAATAGATCTGATTTTATATAATTTTAGCCGATAGTAGAGATGCTTTTCGTGACTTGAGTAGTGCTTAAAAGTGTTAAGGTTGAAAATTAAAACTTCTAGAAATCAACAATTTTCAAGACCTGAATTTTTTTAAGTGAAACATAACGAAATGTTTAAAATTAACAAGAAAAAATTTAGTGTTTCAAGAACATATAATTAAGTGATTTTGTTTAATAAAATGTTCCACTTAAAATTATTTCCTTAACTTGCATACAAATTAATTTGATATTGAACTTTAACAAAATATGTATGGTAGTATACATAATGCTATATACAATTATAAGGATGGTTTCACTAAGAAATTATTTATATTTTAATAAGACTTATCATGGGACTATATATAATCATATCGATCATTACATATATTTTGATTATTATTATATGACGTATGCAGTTATATGTGGCGTAAGATTAGGAGACATAAAGGGTCCGCCAAATAACTTTTTTTTTTGAACTCCTGAACCAATTGGACTTTGTATGGCGTCATAACAAGGTCTTTATGTAAAATTCGTCTCAATGATGTCTCCGAAATGTTCAATTATTGAGAACGACGGTGAATTGATGTTGATGGCGCTTCACGCCCACTTTCTGCCACAGCAGCAATATTCTCGGATGTACGCACTGTTTTTGGCTTTTCACGCCTTGGTTTATCGATGAGGATGCCAGTTTTTTTGCACTTTTTTCACATGATAACGAACATGCGGACCATATTCGTTCAGCGGAAGGATAAAACTAATTATCTGTCAAATCAGACATGAGCTAAGTGTTACCATTCACGAAATAAGCACTAGTTGAAAAAAAAGTTAGATGGCGGACCCTTTATAATTATATCATAAAAATTATCAGATATATTTGTATATAATGATTTAAGCTGTAATGTGACTCCATAAAAAGTCAAATAGATATAACTATTTTTACCCGGGTAGTTATATATGTACATAAAAGAAGTGGAAAATTAATAAGTCTAAAAATAGCTTTTCAAAAAATGTTTAGATCATTACTTTTTATTTAAAATAATGATAAAAATAAGTATTTATGGTAAACGTATTATTTTTTGTAATGAAATAATGGGAAAATTACCAACGTATTAGTATGTCCATATAATTTGTGATGAAGCAATGCGGAGAGTCACATGGTGTTATTAATGGTAGAGAGAAAAGCAATGACATGTCATTACCGTTGTATTTACAATTTGCAATATTTTACTGCTAATCAATGTTTTAATGGGCCGCAATAAAACTAAATTTTTTGCAGCGTTTTTGGTAGATCAAAATACTTTTTAATTATGTGTGTTTAACTTTTTAGCGGTTGTGATATATCGAATATTTTTTTACTATTATTCCCTATTGTACATTTAATTGCGTGTGATTAAAAAATTTATTTTTAAAAGTTTTTGAAAAATAGAGTTTTCTGTCCACTGCCTAAACGGCGGTGAGCTTTGAAAACCGAGAAAAAATTTTTTTTTGTTGAAATAATTTTTACGCAGAATCGAATGTCGAGTTTTAATTTGATATAAATGAATTCTTTACCGCTTTGTAGTAAAAGGAACCCTTAATCTGCGTCCTTGGCCACAGTGCGCAAGTGATAGGAGTTTAAATGTTAACAAAATAGTGATCATATCCCAAAGTGATCATATCCCAAAATCAAATTTTCGTCACGAATTCTAATAAGAATATCTCAGATTACACAAAAAATCTATTTTGTAAGATAGAATATATTATTATATCTTAAATTATTTAGCTTAGATGTCACCATATATGATTACATATTATGTTCCCAGTATAGAAACGGTAATAACATTATTTTTCTCACTACCAGTAATGACACCAGCTTATTACTTTAACATAAATAATAAGGACCTTCTAATAACCAGTTATTTTTTCATTACTTCAATACAAGAAATAATGCGTTGCCCATAAGTACTTATTTTTATTTTATTATTCTAAAAATATAAAGTAATGATCTAAAGCTTTTATGAAAATGTTTTTTTAGACTCATTTAGTCCAAGCAAATCATTTATGTTTTTGTCTATCAAGTACAACATGTCGAGATAACTTAGATGGTATAGCGGTTGACTGACAACCTGGAGGCCCGGGTTCGAATCCCAACCCATTTTATTAAAATTAAAATGGGCTGGTCGAAAAAATATAAGTTTATTTTCAATAAAAATTATATCAAACTTGTACTTGACAAAGTACGGTCTTGCTTACTTCCCTTTTACATATTTTTTTTTAAATAAAACAAAACAAGTGTGAAATAAAAATGAGAAAAAAACAAAAGCGTGTATTTTATATATACCAAAGGTAGAGCTTGCACATAACAAACAAGTTTTCAATTTATTTTTGATCAATGGTGATATTCTTTAACTTCGAGCTCATATATAAGTTCTCATTTAGTGAGAAAACTTTATATGAATGTTTGATGTTTTGCATTTGATTGTCACTTCTTTCAAAACGTGTTCTGATGATGGGAACCTAGAAAATTCCCGAAATAGATATATCAACACATTCCTGAAAGTGGCCAATTAATAAATTTGAAAACAAAAACTCTATAGATTATTTGTTAGGACAATACTCTAATAAAGAAATATAGAGTATGGCCTCGAACTTGAATAATTTTCATTTTCAAAAAAAAAATGTCAATAAAAAAAATATTTTTTTTATTAAATTAAGTTTTTTTTTTTAATTTATTTTTAGACCCGCTATTTTATACATACTTGTAAGCATATAGGTAACCACATATTTTAGTATTTCCGCAACATTCCTATATAAAAGTAATGAAATTTGTAATGAAAATTGTAAGTACTTGCATTACCAAATATGTACTTATATAACCACTTATATGGTAATGCTTTTATACACTGGGTTATATATGATATTCTCTTATATATAGCATATATAGCATATATGCTTAATATGTAATTTTATAATTGACATTCATTTCAAAAAAAAAAAATTTTAAATTTATTTTTTTATTTTTAAAATTTGGTTTTTTAATTAATTTCTGTTTTCCACCATCTTCGAGACTGACAATTTTTCAAAAACATTTATCCATTAAAGTTGGCTACTGTATATTTTTTTTTTTTTTATTTATTTTTTTTTTTTTTTATTAATTAATAATCATATAATTACAAATTATATACTATTACCCTAACCGAGCACTAGCTACTAAGGCCTTCAGCGCGTTGTAGCGAAAACAGACCAGTGCCTCTGGTGGGAATCGAACCCACGACCCCCGCACTGATAAGCCAGCACGCTACCAACTAGCCTACCGGGGCGCACATGTATATTTTTATATTTGAATGTTATATGAAATTTTGATTTAGAGAAACTGTTTTAAGTGGATTTAACATTGTCTATTTTTACATGTAAATAATTAAAGTTTGTTGTTAGCTGTTCAAGACGTATGCAGGAATATATTAAACAATTAAAATTACCTTTAAAAATGTATTGAATTTCTTAAAAACATAAAGGACAACTAATTTAAAGTGCCTCTCATTTCACGCCTTTTTGTTATATTTCAAAATTTCAAAATTCCAATTCAGCTTTTAAAAGAGAGATGTGATATCAAAGCTGAAAATCATTAAACCTTGACGATGAGCGGTATTGAAGTTCATTTTGTGTCTTGATACTTTGTATTTTAAGAAAACAATGAAATTGAATTATTTGTTTTTGGGGTAATTAACACAATATTTAAAATACACTTTTTAAGTGTAACCGAAACCAAAACCGCGGGGTTTCTAGCCTCAAAACCGACAAAAAATAACTCGGTTTTCAATTAATACTTAAGCCAATTAAAAAAATAAACTGTTCTCTAACTTTGAAGAATAATTTTGGTCCGATCCTGAAATTGTAGTCGAATTTTTCTACTCCACACAAAATAGTTTTTCTTAAATTGAAAATGATACAGAAATTAATCCATGCTTAAATATTCGGATTATTATTTTTTATAAATTTAGTTGAATAATTGTTTAAAAGTTGTATTTTTAATAAATTTTCGGCTTACTTCGGCTTACTCTCGAATCTGCCTACGACAACCGTTATAAGGCCGATTATGTTCATTACTGATTTGATCAGTTTGGTCAGGTGTACTGATGAAATAATCAGGTACTTATTTGTTCTGATATTTTAAAATTTGTACTGATTTTTAACATTTATATGTTCTTCCATGATAAAACTTAAGTTTTGATCCATTGAAATAAAGTTCTGAGAACTAGGCAAATTTTCAACAACGGACAGCACTCTGCACCAAATGGTTTTTTTTTAAATTAAAAAAAATCTCTTGAAATCTGAAACGATTTATTCGAATAGAAGTGCTTAGATTTTGAGAGCTTTAATATTTTAAAATCTTGGGTGTTTTTAGAAAACAAATATTCAGTACAAAGAATAAAAAAAATCCTTACTCTGCATGTTTTCCAAAAGATTTCCAAATAAGGGATTGCTAAAATTAGTTTTACATTGAAAAATTTGGTGAATTGAAAATATTTTATATATATTTTTGTTTATTTCATAATCTCTGGTTGTACTTTTGACGCCATAGTTCTACACTTTTGGGCGGCAGAATACTTTTCTATGTTTGTTTACTATATTGGCTATTAGCATACAAAATTTCAGTAGCAATAAAATGATTTTGGTTTCTCTGAAAATTTACACACCTAAAAGGCACCAGCGTCTAAAGTCCCCATGGGTGCGCCGGCTTGCCACTTTTTTATTCACGTACCACATATTGTCTATTATATCATGGTAAGATCTTGGTAATAGGTTGGTATTACGAAACATGTTACCTGATAATATGTTAAACAGCTTATTTTTGCATCACTTCGTAATATAAAGTAAACAGTAAAGCAAAAAAAGTAAAATAAAATAAAAAATTATATTATTATATTAAAGGAATCTAATACTACATTCAAATTTAACCTCAAACTACATATTTTCAAGTTTTCGATTTAAAATTTATATGGAATTTGAGTCGAAAACTTAAAAAAAAACGAAAATGCGTATTTTGGGTTTCAGTGTGAATGTATTTTATGTATTTTATCAGCAGGACAACTTTTCCAATTATTTTTTATAATTTCGTTTTTTTAGTAATGACCATAAAAACCCATTTTTGGAAATTGTTTAGACCCTTCTTAAAAAAAATTCTGTTAACTATAGTTGAGTGTAAAAATTAGATGTTTGTAAAAAATAAATTTCAAAACATTTTCATTTTAAGAAACGAAATTTTAAACTTTTAACTTCATTATTATATTTTGCAACGATAACAAGTTAGCAAGTGTAAATGTCTTCATTATTGTTTTTATTTGAAAATATTATACAAAAAACTTTAAATCAACTGTTATTTTAACCAATTTTTGGAATTGTCATGCCATGTTTGCCTTTTTGTGAAAATGTTGATTCATTTTTGTGATATTATGTATTAACTTTTTGTCATTTTAAACTTGTCCCAGTTATCGTATATGTTCAGTGGAAATAAATTCTTAGAGTTAGTATCTGGGACCCGATTATAAAAATTAATCTCGACAGAAGGAGCCGAATTTCTACAGAATTAATTCGTAAATTGGTTAAGTTATGTAACAACGATTCAATACAAACTCAACCTTGTATTGAAATACATTGAAATATTGGGAACCATTAACTTGGATTTTTTAAAAAATCGAAACAGAATAAAAATGTTCTATCTAATAGAATATATTGCCCAGAGGTTTAAGGATCGCTTTCACTCGATTTTAAAAGAATTTGATGACATTTTATATAGCGTTTATGTTTTCTACGTTTTTCTTGCCATTTTTTTAGCTAAAGTTATGAAAACTGACAAGTTTTGGGAAAAAATCCATATAAAAAATTTAACCGGTAAATCGAACTATTTTAACATTGCTATTACCGAATCGGAGACATTACCAAATCGGAGAATCGATTAACCGATTTGGAATCACAAATCCAATTATACAAAAAAAATTAATTTTTATTGCTCTAAGACCATATAAAGAATATATATTATTGATCCTTATTAAACTTTAAACGGTCTGTCTGTTGAAATGGCGATCACGGCGCGAAAGTGTAGTACGAACTGCTCGTTTTTATCTAGATTGATGTACATTTTCCCGATAAGTTTGGTATTGTAAATGACCAATATCGTTAAGGACTCTCAATAGTTATGAGTGAAAATGTGAAAGTATGTTTAAATTTTCCATACAAATTTGTGTATATTAGTACAATTCCATAGTATCGTCTGGTGTATAAAATATAAAGTCATATTTTTTCTAGAGAAGAGGTAAATTTCACTTAAAATTTTTATTTCTTCTCAAACTTTTTTTCACCACTAAAATTTTTTTTTCAGCACAAAAATAGTTTTTTCACCTTAAAAATGTTGTATTTTACCATATAATTTCTTTTGTACATCAAAAACAGTTTTTCACTTCTTATGCATTTTTTTTAATACTTTATTTTGTTGTTTCATTTGTAAGGGTTCATTGTGAAGGGTATAAAGATAAAATTTGGTAAAACCAAATTGAATGCATGTAGTACTTGTTTTTATTTAGCTTTGGGACTCATGTTTCATGTATTCGTTAAAGTTACACACTTTTTAAGGTGTGTAATGTGCAAATAAACAATTATTAGCCAGAAATTTACAAAAATTATGAAAATTTCTGTAAAAAGTAAAATTACTCAGAAAATTTTCCACAAAAATATCATTATTAAAAACTTATCCAAAAACGTCTAAGCGGCCCCGTCTTTGAAAAATTATACAAAAAGTGGCAACACTCGTTCTTAGACTTCTACGATTAATAAATGGTGCCTTACATTAGTACGTTTTTATAGATTGCACTTTTTGTACTTTATATCTTGTTTTATACGGGTTATTATTATATTGTATTGTTGTTCTGTTACTATAAACGAAAACAACACATACACATCATTTGAAACCAATGACTGCAACAAACGCAATTTAAAATCCGATACACGTTCTTATTAAAGTGCTACGTCGAACATTACAATACATTTCGAAAACACCAATAACCAACGAATATTTTTAGCACAACATATTTACAGTTAACAGATACAGTTTTATACATACCAACACATTGCGTCAAGAGATGTAATTTGGCCAATGTGTGCGTGCGTGTGTATTTATGAATTCAAAAACCAGGGATTGATTTTTTTTTTTTTTAAATTACGAAATACTAAGAAGAACTTAATAAAAATATGCAAAATAAGTAAAAAATATGCACTTAAAGCTGAATAAGCAATAATATGCATTTATAGCAAAATATACATTTAAAGCAAAATATGCAAAAATATGCACTAACAAATCTTTGATTCTTTGATATTTTGTTTACTCTTTACTTAAGGGAAAAAACATGCATTAGCATGAACTTTCGGTCCCTGTTAATAACAGTAGAAACATTTTAAGTTGTCCATTTTTTTAATAGTTACTCGAATATAAGGCTTTCCATACCAACTACCCCGTCATAGACAAAGTCTATGTTATATCTATCTTGCCATAGACAAAGTCTATGTTTTTTAGTTATTTCAAACTTACAGATTGTCCTTCCTCCTTTACATATTCCTTGGTTTATCTATGTCGAAACGATAGAAATTGACAATTACTTTTGTCAAAAATACATGGGGAACAAAAACAAATTTTCGTTATTTGTTAACTTTAAATTCTTTGATTTATGGCTAAGGATGAAAATGTATCTTAGGAGAAAAAATATCAAATCACGTTTTGTCGTGGCATAAATTTTCGCGAATTAAAAAACTGGGTGAAGTTTTTCGTTTTTTAAAACAAAAAACATTATAAAATTTTACGTTCGCGAAAAAAAATTATGCCGCAAAAAAAAAAAACCCTTGGGGTAAAACTTTTTCTTTTAAGCCGAATTTGTATATACTAGACACTTGTTTTTAGATTGAAAAAAGTTGCTTGTACATTCGAACAATTCAAAATTCTCTCATTCCAAATTTGGTTTAGATAACCGTGGAAAATTTTTAATTATTTTCACACATCGATGATGCACTTGACTAAAGAAAAACTTTAATACCGATATTGAACTGATTAGAACACAGTTTTCCCTTCCTATTACATTTTTGCTAAAACTAGTGCGAACTTCGAAAAAAGTTGAAACACGTATTAACTTAAACCGACTAAAGATTAGAATATGTCAATTCCACATTTAAATTACAAAAAACTTAAAATTATTCTTTTTTTAAAGAATATCGCTTAAAAAATTATATATCTGGACAAGTTTGATACTAATATTGTAGGTATATGTTGTATTTTGCTAAAGTATAAAATCCTTTGAAAACCTAAAACAAAAATATATTTTTTGAAAACGGTCCACCTCACGGGATCTCAATGCTAGGCACGAAATATTTTGGGAATCATCATAAAACAAACCAAGTAACATTTGAGTGGTTGACAAGACACACTTTTTTTCTCCATATAAGGTAAGTCTGTCTAATACAACTGACTTGGAAAATGTTCACAAATTTGGATTATATATAGTTATATCTCAAATGACAGAAAACGCTTTTCATTTTGTGTTATATATAATTAAGTATTAGACTATATATAATTTTATAGAAAGTTTCAATCAAATTTATTAAGTATGTATTATCATATATAAATTTTGGAATAGTATTTGTTTGATATATGATTGTATATGCTTATATCTGAAATTTATTTAGAAAATATTTTAAAAATATTGTTATATATAAATACATATTGATATATATGATATTTTTTTATAACCATATATTTTCATTTTAAAGAATATATTTTTATATATAATTTTGTTTACCTTTTTTAAACCTTTCATAGAATTATAATGCAATAAATCATACGCTCCGTATACCTGAACATACAAAATTGTTAAATATTACAATTTGACCTGAGATTTAAGTGCATTAGTTTGAATTGATGGATTACACTATATAAACGTTTTATGCATCGTTAAATTAATAAATAGGTCTTCTTTAACAATATGTAAAGCAAATATTATAAATTGTTTAAAGTTTTTAACATTACCGTAAAAACAACGCAAAAAATAAAAAAATATTTTAGTTGGAAATAATAAATTGAACTTTGAGGTTTTATGTAAAAATAACTACAAACAATATCGAAACGATTTTTGGAACGTAGGACAATTATTTACTTTTTATTAAAAAAAAAACATAAATTTAGCTGAAACTGATAATATAAGTACATTTTAGAAAAAAAAATAGAACAAAGCTATTGAAAAAGGACTTTTTCTCGTTTTCTCGTTTTCTACAAAATCAAAACTTTTGAGTTATGACGTTATTGAAGTAAATGAGCGATATAATAAATAATAAGTTCATTTAAGGGTTGCGTGTCAATTTAGCTTTTGCCTAGGATGGAAGCCTAGACGGGGCACAGTGCGACATTTGGCCAATCTAGGTGGACAAAAATCTAATTTAAAATATCCTGTCTTGAAATTTGGTTTGATAATAATGTAAGACATAACTAAAATTGACAACAAAATTTGGAACAATCGAACAATTGAAACGCCCATTTTTGGGAAATTAACTATTATTTAAGAAAATGCTTAAATTTTGAAGAGTTTTTATGAAATTTTGTAAAAAAAAATATTATTTGTGTACCATTTTGTAAAAAAAAATTGTACATAATAACCTCGAAGATAATTATTGATGGGCGGTGTACGCCCACTTTTTTATAACAGATATTTAAGCTGTGTTAGACAACCTTGGGCTAGATTTCATTTTTTGACTTATGTACATTGTAAAATTAACTCTATACTGTAACAAAAAGGGGCGTGGTCCACCCACTATTTGCAGTTTTATAAATTTATTACACACAAAAAGATTTTGCAAACTTTATTTACATTTATTATTTAAATAAAAAAACAAGTAAAATTATAAGAATTACACAAAAAAAAAATAATGATTTAATATGTAATGCCGTTAAATAAGGGTTTGGTGTAATAACACATTACATTTTATATTATAATGTATTCTTACATAAAATCATTAAATTTTATGTGCAATATAAGTGTATTTTTCATATAGTTTAAAACTAAAAGTCTCTGGAATTAAAAAAAAAAAAATCAAGCAAAAAGTCCATTTGAGACGTTTACTAAACTTTAAAATTCTCTATAAATCGCAAAAAATCGCAAGCGAACATGGTTTAGTCTCTTACTAGAGACATTCCAACACCTGCCACATGTATAGGTCGTGTGAGGGAGCGTGAGGAAACTATAGTTTTATTACAACAAAGTTACCGTTTTTTTTTTTTTTTAATTTTTAATTTTTGTTTTTAATAAATTACAACAATAAGTTTTCGATTAAATTGAAAAATGAGCACGGATTAAAAATGCTGTATTTAAAAAAAAATGGACTTATAACTCCAACAACAAAAAATTTATAAGTGTTTGAAGTTGGGATGGTGCTCAAAAATATATTTTATTTCTCAAAAGTCTATTACAAGATGTGACTTTAAACTCCTGTATCAAATGAAACAGCACTTCTTTCGTCATATTATGATTATTTCTATAGTATATGGATTGTTTGCTGTCACATTCATTTAAATTATAACAATCCGCCAACTTTTATTTTTCGATGTTGTCCACCTAGATTGACCAAATGTCGCACTGTGCGGTGTTGAGACTACCAAAATAATTCATTCTTCCACTTAAAATATTACCATTACAATTAACGTTGTTTTTCTATTTTTATGTTTTTATGCTTAATATTATTTAATTTATTCAGAATAACGGCTTCCACAAGAATGACACTCATAAAAAACAGGCTGGTCATCTTATAGTTGGCGCAACTATAATATGGCTGTAGGAATATGGTACTAAATAATATATTATGATTGTATTCAAAAGAATAACATGATATCCGAAAAAAGACAGATTTTTACTATAACATGATTATAACAACCATTTTATTTGTGAAATATGATTAATACAATAACAATTTAATTGAAATAATCATTTATAGATGTAGGAAAGATAAATTTGTAGCAGCAATTATATTGAAACCATATACTTTCTCTGCTTGTAGTCAGTAAGAAATGGCTGAATTATTTCCAAAATATTTTGGTGAGACATCCCACTGTTCATTGTTACATCTGTTTAATATTTAAAGTTAATATAAACAATAGTCTTCTATTTAGTAACAAAATTTACAAGTGAGTTTTTATATGTTTCTATGTGAAATGTACTTGTATATATTACTATTATTATTGTTATGATTATGATGTTGCAATATAAACGATTTTATTTGATAGGGCAAATAATAAAAAAAAAAGTTTATACAAGTAGTTGTATAAGTTTAACATACTCGTACTACCCATTCATAATCACATACGTAGATTGCTTGAAAATTTACTTGACAACATTTTATTTGCGGAAGGCAAATTGACAACCCCCTTACAAATAAATAATTTATCATAAATAGTCTTGCATTTTTTTTCTGTTTTAACTTTTCATTTTATAGAAGAAAAAAATAATAGAAAAAAAAAATGATAAAGCAAAAGTTTACAAAACTCATGGCGATACCATAAAATTGTTTCCAAAGGTTTGTGCATTGTGTAAGTGAATTTTAACACGCTCAAATAGACACAATTACGAACATTCTTCTACAAAAAAAAAAAATGTGATTACTGAAAAATAAAAATATTGAACAAGTTTGTGATATCCTTTTGGCAGGCCATTAAGTAAAAGTGGTTAAGTTTTGTAAACATTAAAAAAAATGAAAAAAAAAAAATAAAAAATGAAAAATGAAATCAATGCTTTTACAATATCGATTATTTTTCATAAATGTAAAGTAAACAATTGTTTACAATTTGAAAGGAATACAAACTTTTGTGGTAAAGATTTAAACAAAATACAATATAAATCAACAATACATTTTGTAAAATCCAAATCACTAAGAAAACATTAATTAATAAAACTGTATAAAGAAAATTTCAAATTGTTATTATAGTTATTGTATTAAATAAAATTGTGCTACACTTCAAAATCACTTTGCAAGTGACATAGTGTAGGTTGTAAGTCTAGCTGAGTATATTACAAAACCGGTTTGAAAAGTTGCAATATACCCTTAAATTTTCTAGATAACGGTAAACGAATATTTTTTAGCGACTGTTGAAGAGCTTTTATAACCCATATTTGAATAATTTCAAATAAATGTCAGAACTGGGCTCATAGCAAAGGCAATATGGATATTAACATTTCTCGTGTAAAAAAAAATCTGAATTTCTTAAATTTAGACTTTAGACTTCATACACAAATGTTGCAATTTTTGACCATAATTTTTAATACCTAAACGTGCAATTGCGCACCTAACAATATACGTGTATAATAAAATTTGGCCCTCCACAGCATATACAAGTTTCATTAAAAGCACCGGATTTATTTGTTTAAACCTTAGTCTATCAGAAATAGTCGTCCATTTTTAGGAGAATAAAAAAAAAATTTATATAAAATTAGAAATATTGTCTCAAAATGGACGGTCGTTTTTGTTAGCTTTGAGTTTCGACATATAAACAATAAATAAAACAATTTCGAAAGAGATTTCGTTGTGTATTGCTTAAAATACCCTCAAACACTCGCTTCAATTAATGCAAACTTATCAGTGAAATATCTTTTTTTTTTACCTAGCCTATTAAAACGGAGTATACCACTAGATTCTACGACCCAAAATTAAGTTCACGTGTTCCGGGGTTTTGGTGCGTCATTTCAAAAGTTTAAATTTTATTTCACTAAGGAAATTATATAGGTTACGACGACAGCAATTGTAGTCAAAAACAAATGAAATTTCACTTGAAGAAAGGACGACTAACATTTCAATAAATTCAACTAACACTTGTCATTTGTTTTTACTGTTCAAAAAATTACTAACAATTGTAATAAAAATGAGCCACATGGTAGTAAAAAATAAACAAACATTTATTTTTTTTAGTTTTTTTAAATAAAAAAAAACAACTGTAAAAAATGAATGTAGAATCATAAAAGAGTCATTTGATGTGGTTTCTTTTTAAATGAACTACAAGGTTAGTAAAACATTAAATTTGTTCTACAAATGATTGACATTTACATTTAAAATAAAAAAACTGTATTACAAACCAAACAACTACAAATTTTTAAAGCAGAAGTTCCATGAGTGTGGCAGTGTAATTAAAATTTTCAGTTTTTATACCCTCCACATTGTGATTAGGGTGTATGTATATCATTTTGTCATTCTAAACTATATAGGTCTAACAACACATAAACTATATGAAGGGCTTATTGTAAAAACTTGATATGCCACATTTTATTTTTAGTTTGTTTTCGCCTTTAAAAGGTTGAAAGAATGTGAAACATATGGCTCTTGCAGGACATTTATACTCTAGGCACTTGTAATAATTGATTAAGCAAGCCTTAAATTAAATATTAATCAATGTATGTCCAGAAATCTGCAAAAATTCATAAAACTACAAATGTGGCTTATCATGTTTTCACAATAAGCCCTTCATATATATTCTTGATCCATATGAAATTTAGCGATATCCGTCTTTCTGTCCATCTGTCTGCGCGATCACGGAATACCCCCACCCCACCCTGGTGTATAATATATGCATAATATTTTTCCACAGACGCTAAGATGTGAATAATATTTCAAATTCACTTGAAAATTTTTATTTCACCACAAAACTGTATTTTCACCTCTAAAACAGTTATTCAGCTTAGAAATATTTTTCACCACAAAAATATTTTTTACATCCAAAAAAGTTATGCACCTCAACAAAATGTCCTTAACCTCTGAAAATTTTTTTCCATGCCCTTGGAGGATATAGAAAAAAAAAATGGTAAAACCAAATTTATTTTTTTAACTTTTTTAAATTCTACGAATGTTTCTTTCAAGTCTTCTCTTAAAACAACCATATTCATGAACTTAGTGTTTTTCTGAGTAAAATGAGCCTTTGTTTGTTAATTTTTTTTTTTTAATTTACAAAGTTATGGTACTTTTCCATTTATATAATAATTAAAATGTTCAGATTTTTCTTAAATTTTTCAATATCACCGATGTTTTTTTCGCATTTTCCATTTTTCTTACCTTTTTGAACTTCTACGAGTATTTTTTTAATCTTCGTTTTAAACAACAATATTCATAAAGCCTGAGTAATATAAGATTGCATATGTTAAAATCGGTTGAAAATGACAGCTGCATTTACATTAACCCGAAATCCGGTTCAAAATAGGTTTCGAACTCTAGTTCACGTGTAATTTTATACACTACCTTATGATCTAAATCTAGTTGAAACTGGTTAATATAAATGCAGCTTAAGAGAGTTATGGTGCTTTTTCAATACCTATATACAGAATTTTGATTCTTCCTTCCTCGAATTAATGATCTTATAATTTTTCATATCCCCGGTTCCATACTGCAAAATAAGACTTTTAGTCTTGTGTATGGAGCAATTCAAATAAATAAATAAAAAATAGTTGGCATTAGAATAAAAAAAAAATAAGTTTTAATTACTACATATTAAAAAAATCTCTTTAATTATATTTATAATAAGTTAAAAAAATTACTGACATGTCCGTACATATCCGAACATTTTCTGTTATTAAAAAAAAAACATTTTTATGAATACCACATTTGCATAGGAAGTTGTTATTGGTTTGAGCTCAAATTAACATATAATAACGCTTATTTAATTTAATCGAGGGGTTATTTGGGCTTTTTTTTAATTTTTGTAATTGTTCGACTTTAATATTTCAAATAAATGGTAACCCTGGGCCTACAGCGTAGGCAATATGGGTATCAAAATTTTTGTTTTCTCAAATAATTTAAAATTGCGTACAAAAAAATCTAAATTTCTTAAAATTTAAAGATGTTTCCATACAAAAATTGTGTAACGTTTAAGCCCCCTTCTTAATCCCTTATAATGCGATTGCGCACCTAAAAAAATACGTGTATAATATTATTTTTGTCCTCGACAACATATCGAAGTTTCATTCAACTCTGCGTATTCACCACTGTGTAGTTTCCTAGTGAGTTACAAATGTTTAAATGCGCCAGTCACAAAATATACCTTTTTAAGATTATCTCGACAATTTGAGGTTATATTGCAACATTTGTAATACACGCACTGTCAGATAGACTTACAACCTACACTAGGTCACTTGAAAAGTGATTGCAATTTATTTTTATGCTGCACCGTGTTATTACGAGTATATCAAAACAAGAAGAAATATTAAATTATCTCAAGGTCACACACAGAGAAATAAAGTGACAACCGAATTGAAAAGTGTACTTTCATTATAAAAACTTATAAATACAGTTGTTACAACGATATTTACATTAGATTTCTAAATAGTTTGGGTGTTGTAACCAAAATTCAGTTCACTTTACCGAACTTAGTTGTGAAAACTAATGTTCAGTTGCACCAACCGACTGAAATTCATTATAACCGATTACGGGTCGTATTAACCGAATTTCAGTTGGCAATAGCTAATTTTTTCTCTGTGTGCAGTTATGACATACATATGTACTAAACAAGTCTGGACCAGAAATTTTTAAATTTTTAACAGCGTCATAACACTGTCTCTCTCTTAACTTAACTTTGCAGATATCGTTTAGAGAGCAATACCTAACCAATACATTTTTATATATACATATTTTTTTTTTCCGATTTAAGCACATTTTAGTCAAATTTTGAATGCCAAAGTTTATATTGTCAATATGAATATTTAACCATTACAGATATTTTAAAATTTTAACTTAGTATGATATAATTATTGTTTAAGAGTTAGTTGGTTTTTTTTTTTGTTCGGAGCTTTCGTAAGCATTTTGATCTGAAACTTTGCCTGTTTTTTCGCGACCACTTTTTTTACATTTTAACAAAAACCAAAATTTTTACATTCCTAACAGTATTACACAAGCTTTTGTCCTACCAAGAGTGCTAAATGCGATATTTTTTTAAAACTATAGTAACCTACAATTAATTTTATTTCCAAAAATACCAAACACTTAGATGATGATACCTTATTAACAGGAAATCTGCAGAAGTTCGCCCCTATGAAAATATTTCTTAAACTGTCTTCCATGATGCAAGACATGAAAACAAAGACTCCTAATAAAAAATATTTGCATAAGAAGTAACTTTAAAGATTTTCTGTTGAAGAGTTATAAACACGGCATATATGTAGTTGGTCTCGTTGGAAAGGATATAGATTACTACGTTTTTTAAAAGAACCCCAACTAGCACCATTGGTAGAACAACAACTTAATAAATAGGTACGTAAAAATTTCAGTTTTTGTTAGAGTAAATTTACACCATTCAATAAAAATATATATTAATAGACAAAATCCTATGATTTTTTTCACTTAAATAGACTTTTAAGTCAATAATGTGAAAATTATGTCTGAATTTATGTTTTGATGTAAGCAAATCCCATAATTCCAAAAAATAAAAATAAAATCCAAAAATGGGACTAATTATGTTTTTTTTGCCATGTCTACATTTAAAGCGGTTATTGGATACACAATAAATTACACAGTACAACACATAATTTTGGGACTCAATTCTGAGAATTGCACGTGAAAGTATCCCCAAAAAATAAGAACTTCTGCATCATTTGTTTTGTCAAGTTGACTACAGTATTAATTTAATGGCCATACGAACTTTATGGCTCAAGGCGGATTTTTAGCACTTTTTCTATATATTAACACGGTTATATCTCGTTATACTGTACGGAATATCTATTTTGTGTCTGAAGCAAAGTTGTAGATATTGAATAGGAGAAAAAAATGCGGAACAGTAATATCCGAAAAAAAAGCATCCGGTGCCTTAAAAATCGCAAAAATTCCCATTTTTCCCAGTTTTTCACCTTTTTTGCTCAATAACTGGATTACAAATCCAGAAATATGCTGTGTTTTTCTTTATAAACTTTATTTAGCATGAAAATAAAAATTCGGATTTTTGAGTGGAACACGATATTGAACCTGAGTCAGTTCAAATTTGGAGTTACTCATTGTAAAATGGGAATATCTCGGAAACTATTAGAGATAACCCACACATGTAAGCATATTTTTTGTTAGCCTCTAGTAGATAACAAATGTATTAATGTTTTTTTAAATCGGAATAGAACCAAAAAAAAAATAATGAGCACTCAAAATTGTATATGCAAAAAGCTCCCTATTTTGAGTTGACGCCCCCGGGGGGTCTTTAAGGTTCAAAATCAAAACATAAGCTCGCTATTTCTTATGCCTGATTCTGTTTTATTGCAATCGTTCTACTTAGTAAGAAATGACCGAATTATTTCCAACAATTTTGCGATATATCCCACTGTGCACTGTCCCTTTTTTCTTTGTTACATATTCAAATTTAATTAAGATCGGAAAGAACCCATCTACATACGCCCCTTGTTAGTTGGTATATACATATCTATTTACTACAATTATTTTTTTTATTTTTGTAGATTATTTCGTTAACGGTATTTTAAGGAAATTGGTATTTATGTTATATCGGTAATGGTACTTCAGTTATTTATATTTTAACTATAATCGATTGAAAGGGGTTTGATTCGATTTTAGAGATCTTAACTGCCATCCCTGGTCGTAATTGATCAAAATACAAATTATATTTCAAATTTTATCGGGGATGCTACAGCGTAACACGATTATAATAAAATCTTTGAATGCGTAAATCTCCTGCTTTTAACATTCACTGTGAATTTGGATGCTTAATTATTTTTTAGCTTTCTGTAGTAATTTTTGTAACTTCTTATTTTTCGGAATAAAGTAAGTAGACGAATAACTTCTTATAAATCAACTTTCCTTAACAAAGCTTGTAACAACTTAGAATCCAATAACTACTTTTTTATCATATTTTTTGTAAGCGTGACTACTTACAAACACAGCGTGACTACTTACAAACATGACAAAAGTAATTGGTAAAGATGGAAAATAATAATGTGTGCAAAGAAATCAATTTCCATTATATAAGCAACTTATTTGGTGATGAAAGTTTTTGCTGGGATACCAGCAAAGAACAAAAAAAACACCGTTGAACTATGTTTTTATTGCATAAATACCTAAGTATGGATTTTATTTCATTATGTATGCATGTGTTTGTTAAACTAGACTATTTTTCAAACATAGCTACATACACATACATATGTGTTAGTAACGAACTAAGTATGTGTGTGCTTATCTCCGCGTGTTTCCTCTATGTATTTATATATATATATTCAAGCATACTCTTCATCTATAAACGTTCATGAAAACAGTATTTTCAAAACATACTATTCATACGTACATAACATACAAACATAAGTTTCTTTCCAAGCCAAATGGCCCGCTACAGGAAAATGTTTATCGCAGCAATGACAAACTAACAGCTTTTGTTCTCCCATAAGTGGGCATGGTTAAATATTGAAAATTTTTGGGATTAATTTTGGTTTATTTTTTATTAGAATTTTACTAAATTTGCCAAATGCTAAAAGTTTGACTATATCAATATATTTTTTAATGGAGAGTTTGAAAAAAATAAAATTGAATTTTACTTTTTCGGGCACCCCTCAAAAAAGAAAAGTATATTACACCGTCGAGAATTAAAAAAGAAAATTTATTTCTTTAAAAACTCTAAAAAGGCATAAAAAAGCAAACATATTATAAAGGGTCCGCCATCTAACTTTTTTTTTAACTAGTGCTTATTTCATGAATGGTAACACTTAGCTCATGTCTGATTTGACAGATAATTAGTTTTATCCTTCCGCTGAACGAATATGGTCCGTATGTTCGTTATCTTTTGAAAAAAGGTGAAAGAAACTGGCATCCTTATCGATAAACCAAAGCGTGAAAAGCCAAAAACAGTGCGTACACCCGAGAATATTGCTGCTGTGGCAGAAAGTGTGCGTGAAGCGCCATCAACATCAATTCACCGTCGTTCTCAACAATTGAACATTTCGGAAACATCATTGAGACGAATTTTGCATAAAGGCCTTGGTATGACGCCAATTGGTTCAGGAGTTCAAAAAACTAAAAATGTTTAAATTTGTTAACTATTATTGTAGAATTTTGTTTAAATTCAGTAACCGATATTTTCTGTAATTGAAAGTTGAAACTCTTTTATTAAAAACAAAACATAAAATTGAAGGAAAATGCCTAAGAAAATTTTAATTTCTCTGACGAAGCAATAGGATTTTGGTGCAAAAAGCTAGATATTAACAGTTTTTGTGTAGAAATCCTTATTTTGGCAATACGGTTTTTTTATTAAAATCGTTGAGGACTATCTGAAACTAACATATTAATAACAATTTGTGTAAATAAGTCTTAAAATTAAATTTATAAAAACCATTTTTGTGAAGAAAAATGCTTAGATTACGCTTATTATTTTTACTATAGCCCTTCGATACTAAAAAGATCTTTCTAAAAACTGCCCTATGATGCTTAGTATGTTGTTCAATTTTTAACGCGTCAATAGAACCGACTTAAAAGCAGTATTTAAAAGATATATTGTTGAATAAATAATATTTCTTTTTGAATTCCACTGATTCCACGCTACATCCCAAATAGAGATTTTTTTTTTATTATTTATTTATTTGCAATCTATTTACAATAAGAAAAATATTAAGCAAATCTTATGAAGTAGTTTAAAATAACAGAGTAGTTAAGTTCCATTGAATTTAACAAATATACATATATAAAACATTACTGATCAGTATAATACATTTTCTATGCTAATCAATGCCTATTTTAAAAATGGGAGATCTAAAATGTGCAGTCTTTTTAGTCATCTTACTTCGTTACTGTCGTCTAAAAGTGTAATTGCAAGTGAGTTAGGATGATTACTTAGTCTATTGAGGTAATTTTTGCTGAATCTTTTAATTTCATCTCTTATTTTGGGGACATCAAGATCATTGTGAATGACATCGTTTCTAACAAACCAAGGTGCATCAGTTATAAATCTTAAAGTTTTCGACTGGTATTTCTGTAAAATATCAATATTGGAATAACTTGCCGTACCCCACAGTTGAATTCAATAAGTCCACACAGGTTTCAAAACAGTTTTATAAAGTATTAGTTTATTCTCCAAACTTAATTGGGACTTGCTACCCAATAGCCAATACATTTTTTTGGTTTTTATATTTAGTTGCTTTCGTTTCGATTTTATGTGAGTTTTCCATGTTAAACGTCTGTCTATGTGTAAGCCCAAATACTTAACACAGTTAGTTGAAGGAATAGTGACTCCATTTAAAGATAAAGGGGGGCAGTCGCCCTCTTTATGGGTATATGTTACGTGGGTAGATTTTTCGGCATTAACTTTAATATTCCACACACAGAAAAGAGATTCGTTGCTGCAACCGAATATTTTGCCAACCGAATTTTTGTTGTTGCATGTACCAATTTAACATTTGTTTATATATTCAATTGGAAAGACTAATATTTGGTGATGAACATAAACATATATAATTATCCCAGCCGAATGAGAAAAAATATGTTTGTGTATAGAATCAAATGTATTTAGTAAACCCAATCGAATTTATAAAAGAGGTACACCGTATCCATACATTTTTTAAAGTTTTTTTTTATATAATTTAAAGTTAATAAATAATACAATACAGTTTGTTAAATACAAATATTAAAATTATAAATAATATAAAATTGTTTGCATACTTTGGCATAATTTTGAAAATTTATATAAAAAACTTGTAATTATTTAGAATCATTTTTCAGAATATCCTTATTTGTACAACAAATGATCAGAACCTGAAACACTTATGCAGGAAAAAATTACAGTATCTTTGTTATTTTCAATATATCATTTATTTGGATTTTCAATATGTAAAGTTTTAGTAGCTTTAAATTTTTTTCTGTGAGTGTATTTAAAATCCTGATAAAATACTGATGCTGCACTTTATTCTACATGATAAAAAATTAGAAAATTACAAATTTTTAATAATATTTAATAATATTTTAACAAAAAAAGTCTTGAGAATATAATGTTTTCATATACATTTTTTTTATTGAAATTTGCAAAAAATTGAATGTTGCCAAAAATTCTTGAAATCGAAAAATTCGTTTAGATTCTGCGAACTTTTTTGTTCAGAAAACTATATGATATATCTTTTGAATTTATGATTTATGAAAAGTGGCGGATTTTTAGAACTTAGATTGATATCGTCTGATGATATCTTTTCTGATGATATCTTTTACATAAAAATACCACGAATTCGAAGAACTATTTTCTGTTTTGATTTTTGTGCAGATTCTGGGAGCTCTACATAATAAACCCTGCTACTGAATTATTTTATGAAAATCCAAATTAAGAGATCAAATACTCTGTCTATCCTTAAAAATAACGCAGGTTTTTGCATACTGATTATATATTTTCATAAAAACACAAACTGTTTTTCCGTTTATGCAAAATCGAATTTAAATTTTGAAAGCTTTTGCTTTTTGAAACCGTTTTTTATAGAGTATTATTAAAAAAGCCAAGAAAAATGCATTCTTGGAGCATATTTTAAAATTTGTTTTTTATAGCAATGTGGAATGCAACATTTTCCTTAGGAAGCATTTTACACCCTTTAAGTTTCAGCCGATATTGAATGTAGATGAAATAGAAAAACAATGCCTTTTTTTTGTAAGGAGCCTTCAGAATCTTTGGTATATCTTTTGAACAAATGCTTATAACATTTTTATGGACAAAATCTTGCAATGAAAAAGTATACCATCTTAACAATTTGTATCCTTCTGCTTTATCTTCTGTTGAAGACTTCTTATAATTATCCATTAAGGCTACAACGATATTCTTCTGTTTGAGCTGTAAAAATAAGCAAATTTAAAATTACAATTACACACACTAATTAATAGATATTATCTTTTTGGATTGTCTTTCATAATTTGATTTATATAATTTTTTTGTTTAAAAAAAAATTCTTTATAATAATTTTTTTGTTTTGTTTTAGAAAATAATGTTTTCTTTTAATTTTAGATTTTTTTTTGACAACTTATTCAAAACAAATTTACATTTGGTTTAAACAATAGGTGTTAAAAATGAGTTTTTAATTTGGATTGAAAACAATTATGTGTTTATAAAAAATGTATACCGACAATTTATATACTCAACTAAACAAACGCAAAATTTTAATTTTTAAAACAAATAAATTATTGTAAATACAATTTGATGATTGCTGTCACTAAATAATAATTACAATATTTAATTATGGTATCTTTTAATGGTTGTGTCTCAAGAAATAAAATACCAAAATTATTTTTACATGTATTGGTCGGAACAACAATCGCTTTTGACTATTGCACCAACTTTTAGTAATGTGTATCTTTTTTTTATAATTTGGATGTTTTTTTAGTTTCGGATATAACAATATTATGATAACAATAATATTTTATGATAATCAACTGAATTTATGTAACTATAAACGAAATCCAACTGAGTATTTCCCTGTGTGCACTTATTTGACCATTTTTGAATTGAGTTAAGTTGTCTTTGAACTACATTAGAGGCTTCGGCAGCAGATTCTCTGGCAGCTACCAAATAGAGATATAGTCAAAATAGTCAAATTATTCAAAAATTAAAAATATCTCCTAAACTACAAACTAAAAAATTAGTTTAATGCATTTTCGGTTTAGGAAGGCCTATATACATAATAAAAAAACATTAGCATGTTTACAACATTTGTGCTGTAAACTAGTGCAATTAGTATTTCCTATTTATAATAGTAAATTAAATGCAACTTTAACAGACCAACAACTCGCACAAAACAGCTAATTTCATTTTTTCAAATTATCCATAAAATAATGTATTTATATAGTCAAATTCCTAACATTTGTCAAATTCTGTTAAATAATAAATAATAAACCACTCCCACTTTGCCCATTTTTTTAAGAATTTTAAAAGTTGTTCCATATGCCTTTTGTCTCTTATAGGAGAACAAATACTGTTAGTTTGGCATTGCTGTGATTTACTTTTTCCTGTAACGGGGCAGTTGGCTTGGATTGCAACATATGTTCGTATATATGTACGGATGTTTGTAGATTTGTTTTTTCAACAAAACGTGTTATTTGCAAGCATACTTATCTAACCGTAAACTAACACTTACTGTGCGTCCATCTATACACAGTAGAGTGGTCCAAAAAACAAATATCAAAGTTCGATTTTGCGATCTCCACAATGTTGCTTGTATCCCTTAATGTCTTAAAACTACATGTGTCACGTTTCAGCTAAATTTGTTTAATATTTAGAGCTCGCAGAAAAAGTTAACTTTTAAGAGTTATGAATTTGTCTCTTGAAAAAATTCTTACAAATTTAGGGTTGATTTGAAATTTAGTTCTTTCTTAGACTACTCAATGTAACTTTACAAAATTTTCCAATCTATTTTAAATTTCTGTGCAGAAAATGAATATGAAGTCAAAATTCAAACAATCTTTAAAAGCTTTCAAGTTATTCGCGGTTTTTAAAAGAATTATAAGTAAAAATACAAATTTTTGTTAAAATTATAACATTTTCTGAAAAGATGAAGTATAAATCCAAATTGTTCACGTCTTATATAAACAAATTTCTTAAAGCTGAGCTTAATATAAATTATGATTAGGAATGCGCAATCGAAATTAAAAAAAATTGTGGATTTTAAATCATTTGCGTATTTCGAAAATTCCAAAAAAAAATCTATTTTTTTTTTTTGTATTTTTCTAATTACCTGAAAACGGTGGCATTGAAAAATCCAACTAGTTATTGTTTTGCAATCTACTTACCAAGGGCCTTCATTATATATGGTTTCGTTTTTAATTTTAGAAAGAATAAGCGATATCATTGCAGTTGATCTTAAATTTTGTATTTTTTTGGTTTTCCGATAATATTTTGCCTATTAAAATGTATTTGTTAACAAAAATCTTATCTAACATATCACAGTGGGATATCTCAGAAAATTTTTGGAAATAATTCAGCCATGTCTTGCAATGTCATAAGTGATATAAGTGACGTAATATTTTGAACCTTCCAAACTCCCAGGGGCGGCAACATGACCACCCAAAATAGGGAACTTTTTGCATATACAATTTTGAGTGCTTGCCAGTTTTTTTTTTCTAATACGATTTTATAATCTGCTGGCATAGACTAAAAAAACATGCTTACATGTTTCACATTTAAAAATGTGAAATTCCAAATTTGGTCCGACTCAGGTAAAAAAATAAAAACTTTAAATTTTTTCCCCAAACAGCACCAGCAGTCTTTTACCTCTAGATAATTTTTTTTTCCGACCATTCTGAAAGGTCTTTTTAAATAAAAGCCGCACCTACTATGACACTAGCCACTAACCGCATCTAATATGACACATTTTTAAGGCTTATATCAAATTTAACCAACTGTTTTTGTATACGCCTCGAATAAGGTAACGGAAGCGGTTGTAAATAATCCAACATATATTTAATTCATTGGGTAAGTATATTCCAATACCCGCTTTAAATGTTGACATGGGAGAAAAAAAAATTAAAAAATCACATTTTTGAAAATCTTACAGCAAATCATAAACTCGGAGATAAATTTCACATTAATGACTTCAAATTCTATTTAAGTCCACAAAGTAATTGGATTATGTCTATTAATAAATATTTTATTTAATAGTGAAAATTTACATTTTAACAAAAACTGAAATTTTTAGCTTCCTAATAGGATTAACCAAGATTTTGTTCTACCAAGAGTACTAACTGCAATTCTTTTTAAAAATACCATAATAAACAGTTAACTTTCTTTCCAACTATACTACTAAACACTTACATAATATGTCTAGGATTTCGTAACAGGAAATATTCAAAAGTTACCTCCTATAAAAATATGTTTAATTTTCTGATAATCGGAAAAATGGTGAGCACTGAAAATTTTTTATACAAAAAGTTCCCTATTTGGGGTGGAAATATTTACGCCTCCCGTTAGTCTGTAAGGTTCGAAATCAAAACTAAAGCTCGATATTTCTTCACTTATGAATGTTCCAAATTTAATTTCAATCGGACTCCTAAGTTAGAAATGGCCGAATTATTTCCAAAAATTTTGTGATATATCCCACTGTGCACAGAAAGGGGTTGCCAGATTCAAATTTGGAAAATGCTTGATATTAACCAAAAAAATTCTTGATTCAGAAAAAAAAAAAAATCTTGATAATTAAAAATACCCATCCATACCTCAGTAGTTGTATTTCAATTTAATTTATTTTTTGTATAAAACTATATTTTTTTTTTTTTTGAAAAAATATATATAAAAAAAATGTTATAAAAAATTATCAGTTTTAATAATCCGATTCATTATACAACTTTTTCAAATAAGTAGTATATCTTGATTTTTCGGTTGGTCCAACAGGCTCGTTATTGTCCATATATTTTCACGAATAAAATGTCTTAAAATAATCTTTTAGAAAAAAAAGGCAATTGTTAAAACCAGTTAAAAAAAATATATAAACAAATAAACTTTGTCAGCTTGTTAATGTTTTTAAGTACACTAGGCAACATGACATTGTGTCCCTAACGAGACTAGAGGGATAAAACACCAGACTAGCAGTAGACCAAAACCCCCAAAGGGGTTTGAAAACTTAGCTTGTATTTAATTTGTATAGCCTTATGGAATTTGGCTTTTTCAATTGTTTTTTCATTATGGGTAAAAATTAAAGCTAAACAAATTATTTAATGCAGACAAAAATATGTTTTTTTTTAAAGTTTTCGTGTTTTAAAATATGTATAATTTTTTTACTGAAAAAAATCCTAACTAAGCATTTAGACTTGTTTTCTAAATTTTTAATGTTAAAAAGAAAAAAATGCTAAATTAACATTACTGGCTGTTTCATACTTAAGAACGTTTATTATAAAGAAATAAAAAACACACCCAGGCGAATGAGTGATATATAAATATTTCGTGAGTGTTAGTGGTGCAAACTAAATTTTTTGTTGCACACTTTCGAGAAAAAGATTATGAAAACAAAGGGGCCAGACGTATGAGTGATATTAAATTTTAATAATAATAAATTACATGCTTGTATGTGTTGCATTTTTTTAAAAATTTGCTGCTGCATACTTTAGGGAGACTTAAGACGACTAAGTGATATTTATAATTTTTATAAATTATAAACAGAGAAGACCAAAAAGAAAACAAAGCCCATTCTGTTTATGACAAAAAACATTGAAAAAAAAATAGTAAAGCTATACAAAAAAGGAAAATAATTACTTTTTAATTTATAACGACCTTACAACCTCCGTATATTTACAAAAAGTAAAGCAAATCAAATATATACATAAACATTAGCTAGGTTGATACTCGTATTTCGATCTGGCTAAAGATGTCATCAGAAAACGAAGTTTTATAAAAGTTAGATCCTCCATAATAGGCACTTTTAATTACACTTTTTAAAAGAAGAATTAAAAAATGTTAAGGACAAAAGCTTTTAAAGCGAAGAATATCTGAGAAAGAACATTTTCAAAATCTTAACAAATCTGTTTTTAAGGCCAAAAATAAAAACCAGAAAATGGCACAAAAAGAAAGCAAATATGAGTAAAAATGTCAAAAAATTACAAAAAAAAAAAAAAACAAAAAACATTTATCTTCTCTTTTTATAAAGACCACAACTAATTATATTCTTTTTAACAATGGCTTTTCTTAAAATAAAAAAAAATTTCTGAGTATAAAAATAAGTTTCATAAACAAATCATTTTCAAAAATAAATTCCTTAGATATTAATTTTCATAAACAAGCCCATATAAATATGATCATTAGAGTGTCCCTTAAGGCGTTCTACAAGTTTAAATGTTAAAAATGTTGAGCCGCTACCCTCTAATTTTTTTGTATTTGTCTTGAAAATAACTCATGTGAAATTCTACGCCCCTACGACCACGCCTTCCCTACCCGATAGGGCCTTAAAGATCGAAACATGCGTTTATATGGGAAAAAGGGATATTTTTTTTAGTTTTTACTCTAGATGATAAATTAATCGAAATTAAGATAAAATTATGTATTCAAAAACGTATAAAAATCCAAAATCGGTTAAGAACTACCCCAGTAATAAATAATGCCCCATACCACTAATGTGCCAAATACCACTTCAGCAAGACATTCGAGCTCAAATTTTAAACGTTTTTAAATTTGATTACTGAAACATAATTTTTTTATTTAATACATTCATAATTGTGAGACATAAAAGATTTTTTTTTTGTTTTGGGTGGCGTTAACCTGTCCTACGGTGATGTCAAAAACTAACAAAATTTTTGGGGTGTTTTTCCAATCTCCAATTTTAAAAAAATTTCTTCAACAAAATCGAAAAAATTTAGATTTTTATTGCTTAAACTTGTTTAAAACATCTAAGAGATTAAAAAAAAAAAAATTAAAAATATCCCCCAGTACACTTGGGTAGGACACCGATTTAAATTTTACGGATTTCGAGGAAATTGTGTTTTTTAGTAATAAAAAGGCTTATTTGTTGCCATAAAATATTTTAAATCAAAAAAAAATTATTTTATAAGCAATACTCAAAGTTAAAAATAAAAATATTTCGAACATTATTAACCCATGTTCACCTGCGACCCCAAGTGACCCGAGACTTATTTATTTCAGTTTTCAAAAAACGTTAAAGATTTTCTTACTACTTTTGAATTTTAAGAAACGTGATGTAAAAGATAATAACAGAATACTTTTAGATGATGTGCCAAAAATGTTGGACAAATTGAACAACGTTAACCCGTACCATGCCGCATTCAGATTCAAGGAGATACTGTGCGTTTTTATATATATTTGAACAAAAAGTATTTGAATTCTTTTTTTACAAACCTGGCTAAAACCATTCGATAAATCCATAAAAATATATTCTGTACTAAATAAACCCTAAGATGACTTGAATATAACACATGTGTAATTTTGCGCTTCTACGACCACGCTTTCCCTAAGCGACGGGAATACATAATTTTATCTTAATCTCGATTAATTTATCATCTAGAGTAAAAACTATTTCAATATTGCATAAAAACAGCAAAAACTAAAAAAAATATTCCTTTTTCCCATATAAACGCATGTTTCGATCTTTAAGGCCCTATCGGGTAGGGAAGGCGTGGTCGTAGGGGCGTAAAATTTCACATGAGTTATTTTCAAGACAAATGCAAAAAATTAGGGGGTAGCGTCTCAACATTTCTAACATTTAACTTTAAGGGACACTCTAATGATCATATATGTTTTACAACGACCCTATTTTCGTCTAAGTAGTATTTTTATTCAAACACACAATGATTTGTTTTGCATTTTACAAAAACGTCACGGTCCGCCTGAGTCGATTTAAATAAAATGTTACGTGTTATTCCAATCAGAAAGAGCATAATGTTTCAAGATGATTTAAAAACTATTTTCCAAATAAAACAAAAAAATCTAGGTGGCGGTTTTTTTTCTTCAGGAAAATCAAAATTTTTAAAGTTTGATCTGTCTTTACCTTAGGGGCACCTTACCGACTTTAATAAAAACATTTAGGAACGATTCAGATGGAGGCGGCAAAGGATAAAGATAAATTTTGTGATTTAAATTTTCCCGAAAATTATTTATCTGTTCGGAACAAATTATATGGTATTGGAAAGCTTATAAAATCTTCTTTCTTATGGGAGCGTGTTATTTCACTTTAAATGTTAAAATTAGCAACATAGTTTAACTGGAAGTTCTGGGATCATAGTTTTTATCATAAGCGAACAACTGAAATTAAATTTGCCTTGCTTTAAACAAAAGTAAATTTTATTATGATAAATAATAGTGAATTAAATGGAAAATAAAAAGTGAAAGTAATTGTTCAAAATGACAAAATACAGTTACTTTTTTTCTTTCGTCAATTTTTTACTTTAAACACTCTCCCATCCCTGGAAAATAAAAATGTATAGACATTATATGAAATTAGGTTTTATAAGCTTTAAATTGACATATAATTTGGCACGAACTGATAAATAATTTTTGGGAAATTTTAAACTAAAAAATGAAACTTTCAAGCCTTGAAAACAACATGTCCTTACTTTAAACATAAGTAAATTTTATTATATCAATGAATAATAAATTAAACGTAAAATAAAAAGTGAAATTAATTGCTCAAATTGTAAAATACGGAGTTTTTTTTTTTGTTTCTCGGTCATTTTTAACTTTAAAGTTAAATAACTCACTTCCATCCCTGGAATTTGGAAATGTATATATTTCATAGGAAAGGAGATTTCATAAGTTTTCCAATGAAGCATAACTTCACCCGAACACAATTTGTCCCGAGATAATTGAAGATTAAAAAACTAACTTTTAAGCCTTTCCGTCTCCAAAGGGGACGTGTTTTTTAAAAAAAAAAGAATTATCGAATCGTTAATTAGTTTTTTTTATCAAAATTCGGTGAGGTGCTCCTAAACTACAGATAAACCAAATTTCAAAAATTTTGATTGACCACGAAAATATATTTTTTCCGTTTTCGTAGGAAAATAGTTTTTAGAAAATTTAGATACAGAATCCGTTGTCAGATTGGAGTAGCACGCAAATTGTATTTAAATTGGCTCAGGCGCACTGTGCGGTACCGTGAAATATCTTCCAAATGAAATAAGTCCCAATGATATAACTCCCAATGAAATAAGTCCCAAAAAAAATGAAATTAGTCCCAATTTTAATAAATGAAATAACCTCCAAAGAAAAAATGAAATAAGCCCCAACATTTGAGAGTTATTTCATAGTAATAAAATAACTCCCAAAAAAGAATGAAACAACTCCCAATGAAAAAAGTCCCAAAAAAAATGAAATAATTCCCAATATAAAAATATCGAATTCTGCGATTCGCGGCCGTGGCCGTGGCCGCGTCTATAGGACACGAACTACGGTGGCGCCGCATTACGCGGCCGCGCAGCAGGTCGCGAATCGTACGCACCGGTTTCCAGAGGTGGCATGTCATAACGTCCAATGACATAATGTACATGGATGTTATGTCACTCGAAAAGTGTCATAATGTCCATGGCAGAAAAAACTTTATTTCGCGAAGCCGCCTGCCGCGTTCTACGGAGGAAAAACCCCCTAAGAGCGGCCGAAGGCCGCCACACAGAGACACTTGTTTTTACAAATTGCTTGATGTCTTAAAAATATAAGACTTCAACGGATTCGATATCTGATTTGAAAAACAAGTTCTTATGGGTGGCGGCCTTCGGCCGCTCTTAAGGGCTTTTTTCTCCGTAGAACGCTGCAGGCGGCTTCGCGAAATAAAGTTTTTTCTGTGTGCGACACAAAAGAAACTTCAAAATTACTGATCTGTTTCCACACTGGAGTATAATGTCCATGGACCTTATGTCACCCAAAAAGTGGCATAATGTCCATGGACTTTATGTCATTCCATTTGAGGACATAATGTCACATTGCAGAGTGTCATAAAGTCCATGGACATTATGACACTTTTCGAGTGACATAACGTCCATGGACATTATGTCATTGGACGTTATGACATGCCACCAAAATTACCAAAATTACCAAAATTCTAGCAAGAACTGCGTTCCATTTGGTAAAATAACTCATTGTATTGCTATTATTTACTTTACGACAATTTTAAGACAAGAATGCATAAAATTTACCAAAATGTAATTTTAATAGAAATGAAATAACTCCCAACAAAAATGAAATAACTCCCAACGATAAAATCACATTTAAAAATGAAAATGAAATAAGTGCCAACAAATGTGAAAAACTCCCAATGACAAAAATAAGTGAAAAAACTCCCAACAAAATCTGGTTGGGAATTATTTCATTTGGGAGTTATTTCATAACGAAATAATTCCTAACTGAAAATTGTAAAATAAGTCCTAACGCATTGGGAGTTATTTCATAATGAAATAAATCCCAATTTAATATGGAAAATTTTTGGGAGTTATTTCATTTTTTTTTGTTGGGAGTTATTTCATTTGGGATTTATTTCACGGTACCGCACTGTGCTGTGTTTAAACAAAACTTTGAAAAAAATTAAAAAAATATTTTTTAAGATGTTTTTGGTTTGGTCTTTAACAATCTTGAAAAAATATATTTTTTCTTGGTTCTTGTAAATCAAACGAAATCAAGGCCTTCTGGCAAGCCTACACATAGAGAACATTCCACAGAAATATATCCATGTAAAAAAATAAAATAATTTTCACAGCGGTAATAATATGAAAATCACCTGATCAAAGTTGAACACTTTTTTGTATGAAATTCTCCATTTTCGCGAATTCCTCGACTACGATTTAAATTTGTATTTCACATTCGTAATGTACGCCCAAAAATATATTAGATTTGAGGTATTGCAATTATGATAAATGTTTTTAATTTTTTCTCATTTTTTCCAATTATTTTTGATTTTTTGATTCAAATAATAGAACAACTATTTCGTTGAAATTTCAATTTCGATCTACTACATCTAAACAAAACTTTTTTTGAATTTTTTTTTTTTTTTTTGCAGACCATATTTATTTTTGTTTGGCATTTTTTAAGCGAATTCCGACTTCTTTTTGACCACCTTAATACACAGTGTTTTTGGGGATTTTTTTGTACTCTGGAATGTTTTTAAATTTATGTTATAAAAGTAGTATAACAGTCTATTTTTAATGTGTTTTTTTCTTTTGTTCTCCAATTCTATGACCCTTGCAAATCTCAACTGAGATAATAATATTCTTTATTACACTTTTAAGAAAAAGATATTCGCAAAATTTAATTTTTCTAATGCTAACTTGATAAAATGTTAAGCTTCTCATAGATGAATTTGTTAAAAAAAAATGTTCTGCAGATACCATATTCATGTTACCCTACAATGCCAAGGAATCAAGGACCGGGTTTTGGTCGAACTTTTTTATGAAAGGGAGTGGTCACTTTAATCTATTATTTATTTAAATGCGAATTTGTGCAATAAAAAATGATTTCTCTGTTTTTTTTAAAGAAAAGTATTTCAATAATTTTTGTATTATTTTTAAATTATTTTTTTATTTTTAATCTGCGTTTGTGTTCAAAAACGCTGTTACTTTAATCCCTGTATAAGTACAAATTACTAATTCATTTTGAAAAACCCTTAAAATGTTAATATTTATTTAACGTAAGACAAGTTTATTTAGCAAATAAAACAAATACTTGTGAGTGTATTAAGTGCACTTTAATATCATTATGTTTTAAACGTGCTAAAATAAAGAAAAAAAGCATGTACTTTCATGTATTTTGAACAATAGTAGTATTTATATAATGGCCAATATTTATTATTGTTGATGTGCCATTAAATAAATTTTAAACATTATTCTATCCAACAAAGTCAGAATAAATGAACCTTTACTTTGTATTATTTAATTGATGAAGAACCTTTTTTTCTTTTCTACTTTTAAACGATTCCGGTCAATTAATTTATAAGGCAGTTCATATGAAGTGCCACCACATAAGAAAAATAAGTTGTTAACCAGGCACATCTGTAAGTTCCGCTTCATAGTTATTTATAACTACACTGAGAGAATTATCTTCACCTTAGTAATGAATTTTTGCATAGCTTTAATAAAAAAATGTCACTCGTCCATGGAAACTTTTCATAGAATCTATGGAACAGTCACATCTGTAAGTTCCGCTTCATAGTTATTTCTAACTACACTGCGGGAATTATCTTCACCTTAGTAATGAATTTTTTCATAGCTTTAATAAAAAAAATGTCACTAAACCTCGTTCATTGAAACTTTTCATAGAATCTATGAAACAGTTTTCATTAAACTCAATGTTTATGAAATGTTTGTAGATTTTATGAAATTGTTAATACAAATTATAAACTATACTTAAATGTATTAATGTTCGTACACTATATACCAAAATAAACCTACCTTTTGTATTGCTCTTATATTTAATTTAAAGACACTCCCTGAGGATGAAACTCGAAGAGTTTCGAAATATTGGAAATTAATAAAGAAGAATTTTAATTAAAGAAAAATCCAGACCTCGAGCTCAAACATTTTATTTTTATAATTAAATTGAAAAGGTCGAATAAAAAACAACTATAATATATGAAAATCTTCATAAAACTAATAAATAATTTCGACAATGAAACGTGAATTGATTTTAATAAACACTTTCATGAAATTTTGTAATATTTAAAGTTCCTTGAATTATAAAAACTCTTCATAAATGTCTTGAAAATTCTTTGGAACGAAGCCAATGAATCGCTTCATATGATTTTTAACTATCTAACTGAGTAGTCAAAATAATGTGCAGTAGACGTTTATATACGTCTTAAGCAACAGTTTTAATTAAATGTATCTATACGTTTTATGCAGCAGAGAGTTTGAACAATTTCATAGAAGTCGAAAATTAATACAAAGCTACATTGAAATAATAACGGACATTATGAAATATGTTGAATACTTGAGAATTAAATCTTAAAACTAAAGTTTAAAATATGGGTCAATTTAAAAAAAAAACGCATTTTTTGTGTCCCGCACTTTACACTACTATTTTAGGTAAAAAAAAAAAACAAAAATGTGAGAGTGATCAGCGAGGAATATGTAACAAAAAAACGTAATTCTCAAATTTGTATGTTTGTTTTTTTGTTTATTCAGAATGGTGTTTTGTTTCTCCCTCTGACTCCTTCCATACAAAAGCATGTGTCCCCCGTTAGAATTTTTAGTAAACAAAATAAAATAAAATCCAGAAAAAAGTAAATATGCAACATTTAGTAACAGCTTTCGAATTATTGCGTTTCTTTCTTGTGTTTTGATTTGTTATAGTCGTCAAAACTTAATTAGTGCGAATTTGGCGTTGCAAAGAAAGGTTGTCCCCACAATTTGCATTGAGCGTCACTTTTTTATAATTCAAGTAATATTACTAGTTTTCAATTTGCATTTAAATGAAGTAAATAACGTAAGAAAAGTACAAAGTTTAATTATTACAAAAGTGAAAAAGCGAAAAAAAAATCTATTGAAAAAAGTGTGCATTTGCGTAGTTTTTGTGAACACCATGGTAAGGGCGCGATAAAATTTCATGTGCGTCACGCTAATTTTTTTAAAAGTGAATATATTATATGTAAAAAATTGAAGTTGACAATCATTGTTTACATGGTTTCAACTCATTTTTTTATAATTTGTGAATTTGAGAAATAAATTGCCAACGAAAAAAAAACCAAAATAGGCAAACATTTCATTAGCATCACTTTTGATATATATTGCTTCATAGCTTAAAATGCTTAATTTTGATATTATTTTTTAATTTTCAAGAGTAAAACAACAAAATTAACGGCGGCTGAAAGAGCACGGAGATATCGAGAGAAAATAAAGGTCGATAAAGCGCGTAATGACGAATATAAAAGAAAGAAGAAAGAAAGGTATAATCGTGGTATATTTGAGTTTAATTTTTATTGTTACTGACTAATTCTGTTTATGAATAGCAACGAGAAACGGAACTGCCACAAACTTAATTCGAAAGTGGTAAAAATGAATGAGAATGAAAAAAAACAAAGCCGCTTGTCATTTCATGAAGTTTATACAGATTCAGAATAAGAATTCGAATGAAAATTTATAAATTAAATTAAGTTAAGTTATTGTTTTGCGTCAAATATTTACATATGTGTATAAGTATCTTCAAGAATTACTTCCTTTTTTCCATTTTTGTTAAAGACATCAAAGAATATGTACATGTTTAGTTTTATATGAAAATTTTTGTTTTTTGAAGAATTTTTGTTTTTTTTTTATTTACTTTTTATAAAAGAATAAACTTTTTTTTCGTTAAACTTTAAATTTGGCATTATTTTTGGTTTACGTGCAACAAAATCTCTTGATCGTCACAAAATATCTTGAGCGTCGCACTTAGTTTTTTTCCCCTTAAAACGCTTATAATTGCAGTTTTTTTTAAATACATTGTTACAAGCCTATTACTTTGCAAGGAACCTTTAAGTTTAAGTCTTTTTTTAACAAAAATTTACATATTTTCATCTTAAAATTTTAAAGTAACTAGTCACTTTTTAAAAAAATGAAAAATCAAGGTGAAACGTGATTTTGTGTTTGTAATCGAAAAGGTGATTTTCGCAAAAGTCAATCTTGAGAAACAAAAGAACATCGTAGTAAGCTTGAATTTCAAATATTTTTGCATTTTTAGCGATTTTTTAAACATATTTGGTATGTGACGCTCAAGATAGAAATCATAGAAAACCTAAAAAAAAATCTAATAATATTGATTTTTTTGATAGCCTAAAAGTACCACCGGCTTCTTCACCAGTTTCTACATAAATTGGCAACTCTTACAGGCCAATTGAAAAAACTTTAAAAATAAGCAAAAAAAAATTGTTGTGTACGTTTTTTTTGAAATTGACCCATATATAAAAATTAATGAAATTCTATGAAAAAAAATAAAAAAATAAAAATAAGTTTTTGAAATAATTTCATAGCTATAAAGAAAATGTTCATTAAATATATGAATAACTAATGAAATCGAATGAATTTTTTTTTTTTTGAAACTATGAAATTTCATGAAAAAAAGTTTATGGAAAAATTTCTTCAAATTAATTAAATTTCTTGGAAATAATAAAATTATTCATTGAATATGGCAACCAAAAATAAGCTAGAGCTTGTTTTTTAGTTGAAAGGATAGAACAAATTTGATGAACATAAGTTCTGATCTTGAAATTATGAAAATGGTGAGCTATATTTGTTAGATTTTTTTAGCTTATTTTTTGATATTTGTTTATTTTTAGCTTATTTTGTAAATATATATGACCTATTTCTGTAAAAATTTAGCTTATTTTAGCTTTTTTGTATTACAACTAGCTGACCCGGCAAACGTTGTTTTGCCTTTTTTTGTAATTAATTTTAAAATTTGTAATTTCATGTGAGGCCCAACGCCTCTTTGTCCTTCTATCGCCTTTATTTGCTGAAGTATATAAAATGAATAGCTTGAAACAACTGCCATAACAACTACGAAGTCACCTATCACCGGTGCATTGAAGCGCCGCTCATGCTCACCAGCCGGTTTCTTGTCAGCTCTTATCACAACCGTATAATCATCTGTCGGCATGTGGTCTAGGGCTGTTTTGAATAGACGGATGAGGCTGTTGTGTTCGTGTAACATAGCTTGAAGACTCGAAACGATTTCCCGTCTGACTTCAGTACTGATTGCGCAACGCTGTTCAACTTCTGTAGCTTCATTGCTAGTGAAATAAATTTGGAGGAACTTAGAATCATTACTGGGAAGTGGGAGCAACGATCCAATTCTGTGGTATATTTGGCCTTGCACTTTAAAGGTGGGCATGTAACCGTCGTTGTTGATGATATTAGTTGCTCCGAAGGACGTCATGTTTGGGATGTTTTGAAGGAAGTGCTTGGAAATCGGATTGGCGCCAGAAATGTAACTTTGTAGGGGTTCAAGCGGCTCAATCATTGGTGGCAAAACAACTTTACCGCTTGATCAACACATTCCCGGGGATTCCTTAGCGAACTTCAGAGCACGACAATGTAAGCAAACTTTGTCCATTGTCACTACGTCCTTGTGATTCCTGTAGTCATCGTCCCTATTGTAGTGAAATGCCGCCAACTTTAAATCGATTATTTCTCTTGATCGAGCCATTCGGGAGCGATTGGCAGCAAGTCTTTCGACATGCTGTTGGGGTGTCTCAGCAGCTCTAGATGAAGACGCACTTTTACGCATTTGCTGAAGCCGTGATTCGCGCTCTCTTTCCATTTCTGCGGCTCTAGATGTAGATGTCCTTTCGCGATTTTCCTGAAGACGTGATTCGCGTTCCTCAGCTTATTCAGCGGCTCTTCTTTCCCTCTGCTGCCGTGTTGCGGTGGTTTTTTTTTAGCAATGGCTGTTTTTTTTTTGTGGCATTTTAGTAATCGTCCAAAAGGAGCAATGATGTGTTTTGTTTTTTACTTTTATAACATTTTATTGGTTGTTGGAACCACAGTAATCATATTACCTGTTTAATGAATTGTCATTAAAAAAATAATTTGTAAACTTATTTTATTATTGCAAATTGCAAAACACTTGTTATTTACTAAATTGATTTCACTTAAAGGTTTTTCACTTATGAACACACAACAACAATTAACAGAAAAAAAAAAAACAGTCAGTGAGCAATTGAAAACAAATTTTGTTGGAATGTACCGTTATTTTATATATTGAAAGTGGAATGCAGAGAGTTATTCAAAAAAATTTTTTTTAAATATCTTGTGTTATCGAATCATGTAAATATTTTGTAAATAAACCGAAAACTCGGATTTTTTAATGCAACATTTCGAAAGTTTTAAAATTTTGATATTGGATCATTATTAACATAGGTTTTTTGTAAATATCTTCGGAACTGCATAACCGATTTAGGAGTTTGATATCTCGTTTTGAAAAACATGACAACGGCTTTCAAAAAAAAATAAAAAAAAGCAAAAAAATTAAATATATGTATGAATATGTCATTGGTTTTACAACATGAAAATTGGATTTTGCCACACCCCTCCGCCCACAGACCGAAAATCAAAAATCAGACTTCACAGTGTCACCCGCCTGAATATTCTCAAGATTCCCTGAAAATTTTATTAAAATCGGCCCAGCCGTTTTGGAGTCCATACGTTACATACATACACACATCCTGTTTTATATATATTGATGATGATGATGATAATAGGGCTTTTTTGATTTTGTCTATCAATCAGTATTTGAAAATACTGGTTAATAGGAAATCAATTTGAATTTTAATCAATTTGAATTGTGAGCTTAAGAAAAACTACTTTTCTTTTAAAACTTTGTTTTCAAAGGAACAACTTTTATGTTTATTTTCTATTATATTACTTTTATACTACAACTTTGTTTGACTGAACAAATGTTATTTGTTGTAATTATTGTAATTATAAAATTTAACGGTTTATTTTGTTAAGTTTAACGTAAGAGTAAGAGAATCCAATTCTTCAATACCAATACTACCCAATTGAACAGGTGACAACGCTAAATCCACGGCAAAGAATATATCGCACACCTAGTACAAAAGTGACTCAACTCAAAATTTTTCATTTTTCAGAAATCGAAAAAAAGCATTTGTAACTTTATACCAATTTAAACATAAAGAAAGACATAACTGTTTTTTAGCAACAGTTAACAACAACAAAATACACTGATATTTGTTTAATAGATAAACAAGTATATTGTGCATAGCTCAAGCATATAAAACCGAAAATTTAAAATTTTGAGTTAAGTCACTTTTGAACTGGGTGTGCGATATGTAGATTTCAGTTCATACCAACCACTTGGAACAATACGATATGTAAGAGCTGAATAGGCTGATCCCATTGTTAAAAAATATACATATTTTTTTATAATTTTTAGCATATATTTTGTTGGAAACTAGTGGACATAGGTGATCGAACTTTTGGTGGACATTTTCCAATCCTTGAAGTTTCAAAAACATTGAGTTATTTGGTGTTGATTCATTGCACTTCCAACAGGACTCTGATACAATATAGGGAAGATATATATCCCATTGGTCGTCAAAGTTACACATAGAGAAAAATTTAGGTATTTGCCAACTGAAATTCGGTTACTACGACTCACATTCGGTTATTACGAATTTCAGTCGGTTGGCACAACTTATCATTTATGTTATCAGCAAAGTTCGGTTAATTCAACGCAAAACACAAAATATTCAGAAATCGAATGTAAATATCGTTGAACTATCTGAATTTATAAGTTGTAACCATTAAAATATACTCTTCAATTTAGTTGGCACTTTATTTCTCTGTGTGTAAAAAAAGAGGAGGTTTCTGTTCAGTTTTTTTTTTTCTCGTATAGAAATTTAAGAACTTTTTTTTGATTTTATTTAAAACAAATTTTATATCTATAGACTTTTATCTGCTGATTCCAAATCTGGTATCCACATTTTACCGTTTTTGACCGTTGACGAACAGTGGGATATATATGACCCATTTTTGACGATACTTGTCTTTAGAAATGTTGAGTCGATAATCCCGAATCAGCAAAAAAATGCAAATTTTGCAGTAGTTTAAGGTTGGCCGAGAAAGGATTTAAATATATATTTGGTTTTGAATCAATTGTGTATTGTTGTTAGCGATATTGAGTATTTTCTGAACTCCTTTTTTCCTCAAGTTACATAATTATAACCCAGATAAGAGTTTATTTTGGTTTTTCAAAAGAATACATCAGTTTTAACGAATTCTTTTTAAAATCAGTATTTATTAGTAAAACGCCAAAAGGAACCTCCCCTTCTGATTTGGAAAAAGAACAAATTTTGTCTTTTACAACCCAAAAACTATCAATTTTCAAAATATCGCTATGAATTGGCCGAAGTCGAAGAGTAATTGCCAATTTTTTAATGGTTATTAAAATTATGGAACAAAGAAGAAAAGTGAAAGAAAATCCAAGTTGTCGTATCGCAATATACGCAGGATTTTAAACGCTGCAAAAAGCTGCAGAGACCTCATTGCCTTAGTTTCCCCTTCTGTTCGGAAATCAACTTCTTGCCGAGTTCTAAATGCATTCGAAAATATTGTGCAAAATAAAATTAAAGTAGTTCCACGACTTTTAGAAAGGCAGAAAATCAAACAAATGGAAATCGCAGAGTTAGCATCACCACAAATTGTAACACGGTATGCCAAAATTACGATACAGTTTTATTTTATAAATTATTCGTTTCTTTCACTCAAGGTGATATATTTCGATGACAAAAAAGGAATTTGGATGGACCTATGGGAAATACATAATACTGGCGCGACCCACGCAAAGAAGAACGATAATTTTCACGTCGCAATTTTCGTGGCGGTATTTTTCAGCAGCTACGCGGAAAATTTAGTTGGCATCATCAATAATGAATAGTTCTGATTATATTGCAGTTTTGTGCCATTTTTACTAGGCCACCCCAATTTAAACTGGATTTTCATGCAAGACAATGCAAGAATTCTTATCAGCAACTAAACTAAAATGTAGTTTCTTGACTGTCCTGGATGCTTACCAGATCTGAACCCCATAGAATATCTAAGGTGTATATTGGTTCGTAAGTTTTACTTCGACGAGAAAAAACCGTGTTTAAAATCCATTAAGGATTTTAAACAAGTTTAAAATCCTAAATGGTCAAAATTGGACTTAAACTTACTTAAACTTATTACAAAACATAATCTACGCATAAAAGATTATTTGAGCTAATAAAAATTAATGGTGGTCAAATTGACTAGTAAAAGTTGAAAATGTACTTTTTCTTTAAAAATTCAAAGAATAAAAGGGTTTTTGAAAAATCATTGTTTGCGACATAGTTGTTATATTTTCGAGATTTTGTAAATAGAATATGTAGCCAACAAACCAAAGAATTATTGCCGACTGCCAAAATTAAAATAACTTGAATAGCTTAAATTTTATAGAGTTAAATAGTGTAAATTCATACATGGGTTGTAACTATGAAATGAACCTTGTATAACTTGGAACCGCTTTTTCTATGAGAGTACGCTAATAGAAAAAAAATATAATAAAAATGTTTGCTAAAACTACTAAAAATTAGTACAAAATGACCTGCAGGAAAAAGCCGACTAGTTTTTGGTTGTAGTATAAATGCAGTATAACGCACTTCTTACCAGTTGTCTAACTTCGGATAGAAGTGATCAAGTGTTTTCGGTAACGGGACGATTTGTTAACAAAATCAGAAATAGAATTTCTAACGAGTGTATAAATGCTTTAAGTGTATTAAATAATGAATTGATTTAAAGGACTTTTTAAGGAATTAAAATTTAAAAGCTAAAGCGCGGGTAAAAATTGTAATATGGAGTCTAATAAAATTATATCTTATTTAGGTCAATAATGAAATGAAATAAGTGCAGAAGTGTTGAATACCAAATTAAAAGTAATTTAATATACATTTGATTTATAATTTGAAAACTATGCATTATTAATACATTTATAAAAACATATGGCAAAAGTTAAAAACGAGATTTATATACATTTATTAAAAAAACAATATGGATTTAAAAAAACAACTATATTACGTAGTATATCATTTAAAATATACTTAAAATACATTTCATTTGATGAAAAAGTTATTCGTCTTTTTGTTACTAGCTTTTTTGAACTTTGGAGGTCCTTGTAGTTCATTTTTATGCAAACTAAGCACATATTGACCTTATGATGCTCAATACCTTTTGCAACTCTTGCATTTTATATAGTTTTTTTTTTTCAAAACTAAAAATTACAAATATAGGGAATTTTTACCCATTTCGGCAACATATTCGATCCCGTCGCAAATGCTATCTATAGCCGTAGGATGTTGAAATTTGGCCAATGTATATAAAAGAATGACCTTTATCATAATTTTTAAGAGCACCCAGAAAATTCCACAAATTGTTCTCAATGGGCCACCCTAAAGCAAAAAAGTTTCCATTTGCAAAAGTTATCGTAATATAATATTTTTTTTAGCTACATTTAATTAAAAAAGTTAAATACTAAAATAATAAAATACTAAACTACTAAAACAAATTTATGAATTTTTATAGTTTCAGTTTTTTATTATCCCAGCAAAAACTGTTCTGATAAAGATTGATTCTAATTGATCATTGTCATCGATGCATTTATCATTGGCTTGCCGTAGGATAGAAGCATTCTTATAAAGCTGCAAAACAACTTCCTGTGAATATGATATGCCTAAATAACCTCCAAAGAAGTTGTTAAGGCAGAAAACTTCCAAAAAATGATTTATGGAACGCTTACGTTCTATGACAAGCTAATGTTAAATTCATTAACGAGAATGACAAATTAGAAGAGAGAAAATTTTTGCTTAGATTTTAGTATTTTATTTGCTTAATTTAATATACATAAAAAATTATTATATTATGATAAATTTTGCAAATGGAAACTATTTCCCTTCACTTTTTGCAAGATTATTTTTAGATGTTCCAACATATTATAAAAAAAGTATGACTTGGAAAGCTATGCTGCCATATAAATTTTTTGAAATATCGCGAATATATATTATAAGCCGCTATATGTAAATACATTTTTCATTTCAAAATATTTCCCATTAAAAATTGTATCTTTTTAAAAAACTAATGCTTGTTCAGGTCAATTGTTCATTAAACGTCCATATTCGTTTAAACTGTAAAAAAACGGAAAATCCTTTATAAAACGTGAAGCCGTGATTTAAATATAAATTTTTATGCATTAGATGTGAGCCATAAAAAAACATAGGTCTTGTTATTTAATTACATCAAAACAAAGGCAAAACCGCACATTATGCGGTGTTCTTAAAAAAAAAAATATGACCCCCTCTGAAATTAAGAAAGAAAATTGTTTTCTATACCAAAATCCGGTATACGTAAGAACATACAAGTGTGTTTTCTCACATGAAAAGTAATTTCCTCCAGAATTCAATCATGATATTAGTTGTATGATCCATGATACATAGCGCCCTCTAGAGCTATTTTAAATACAAAAATGGGAAGAAGTTTTTTTGTGTTTTTTTTTTTTGTAAAATTAACTGTTCAAATATTGAATTTTACATGAAAATATTTCTTTTTAGCTGCTATAGTTGGAATTACCCAGGAATAACCGCGTGGAGGTGCTAGTACAAAATTTATTGGCTTAGGGATTTTCTAATCCGTCCAAAGCCTTCGGCCGGGCTTAGAGGTTAGAGGTTATTGGCAGTTTAGTGGCTTCGTTGAGTAAAGTTTTCCATTTTGCGATTTCATCAACAAAAATTATTTTGTTGTAGTTTAGATGTATTTGGAAGTGTTTTCGAAAATAGCCCTGCAGGCAAAATTTGGGTGTAGAAAAACGGGTGTAGAGGGCGCTACGTATCTTTTGAAATACATAGGAAATTTCCTTTCGTTATAGTACCCATACTTGGATGTTACCACTCGTACCGGTTTTTGGGCTCTGGCCTCCCCTCGGGCCCGGCCCCTTAATCTAAAATAAAAAACAATTCTATTTGAATTCTGGAGGGGACCACCTACTTTTTTTTCTGAGAATGCCCCATAACGTGCAGTTTAGCCAAAAAAAATCAGATTCATTGACTGCGAAAAGTTTTAAATGTAAAAACGTAAATGCAAAAACCGCCAAAATTTAAAGACATTTTTCACGAAATATGTACCATTGCTCAAAAAATTAAGTACACCATTGAAATCAGCATGTGCGAAATATATATGAGCAAATCAAATGTCAAAACAATTGTCAAATCTTTATTAAAAAGAAACTTATCGCTCAATCTAAAAAACCTGTGTGAGAATCTTTTAAATTAATACTATAGATAACAGCTACATTAGTGAGTATTCTGGCATCAAACCCAGAAATCAAATAGCAATAACAAAACAATAAAAAATAAAAAAAATTATACATATAAAATTTTACTTAAATACTGCTTTGTTTTAATTTGGAACTAAAAACTATGACACAAAAACTGGAATTTTTCATAAACCCGAGTAAAAACAATATTATATAATATTGTATAATTTGATTCAGTTTTGTACAATTTAATATAGTTAAGTATGACATCATGTATAGTAAGATACAATTTTACTAGCCACTTTAATTTTTCGTAAAACTGCATATTTAATTGTATCTTACAATACGTTATACCATACGTGATTAGACGCGAAATATATAATTGGATTGGCAGGATTAAATTATTATATGGAATTAAATAAAACAATATATTTTGCTCCATGTAAAACAATATAATTTTTTTTAAGTTGTACCAAAGCGACGTTTTTGTTTTGAAATCCATAATATCAGGCGCGGATCTTCTTCCCCTAAAATATAAATTTTCAATAGAAATATGTAAAACATAACTCGAAAAGTTTCAGTGAAAAATCTGTTAAAATTATCTTTAATAAAAATATCAAACTCCAAAAATTTTAGTTTGACAACTAAAGTTTATATTGTTAAGTATAAATATACGGAGATTGGAAGCTCGTTATAAATTAAAAATATCATTAAAATAATCTCGATGTATATAAAAACAAAAAACTAACAAAACTGTAAAAAAATATTACTTGAGCCTGAGTAAAAACTAAAATTATTTTATATAAATAGAACATTTTTGGTCTTCAAAGTTTAGTAACATCATGATGCTTATTAGGAAAAGACCCTAACCATGTGCTTGCTTACTAAAAAGACAAGAATGGAGCAAAATTAATGATTAATAGGTTTTTTGTTAAAGTTCTGCCTATAATGGAGGCTATAATTTTTCTATAACTTCGGGTTCTGATGAGATCTTTAGCCAGATCAAAATACTATTATCAACCCAGCTAATATATTTGATTTGCTTTTTTATTTTTGTAAATATACGGAGATTGGAAGCTCGTTATAAAAATAAATGTTTGTTTATTTTTTACTACCATGTGGTTCATTTTCATTTCTTAAACATTAAAAAATTAATGACAATGTTAGTTGAATTTACTGTAATGTAAGTCGTCCTTTTTAAAGTGAAATTTCATTTGTTTTCAACTACAATTGCAGTGGTCTTTACCTAAATAGTATTCTAAGTGTATCAAATTATATCAAAGTCGATGAAATATAATCCATTTATATACAATACGATCCACAATTTTTAGGATCCGATTGTATTTTAACCTTTAACTAACGAGGTGGTGGTAAATTTTACCCTCTCATTACATTTTTTTAAAATTCTCTCTTCTATTGTGGTCAATTAATTTAGTTCTCTTAGTATCTTCTCCTATTGTAATCGTTGTTATTCCGTTGTGTTTTGGCTGAGCTAGCCATAGCACGAGCCGAGCTACGCGCATGCTGGTGTAAAAATTACCACTCGTCAGCATTTACGTAAGTTTTTCTTTGAAAATATTTTACCACCACTTCAGCGTTAGCGTAAGTATTTAGTAGAAATAAATTTACCCCACATCAAAATTAACGTAATATTTTCATGGACTTGTTTTTACCACTCGTCCATTTTCTTGTTGGTAAAAAATTATTTATTTCAGAAACGTTATATTATACATTTTTTAAACTACGTGATATGCTATTTATGTTTACAGATCATGTCGAAATCAAAAAAACTCAGTGATTCGGTCATTTTGGGTCCGGACTCAGTACATCCGCCTCTAGAAGAGTCGATCCCTGTTGCTCGTAAGTTGTGCTACATATGCCCGACTATGCTAAAGCAAAAAACTACACACTTTTGTCTGCAATGTAGTAAGCCAATGTGCATGGGATTTTGATGAGTAAAAAACCACCTGTTAGGGGGACCTGCAGTTTCTACACCTGACTATTTTTTTTAATGATCTCTTTTATATCTTTAAATGTATACATTTGGCTGCGAAAAATGCCCTTTAAGTTTTTGTTTTTTTTAGTTCATATTTTTTTTTATAAGTTTTTTATATGTTGTTTTTTTATATTAAAAAAAAATGTTTGCGAAGTAAAGTACCCGTTTTGTTTAAACAAATAAAACAAATTTTTGTTTTCTTTATTTTTTGTAATTAAAAATATAGTAGCTTATTTTTTAAAAACAAATAACTATCAAAAAATATTTTTTACTACATTTTTTTTTAGTAAAATTAAGAGGGGTAAAATTTACCACCACGTCATAAACTCTGTCCCAAAATTTCACCTCGACAGTTAAAGGTTAATTAGATATAAGGCTATATCAAATTTGATACATTTCTTTGCTGCATCATAATATTTTTTTTTTTTAATCGGGTAACCAACATAAATATGTTTAAAATGCCAGCAATTTGTTTTTTTCTACTTCTACATAGAACATTTTAAATTATGCAAAATAATATAAAAAATTAATATGAAATATGAAATTGTAGCAATATAAACAAATGATTCGTAAATCCACCAATTTAGAATGCATTTTTATTCTTTCGTAACATAGCAATTGTACAAAAACTAAATATGATGCATTTACTATAAACTGATCAGACACTAATAAAAAAAAATTAGTAAACATTTTTGCTAAAACTACTAAAAATTAGTTCAAAATGGCGCTGCAGGGAAACCTGGTAAATGAATGCGATTTTTTACTATCCCAGCAAAACTTTCTATTATCCGGTAATAAGTTTGTGAAAAAGCAATTAAGGTCGGTAACTGGTTAGATTTCTCTAACAAACCCTATTTTTTTAACAAGGGCATGTCCTTACAAAACACATACACAAAAAAATATATCCCTACTTTTTTAAATTAAGTCGGTTTGTTGAAAATTTTAAAAGCTGTCAATTAAAAATAAATTGAATCAATTAAATATTTGCTCAAATTCGGCACTTGCTAGACATTTTTTTATACTATCGCTTAAAAACAAACATTAACACAGTGTTGTTGTTTTTGGTAATATGAATGTAGTTATTTTTATAAATGTTTTTTTAGTGGTATTAGTAATACATATACATACATAATGAATACAAACATTTCAATTAGATGAGATATTAATTCTTATTAAGTTTATTATTTTATTAAGTTAAATAATTTAGTTGCAATTGTTTAAATCTGTATATTTATTTATTCCAAAATATTATTAAAAAATTGATAATGTAAATAATATAATTTTTAAAGTTTAGTTCTGTTTAATAAAAATTTAAAAATTTTTGTAAACAGAAAAAAGGCAAAAAATAAATTAAAAATTATTTAAAAAAAAAATTCTCTGTTGTTCAGACGGGCTAACAACAATTTTACCTTTACGCGAAATAATTATAAGTTCACTCATATAACTGTGATTTTTTTCAAAAATGTTTGCAACATTTTAAAGTTTTTGCTACCACATAAGAATAACAATAATCCAAGTTGATACCAACCCACTTTTTATCCATTTGCTGGAGTTTTTGCTGTATTTAAAAAAAATGTATTTTGCCAGCGAATTAATTATAAGTTCAGTGATGTTAAACACAGCTTTTCGGCAAAAGATTTAATATGTTTTTTTCTTTTTTTTCACTGGCGTATTTTCCAACTTCATTGCACACATTTTAAGTGAAATTTTGATGCGCAGCAGGATTTTCTAAAAAAAAATACTACTCTTGATTTAATTTTTAAGATACTATAATTGACTAAAATTCAGCACCATTTAATTAAATTAAATATAACAAAAAAGTAATAAGGGTTCTTTGAGAGTTGCTGGTGCATCAAAATCGAAAGACCAAATATGTTTTGTTTAAAATTACAAAGAAACTTTAAATTACAATAAACCACATCAATGCTTTTCTACATGTATTTTTAATTTGTATTGATGTTTCACCTCCCTAAAGATCCGATATCCTCTGTTAAACTGCCAACAAGATGAGCCAGCATGTTGTCAATAATGTCGCTGAGTTAAGCGATCAATTTAATGCACTTGAATATTTAACGCATTAACGGATTTTATGCATTTTATTTATACTCTTTTTCGTTTTTTATTATGCATTTATCGCATATCAAAAAAAAAAAAAAACAAAAACAATCAGATACCACTTGCAACCGCACATGAAATTAAATTTACGGAATTTTAAAATTATAACAACAATGACAAACATTGTATACAGCTTTTTATCTGTTGTCAAGCATTTGTAATTTTTGTAAAGAAAATATACGTTAATACTTTAATTGTTTTCTTTCGTTACTTTAACCCATTAATGCCTGACCCCCGATTCCATTGTCCAATATCGATGAAATTTCACACATTCTTTACTTAAGGTTTTGGAAGTTATTTGATATAATTTTTTTTTCGATTTCCCATACTTGGGACTTATGAATTAACCACTGATATAAAATAATTCCTCTGTGGTTTTTTAATTAAATTATTTTGTTATGCTCTTTCATGTAAAACTCTTCATTTTTACTTGAAAGTAATCGATATTTCAAGCAAGGGTACTTCATAAAACTGTAAAATACGTATTTTAATGGTCATATCATGAAATCATACCTGTAGCCCAAGTGAGTGGTCCTACCCAGCTACAAATTTTTTGCACTTTAAAGAATACCTAACACTATTAGCCAACAATAAAGTTTTCCGATGTGTCGAGTCTCCAATTTTTCAGAGGCAATTTCAATTCTTTCTTTTAATTTTTCAGAATATGTAAATTTGCAGACAATTAAACAGATAATTACCAACCCCCAATTTTACACCAAAATTTTCCTAAAGTATTTTTATCCATTCTCCACCTACCTGTAAAAATCAATTTGATGCAACTCTTACCTGGCTTTAGCTATACATTTTTTAAGATGGCTCCTTTTTGGGTATTTAAATACCCAATAGGCAGGAATGGGTTAATGAACAAAAACAATTAAAGATACGATTAAATTGTTTTAAAGAAATTCATTTTAAAAAAACGTTAATATGAACCACTTATTTCGAAAGTGGTATGAGTCCATTTTCAAAAAAAATTAAGATAATAATGGTGTTCCATGCTATTTATACAATGTCTTCTATTTACTGCACACAAAAATGTTTGTAAACATTTTAGCAAACGCTGATATGTTAACCGAATTCTTGTGTTGTAGGTTATTTTAATAAATCTGTCTGGATCTTATAAACCTTGACCACCAGATTCCATATATGCTTTATGAATTTCTGCAAGCACTTACCATTATCGAGAAATTCTCAATTTCGTTACTTTTTTTAAATCTATTTTTACAGAACAAGTGAAAAAATCAATAATTTTCCAATTTGTTTTTTTTTTGTAGAAAATTTACAATAAAATTAAATGATGGCATTTTTTACCAGATCGAAAAACATGTATCAACCTAGCTAAAATAATTAATTTGCTTCATTTTTGTAAATATACGGAGGTTGAAATCTTGTTATGAGTGGAAATAATATAAAAATAATCTTGATAAATACAAAAAAACTGTAAACTAAAAAAAATATAATCTTTATGTAAATCAGTTTTGGAAATTTTTTTATTTTCAAATTGTTAAATTTTATACTGAAAAAGAAACTTCGAATTTTCCAATAAATATAAAATATTTTTAAGTATAAAAAATCTAATATCTCCTGATGAGATGTGTATACAAAGATTGTACAACAGTTGCCATTTACAGTTCCAAAAACATTAAAATGCAAAACCCTCTATTTCCCATTTAAAAAAGGGACTCATGCACCTTTCAAAATAAATAGTTCATATACACAGCACTTTTTAATATTTCTCATTAAAGATAAAATTATTTTCAATTTTAAAAAAGCAATTTAATTATTTTTATTCTTTATGAACAAGACTAAGACTGGGAAAAATATGCACCAAAATATTAAATATGCATTAAAAATAAAAAAATTTACCAAGAATTTAAAGTTTTTATATAAATCATGTTTTAAGTTTTAAAAAAACTTGTAAATATTCAATAAAATGCAAAAATCTGTAATTAACTTAATATATTTAATAGATAACAAATACACATTAAAAATCACAGAATAAGTAATATAGTCGAATTTTATTTAGTTTGCGCTATCTACTAAATATAACTTTTCAGAAAAGCGGAAAATCCGTAACATTTGCTGCAATATTAATTCAAAATTACTACTGAACAAGCACGCTGAAAAAACGCCCTGCTGGAAATATAAATGTTGCTAAGTAGTATAATTTCGTTTGGAGAACATTTCCGTTTACCATTTTTCTAATATAACATGTCTGATTGCAAATAAAATTATGTTTGCCTGTAAACATATACTATTTGTTTGGAAAAAGTGAAAACCGCCTACGCCAAATCATATATATGTTTGGCTGCAAAAATATATATGTTTATTATATGTATGTTTGTATGTCCCAAACATAATATCTGAAAAGTTTAAAATTACAAACAAATCTTTGTTTAGGTTTGAAAGTTTGAATAAGTAAAAACGTATAAATGATTACCTGCAAACATATTCAAGTGTTTTTTTTTTCTGCGTGAGTTGTGTTACGAAATTTTTTTTTGGTATATGTTACAAATGGAACAAAAAAAAAATATGGAAAAAGCACATTTTAGAGGTGAAAACAATTTAATTAAGATAACAATTTTTTTTAGTGTAAAAATATATTTTTGAAGAGAAAAACTGTTTTAGTGCTGAAAAACAAAATTGTGGAGAAAAAAAAATTTTAGGTGAAAAAACATGAGGTGTATATGTTACAGAAAAAAAATATGGAAAAACTTATTTTAGAGGACAAAAAAATCTGATTAAGGTAACAACTTTTTTTGAATGTAAATATATATTTTTGAGCTGAAAACTGTTTTAGGGCTGAAAAACAAAATTGTGGCGAGAAAAAAACTTTGAGGTGTTTATGAAACAGAAGAAAAATATGGAGAAAACACATTTTAGATTTGAAAACAGTTTGATTAAGGTAACAACTTTTTTGAATGTATAAATATAGTTTTGAGATGAAAAACTGTTTTAGTGCTTAAAAACAAAATCGTGGTGAAAATTTGAAATTTGAGGTGAAATAAAAATTTAAGCTAAGTTATAAATAGTATTCACCTCTTAGCGATTGGTGGAAAAATATGACATTATATTTTATACACCAAACGCTACTAATAAATTGTACTAGTATGCAGTGTATTATACACGAATTTGTATGGAAACTTTTGAACCGCTGGACCAATTTGGCTCATTTTTAAACACCAAAATTATTGGGAGGAGTTTGAATAACCTAAGTAAAAATGAGCAGACTATATTGCGTTTTTGCGCCGTGATTGCCATTTCAACAGACAGGCAAATGGGCACAGCTAAATAGGCTTAGAATTTCATAAGGATCAAGAACATATATAGTTTATGGAGTCTTAGACATATATTTCGTTACATTACAAATGGAATGACAAACTGATATATACCCTCCTCATAATATGTAGAGGGTATAACAATACGTGCCCATTGTTTTAAAACAATTTATTATTTATTTATGTTATATGTTAATGTTATTTTTTAATCGAATTTTGCAAATAAACAGTACTTGAATTATCTTTTTTAATTTAAATTAATAAAATAGATTAAATCAGCAAATATTTTGCACTTAAAGCTAATTTTCTAAAATTATAATACATTTCCAATTGAATATCTTTATATTTATTAAAGAATAATGTTACTAACTGACTCACTGACCTACTCAACATCGCCGAGCCTATACTGCTGGAGCTAGGAACTTGAAATTTAGCATGGAGGTCTATCCTATTTTCGGAAATTATTACGGACAGATGCAATAATAAGAAATGTCTCCTCCTTGGCGGCCTGCAGATACTCCTTTAGCTAGAAGTGTTAATTCGGATATGACCTAAATCACTGGTATGGTAGTTTTCGGAAATTTCCAAAGTGGTAAAATAGGGATTAAAAGGGGGAAAAGTCCCCCCTTGGCGGCCTTGCCAAACCTATGAAGCTGGCATCTCGACACATCAGTATTGGATATCAGTAGTAGACACGTTCCTATATGGAGGGGCATAAAGTGGAATAGTTTTCCCGGTGGCGGCCTGACTAAACCGCTTAAGCGAGGAACTTGAAGTTTGTTATGTGGGTTCCAAATCAGGAGTAGACTTCTGTATATAGCAGATTTTTGGAAATTTCTTTGGGAAGGGATAAAAAGTAGAAAAGTTTTGCCCTTGGTGGCCTGGGGAATCCGCTTAGGCGAGAATCTTGAAATTTTGTATGTGGGTATCATATCACGAGATGACATCTTTGTAGACGAGATTTTTTTATTTAACACGGGGAGGTTCAGAAAGGGGAAAGTCTCCCCCTTGGCGGTCGGGCGAAATCGCTGAAGCTAGGAAATTGAAACTTGGTATGTGAGTTCTGAATCAGTAGTAGACATCTGTAAAAAGAAATTTTGGACTGGTCAATCGGAGGGGGGGGGGGATAAATCACCACATTGGATGCATGGCCAAACCGCTAAAGTGGAGAACTGGAATTTGGTATGTGTGACCTCATCACGAGTAGACATATTTAGAAACGGAATTTTTTAATATTCCTTCAGGGAGGGGCAAAAATTGTGAAAGTCCCTCCCTTGGCGGCATGCTGAACCACATTTCCCCAAAAATTTTAAATATATGTCTAGGAACATGGTATAAATAGGAATTAAATTATGTAATAATATTCTTTCTTTAACCTCTTGAGGGAGGCTCATGACATTTGGTATGAGAGTTAATCACCCCGCGTAGACGTTCACATTTTTTGGGAATTTCCACGGCCAAACATCTAAAACAAGAAACATGAAATTTGTTGTTAGGATCTTTGTTTCAGTGTCCACACTAAAAAACAGCATCTGTTTGGATGGTGTTTTTGGAAATTCTTACGATCTTAATAGTGAAAAACCTCCTCCTTTGTTTAAGAACCTGAAATTTAATAAGGGAATGTTCCCTATCATTTCAAAAAACGCAATATAAGGTTAATTCTTCGTAAACATAAAAAGTGAATAACAACCAAGTTTTAAAGAATTACCCAAGTCAGATTTTTATAAACGGTATGATTTTTTTCACAATTTCAATAAAATGAAATCAAAAAATATAATAATTATAACAAAATTATGAGAACTAAAATATTCCTAATGTTTCCTTGAGTGGACTTTTGATATATTTTCTCAATTTCTTTGATTTTTTTTTTAAATTTTAGTCTTTTTTTAATTCTTGTCTATTTTGGAAAACTTTTTAAAATGTTTCACGACAGAAAAATAAAAATAAAAAAGTAAGCATTACATATGATAACTCTACCGTTAATGATCTGTGCAATCGCAAAAAACATCCACTTAAACAATATAAACAAATTTATTAAAAGAAGAAATTCCTTAAAAATATTTGACTTTCCATTCTAATATATTCCGATATATAAAACAAACGGTAACGAAGTGTCCAAAAACATGCAACAATACATCGATGCCAATTTGTTTTTAAATCATTGTATCGAAAAGTTATTTATTATCAATATTGTTTTTATGCTAATTATTACACAGAAATTAATTACAAAATTCCGTTTGTAGTATTAAACATGCCTCATAGAGTGTTTTTGTAAATACAAAAAAAAAAAAGTTTTTTAAATTGGCACCAATAATGATGATTTGTAAATACAAAAACCCTCTTTTGATTTTTTTGTAATTTAAAATTTTTGTTTTTAAGTTTTGTATGAATAACTACAATTTTCAAGCATTTCAAACAAAAAGGTTGTTGGAAATAAGTTTGAATTTAAAAACGAGGGTGTTTGAATTTACAATTTCCACTGCTGGTGCCTGCAGTTTTTTCTGTGTAGAAGCGTTCGTTTGCATTAAAGTTGCTGCCCGGTTTATACTTTTCGCTTACAAGGTAAGCGTACCCAGTAAAAAACGCTGCTTACATGGAAGCAGCGTAAGGGAGTAAGCCCAAAAGAATCCCTTACAAACCTGCTTACATATGCCATGATTTTTATATGGCGAATTCCCACTTGGAAGCATTACTTTTTGGCCAAATAAGCGCAGATTTTAGTGCTTACAAAAAGCTGTTATTTCATGGCATGCTGTTAAGTCATATTTCATGTCTACATTATTACGATTAAAAGTAATAATATGCATATACATAATTTATTTTACATACAATTCTACAGATATTAGTTTGTTTTGTTAAAATTTTAGACATATGTATAATATACTTATTTTCTTTTTACCGCTCCACGTGCTAGCTCTTCAAAAATAGTTAAATGACTAACAAATTTGTATTCCATGCTCGAAAATACCAAACGCAATCGAAAATCACTCGGGAAAATTGGTACAGTTCGTTTATAATTCACGATATGAAACTTTCTGCATTACACACAGAGAAATAAAGTTCCAACCGAATTGAAAAGTGTATTTTAATGGTAACAACTTATTAATTTAGTTAGTACAACGATATTTACATAAGATTTCTAAATATTTTGGGTGTTGTAACTAAAATTCAGTTGAATTAACCGAACTTTGTTGTGAAAACTAATGATTAGTTATAGCAACCGACTGAAATTCGTAAAAACCGAATATGAGTAGTAGTAACTGGATTTCAGTTGGCAAATAGCTGAATTTTTCTCTGTGTGTACAACCTGCATCCTTATAAGGGATTAGGGTAAGCTGCTTACAACCTGCATCCTGGTTAGGGAAAACAGTAAGCTCAAAATTTTTGTTTGTTTATTTTTATACGAAAATTATTCGTTTATTTTGCTGCTTCTCAGTATTATGTAATGGTAAGCACTTGCATCAGCACATTTGTTATATCCTGCTTCTAAAAACACGAAAATTTTTTACTGGGTTCTAACGCTTACACGCCGATTTGGATAGTGAATATAAATCTAAGGTTAAGCGCTTTCCTTTTATATTATAAATCTAATGGTTAATAAGCCAGAGTGAAAACTAAATTTTTTTTATATAAATAGAACATTTTTGTCTTCAAAGTTTAGTAACGTCATGATGCTTGTTAGGAAAAGACCCTAACCACGTGTTGGATTACTAAGAAGACAAGAGGAACAAAATTTATGATTAATAGGTTTTTTGTTAAAGCTAAGCCTTTTATGGAGGCTCTAGCTTTTCAAAAACTTTGGGTTCCGATGAAACTTTGGGTTAGCCAGATCGAAATACTAGCATCAATCTAGCTAAGATGTTTGATTTGCTTTATTGAAAGCTCGTTATAAATTGAAAATAAAATTAAAAGAAAACTTTTTTTGCTACTATTTTATCAACTTGCACAGCTGTGTACATATTTTTAATAAATATATTCAACTTTTCTCTTGACGAATACCATAATTATGAGGCATTTACAAGTTACAAAAAAATGCACTTTCTCTATCTCCGTTTTTTACGCCATAATCATCTCAGATCTAAAACAAATAAGGTCAACTTTTGATATCACATGTCCAAGATACATTCAAATCTGAGAGTTCCCTTGTTAAAAGAACAATACTTTGTCGATGCGACATTTAAGGGGTCATATTCTGTTGACCTTAACTCAATTGTTGATATTTAAATGTGAACCATCAATGACAAAACAACTTGACATGCACTTAAATTTTTAAATAGCAAATAAATATCAAGTGATTAAATAAATTTTATTTGCTTTCCTTTACATTCATATTACAATGGCATTCCTCACAAAATTAAAATTACAACCTTTTTACGATATTAAATTTGTATGGTCCTTTTTAATTAAGCAATTATACATTTTCTATTGCACTTACCATGTTAAATATTGTTACATTGTCTTTAATTACCATAAATATTTCAATTCAAGATTTAACGAAACTACAAATTTAAGTTTATAGAATAAGGTACGTACATTGGGGTGCTCATTATGGTGGGGCGATTTGAACTTCTTAATGGGCGCTTCGCGTTTCTGATTCAAAATAGGGCTTTTTTGCCGTATTTTGTGAAAGTAACAATGTGTGGGATGGACATATCTCAGGAAGTAGGAGGAGCTTATCCAAGATTATGGTATCAGTCTCTTCTTTGGAAGATTCTCTAGCAGATTAATGCATCGATCATATCTGTGGGTGGGGTTTAAGGGGTTAATTTTTAAAATAGGGCTTTTTTGCCGTAAAGTCAAAATCTGGAAGCTCAATTTTCACTGTAGACGTATGGTCTAGTGGACTTTTTTGCTCAGTACAATAACAAGAATCAGAAACGCGAAGGACCATTAAGATTTTTTTCCTTCATACTAATCGCCCCACCCTGGTATGCTGATATTCCGCACCTCCTTAGCTTCGTAAGGAGCTCTAACTGGTTCAACGGTGGAGTCTGATCGGTAATCCGTCAGTCTCGTGGCATCACAACGGACCTCAGAGTCTAAGTGTGCTGGTGCTCACGGAGCCGGCTACCACTTCGACCTAACCTAACCTTTACTTATGTACCGAACTTTTTCAGTACTATCACAGATACAAAAAGCTGAGAACATTTTTTTTTTTTTAAACATGGCTGCTGCTTGCGATAGACGTTAATCTTTCATTAATAGCAATGCATTTTTCTATAAAAATTGCATGTATTTTGTTAAAAAATTTAAAAAAGTCCGTCACTTGAGTAAAGCTTTTAAGGGTTTTATTAATAAAATAATTGATTATATCGACGAAACCTCCTGAAATCTTTACTTAGTTACCTAATATGAACACAAATATAGAAAGCTGAGAAAATGTCCTTTTAAGCATACGTACAGGTTTGTATTTCATTATATTTCATCAATTGCAATTCATTTTCTATAAAAGTGGCAAGTATTTTTGAAATTTTTTTATCTTAAATATTTTTATCTTAAATTTTGTCGTCAAAAAATCGACCATGATTTGTTTGGAAAATTTTCTTAGAATTTTCCGCAGAATACGTTTCTGCTATACTCCTTGTCACGTTTTTCGGTCCCGAACAAATTGTCCCACACTAACGTACATACTCGTAGCTTGATCGTCTGAGACTATATCTTCTAATTACAATTTATTGCCTCATATAAGCGATACAGCACGATATATTAAATCAGTATATAATAAAAAAATCTTCAAAAAAAAAAAAATCAAGTAGATTGAGAAATAATTATATATACAGAAAAAAATTAATTGTAAACCAAAAATAATAAAAAAGATTTAAAATAAATGAAAAAAGAACATCCTTAAAGTGGAGCAATGCTGAAGTACTGAAAGCACTTAATTTTTTGTCTGATAATTGAGATTTTGAGTTATGAGAAAACATAAATTTTTTCGGTAAACTGTACCAATGGAAAAAAACAGAAAATATGTATAATAAAACTTCTAAAAATTTAGCTTAGAATAACTTTTAAGAAAAACTGCTAACTAGATAAACTGGACAAATTTAGACAAATCTACACTCAAAAAAAAAAGTTTGTAAAGTCAGCAAAAAATTTTGCTGAGTCAGCAAAATTTTAGTCAGGAGGATGCTTGCAAAAAAGTTGCTAATGTCAGCAAAATCTTTTGCTGAAAATCAGCGAGCTGATTTTTAGCAACAAAATTTGTAGATTCAGCAAAAGTTTTGCTAACACTTAGTAGATTAGAAATAAAAAAGCCTTGCTAAAAATTAATAAATTTTTTGCTCAATTTTAGTAGACTGAAAAAAACGCAAAAAATTTGTAGAAAAATTGTAATTTAGTTAATTTATTTGCTGAAAATCATAAAACATATTTTTGTGATTCTTTTAAAAATAATTTACTATAATAACGAAATATAAAAAAGGTTCATACTCCCACATTGACGACATGAATTAATTTAATATCTGAAAATATATAGAAATAAATATATATAACATAACAAAAATTTTCTTTCAATTACTTACATCAATGGTTGTCTAAATGATGTTATTGTTTAAATGACGCTTCTGCCGAAGATAATTATAGAAACGAAACGAAAAAATAAACAAAAACAAACCAAACGAAAAAAACAACCCTTTTTTGAAATAAGAAAAAGGAACCATAAAAATCTACCTAAGATGTGTGTCGTTGTCTTTCGCTTTACTCTGTCTACATTTCTGTATATGTTTGTTTGCAATTTGACCACACTATTATTAATCTATAAGTTATATATAATATAAAAGTTTAAATAAATAAATATTTTATTTTGTCTTTTATTTAATTAATAGACAATTATTTTCACAAGCCGGCGACAATGCAAAATTTAATTTGTTTTAATCCTCAATTTTGTTTTATGTATGAAAAAGAGATACAAAAACTTCCATTGTTGATTTTTTTCTATATCTTATTAGAGTTGTACTTTTTAGTATCATTTTCCTCTTCTCTACTACATCTTGACATGCCGCGACATCTACTTCATTCTGCGTATATCTTTCAATCTGGTTGCCGTCTACACTATTAATGTGCTTATCAGCACAATTTTTTTTAGCAAAATTAATTAGTAAAACATTAGTATATTAGTAAAGCATTAGTATAAAACAGTTAAGTGCTGAATAAGTATAACAAAAATTTTAGCTGAAAACACGATTTTAGCAAAAAAATTTGCTAAAAAATAGTATACATGATTTACAAGACGTTTTACTAACTTTCCTACTAATTTATTTTTTTGAGTGTAGAAAAGAATTAAGAATTTAAAACTGCTAATATTAGCAAATTTTATTTGCCCTATATTCGTTATATAAGAATAGCAAAATCAAATCTTTTGAATCTACAAAAATTATGTTATATAAGCTAAATTTTAGTAAATTGAAAGTAAGAATATTTTACTACCTAAAGTCCAAAAATTTAATATGATGTTATCATATTAGATTTTATTTCTTACTTATCAAAAATATTGATCATTTTCATGATAGACAAAACAATTGTTTCATTGGCATCACTTAATAGAAAAAGAAAATTGGCTTAACTCAAATTGTGACATTACATACAACAGACAAAACTTATATATAACTCACGGATATATATAACTCACGTAATATAACTAAAAATTAGTAGTCTTTAAAATCGTTTGGGTTTTTATTAAAAATTTGTTTGGAATTTGAGAAGTAAATACAAATACGCTTAGAATACTATGTAGGTATAGAACACTGCAAATGTAGTTGAAAACAAATGAAATTTCATTTAAAGAAAGGACGACTTACATTACAGTAAATTCAACTAACATTGTCATTTATTTTTTAATGTTCAAGAAATGAAAATGAACCACATGGAAGTAAAAAATAAACAAACATTTATTTTTTTTATTTTTTGAAATAACAAAAAACAACTGTAAGAAATGAATGCAAAATCATAAAACAGTCATTTGATGTGGTTTGTTTTTTTAAATCAACTACAAGGTTGGTAAAAAATTTAATTTTTTCTACAAATGACTGACATTTACATTAAAAATAAAGAAACTGTATTACAACCCAAACAACTACATATTTTTAAAGCAGAAGTTCCCTGAGTGTACTTTTCAAAAAGTTCTAGTTTTAGCTGTAGTATAAATGTGATATAAAAATTAGATTAAACACGTTTTTAAAAATATTGCGAATATAGAAAAAGGCTAACAGTGCTTGTTAAGTAGTATATCTCCTTTTCATCGGCCAGGGGACCAGTTCATGAAATATAATTGACTTCATTAAACCCTCATCAATGGCAAATTATACTAGTTCCATAATATGGCTTACTTTAACCAGTCCCGGGATATGTCCTTCAAGGGCAATTTACTCCTCATTGCCCGTAGGGTAGTTACTAAATGTTCATAAATTTTACTAATGGTAATATTTATGTGCTGTGATACAAGAGAAATAAGTGCCAACCGAATAGAAAGTGTATTTTAATGGTAGTTAGTGCAACGATATTTACATCAGATTTCTGAATAATTTGGGGTGTTGAAACTAAAACTTTGTTGTAAAAACTAATGTTCAGTTCTACCAAACGACTGAAATTCGTAATAACCGAATTTGAGTCCTCGTAACCAAATAATAGGTGGGAAATAGCTAAAGGTTTCTCTGTGTGTACTAAAGACACTATGTGTTATGTAGAAACCAAATTTCAAGTCAATATATTTTGTCGTTCTTAATTGGCCAAATGTTACACTGTGGACCGACCAAACAGAGAAAAGTTTTGTCAGTTGCCAACCATTATTAAGTTACTAGTACCTATATTATTTGATACAAAAAAGTTTCTAAAACCAAAATCGGTTATTAGAACTAAATTTAATTTGCAACACCAAACAATTTCAGTAGTTTCTACGGTAGTTTTAAACGAATGGAACTCGACCATTGTAACTTTTCATTAAACTAAAGTGTGCGCCCAAATAAACGTTAACAGACAAAAAGTTCCGTTAATTAAAAACGAGTTAAGCGATAGTTAAAACTAAAACATTTTATTAAAATATATATTATACAGATTTGTATGCTGTACCATCCTCTATAAAAGTTAAGCGTTTTATTTATTTATCTGGTATGCCTCCCATAAGCAATTTCTATTGTGATTTTTTTTTTGTCCACTTATATCGAAAGTTGGAAATAGATTTGAGAACTTTTTTTTAGAAAATTTCAATAGTTTTCTTAATTGGTACTATTCCAGTACGCTGTGAAAAATCCGCCAATATATAACTTTTGTCGTCCATAAAGCAGCATTCGAAATTTGGAAAAAAAAAATTTAGTAGTTTTGCTTGTTTTTATTAGCTTTTTGTTAAATTGTAATACCACATTTAAAACGAACTGGCTGGAAACGTGTTACTTTCTTGTGATTTTTTGAAAGTCCAACTTGGATTATTTCGAAAGGTTTAAAAAAACCTTGATTATTTATCATAGATTACATAGATCTACAACTATTTGACATTAACTGTCAGTTCACGTAAGTCATGAGAATGTGTTGGACTTACCTCTTATACCAATACAAAAAATACTTAAATGTGTATGAAAAAATGTGTTTGTTGTTAAAAGAAGATGAAGAAGAGTTTGAGATTTATGTGATCTACGTTATTTATTGTAAACTAACTATACAATTAATTTTGACAAATCAAAAAATTGTATTATCTGTCACATTTCTCAAACATAGCCTGATGAATGAAAGCTATTTAAATCGATAAAATCAATAATAAAAATGTGTGTTAACGATTATTTGGGCGCACACTTTAGTGCAAGTGTTCATTAAATTTCATAAAAAATATAATTTTATTTATTAAAAGTTTAATTCAATCAATGATTAAAAAGTATGGAGCATTTCATTAATTTCAAAAAAAATGTATCTTTCTATTTGTGAAAAAAAGTTTAATTTTTGTAATGAAAATTTTCATTATTTAAAAACTTTCTCTGTGTGGGTGTTTTCTGTTTTGTTACTTTAAATACCCAAACAGAAAAAGACAAACGGACCACCGCTGGCAAGGCTCTTTAGCAAGTGGTACAAGTGCTGGCAACAAGGGCTTTCATAATCCCAAAAGGTCCATCTGTTCAAAAAGTGTGGGACAAGCACTGGTTAAACAAAATTTCCAATGTTGACAAAATGTTGTTAAAACCATGAAATAGGTCGTCAAAAAATTTGATTTCCAAAATAAAATTAATAAAAAGTAACCATTAAGCTAAGGAGACATATTATACTTGATAGCTTAAAAAGTAAGGAAATGCTGGGTAACAGTTGGCTGCTCAAATATATCAGCACTGGCATAAGTTTTGATGAAAACAACTTGCCAACGTTAGAGCTTTTGAAACAAAAAAAAAGTTTTTTACAGGTTTATTAATTTTTTGTTTTTATATATTTTATATTACAACGAGCTTTCAACCTCCGTATATTTACAAAAAAAAGGCTAATTAAACATATTAGCTAGGTTGATACTAGTATTTCGATCTGGCTAAAGACCTCATCAGAACCCAAAGTTTTAGAGAAGCTAGAGACTCCATAATAGGAAGAACATCATCAATTTTGCTCCATTCTTGTCTTCTTAGTAATCAAGCACGTGGTTAGGGACTTTTCCTAACAAACATCATGACGTTACTAAACTTTGAAGATCAAACATTTTCTATTTATATAAAAAAAAATTTAGTTTTATTTGCAAAAAATATTGGATAATACAAAAAACATATGTTTGCCTGAAACCGGGCTCGAACTCGGAATAATCCGACTACAAACTTTTTTAAACAAAGCATCATAATTTTTATAAAATAAGTGTTGTGCCAGTGGTTAGACTTATGAGCAGTTGCTCATTTCTGTTTGAATAGCACTGGGAAAATACTTTTTGCCAACGTTGGCATAGTGGTCTCAGCCAATGATTTGCCAATTATTTTTTCTGTAGACTACTGAAAGTGTCTTAAATAAGTGTTCTGCTAGCAGTTTACTCCTCATTAGCCAGTGATTTTTTGTACCACTGACAGTTTCTGACTGGATATTTACAAAAACTCATAAAACCTAGTAGTAAGTATAAATATGCAGTGACTTTTGACAGTCAAGGGTTAACAAGAAATTGTTAATATAAAACTTTTTAAATTGTTTTGTGTATTGGAAATGATATTAAAATCTAATAGCATATCTTGTAAAACAAGTCAAACAATTTAAAATAGCTAAAGTTTTTTAATAACTGTGTTCAAGTAACCTTTTTTTTAATAGTGTACCCTATACTTATGTGGACAGTAGGGTGGCATTTAAAAATCAAATGAATAATAACTGAATAATGTGTATGTTTTGCTTCATTCGACTATATAATTAATACAGTAACTTCACTCAGACAAAAAAGTTAGTAGAAAAATTAGTTAAGCCGTTAGTAATCCAATTTTGAAAGTTTTTAACTAGTTTTTAGTTCAAAAAGAGATTTTAGTCAAAAATTTTGCTATTTTGACTTGACAACATACTACATTTGTTACTAATGTCGTTGTAGAACGATGTTTGCGTCTCAGGATTTGGTATTTTTTTATATTATGTCAGTATAATACAAACAAGTGAAGTGAACCGTCGTATTAGAAAAATAAGCAGAAACAGTTATGCAAATGGCTTTATTGCACTGACAAAATTAAAATCGACTTTCAATTAAAATATTTGTTGATTCAACTAAAAGTTTAATTCAATTCGGTCCTATTAAGGAAATTTTACTTTGCAAACAATTTAATTCATATTATTTTGCATTAAAGTTTTAATCATATCTATTAAAAATTTAATTGAATATTGTGTTTAATTGACAAGTTTGATATAATTTTTATTAAAAATAAAAATTATGTTTTTTTCGACCTTTAATTATGCAATTAAAATGAAAATTATTCAAGTTCGAGGCCATACTCTATATTTCTTCATTAGGATATTGTCCTAACAAATAATCTATAGAGTTTTTTGTTTTCAAATGTATTATTTGACCTTTTCAGGAATGTATTGATAGATCTATTTCGGGAATTTTCTAGTTCTATCAACACATTCCTGAAAGTGTCAAATAATAAATTTGAAAACATAGCACTTAACCCCACCGAAGTAAAATAATGAATCAGGGCTATGAAACAAAAAGCTGCAAGAAATTCGGCAAATCTACATCAGGTGGCGGGCAACAACTGTTCTAAGACTTATCATCTCGAGCAATTACAGTGTCATGTTTGAAGCCCTTCATCTTTCACCACCTTTCATCTCTCCACTATCCCCTTTCCAAAGAAAGCAACACATTAATTAATAGGAAGAATTTCCTGAGTGTTGCTTCTTTTTATATAAAAAAAAAAAAAAAAATGTCCGTCAGTTAAAAAAGTGTTGCCAACTTAAAGTTATATACCTGTATAAAAAACACCCTTCGTAATATTTAAAGTTAACATTTGCAGTTTCTTTGTTTCAAGTTGTAGATTCTATTCTCTAAAGAAGAAAATTTTTAAAATTTAAGTTGATTACAAGTAAAGCATCCCGTATTTCTTTTTTAAGTGTTTACTTAATACAAATTACAAGTTTAAATAGTAGATTCTAATTAAAAAAGTGAAATTTATTCTACATTTTTTATTTAAAATTTAGTTTAATAAAATTGTTTGAGGAATAAGCTATTTTGACTTGAATGGGAGAACAAGGGTTAAAAATTTTGAAATTTTTATAATTATTTCGATAGCGCTTTTGAGATTATTGAAAATATAGCAAAACATAAGGTTCTTATAATATTAATTATATAAAACTTTATAACCAACTGGGCACAGAAGGGTTAATTTAAAATATTTTTTTTAATCATTATGAAATACACATAAAAAAAGAGTATAGTAATTTTCTTACAAATCTACGATAAAAAAACAATATCTTTGAAGAAATCATGCTCGAAATATAAAACTCTCTAAAATCTGACCTTTGACCACTTTGAGGCACTGCAAATAGTTATCCGATCTTCTTAAAATTTTAAATCATCTATTTTTTACACAAAGTGCCACAATATTCTGCGCAAAATTCATGAAAATTCTGAAAAAAAAAATTCGCCCACATAACGTAATGCGGCCCTAATGTACAGATATTTAATTCACTGAACAAAGTAAAGGTCGCCAATCAGATGGTATTTAAATTTAAAAAAAAAATAAATAATACTTTATTGTCACGATAAGTAGAAGGGTTTAACAGCCTTTTAACCATAATCTTATTTTAATCATGGTAACACAGCGATGAAAAACATGGTACAATTGTACTTTTTTTGTACATTTTGACGTTCGTTGGTATCATGACCATGACCTTCGTTGGTGCTATTGCGATCAATTTTGTGCAATTTAAAAAGTTGCCAAAGTTTAAAATTATCGAAATTTTTTATTTGTGTCTTGATATTAACTTACTGTACTTTGTTCATATGTTTAAATTGTAGAAGGGTACCAAAATCATTCGAACAAAAACTTGTAAATATTTTCATATGACATATTTTGAGCCCAACGTTGCAAACCAATAAGACGAAACTTTTTTCACACTTTTTCTTGGCAAAGCAATACTTTGTCCTGGTTTGACATTGATCGAACAAATGTTGTTATCTTTAGGTTCGAAAAGTTTAATTTTTTTGTCTGGTTGGTACAATATACACATTTTCCTACATAGTTGTGACATAAATCTCAAAAACCATTTAAATTTGTAAACAACCCAGCAAAACACACACCTCTAAACTCGAAGGTTTGGACGTATTAAGTAATGAGTTATGCATTACTGGCAGCCTTACGTAAATATGAATAATAACAGGTTACCTATATGCATACAAGGGCATGAATAATATGCCATTAACAGATGGAAAAAATGATGGGTCTAAAAATAGATTTTGAAATAAAGTTGCGAATTAAGAAAAATAATTATTAATTTTTTTAAACATGGTCGAGCCATGAATCGATCCCATGTCGGCAGATTAACAGGCGACTGATGTATACCCTAAGCCGCCGAGGCATATAACATTTGATAGTTTAAAACATAAATTATTTTTTCTTCTATGTAAGATATACCAAAACTAACGCCTTACCCTTTAGCTTACAGAAAGACGAATTATAATGAGTCTAAAAATAGATTTCCATAAAAATTTTGTAGCATAATATTTTGCTTGAAATTAGTAAGATGAATAACCTTTTATTGTTCACCAATTATTTTTTGTATGAGAGTACTGCATTATAAGTCTCTCATTGATAACACATTATTATATAATTTAAAGTAATGCAGAAGGTAATGAGTACTCAGTATAAAGTATTTTATAAAATAATAAGTAGTCATTAACAAATTTTTGCTGGGGAGGTCCATAAATCGGCATAGTTTCTTTTATGACAAACGGTTACATATTAATAAAAGAGTTTAGATTTATACCAACTTACAAGGAAGTTCTTTCATGAGATAATCTTTGATTTTTAGGAAATTTGGATATTTTGTAGAGAAAAAATTTTCTAAGGTTGGGGTGTCTAAGATTATCGGATACTGTATGGTTTTAAGGGATTAAATGTTAGGTCAAAAATTATCGATGTTTTGGTTCTTTGAATTTATTTGCCATTTAATCCAAAGAAACTATATATATAAATGTTATTTTTTCGGAAAGGAATTTTCAAAATCCATATACTGGTACCCTTTTTTGTTGTTGTATAGTTGTTGTTGTAAATTTTAGGGTACTTTATATATATGTATAGGGTACGACTGTTCAATTCATATACATTGATTCTTATTAAATTTAAGCGGACTCGTATTTTTTTCTTTTCTTTCGATATTCCAGTTACTTTGGGGTTTGTCAGGTTTTTCCCGAAACCCTATTTTATGCATTATGGTGGCTTCTCTTCTGTTACTCAAATATAGGCAATACGAAGCAAACTTCATATTTTTTTAGTACTCTGTGGTTATGTAAAAAAATAAAAAAATAATTAATTAGTAAATTTAAGTAAATTTTTTTCTTTGCATTTTATATTATTTTCTAATATGTGACGAAGTAATAACTTCTGTTTTTTTTTTTTGTAGGCATTGCTATGCATTATTTTTAGTTTAATCCAACTCAAATTCCTTTTTAATAACAAGAATATTTAAGTGTTTTGGCATATTTTTTTACACCAGTGAATGTCTCTTCCAAAAAGTTTTCATTTGATATATTTACATTAAAATACGTTGTGGTGTAATGGTAAGCTCGTTGGATTGTTACACAGATGGTCCCGGGTTCGATTCCCGGTGACGACAACATCAATTTAGAAAAATAATATGTATGAGTTTTCGATCCATCATATGTATCGCAACGCCCGCCTTTGGTGTTCCCATAGCACTTAACCCCATCGAAGTAAAATAATTAATCGGAGATATGACACAAAAAAGCTTCAATAATCAGGTGGCGAGCAACAACTGTTCTAAGACTTATCTTGCTCAATTACAGTGTTGCCATGTTTAAAGCCCTTCATCCTTCACCACCTTTCATCTCTCCACTATCCCCTTTTCAAGGAAAGCAACACATTATTATATAGGAAGAAGTTCCTGAGTGTTGCTTCTCTCTTTAAAAAAAAACAAAGGTAATTTTTGACCGCCATTATTAAGCCTTAAGCATGAGATTGGTCATTAAAAAAAAAGTGTCCCTTAAGTTTTTATTCTCCGCAACATATCCGAATTTCGTTAAGATGTGCGGGTCCGTGAGGGTATAGCTGCCTTGGAAAAATTCCGTAAATCGACAAATTTAATGCGGACATTTTTTTTTGGATATCTAGTGCATATTTTAATCGCAAATTTTGCATTTTTTATTGCATATTTTATGCATTAATTTTTGATTTTTTGTAAATGAAAGTCGCTGCCCTGTTGATTATCATAAATAACATTTTTGAATGCTATTTAAATACATAATTTTTCTTGGAATTTGTTCTTCAGCAGTTTTTACCAAACTAAGGTTACGGGAGTATTTTTTGACAAAACTTGGTAGAAAGATAGGTTGGTTTGTCAGTAAGCATTTTCAGAAAAGTCTATAGTCTAATCGCACCATATACACTAATAGAATTTTCCTTCGTTCTATTAGTAAAAGTCTTTCATTAAGTTGGATTCATTGATTTAATGAATAATTTTCATAAAATTCAAAAAAAAAAATTCAAGTATATGAAATTTTCATAAAATGGTTTTGGTTAATCGTTAACATATTGAATAATTTTCATATAATTTTATATGTGAGGATATAAAATGTAAGGATATTAACGAAATTATGAAATTTTGAAATAATTTCATAGCTCTAAACAAAAGTATGATTACATTTATAAAGAGATTTGAAATCGAATGAATTGAAATGAAACTAAGAAATTTTATGAAAAAAAGTTCATGAATAATTTGTTAATATTTATAAATAATGAAATTTAGATATAATGAAATTCGTCATTAAACGTACAAAAAAAAATCTTCGAAACTGTTTTATTTATATCATGAAGGATTATTCTTTCAGTGCATACATTATGCAATGAACTAACCATATTTTACTTTTCTATCACTAAGATTTGATTACACAAATTAAATAAAAATAAGAAAATCAAATACATATAAAGGCCACTAAGTTATATTAATCATGGAAAAGTCCATTGTTTTTTTTTTACACCTTTGATCATAGTAATGGATAAATAACAAATGTATCCATTAGCGACTAACGGCACGTATACGTAATAAAAATTAATCATACGCACTGTTGTTCTTCTCCAAGCTTAATGGGAAAAAAGATAAATCATTAGTTATTTAACGCAAATATAGAGTTACGCCAGTTTTTTTTTAATATTTTCAACTAAATTCAAAAATATTTATTGCATCCCATTGCGCAAGCAGGCTGTGCACTCAATATTCCGAATAATACTACGAATAACTTTTTCAGAGTTTTTCTTACTTTTGTCATATTCAATCGTTGGATTGACTTTTTTGTAAAATTTTTTTTTTTTAGGAATCTTGTTTTACATGCAACATCATTCAATACTTAGCTTGTATATTATACATGTATTCGTATAAAAGGTACTTAACATTAAAACGCATTTTTGATGTTACTAAAAAATGCCAGAGGAAAAGAAAAAAAATCCATTTCAATCTCTGTTGAGATCCACTATCATACAGTCAATTACGTGCAGTTGTATGGAGAAATGTGCATATTATTTATAGTGTTGTGACTTTATAGTTCAGAGAATGTAAAATTATAGCTATAAAAAAACTATAAAAACAATAAAATTAGCTTTAAATTGAATCGATTGTTAGTTGTAAATGCCTATTCATTATTTTAAATAGCTGTTCTGAAAATTGTTTGCCATAGAAAACCCATTAAATTGTATTTTTCCCCAACAAAATTCTACGATACTCCATATATAGTCAGTTAATTATATGCAGCGGACTACGTGTTAAATTTTAAATATTTTACTTATAATATTCTCTTTTTTTAACGTTTCCACACTGTTAGGATTTTACCATTATTGTGCTGAAATGCTTTAACAAGGTTAATTAAAATCTACAATATAACCAATTTTCAAAGAGCTATAACTTTTTATATACAGATACATTAAGGGGTTTACTTTCTTTACAAATCAATATAAAAAGCAATATTTAAGCAATTATAAAAAAAGTAGGGTACAATGGTTTAAAAATAGAAAAACACAAGATGCGATAGAAAAACACAATATTAGATATTATTCTAAAAAGTATAATTAATGACAATCCAAGTGGCCATTTCATTATTATTTTTTTTTTTTATTACTTAATAATCATATAATTTGCAAATTATATACTATTACCCTTACCGAGCACTAGCACTTGCCTTCGGCGCGTTATAGCAAAAAAAAGTCCAGTGCCTTTGGTGGGAATCGAACCCGCACAGAAGCCAGCACGCTACCAACTAGCCTACCGGGGCGCACGCCATTTCATTATAGACCCCTTTTTTGTAAAGGCAAAATCGGAGATATGAGTACGAGGGCGTTTCAGCATTTTCACTTTTTTGGATTTTTGCAACTCGGAATATGAAATCACTACTGCAAAGCGTAATATGAAATCACTACTCGAAAGCCCAAAGGTTAGTGAGATTTTTTTCAGATTTCTTAAATAGGTTTCGGGGTCGCTGAAATTATGTGTCATAAAAAAGAGGTTATGAAACAAATTTTGTCTTTCTTGTGCTTTGTTTTCCAAACCAGATAAGTCACTACTCAAGAGTATAGAAATTATTAGTGTAAGGGTCAAGAAAAAAAGAAAAAAAATTTTCCAAATTCAAACCTCAATAACTTCAGAAATAATCATCGTATTGGCGTGAAATAGAACTTGTAGGATAGGTCTTTTACAAGATTTCCATACTTTTCGGTAAACTCTAATGTAAAGTGAAAACAAAATAAATTATTTCGTTTCAACTTTTCAATATTTCTTCGAAAGTGCAAATGGTATCAAATAGAAGGTATTTTAAATACATATCCAACAAATCACGCCAATACAATAGCTACACTCAGGAAACTTCTGCTTGAAAAATATGTAGTTATTTGGATTGTAATACAGTTTCTTTATTTCTAATGTAAATGTCAATCATTTGCAGACTGATTTTATTTTTTACTAACTTTGTAGTTCATTTAAAAAAACAAACCACATCAAATGACTGTTTTATGATTTTACATTAATTTTTTACATGCGTTTTTTGTTATTTTAAAAAAATAAAGAAAATAAATGTTTGTTTATTTTTTACAAACATTAATTTTTACTACAATTGTTAGCATTAGTTTAATTTAATGAAATGTCAGTTGTCCTTTGTTGAAGTGAAATTTCATTTGTTCTTTGACTACAATTGCTGTCGTCATAATATCATAAGTGTATTTCTGAAATTATTGAAGTTTGTATTTATAACATTTTTATTTTTTCTTTTAAGGCCATCAGAGTACCTTGAATTTTTTTAGTGGCTTAGAACTTTCGAGTAGTGATTTATCTGGTTTTGTTAAAACAAAGCACAAGAGGAAAAATTAAAATTTTTTTTTTGTTTCATAACCTCTATTTGCACATAATCAATTTCCCGCCTTCAAAAAATCTGAAAAAATTCGGAAAATCTTTTAGGCCATAAACATTCATATGCTTCAAGATTTGCCATAATCGAAAAAAGTGGAAATGCTGACACGTCTTAAATCTCATCTGAGAAAAAAAAATAAATCTTTAGACACTAAATAAATCGGATTTTTAAATTTTTGATTAACGCTAAAATGGTACTAGGGTAAACTCAAAAATTTAAAAAAGCACTCAAAAAAAATCGTTGTTTTCATTTTCCAAAAAAAAAAACACTGGGCCCCATTTAAAAATGTCTCTACATTAGGGACTTAATTTTTTTTTTTAAATTCTCTATAAAACAAAAACAAAAAACGGTTAAAGCTCGGTCCATCAAGGCTGCACAGTGGCACTCGATTTTTAATATGTAGTTTTAAGAAAAAGTCATTTAAAGAAAATATCGCGTAAATAAAATATAGATCAAGAAGTTTGTTGAACAAGCAATAACTTTTTTATTTCTGCGAATTTTTCTGCAAATATAGGTTCAAACTATCGAAATTTGACTAAATAAAACAAATCTAAAGAGAGTAAACCCCTTAAGAATATACACTGCATACTTACTATACACTGAGAGAATTGTCTACATGCTATCAATGTATATTTGCATTAGATATGTATATGCATTGTCACTGGAACTCGTCCATTGAAATTTTACATTATATTAATATAGTTTTTTTCTAAAATTTAATGAAAAATTTCATACTATTTATTAAAAATTTCATGCGATTAATGAAAAATTTTCATTAATAATAGTTTTATTAACACCGTGAAGTTTTTTTTTATAAAGTTTCAGAAATTTTTCATTCACATTGTGAAGAAAACTTCACCAGTTCATTGAAAAAACTTTATTAAAACTCGTCCAAGAAATTCTCTGTGTGTACTTCCTACAAAGCAGCGACCGCATCATGTTTTAGCCGTAAGCCTTGATAGCATGGGATAATAAACATTCTTACATCGTCCCTATACACTTACGAAAATATAAAAAAAAATTATTTACAGAAAAAAGCAAAAACAATACACTCAAATTATTAAGTCAGTAGAAACTAGTATATAAACTTATAATAAAGCTTTGATAACATTCCTTAAATTTTTTAATAATTTTAAAGTCTTTTACAAATTTTAGCAAAAACTTTCTAAAAATTATCAAAATTATGTATAAATAATTTTCACAAGCATTTAATGAATTTATTTTCCGAGTGTAGTAATTACAATGCAGTGGTGGTGGAAGTAGTAGTCATTGTAAAAGTATCATCACTTCCCGTCACAACCATTAATGGCTAACAGTGTAAAAAACACAGTAGCCAAAACAATAAAAACAAAAAATCGTTAAACAAAAATTTCCCATCTTAATAAGATGACTATGAGCTATGGGGAATTGTTTTAGAAAATTCACCAACTGGTTAAATGTTAAAATTAGATAACTGTTTATCTAATTTTAACATTTAACCCTTTACTGCATGAAACTCCAGATCTTAATGAAAGTGGTAAATTTTAGAAGTAAATGGAAAATACGTGAACACCTATTTTGGCGTTTTGCGATTTTATGAGCAAAAAACGAAAAACAGTCAAAATTTCGCATCATCCAATAACCAAAAATAAAGCAAATATATAAAAACTAAAAAATATTTGTTTTAGAAAGCTTATCATTTTTACTCCATATCTAATTAGTTTATTTAATAACTTTTTAATTATTACTGCCTATAAATTGTAAGTATTTAAAATTCTAAAAATAATTTTTTGTAACATGTTAAGTTTCCTTTGATCTTCTTTGATCTTCTTTTACTTAACTCTTCTTATTTTAAACGAGCTTAAGATCGTTTATTTATAAATTATAATTATTTATTTCCAATATTTCGTCTCCACATTGGGTGACTTCTTCAGGGAACAATTATTATAATTTGATTGATTGATAATAATTGTTCCCTGAAGAAGTCACCCAATGTGGAGACGAAATATTGGAAATAAATAATTATAATTTAAAAATAAGTGCTTTGTTATTTCAATGCCAAATCATTTTTCAAGACATTCATGAAGAGTATTATTCATTCAAGGAAACTTCTAAATATTAAAAAAATGTATGAAACTCTTTCATAAATATTGTCGGAATGATATATTAGTTTTAGGAGGACTTGCAATAATTCAACAAACATTTCATAAACATTGACTTTAATGAAAGCTGTTTCAATGATTCTATGAAAAGTTTCAATTAACGAGTTCCAGTGGCAATTTTCACTAAAGCTATGAAGAAATTGAAGACAATTTTCTCAGTGTACCCGAATAGTTTTTTTAAGTAGGCTAGAACTTGTGAGAAGTGATTTATCTTGTTTTGTGAAAGCAGAATTGGCCGACGTCATTTCACAATCATTCATGTGTGAAATTTGTCTATATCATTATTAGTATCAGACCTACGCTCACACTTGTGAGATTAAACAATTCCTTGGGAAATTTGTAAAATGTTTAATACCAAACATGGTGACTAGTAACAACATCTGAGTATTTAATTACGGGGCAATTACTCAATTACACCCATTTACATGTAATTGGACATAAAAAGTAATTATCCTGTAATTATAGACAGAACTATTGGTATTATGTACCATGTCCGGTATTGACAAAATTAAAAAGTCTGTGTGAAAGCAAAGCACAAGATAATGAAATTTAGTTCCATAACATCTTTTTTTGCACATAATCCATTTAGGCGACCCCATCAATTTTAAATTTTTTAAATTTTTTTGTACTGAAATTTTTTATTTTGGGGGAGGAAATGTCCCATTTTACCTCTCCCTGGATCCGGTATAAATGACTTAAAGAATTATTTCTTTCTAATTCCAATAAATTGTGTTTGTCTAAAATCGCACAGAAAATGTGGATTTATTGCCCATTGTGCGGTTTCCCAGAAAAAAAAAGAACATGTTATAATAGAAAAAGTTATAAGCGGATATTTATATCTACACAAATATCCAACAACAAAAAGAGCAAACAAGCTCAAAAAAGCAAAAACAATATCAACCACTATTACAGAACATTGTATATTGGACCTTCTATTTTGTTTTACTACAACTTCCCGCCCACCATTACAACACACCGACTCTTACATACAAAAAGTGTGTATACCAAAGGCCTGCATTAATAGCTTATGAAACATTAGCTAAACATTTTTTTTTTTATACAACAACAACATTTTTTTTCGCTCCGATAATAAAGAATCTGTTTCATTTTGAAAACATTGAAGAAATTATAGTTTTCTATGCAAGAAGTTTGCATTTTTAAGCAAAATAAGCTAATTTTTTTTGCTACTTTTATTAATAAAATCGTAAAAGTAGACACAAGAGAATGTTTTGCAAAACATTCACGCAAACCTTTGGTGTTTCAAGTTTTCAAAAATATTTCACACCCGGAAAAAGGACACTCTTGAATATGTGTTGAGGTAATTCTAATTATGTTTACAATGATTCAAATTTGCAAAACACGACATGCAAACATATTTATAATAAACATATATAATTCGCAGCCAACCATATATATCTTTGCGGGTAGACGTTTTACTCGCTCCAAACATATATAAATTTCCTGGCAAACATAATTATAATTGCAAGCAAACTTATTATAATAGAAACATGGGAAACGGAAATGTTTTCCGAACAAAAGTATATTTCCACCATTTATATACCTTTTACACGCGTTCATATATATTTTTCGTACTCACGTACTTACTGAATCAGGATGTCCCGATGAATAGATTTGATCATGAGTGCATCCAAAGTATGCAAATTTAACCCATACACAAAGAAAAATTTAGCTGTTTTGCCAACTGAAATTTGGTTACTACAACTCAAATTCGGTTATTACAAGTTTCAGTCGGCTGGTACAACTCAACATTAGTTTTTACACCAAAGTTCGGGTAATTCAACAAAATTTTAGTTGCAATACCCAAAATATTCTGAAATTGAATGTAAATATCGGTGTACTAACTGAATTTATAAGATGTTACCATTAAATACACTTTTCAATTTGGTTGGCACTTTATTTCTCTATGTGCACTAATGACATGAAATTTTAATAATTCAAAATTTGGAGGAACATTTTTATAGCGAAAAATAACTCTATAATATTTTATCAACACTTAAAAGCTAACATTAAAAATATATATATGTATATTGCATTTGAAAGTTAAACCTCAAGCAAACCTCTTTCTTAAACATATGCAAGTAGTACCTCAGCAAAAACGCTGCTTACATGCGAGCAGGTTTGTAAGGGAGTAAGCCGAAAAGAATCCCTTACGAATTCCCACTTAGAAGCATTACTTTTGGGCAAAATAAGAGCGGATTTCAGCGCTTATAAAAAGCAGTGATTTCATGGGTTTCAGTAAAACCATATTTCATGTCTACATAATTACGTTTAAAAGTAATAATATGAATATACATAATTTATTTTACATAAAATTCTACAGATATTACTTTTTTGTTGTTAAAATGTTTTGACATGTAATTTAATTTAATTATATTATTTTTTTTTTTTACCGATCCACGTGCTATCTCTTCAGAAACAGTTAAATGACTAAATATTTTTTGTTTCATACTCGAAAATACCAAACACAATCGGAAATTACCAGGGAAATTTTTACGATTCATTTATAAGCCACGATATGAAACTTTCTGTATTACAACCTGCATCCTTATAAGGAAATCGGGTAAGCTGCTTACTACCTGCATCCTTGTTAGGGAAAACAGGAAGCTCAACATTTTTGTTTGTTTATTTTTATATGAAAATTATTTGTTTTATTTAGCTGATTCTCAATATTATGTAATAGCAAGCACTTACATCAGCGCATTTGTTTTGTCCTGCTTCTAAAAACACGAAATTTTTTACTGGAACAGCTGTATCCGTGAAAATGTTATTTTACGTGTTTTTTTTACATTTTGGAAAAAAATATATATCATTCAGTAACTACAAATTTACCTGCGCCTACATTAAAAACAACCCCCACATTGATAAAATTTAAAAAAAAAAATTAATAATTGGGAAAAAATTTTCAAAAATTGGAGAACAATTTTCAAAATAAAAAAAAAAACGCTTAAATCAAAAAAAACGCTCAAATATAAAAAAAAAAAATCGTCAAAATTCAAAAAATTGCAAATATTTGAAAAAATCACCAAAATTTTGATAAATTAACATAATTTAAAAAAAATTCTAAAATTGTAAAATAAAAACTACTGAATATTTTCTCAAATTTCTTTTTTTATTTGAAAGTACAATCCTTCCGGTTAATAATGGAAAATAATTTCATTCAAATGACTGCCTCGGCTGGCCATGCAGTAGCCTACACGATCGGTCCAATTTTTAAGCACATTATCGATTGTGTGCAGCTGTATTTCACCAATGGCTTCCTGTTCCGTCCTGTTGAAACCAAATGTTGCCAATATTTTCCTCTTCAATTTTTGAAAACCTGCCTATTATATAGGCTCTAGCTTTTCTAAAACTTCGGGTTCTGATGAGATCTTTAGCCAGATCGAAATACTAGTATCAACCTAGCTAATATGTTTGATTTGCTTTATTTTTGTAAATATACGGAGGTTGAAAGCTCGTTATAAATTGAAAATAACATAAAAATAATCTCGATGTATATAAAAACAAAAAACTAATATAACTGTAAAAAATATTACTTGAGCCAGAGTACACACTAAAAAATTTTTATATAAATAGAACATTTTTGGTCTTCAAAATTTAGTAACGTCATGATGCTTGTTAGGAAAAGACCTAACCACGTGGTTGATTACTAAGAAGACAAGAATGGAGCAACATTGATTATTAATAGGGTTTTTTGTTAAAGTTCTGCCTATTATATAGGCTCTAGCTTTTCTAAAACTTCGGGTTCTGATGAGATCTTTAGCCAGATCGAAATACTAGTATCAACCTAGCTAATATGTTTGATTTGCTTTATTTTTGTAAATATACGGAGGTTGAAAGCTCGTTATAAATTGAAAAAAAAATTCGTTCAACATGGCCCGATAACGATAGCCATTGACTGTAACGGCCACTCCTTGCTTATTTTCAAAGAAAAATGGCAACACATTCTGCAACATTACCATGATTTTCAAAGTAATGTCGCAATATTTCCCAGCGTTGTTCAAGCGTATACACAACCATATTTGTTCAGCGGAAGGATAAAACTAATTATCTGTCAAATTAGACATGAGCTAAGTGTTACGATTCACGAAATAAGCACTAGTTGAAAAAAAACGTTAGATGGCGGACCCTTTATAATTTAAAAACTTTCTTTTTTTAATTTTGACGATTGTTTTAGTTTTGTTGATTTTTTTTAAATTTTTCTCGATTTATTTCAATTAGGTTCTTTTTAATTTTGGAAAAAATTTTCCATTTTATATTTTTTTCAATTTAAGGTATTTTTTTAATTTCAACCATTTTTCAAACTTCAGCAATTTTTTTTTAAATACTAGCGATTTTTTTAATTTAATCGATATTTTTAATTTGGTCGATTTTTTTTCAGTTTTGTAATTATTCTTCAATTTTGCAATTTTTTTTACTTTGTTGTCATTATAGGAACTGGAAATTTGTGCACCAAATTTATTTTCAATTAAACATTTTATGGTACAATATTTTAATTGAAAGTGAGTTTGAAATCAAACAAATGTTGAATTGCATTTTTTTGACAATAATTTTTTTTGTGGCATTAACAAAACGCAAAAGAAAAATATACTGAATAATTTTTACCTCTCGTACAAAATGAGCATAATATAATTAATGGATTTAAAAGTATTTTTACGTACATATATATATTTTTCATATCTTGTATCAATCAGCATTGAGACCATTCATACCAATCGCTTTATATTCGTTGCTTTTGTGAGTGTAAGGTAAGACTAACAGAAGATATGCAATGCAAGGTTTTCGTCATACTCTCTTTTCTCAATTTTGTCATGTGTTGTTCTACTAAAATGATGTAAATTGCGCATTTTTTGTAATTGCATTCAAAAGCATAAAAAAGGTCACTCAAGCCGTTCTCTGATAGACGATAATAGTTTATTTTTAGCCAAAGTCCAATATTTTTTATTAAAATTATCACAAAAATTTGATTTTTACTAGGTATTTGGAACAATTTAAAGGGTCCGCCATCCAATTTTTTTTTTTTCAACTAGTGCTTATTTCGTGAATGGTAACACTTAGCTCATGTCTGATTTGGCAGATAATTAGTTTCATCATCCTTCCGCTGAACGAATATGGTTGTGTATACGCTTGAACAACGCTGGGAAATATTGCGACATTACTTTGAAAATCATGGTAATGTTGCAGAATGTGTGCGAAAATTCCGTACGGATTTGGAAGAAGAGAAGCACCGTCAGCTCCTTATGTTCTGCTGCGATTTGACACCGTTGGACTATTATTTGTGGGGTGCCGTCAAAGATAAGTGTTACGCCAACAAGCCAGAGACAATTGACGCTTTAAAGGACAATATTCGTGAAGCCATTGGAGAAATACAGCTGCACACAATCGATAATGTGCTTAAAAATTGGAACGATCGTGTAGGCTACTGCATGGCCAGCCGAGGCAGAAATTTGAATGAAATTATTTTCCATTATTAACCGGAAGAATTGTACTTTCAAATAAAAAAAGAAATTTGAGAAAATATTCAGTAGTTTTTTTTTTATAGCATTTTCAAAAAAAACAAGTGGAAGCATTAAAGTCCGATGTGCCGAATTTGGTATAAAAAAGATTAAATTCGGCTGTGCCGAATTTTTGGATACCCTCCATCTCGGTGTTTTCATTAACCAGGGAAAGTGCAAACAATATAAATATCTATATTCTCTGTAAAAATAACAAAAATAATGTTCTTTTTGTAAGTAAATCAAAATATGACTGATTAATGTACTTGGGATGTGTCAGAAGAAAAAAATGTTTAATTAAAGTTTACTAAAATGAATCTGAAATTGTGCATGCTTATAACAGTGGGCCTTCAAAGGTGAAATGGTTTTTCTGATTACCTAAAGAAGAACGTGCCGTGAAAAATATATATATATTTAAAGTTCCTTATGATGTTAAAAAAACTGTTGTAAAATTCGCCTGTTGTTTTGTATATAAAAATCGTTTCTTTGCCTATATAATAATGAAAGAAATAAGGATTATTAAATTATATTTTTGGATCGTTAGAAGAGATGCAATGAATACAAACGCATCAAAACAGTTTCGAATAATCAGAATGTTAGATAAATTTAAGTGAACAAAAATACGCTTGCGGAGACATACATAATGAAATAATTATTAAATACCTGTTTACAACACATGTGTTTATACTATACATCACATAAGTAAAACGGAAAGTGTGATAAAACTAAGTTTGTCAAAAATTATAAAAGAAAATCTTTCGAATGTTTAGGGTGTTTTCGAGACACAAAAAATTAAAGTAACTGGTATTTCAAATTATTGTTTTTCAGCTTAGTTGCTTGCGCAATTCACGTTTACGACTCCTAGATTAAGAACCCTAAGAAATTTTCCCAAAATTCGATTGGTTTTTACACATCAATACTTTAATTTAGATTATTTTTGTATGTATCAAATAAAAATTAGGGTTTTTAAGGAAAAAAATGCATATAATCAAAAGATTTTAAGATGAAGTATGCACCTTATATGTCTTAAATAAAAAAGTTCTGAAAGTGAATGTCTTTTAAATAGAATGGGGTTTTTAATAAATGTAATTAGAGTGTAAGAGTTTCCTTGTAAATTTATTAAAGGTTGAGAATGAAAATAAGTAAAAATAGTCTACGAAAAAAGTTATGAATTTACATTGTTGGATTCGGGGATTTTGTTCCTGGATATTTTTTTGATCTGATAACGATTAATGTGTCTGGCAACAAATAAATAAAGAATTTTAACTAAACTATTTTGTTCTACCTTTTTCCTAATTGGTGATTTTTTGATTTGTTGGGGTTAACAAAAAAAGGTATATGGCAAGCCTGGTATCTGGAAAACAAAAGAATACTTTATAAATTAGCTTAACAATTTTTCGAGGGCTTCTCACATTTGCATTCATAACCAGTGTTGCCAGGTTTGCAGAGCATAAAAACGACAAATTTTCTAGAAAAAATCGTCATCATATTTTGAAAAATCGTCAAAATAAAATATATTTGTTAGAAGAGGGATTAAGTTTTAATAAAAAATAAAATACAATAAAATTTTTCAATAAAAATGTTTTCTTCTTCTTCTTCCTGTAAAGAGACTAACTAAAGAAATATTCTACAGTAATTAATATAAAAAATTAATTACGATTGTCATTGTCTGACGGTTGCAAAACACTTTCTAACATAAAAAATTTGAATAAACTTGCTTAACGGCGACTCAATCTCTAACCTACACTTGGTATCCAACTATTGTATGTGAATAAAGCGCATCATAAAACGTGATAATTACTTGTGAAAAAGAGATAGGAAGAAAAAGCATTCTAGTTGAGAAATGAATTGTGCATTGGTATTAGCTAAATTCTGTCTCTTCTGATCAAAACAATACTTGTGTGTACGTAGTGTGACCAAACTCCAATTTAGTCGCAGTCAACGCTGTGTCGACCGTGGCTCAACTGGTTAAGAGGTGAGATTACGATGCATAGCTTTGATGCTAAGACTGTGAGTTCAAATCACAGTACGACACCAAAAAATAAAAAGTTTTTCATATAGAGCAAAATTAACAATATAAAATACTTTGTTCAATTGACACATAAATTAACCACTGACGAGTCCCAGGAGGGGGACGAAACTGCGGCAGTCTGGTGTATCCCTTGTGTCCGTAAAATTTTTCAATAAAAATGTTTTCTTCTTCTTCTTCCTGTAAAGAGACTAACTAAAGAAATATTCTACAGTAATTAATATAAAAAATTAATTACGATTGTCATTGTCTGACGGTTGCAAAACACTTTCTAAAATACAATAATGTTATTCACATTTCAAATGTTAACGTGTTATCGTTGTAATATAACACGATTTTTGACACTTCTCTTTGGTTTAAACTTCGAAAATCATTATATTTTACAACTATATTCATATTTATAAAATGTTGAAACAGTGTGCCCCAGTAGGCTAGTTAAATCAAACAAATTTTACCACATGAACTGTTAATCACTTATATCTACATAATTCTGTGAACAACATTTCAGTAACACAACTTTTTAAATCTTAAATTCTTTTACAAAATTTGGAAATTCTTTAACAATAAGTCTGTTCGATTACTTTTCCTGTAAAGTTCAGTAAAAACTACTCAGTAACAAAATTACAAATAGTAAGACAAATTTACAAAAAAGTAAACGAACAGAAAATTTGTAGGAATTATTAAATTAGATAAAACAGCTTGTTTTAAATATTAAAAAAAATCAACTGGTCATTATGGAAAAGGAAAAAGTTAATTGAAATAATCGACCAAAAATAATTTAAATGTTTTTTAACTTCTTCCATAGTTAATTATTTAATAATTGTCACATTCAATCCATAAACAATTAAAATTTAATTTAATTTTTGTTTTTGTTTTTGTTTACTAAAAATACAAGCATATTTTTGTAGTCATATGTTTTTTTCATCTTACAAATTCTTACTGGCAAAAATGTATCCAGTAAAAACTTGTAAGTTCTTTGGCATCAAACTGTCACTTTACTCTCTCTTTTTTACCAGTTTTTACTGCGTATTTGTCTAAACGAACACCTTCCAGTAAACACTTGTACGAATTTTTGTGTTATCGAACAAACTTAATGTTATATTTTTTAATTATTAAATTTTGGCACTTTATTTATATTATTAGGCCTGTTTTTTAAGCACCGGATTTATTTTTGGATTTATTTTGTTTCATTTAAAGTTGTATATATATCATCTTTCAACATGAAATATATTCGGGCTAGAGATCTGTTTGTTTCGCAAAAAAAGTCCATGCCTTGTGTTTTAACATGAAAATTTTTTTATTTTTATTTAAATCTAACTCCAATTAAATTTTATAAAAAATAAAAAAATTTAAAAAAATGTTCTAAACATATAAACACAGAAACTAAATTAAGCTAAACCCGTAATGAATTTATAAAAAAATAAATGCGGTTTGGATTAAGTTGTATTCAATTCTAGGATTTGCATTTTTGCAAAATTGTATTTCACATCATATTAGGATATAAAAGCTAGCTATCGATCAAAAAACAATGTTTTTGCTTTCAATTTTTAACGAAATAATATAAATTTAATAATCGAGCCGGCGATTTTACGAGAATGATAAATACATAAGTAGATCTTGCTGACATATTAAATTATTGTCAAAAAATCGTCATATTGGAAGCAAAAGTCGTCAAATAGTCATTTAGTTATTTTGGGTATTAAATATCATCAAAATGACGACAAATCGTCAAACCTGGCAACTCTGCATGCGATTGCTACTAATCCATACGTACATACATACTGTGTTACAAAACAAAACAAAAAAACAACAACAATATTTTGTGGGTTTTTTTTTTGTTTTTAAGTGTTGATCATGACCATGGATGGTAACCGATTCTATGTGGTTATTGGTAACGTTAACGCTATCTTCTTTTATTTCGGTAACGGTATTTTATAGGTAACGATACTTCAGTTATTTCGGTAATGGGATTTTAGCGTTAACGGTATTTTAGCGTTAACGGTATTTTATTTATTTCGCTAACGGTATTTTAGCGGTAACGATATTTTAGATATTTCGATAACTTTATTTTAGGGAAAAAGATTTTTCAATTATTTTGCTAACGCCATTTTAGGGATAACGTTATTTTAGTTATTCAGGTAATGTTAATGCACACCACAATTTTTAACCGCATTATGCCCGAGTTTAAATGACTGTCTAGTTTATGATCATACTTTGGGAAAATATATCTATTTACAGAAGTTTTTTTGTTCAGATCTTGTTAGATTATTTCGGTAACGGTATTTTAAGGTAACGGTATTTTACGGATAACAGTATTTCAAGAATATCGGTAACGGTATTTAAGCGATAACGATTGTCAGTTAAAAGGTGTTAGAATCGGGGACGGTATTTCAGGGATATTGACAGCCATTACTGCTTGCGTATATTCTTGTGTATAAGCATTGAATGTACGTATGTATGTATGTATGTATGTATGTATGATGAAATAAAAAAAAAAAAATTTTAGAGGTCTTCCCACATTTTCACTCATAACTTTTGAACGCGTTAACCGATTTTGATCATTTTCACTAGAAAACTGCTCATGATATCAACAAACAATTTGACTGAAAATTAGCAGTACCTCTTCTGTATTGGAGGAGTATTTTGTGTTTCCACAGACAGACGGACGGACAGACGGACAGACGGACAGACGGACATGGCTATATCGACTTCTCTCTTCATGCTGATCAAGAATATATATAGTTTATGGGGTCCCAGAATTTTTTTAAAAGAATTACAAACATTTGACAAAGTGAATATACCCTCCTGCACTATGGGATGGAGGGTATAAAAAAAGTTATTTGGCGGACCCTTTACTATTCGGTCAAATATTCTGTATTCGGTTTGAAAAATTTCCCGAATATTCGGTATTCCCTAAATATACTGACATCTCTCATAATAATAATCCATGCACAAAAATACGAAATCAATGTCCAAACAACAAAAACTTTCGTAAAATTAACAAAATTTCGTTTATTTGACGAAAGTTTTTGTTATTTTGACCTTTTTTTCGTATTTTTATGCATGTATTATTATTAGTGTTGACCAATTTTATTCAAACCATTTTCCAGGACATCCTTTTAGCCATGGCATAAACACAAAGTTTAATGTATCACAATTTCAAGTGAGGCCACTCAATGTAGTTGGCAGCATTATTGTAAGGTAATATGTTTGTAGTAGACAACAACACCGCAATGAACAAAAATAAATTAATTAACAGTTTCATAATATACATTGTTGATGTTGCTGTTGTAGTCGCACAGTGTTTCAAAAAGCACTTTTTTAAGCATATAACATGTCCGACCACAATTCTTAACCGATTTTAAAAATTCTTTTTTTGTATTTTAAGTTAAAAAATTTCGCAGAGGTCGGATTTTTGAATTTTTAGTTTTAAAAATTTTTAAATTTTTAAATTTTTAGTAAATACCAAAATAAAACAAATTTTTTTAGAAATGTTGAGGTTAAGAAGAAGAATAAAAGTTTTTCTCTTAAAATTATAAACACTATTAATTTTTAAATCAGACTAGACTAGTTTCTGCCTTTTTATGGACAGGCTCATCATTGATTTTCCATTTAAATTGTATTATTATTTGTGTCTTATAATTGTCAGATTGTCTCTATATGATAAATTTTTCAACAACCTGCGGCAGTAAGAATCAAACCCGCGCTCATCTTACATTATAAACGTAACGATACCAAGTCATGACCGTTTAGCGATCACACCCAAGTATGGCATCGAGTCTAATAGAGCTAATGCAGCTAAATTGCAAATTAAATTCAATTTGTCAAATGCATATTAATTAAAAATTAATTGCGACTGTCTATATGACGTTAATATAACACTGTACTAAAATAATTTTTTTTTTTTTTTTACCCGAAAAAGAAATAAAACTTCGGAGGATTTAAATGATATGCACCTTGAATTAAAGTTATTTTGATCATCTAATTGCTTTTTCAACAACATTTTTGTTTTCTATTTATTTCTGTCTCTTATCATCAATTTACTTTTCAAAAATTCACATTTAATTTTTCTTTTATCTTCCATATATGGTAGTATATTGCACTTGATTTAATTTCAGTGGAAGCTTATTATTTCCTTGTTAAAAGTAATATTTTGAAATTTATTAAATATGTTTAACTTTTTTTTTGAAAATTTTTGCAAAAAGTGGTGTAATATTTTCATTATAAAATACATGCATTTTTTTAATAGAAAATTAATTATACGCACCTTAACTTAAATTTATTTTAATTCTCTAGCGATCCTCATGACCATTGTTTTTAGATTTTAGTATGAGGCTGCTATAAAAAATTTAGTTTTTTTTTGATATTTTCAAAAAAATTTAAAGTAATTAAAACTAAAAATTCGAAATCCATCCTGTCATTTTTGTGCGAAATTAAAACACAAAACAATAAATTTTAAAATCGGTTAATAATTGTGATCTGAAATGTTATTTGCTCAAAAAAGTGCTTTTGGAAACACTGTGCGTCGTCGTTGTTTTTTGCATTGCCGCTATTCATGTTGTTGACATTTTATGTATGAAAATTGTTTTGGTCCTTTTTGTATTGTCTTTTTATCCTTTTACATACATATCATTAGGTAAGGGTAAAAATGTTTAAATTTTACATTTTTACTTTATTTTATATATCGATGACTATAAGCTGACAATTCGTAATTGACAACCCAGAAAAAAAATGTGCTTACCCAGAAGAAGTTCTGGAAGGCATTATTTAATTACCAAGCGCTTCCGAAACAATTCCAGAAGGCATGAGCTTTTGTTCACGAAGTCCCACTTGGCATGTGTCTTTAGCAGGTGAAAAGCGCTTCCCTCATGTGAAATAAGAAGCAATAAATTCGTGCCTTCGTATTAAATGAAAAGCGTCCTTTTTTTGTGCATTGACAGCATTAATGCTTCATTGTATGCATTATTTACTGCCTCAAAAGAATGCATTCACTGAAGCACAGCAATAGATTTATTGTATGCAAGACGGTTAAGCGCTTTCTTGGGAGCATACAAATGTAGTTACTGCTTAGCAAATTGCTGTTATTTTTAGCTGGGAATGAAATTTTAATTCTAGATAAGAATGTCAAATGGCTTCAGTTTAATACAAGAGATGTTAGACATGATAAAGCCATTTAAATATTAACTGTCAGTTAAAAAGTATCAGTTTATGAGTATCGTCTTTCTATATTCTACAATAGTTGTTAGGTAGCATCATTGGAATGATGCTTGTTGTACGAGTATCACCAAATGAGTTGAAAAATTAATTAACTAATTAATTAAAACACCAACACCATACACGCAAAGAAAAAATATGATTAAACAAGATTGGAGACATATTATCATATTATGATCCTAGTTATCATACATATGATTATGACTAATCATATAATCATCATCTAGAATCATATTATATTCATGAGGTTAATTTATGATTGTTACGTGTCATAACATGATGCTCTCAAACTATTATAATATAATGCTCCTTTCTCTGCGTGCAGTAAATATGTATTCTGAGTATTCTGAATTTAAATTTATGTTAACAATTGCTGGAAATAAAAATCTTTATATCGTCAACTAAAATTCAAAAGGCGGTAACTACACGTATAAGTCTTTTTTACAGGGACAATTTAAGAATCAAGCTTCAAAAACGGATTTGTTTCTTAAAAATTAATTTATGGAAAAATAGTAATGTGGCTCTACACCTGGTATTTGGGTAATATAAAAAAAACTAAGTGGAATATTACAAAAACGTCAGCTTATAAGCCAATTCCTTGGGCATTTTTAGGCTATAAATCATTTTCTTGTGGCGACTAATTTAACACTTTGATGACGAATGGTTGATATATATTCCATTTTTACTTTTTGCTATTTTAGGAAAACCAACTGGACGAATTTAACAGTCCTGATTGACGCTAGCGACATGTAGATTAGGTTGTCCCAAAAAAAATAAAAATTTGGATTTTCTCGGAAGATCTTTCCTAATTTGGATACTCATAAGGTAAAGTATTTTTGAGAATTTGATCAGATTTTTCGGAAGTGGTTTAGAGGTCGCGCAAACCTATTTTGTACCAAAAATCGAGCTTTTTGGGCTTTTATTGAATTATTCTTGAAAATTGCTAAAAAAAATCGGTAATTTTTCGGCTTCTGAGTAAATATTCTTAAAGAAAATTTTCCGATCTTTAATTTTATGTGCATAAGTAATAAGTTTCGTCAGGGATTTTACACATTTTGATACATTACATAACAGTTTTTGTAAATTTTGAACAAATATCAAAAATAATGCTTTATAACTTTTAAAATTTGTATGAAGACTAAAAAAACTAATGATGCAATTTAAAAGATTATGAAGTTTTAAATAAATTAGCAGAAAAAACAATATAATTTTCTCCTACCGTTCTCGAGTTATACCCTTTTAAAGCTTTGCACCCATTGTATGAAATTTTTAGTACTACAGTACTTTTCGCTTATAGTCACATCTCTTAGTTGCACTCAAGTTGTGGACTATATCGCTAATGTGATATATGCCATTTTGTTGCCTATAAATAAATTGTGATATAGTCATCATAAAATGTGACTATATGCAATTTATTTATTATTATAACAGGTGGAAAATTTGGAATATAAAAACGATGTTTGACACGATTCAGCTCAGTTTCCTCGTTCCAATTTTCGTTTTAGCCTCTTAAATTTTTAAATAATTTTAAACCGAAAAAAATTCAAGAATTCACAATTATATTAGAAATTTTCTGTATTGTGACTATAACTTAAATTATTTGCATATAAATTTACTTTTAGTAGCCAGAGCTTAGTGGCATATAAGCCAAATGTGATTATATCGTGAATGGACTATATCCTAAATATTTTGTATGCAATTTGATTTTAGATGACAGTAAAAGTGTAAAAATGGACTATATCGCTAAATGGACTATAAGCGATGTGACTGTAAACGAAAAGTACTGTATAAGATTTGGGCATCCGATTTGTTGTAAACTTTAGATTATGAGATTTGAAAATTTATTTATTGTATGTCAAAGCTTAGTTTTAAGTGTTGTCAAGTTGTGGACAGCAAACAAAGTAGCCAAAAAGCCGTTATCACTTGGTGGCACTGATATGGCTCTAACTAAAATTCATTATTTATTGGATTTGGGGGAACTACAACCCTATTTTTGGCAGATAGTCTATAGGTTTAGAGATAACAAGTCACAATACAATTAAAATTTTTGTAAACTTATAAGTGGAAGACGCTTGCTTGAGATTGAGATAAATTGTATGGCTTGAGATTAAAAGCTTTCTGAAACAGACTTTCAGAGTTTACTGCAGGGGGTAGAGCAGCATTTTTTTTCTGCTAGTTAATTTAAAACGTAATAATCTATTAAACTGCACCATTAGTTTTTTTAGTCTTTATACAAATTTTAAAAGTTATAAAGTATTCTTTTCCATATTTGTTGAAAATTTACGAAAAAACCGTTATTAAATTGTCAAATGTGCAAAATCATTGCCGAAACTTATTATTTATGCACATAAAATTAAAGATCGGAAAATTTTCTTTAAGAATATTACCTCATAAGCTGAAGAAATATCAATTTTTACCAATTTTCAAGCAAAATTCAAAAAAAGCCCAGAAAGCTCGATTTTTTGTAAATAATCGATTTGCGCGACCTCTAAACCACCTCCGAAAAATCTGAAAAAATTCTCAAAAATTCTTAGCCGTATGACTATTCAAATTAAGAATGATCCCCAAATTTTTTTTTTTTGAATGGGACACCCTAATGTAGATTTTACCGATACCTATAAATAGAATCCATTGATCGCTCATTTTAAAGGTACTTAAATTGTGCTGGTTCACAAAAATAATTCACTTCTTGGCGGTAAAATTAATTTTTTTTTCAAAATTCGTGGTTCAAATCGCTGTATTTCAAAAGACTGGCTTCATAAACTTTTTTAAAAAATGTATTTTAGTTATAAATTATTATTCTATACTGTCACCAAATCTCTATGTGGTACTCCTGCATGCTTCTGATACCGAACATCTCCACGTAGGGATTTACCCACGACAAAGGAACTATTTTTTTTTAACATATATTTTTTAAAAAATTAAAAAAAACAGTTTTTTGATATACATCTTTTTGAACCGTGGTTTTTGAAAACAATGCATTTTGCTTGGAAAAGTGTGGGAATGAAATGAACCTGAATAATTTTCATTTTCATTGCACAATTAAAGATAGAAAAAAAACATAATTTTAGTGCGCCCCGGTAGGCTAGTTGGTAGCGTGCTGGCTTATCAATACGGGGGTTGTGGGTTCAATTTCCTATAGAGGCACTGGTCTGTTTTCGCTACAACGCGCCGAAGGCCATAGTAGCTAGTGCTCGGTTAGGGTAATAGTATATAATTGTAATTATATGATTATTAATTAATAAAATAAATAAATAAAAACATAATTTTTATTTTTTAATATAAATTATATCAAACTTGTGTAAAATACAAAGTACGGTCTTGTTTACTACTCCCCCAGTATATTTTGTTTTTAAACAAAGCAAAGACTACAAAAAGGGAAAAATCAAAAAACTACCAACGGAAGACCTTACACACAAACAACAAGTTTTCAATTTATTTTTGATCAATGATGATAACACTGTGCTCGAATCGGACACTTTTTTTTTGTAACAAACGGTGTTACGTTTTTGAACTAGCACAGTGTAATCTTTAACTTCGAGCTTATATATTAATTCTCATTTAGTGAGAAATCTAGTTTATATGAATGCTTGATCTTTTGCATGGGATTGTAATCTCTTTCAAAACGTGTTCTGATGATGGGAACCTAGAAAATTCCCGAAATACCTGAAAGGGTCAATTAATAAATTTGAATACAAAAAAGTCTATAGATTATTGTTAGAACAATATCCTAATAAATTATTTTTTATAATTTATTTACATTAAAATCTTTTTTTTTCAAATACTCAGTTTTGTATTGCAATATAATTGAGTATGGAACACCAAAGTAAAATAAAAATAAAAAATTAAACACATTAACATTGTTAAGAAGAAATTTTTCAATATATTTAACTTTAAAGTCAAAATCGGTGAAATTGACCGTATCCGTAAATCTAGTGTTAAGTTATAACAATGAAATTCGAGCCAATTGTTCAAATCTCTTATTTCCCGTTAGTTTCGTTATGGATACAATTTCTTGTTGCACAGTGTAATCATTGGTCAATGGCATTTCTTAAAAGATTTTCGTAACAAACTTCGTTTAATATAAAAAATTATCGAACTGGAACCTAAATGGATACAGGTTTTTGTGAACTTCAGTTCCATTTTTTGCTAATTATAATTGTTTCGGTTCTATATTAATAAATAATATACAAATTACAGAGATTCGGACACCATTGTTTTACTTCAGTAAGTTTCAAAACATGTCTTCATTAAAGTTTACCAGCTGTGAAACAACATTTGCGCAGGTAAAGAAATTAATTTGAATTGACAATCAGTCTCTGATATTAGCTCACGTAGTGAAATATATTGGAAATATAATGAAAAAACACATTTTGTAAAACCGATTGCTAAGCAATACAAAATTAACTTATTTTCCTATTTTGTAACGAAATTTTCCTAATTTTTTTTTTTTCAAAACTTCCTAAACAAAAAAATTGTTCGAATCGTTAGTTACCCAGCGAAAAATAGTCTCGTTTTGGTAAGCAATATTAATGTTGGCAACACACAAAAATTCTCGACACTTAGAGGTACATGTTAGCCAATGTTAAAGCACACTAAATCCACTCGCGTTAATCATTTAATTTTACGGGCGCAAAAATTACAGCGGATTTAAGTTGCAAGCAAATTAAACACATACTTTTTACTTGGCTTTAATTAAAGCTTCATTAATTTATAGATCTCAGTGTATTTATCACATTTCAAAATATATATTACACCACCAAAAAATATAAAAATGAGATCAAAATATTTTTTTGTCATATACTAGAACTTCAAATGTTTTTTTTTTTTTTTTAATTTTAACCAATACTCATGGGATGCCCCCTAATCATGCAATGCATTTATTTGATTTGATTTAAATTTTTCTAAATTGTAAGTAACAGGGAAGACTTCTGCGGGAAGTTTGTTCCACATACGAATCGTTCGACTAAAAAAAAAACAATGTAAATGGAAAACACGCATTTTTTCCGCTTTAACGATATTTAATTGCGTAATGGGTTACTTATCTGCAGGAAATCATATTAGTTATTATTCGACTACCAAACTAACGCACCCTCCTGTCGGAGAGCCTCGGACATTTGCAGAGAACATGCTCAGAGGTCTCGGGTTCCAATTCACAAAACCTGCACGTATCCGTAGATGATCGTCCCATCTTGTACAATTGATACCTAAGGCCACAGTGTCCTGTGAGGTAACCCGTTACGGTCCTTAGTTCGCCCCTCGTCATAGACAAGAATTTCCGCGATCTCTCCCCAGAGGGAGATATAAACAGCCTCGCCTGTCGCTGCTCAGGCGATCTGGCCCAATAGGCCCCAAACTCCGACTCCCTCCATCTTCTGAGCCTCTCTCTGACATATCCATTGGGTACGTAACAGAAGGGTTCCGGACCAATGAATTGTCGACGAGCTCCGCAGTTGGCTAAGCAGTCAGCTGGTTCGTTGCCCTCATGTCCCTCATGGCCTGGAACCCAGCCCAGTGTCAAGGAGTTGTTAAGTCCTAGACGATTTAGAGAGTCGATACATTCATTAACCAGACCAGACGACACATCTTGAGCCCTCAAGGCACCAAGTGCCGCCTGGCTGTCAGATAGAATGTAGATCGTGGCCCCCCTCCTCGGGCGGTTCATTATAGGACCCGTCCGGTCTCTTCAGGGTACTAAGTCCGTTCGTATGATCATGTGAAAGAGCCTTCTGAAGCCTAACCGCTTCGGGGAGATCTGAGATCTTCTCGCAGTAGCTACGCCACGTTGCCCTCTTAGATCTACGGAGTTCCTTATTGTACCCAGTTAGAGCCGCCTTGTAGGCCACCGAGTATCCTGTCTCCTTGGCCCTATTGAATAGTCTTCTCGCCTCGGTTCTGAGTTTCCCAAGTTGTTTACTTCATCCGTAGTGAGCTGTCAAAGTTAGCTAATTATTGCTGTTTTCTTAAAAAGTGAAAAAATTTAAATTTGATAAAAAGCAGTGCTTATTTTTTAAAATTTAAAATTAATAAAGTTAAACTTTTATGATAGAACCTTCAACTTCAGGTATTTAAGTGTACAAAAAATGTTTTTGTATTTATAAAAATATGTGTGGAAATATTTGTAATATTTTTTTAAAAAAAAGCTCTAATCTCGGGGTATTTTCCATATATGATGGACCAGAAGTAACAAAGTAGTAAAGTGCCGGCTTTGAAGTTGTGTTTTTTGAAAAGTATGGGATTTCTACTTGATATTACAAACAAAAAAGTTTGCCTTTTTGTTGCCCCGTTTTAAGATATTAATAATTTTATGTAAAAAGTCTTGTTTTCAAAATTCCTTTATTTACCATACCCACAGTGTTGTTGTTGTTACTATTGTCTTACTCTCAATGTTAGCTATTTTTGTTGTTGTTGATATTATTGTCAATATATTTTGACATTTAATAGAGATGGCTGCGTGAGTGGCGTTTGATCACCTATGTTCACGAGGGTGACCAATTTAAAAGAAAAGAATAAAAATTAACACTCAATTCCAGCGAAAAAATAGGACTTTCTAATAATTTACCAAATTCACGTGATGGTTTTACATCTTATACTAATTTGCCCGTGCCGAGATAGTCACGCCTATATAATAACTGTTTTCAATCACGTACTTTGGGCAATCAACTTTTTTTTACCAATGCGTTTGACGTTTAATGTGCTTATAATGTGCTTATAATAACTCATCATCTATATCTAAAAGCTTTGATAAAAAAAATTAAATGAATGACAAAAGTCTTGTAAGTTTTTTTTTTTTTAATTTTTCGACTTTGATATGGCAATCAATTCTATAGTCGAAGACTTCTAAACGCGTAACTTTGCATGTCTTATGCTTTAATTAGTGTCTTCCAAACTATATGCAACGTTTCTCTCCTTTCAAATACATTAACAGAAATAAGAGCCATAAAATGTCGGTTTCAACAGATGTCGAGAATTTATGAAGTAGCACATATGTTGTATAGTCGTATCGAAATAGAGATGGTAATATTTTGTTTTAAAATATACAACAATTGATGATAGTACGATACAACATGTGTACCCATGTTTAGTGTACTATGTTCAAATAGGCTAAAATAGTGAAAACCCAACCCAAAAAAAAAAAATATTTGTCAAATTGAAAATAAAATTTTACCATCTCTATTTTTATAATAACTACAACACTAGAACACTTACTACACCTTGCGACCACACTTTGTAATCTATAATTAGTATTATTTAAAGCGCTTATTCACTTCTCCAAAGAAGCAGTCAAATATTTTCTTTAATAATACGCTAAAAAATTACATTATTTTCACTGCCTTGTTGTATTGTTCGTAATAAGGTGTAAAATCAAGAAAAAAAAATCTTTGCATTCTGTACTGCCCAGCAAAACCACACATTACCAAATAATGGGTAAAGTAATGTATCGCCATTGGGCTTTAAGCATTACATTACACCTTACTTCACTGACGAATTTTACAGGCGATGAGCCTAAAAGTAATGGACTCATTACCTTGTAGGGGGTAAAGTTACTGGTTAATTATATGGTTACTTGGTAAGGAAAAGTAATGTGTCTATAAATAGATTATCATAAATACAAATTATTAGAAAGATTTTGTTTAATTAAATAAATATAGTATTGTCGCTGGGATTCGAACCTGGGGTCTATGGTTTTTGGCGAGAACTCTACCAACTGAGCTATCGTCACATATAATAATGGGTTGCTTAAAATGTAAATGAATTGTTGTGCTTCGAGTTTTTGTTGGTGATGTCAGAAATATATACCTTACCCCCATGGTCACAAAAATCACAAAGTAATGTGACTAAATATAGATTTTCAAAATATATTTTTTATATATTACTTTACGCTTATATTGCATGCATTACGTAATTGATGATCGGTAAGTCATTATTTTGAAATAATGTAAAAGGTAATGATGTATCATTACAAGGTAATCCATGAGTTTCCAATTATTGGTAACTCATTACTTTGTGTCTCAAAATCATTACACTATGCTTCGAAATAATGCTGAAGGTAAAGAGTATGCATTCAAAAGTAATGCATTAGGTAACCCATTATCGGTAACTTATCACTTTTTGGTGAAAAATAATGATACAGGTAAGGAGTATACATAACAAGGTAATGCATTACTTTACCGCACCATTACCAAAGTTTTCCTGGGTGCTTCAAAAGAATGCAATTAGGAAAGTACAACTAAATTGTTTCTTCTTAAATTACTTTGTTGAACGCATGAAGGTTTAGCGCTACAAATGTAGTTCCTGCCTACCAAATCGAGATTGTGTTGTTGCTGGGAAGTTTCTTTTTTCATTTGATGTTCATGTCAATATTTTGTTTAAGCCAAATAATTAAATTTATGTTAATATATGACAAAAAATCGAACATTAATTATTTAATACACACAGTTTTTTGTTAATGTTATATGTCCAATTAGTTTACTATTTGAGTATCGCAATTGAATGGAAATACCATTGAGTTTTCAATAGCACGTAAAAAATAAGTCTATTTTTTATAATATATTTATAAAAAATGCATATATTTATTTTACTCCAAAATATTTTATATATATTTTATATAGTATTTAACACCCTCCATTATTTTTAAATTCAAAAAAAATGAATTTGTCCTTTACAAAGGCTTATTATTGGGTTGACACATGCGCCAAAAAGTTGTTATCGAGAAAAACGATAGATCAAGGTACACACAGTTTAATTTTTGTGTGAAAAATCGAGTGGTAGATAAAATAAGGTACTGTGTATCTCAAATATGATACGTAATGATGCGAAACGGGTTTCAGAGTCAGAAAGGGAATATTTACATTCCTAACTTAATTTTTACAAAAATGTTCGGTGGGTCAAACCAATAATAAGCTTACGATATAAGCACAGCTCATTGTGCAGTTATCCATCAGTTAGCATGAGTCAATCACTAAAGTCTCTGTACGTAACATTTTAAGAATATTACCTTTTAGTTGTAGGGTAGAAGAGAAAGGTTCTGCCATTGGGAACATATTTCAACCCCGATTTTCGCAGCATTTAAAAGAGTTACACTACTGACAAAGGAACCGGTCACGCAGAATATGTACCAAGCTGGCAGTTACCGTTCCTTGATCGGACATTTTTTATGAATGGGACCGTTCACTTTCACAAGGCATTGTTATCTGACACTTTATGACGTGTTAAATGGTGTGTCTAAAAATAGATTTTCAAATAAATTAAAAAAAAAAATTAAGAATTTAAAAAAATCTTTTAGGATGTAGTAGGACTCGAACGTTCTGACTACAATGCAAACCCTATTTGTTGGCAAACAGTCAACTTTTTTGAGCAACTTTAGCAATTAATACACTCACAGAAATAATTGTCTTTCATGATGTTAATGAAACACTTTCGTATATTTTTTTTTTTTGTAAATTTAATGAAGAAATACATTATATCCAAGAAATTTTATAAATATTAAGGAACTTTTTTTCATAAAATTTCATAGTTGCATAAAAAAAATTGGTCTGATTTTTTAAATTATCTCCTCATAAATTTACTGAAAACTTTCTGTAGAGCTATGAAATTTTTTCAAGGACTTAATTTTTTTATTTATTCATTAAACTTCATAATTTCATTAATTTTAATACATTTCAAACTTTAGTTTTAAGATTTAGTTCTCTAGTGTTCAACATATTTTATAAAGTGCTTTGTTATGTCAATGTTGCCTTTTATTAATTGTGCACTTTAATGAAAATTTTTTTCTGAATTGAAGGACTATAAAATCTTGAAGGACTATAGTAGTAATTTTTAATGCTTAAAAAAAATAATAAAATAATTTAAAAAACTTTTTACTTTTAACAATGAATAGATATTGTAAGCTTTAGGAAAATCAGTGCTTATGTACCCAGCGGGAAATAGACCAGTCACTGGTATGGTCACGTGACTAGAACTTTGTGTGCATGAACCTGTCCTAGTTTCGGTTCTGTTATATGAAAAGACCGGTACTTTTAACATGGGCTTGTCATAGGAGGTGACAATTTCCACCTTTTGAGCGAATTGAGATATATCGGAGAACTTGTCGAATATAACATATCACCGAACTGTTTTAAGTGAATCCGCAACAGAACGAGTTGAAAGTATCTAGTATGCAACTAGTCTCATGTTAGGCATTATTTGATATGTAGGAGGACCAGTTCGAAATGAAATATTACGTTACTGGTTTAAGCGTACAAATCACAGTAATCAAGAAAACTATTTAGTAAAACACTTGTTAAATATTAATCGCAATGCTTTATGATACAGACTTGTACAAAATTAATAATTTCGTGACATATCATTAAACTGCGATAAGCGAACAAGTTACGCATGTGCCATATTATGTACGGGTTACAAAAAGAATATGGACGGATCCAATCACTGAACTTTCCTAAAAAATTATATCACATTACCTGTGTTTATAATATTGCGCAAGTCCCAAAAAATGTATTTTTTATTAAATAACAGAAACATGAATTGTCCAAATGCTGTTTTTGAGCCGAACTCTGTGGTCGGACTTAATAATTTTATAATTTTGCAGACTCCACCCTATGGGAAATTAAAACAAAGTGGAACCAATAACTTTATATGGAACGGGCCTGTCAATTTAACAAGGCACTGTCATGGAAGGGGCAAATTGATACCATGTCACAGACCTAACTTGGGACATGTCCCCGCACGTTGCTTTTTAGAATAGTTTTGTGACATGGACTTTTGTCGCACATGCAATTATAATATGTGATAATTTCTACAGTTCTTTTTGAATCATTTCATTATTAGATCTGATGTGTAACAGTCAATGGATTGGTTGTTTCTGCACCGATTGCCATTTTTTTATACACACCTAATTATTTGGCACCAGTTAAGAGTTTCTTCACAATTTTTACTGTTACAGCCCTAGTTACTTTGGTCCGCTTTAGTGTTATGTTAGTTTTTTTCGAGTTAAATGATAAATCATGAATAAACCTGCCAAAGTTTTGCCACCATTTAAATATTCACGTGGTTGGATATTTTCTGAAATTGCCAGTCTTTAATACACCGAAGTCTTCGTTTATACCAGTTTTGCGAAGTGTCTCCTTTTCACGTATCACAGATTTGTCACTTCGGATGAATCGACCCTTGATTTCCCGTAGGGTAATTACTTAAGTTTTATTTATTTATTTATTTTTTTAATTTTTTTTTATATTACGCTTCAGTCTCTTGTTTTACTAATATTTAGCAAAAAGATTCTGCTAATTTTACTGCTCGTTCCTGCAACGAAGTTTTTAACTAATTTTTAATAACTTTTTCTGCTATTTCTACAGAATTGTTTGTATGAGTGTAATCAGAAGAAGACATATGTACACTCATAATAATCTATTGGTAAAATACACGAAAACAGTTGTTCATTTTACGAAAGTTTTGGTTATTTTGACATTACGAAAAATTTGTAGAATATACAAATCACATTTCTTAAAGTTTTGTAAAAACTTTTTTTAAATAAAAATGTGGTGCATACCTTACGGGTTTATTTTAAAATTAAAAAAAAAAAAAATGTAATGGTGCCACACCAGAATCGAACTCACGATTTCAGTGACGTCCTGCTGTGTTGAAGTAGACCCCTCTACCATTTGCACCAAAGTAGCTGATGCAATACAACAAACTAAAAAGGAACTTAAGTCGAAAATATTATGAAATTTTTATGAAAACTAGAAAAATATGCTACAAATATTTAATAAGATAAAATGGCAATTAAATATTTTTATTATGTTTATTGAGCTAAATAAAACAATATAATTTTTTTATAAATATATCAAATAATATATTAAAAAACAAAATAAAACAAGTGGAAGCATTAAAGTCCGATGTGCCGAATTTGGTATTAAAAAAGATTAAATTCGGCTGTGACGAATTTTTGGATACCCTCCATCTCGGTGTTTTCATAAACCAGGGAAAGTGCAAACAATATTAATATCTATATTCTTTGTAAAAATAACAAAAATAATGTTGTTTTTATAAGTAAAACAAAATATGACTGATTGATTAATGTCTTTGGGATGTTTCAGAAGAAAAAAAATGTTTAATTAAAGTTTACTAAAATGAATCTGAAATTCTGCAGTGGGTATTCAAAGGTTATTCTGATTACCTAAAGAAGAACGTGTAGTGAAAAATATATATATTTGTATAGTTCCTTATGATGTTAAAAAAACTGTTGTAAAATTCGCCTGTTGTTTGTCTCTTTGCCTATATAATAATGAAAGAAAGTTACTAAAATATATTTTTGGATCGTTAGAAGAGATGCAATGAATACAAACGCATAAAAACAGTTTCGAATAATCAGAATTTTAGATAAATTTAAGGGAACAAAAATACGCTTGCGGAGACATACATAATGAAATAATTATGAAATGCCAGTTTACATTACAACACATGTGCTTATACTATACATCACATAAGTAAAACGGAAAGTGTGATGAAACTAAGTTTGTCAAAAATTATAAAAGAAAATCTTTCGAGTGTTTTCGAGATACAAAAAATTAAAGAAACTGGTATTTCAAATTATTGTTTTTCAGCTCAGTTGCTTGTGCAATTGTCGTTTACGACTCCTAGAATAAGAACCCTAAGAAATTTTCCCAAAATTCGATTGGTTTTTACACATCAATACTTTAATTTAGATTATTTTTGTATGTATCAAATAAAAATTAGGGCTTTTAAGGAAAACAAATGCATATAATCAAAAGATTTTAAGATGAAGTATGCACCTTATATGTCTTAAATAAAAAAGTTCTGAAAGTGAATGTCCTTTAAATTGAATGGGGTTTTTAATAAATGTAATACGAGTTTCCTTGCAAATTTATTAAAGGTTGAGAATGAAAATAAGTAAAAATAGTGTACGAAAAAAAGTTATGAATTTACATTGTTGGATTCGGGGATATTGTTCCTGGATATTTTTTTGATCTGATAACGATTAATGTGTCTGGCAACTCCGGTTAATGCAGTCAAATAAATAAAGAATTTTAACTAAACTATTTTGTTCTACCTTTTTCTTATTGGTGATTTTTTGATTTGTTGGGGTTAACAAAAAAAGGTATATGGCAAGCCTGGTATATGGAAAACAAAAGCATACTTTATAAATTAGCTTAAAGGTACGGTCAGATATGGCAAACATTTGCCGAAAAACGTCAAATATTTGTTTGCCGTAATGTGACCACAACATATTTATTTGCGACAAACAGGAAAACAGCTGATTTTGGGCTAATAAATTTGTTTGGTGTCAAACAAAAATGTTTTTAATGTGACCACTCAATAAAAAATATTTGCCTGTATTTTGAGCAAACAAATATTTGTTCTTACAATTATTTTGTAAGACCAAACAGTAGCAAATAAAATTAATAAAAATTTTCGTTTGGAATTTTAAAATCACAATTGTGATTTAAGTGTGTTCTTAAAACCACCAAAGTTTAAAGTTGGTTTTAAATGGTGGAAAAATTAATCAATTAATTTTAAATCGGCGGCCACTTAGCTGACCGGTTTAAAATCACAATAATTTGAATTTATAATATTTTTGACAACTTTTGCAAAACTTAAGTACATGCATATGTACATATATATGTAAGAATGAGAATTGAGAGTTTTATGTTTTATTTTAATTTTATTAATTCAATTCAATAGATTTATTTTAATTTAGTTAAATTATTCACAAAACAATTTTAATTATATATTTTAATAAAAAGTAATGTAGAACAGTATGTAAAGTTAATGATAATACAACGTAGGATATCGACGGACAACTGCTTAACGACCGACCGATTCAACTGACTTCAAACAACTTACTGCCGACCGATTGACTCTTAAGTAATTAGCAACTGACATTTAGCAACTGACATTTAGCAACTTCATATTTGACATCTTTCTTCACACCTGACCCTTGCTTTACATTCGGCCGTCCTGCTCTTCATCTGACCCAGATGACAAAAAATCATCATTGGCTTCGACAAATCCCCACAACTTCATATTATCGCAGCTAGTAGATGTTTTTTTCGGGCCATCAAAATCAGCAACTTTCTCCACATCATAACGGTTGTTTCTTTTTACTTTAGTGACTTTATATGGACCCAAAAATTCACTGGCAAGTTTCTTTCCAGCTACAAATTGAGTACGTTTTATAGCTACCAAATCATTAATCTGATAATCGCTTTGTTGTTTACATTTTTTATCATAATTCAGCTTGTATTGTTGTTGAGCTTTCATAATTTGTTGTTTAGCATCCGCACGTAAGCTCTCTCTGTCCTTGTTAAAATCGGTAATTAACTCTTCTTGCAGCATATTTAGAACGTTGTCGCATACATCTGAGTTCATCTTAACACCAAACATAATTTCAAAAGGAGAGTATTTTGTTGTACTATGAACACAAGAATTAATAGCTTTCTGCACCTGGCCGACGTATTTATACCATTTTGATGTATCATCTGATGACAGCTTTGCAATAATAGAAATTATCGTACGGTTTACTCTTTCTACCTGCCCATTACCACGAGCGACACCTGTTGTTATTAAAACGTGTTCTATGTTGTTTTCTTGACAAAAATCAGAAAAAAGATTTGAGGTGAACGCAGACCCTTTATCGCTTATTATTCTTAAAGGATACCCAAAGATATCAGACCATATTTTAAGATTTCTTACAACTTCTTCCGCACCAGTAGATTTTGTTGGGAACAACCATACAAATTTAGAAAAAGCGTCCACAGCAGCAAAAATATGTTTATATAACTTTGACGTGGCATCCATCGGACCCAAGTGGTCGACATGAAGTGTGTGTAGAGGTACCTCTCCTTTATCGATACAATTTAAGAATCCTTCACGCTTTCCTAATTTTTTTGTTATGTATTATACATTTGATACAGTTCGATATAAACTGATGTACTTTTTTTTCTAAATGAGGTATAAAAAATTGCTGTTGTACGCGGTGCATTGTTTTTTGTACTGAGAAATGGCCTTGTTCGTGTGCGTTTTTAATAACATCAATCTCCATCGACTTTGGAACCACAAGTAAATCGCTTCCAGTAACGTTTTTGTAAACTAAACCACCTTTTATTTTAAAATCACCATAAGGTCCAGTATTTAGAATAACAGAAATAGCTTTAATACCCTCGTCTTCTTGTTGAAGCTTACCAATTTTTGGTGATATATCAGAGAGCACAGCCATAACATCCACAGGGTAACGACTTAGACCATCAACATGTTTTAATCTGTTTCCTGCTCGATGCTCAATGATATACGTAAAATCTTGAATATACATTATCCACTGTGCCACATCCCTTGGTACGTCTTTCTTTGATGTTGTTTGTTTAAATGCAGCACAATCAGTAATCAACTTAAATTTAATACCAAGAAGATAATGACGAAACTTTTTAAAGCTAAGTATGCCGCTTTAACTTCTAATATGTAGCTGTGTTGTTTTTGTTCTTGCAGAGACGTTTTTTTACTCCAAAAAATACTGGGTGTAACTGATTTTCGTGTATTTGTAAAAGTGCAGCACCAAAACCATATTTAGAAGCGTCAGTATGCAATTCAGTCACAGCTGTTCTATCATATATTTTAAGCACTGGTTCTTTTATGAGAGCTGTTTTCAACGCATAAATCGCCTGCAACTCTTCCCCGCCAATAATAAATTTAGCATCCTTCTTCAGTAAATTTGTTAAAGGTCGAGCAATATGAGCATACCCTTGGATAAATCTTCGAAAATATCCAGTGATACCTAGAAATGATTGAACATCTTTGATATTTTTTGGTTGAGGGAACTTTTCAATAGCTTTGGTTTTCTCTTTTCCAGGCCAAATCATTCCAGCTTGCACAGTATAACCAAGAAAATCAATTTTGGTTTGAAGAAACGAACATTTTGACCATTTAATTTTCAAATTAAAACGTGCAGCAGTTTCCAGAACTAGTTTAAGCTTTGTAAGACAACAGTCTGGAGTTTCAGCAAAAATAACAATGTCGTCCATATATAGTTCCATTACGTCGTTATTAATAAGTGGTTGAAAAATATGATTCACGTACCTTATAAAATTCGCTGGTGAATTACAAAAACCAAAGGGTGCTTTATTAAATTCGAAAAGGCCTTCTTTTGTTACAAATGCAGTCAAATGCTTACTGGATTCTTCGATTGGCACATGAAAAAATCCGTTCTCCAGATCCATTACGGTAAAAAATTTAGAGTTTTGTAACTTTTCTAACACCTCATCAATTAACGGCACAGGAAAACAGTCTTTTAACACCATATTATTCAACTTACGGAAGTCAACACAAACTCTGTAGTCACCACATTTCTTTTTTACTACCACAACTCTACTTGCCACTGATGATGTTGATTTTCTAACAACACCATTCGATAACCATTCATCAACTTGTTTTCGTACAGCTTCCTGTTCATTAATTGGTAATCGGGATGGTGAATGACGAAATGGTTTTAGTTCTCCATCTGTCACAATCTTCATTACAACCGGACTTTCTTCTGGAACTGATGACGGGTTATAACTAGATATTATTTCCTCTACCTTCTGCTTATATTTGGGAGGAACGTTTAATTCGGCTGTTGTTATCTTATATACCGAGAAATAATTTTCGTTTTGCGGTTCGTTTTTATAATCGAATTTATACCCGTTACCGTCAGAAATACACTTAAATTTTTCTACAAAATCATAACCGAGTAGTGCATTGTACTTTACTGAATTGTCCGGCACTATGAGAAAATTATGAATTGTTGTTACGGAATCGACGTATACCGTACCATTTATATACCCAATCGGTTCCGTTGGAGTATTACCGAGACCGAACAATAAAGACGAACTTCCGTTTAAAACACAGTCTTTAAAATATTGTTTATACACACTTTCTTTCATGAGGGTTACATCAGACCCTGTATCTACTAAACAATCAATTTGTTTATTTTCAAAAATTATGGTCTTCAAACGTTTTTTGTCTATTATCATATTCACGGTTACACTCGTTGTATTTGTTTTTTGATTTTTTAAAATACAATTTTTGGCAATATGACCAGTTTTATTGCAAAAAAAAACACTTTGTTTGCTCTTTACAGTCTCTTCTTTTATGATCAGCTGATCCACAATTAAAACAATGTTCTTTTTTTGTATATTGTTTATTTTCTGTTTTGTTTTTGTTTGGTATTTCCAAAGGCTTATCCCTGGTTTCTACAACACGTTCGCCTCTACACGAACGGGTGACTACATGTATTTTGTTTTTGCATTGCAGGTATTTTGTTATTGTTTTTAGACGAACGTGAAGCAAAACGTGTTCTAGAAACAGGGCGTTAATACGTTCAAATATTGAGTACTGCTCACGAAGCTCTTTGTATGTTTTAGCATTGTACAAAGAATACTTCCATTCACTTTTTATTCGCAAACCGTCTACAATATATCTTATTACAGAAATGTCTTCAATTTTACCAGTTGCTGCAAGTTTTCTCATATGTAAAACATATTCGTGAAACGATTCATTTTCCAATTTTTTACGATTTGCAAGCTGTTTATGGATTTCTGCACTACTAAATGATTTATAGAACTCATTTGTTAACACCTCCTTCAACGTAGAATAATCAGAAACGCTAACAGCTTCTAAAAATAATTTAGCAGCTCCAATCATTTTGTTTCTAGCTTGAACATATTTTTGTTTTTCATTAAGATCATAAGCTTCTGCATTTTTTTCAAAATTTTCGAACCAATAGTTTACTGATATCGAATCACCATCAAAATCAGGCACTATTTTTCCAAAACTTTCAATGGACACACTAGTTTTGTTTTTATCATCTTCTTCCTTTTGCATTTTCAATGCCAAAAGCTTTATTAGTTCACTCAATTCAGTATTGTCACTATTTAAATTTGTTTCAGACTTAGTTGCCATCTTACTACTTTCCAGTATAACACTTTTGTCAATTTGGTTTCCAGCTTCTCTTGTTTTTAAGATCAGCGCTCTTGATCTAGTGTTATAAATTCTTAAAATCACTGGTTTCTGTTTTATATTTTTTGCTCTCATTCAATAACGGGTCATTTAAAAATTGTGTATATTAAACCTTTTCTTTTTTGCAGAATGTTAGCAAACGGTTCTTTTTATTGTTTCTTTATAAAATAAAAAAAAAGTACAGTACTTAAGTTCTTCAAACTTTTTTATTATTTTTTTTTTTATATTAACAAAAATTCACTGCACTCGAGTTTTTTTTTTTATAGGTTGAGCCCCCAAATGTAAGAATGAGAATTGAGAGTTTTATGTTTTATTTTAATTTTATTAATTCAATTCAATAGATTTATTTTAATTTAGTTAAATTATTCACAAAACAATTTTAATTATATATTTTAATAAAAAGTAATGTAGAACAGTATGTAAAGTTAATGATAATACAACGTAGGATATCGACGGACAACTGCTTAACGACCGACCGATTCAACTGACTTCAAACAACTTACTGCCGACCGATTGACTCTTAAGTAATTAGCAACTGACATTTAGCAACTGACATTTAGCAACTTCATATTTGACATCTTTCTTCACACCTGACCCTTGCTTTACATATATATATACATACATACGTGTACATCAATTATTACAGCAGTTAGTACAGCTTGTAAATTTCTTTAGTATTTTTAAAGCCTTGTGAAGTAACTTATTTTGTTTTTCCTTTTTTTACAATGACTTTTTTGCAATAAATTTAGAAATAAATAAAAAAAAATGAATTTATGATAATAATTTAATAATATATGTAAAAAAAAGACTGAATTAAAGTACAAATGAATATGTATACTTTTTATTAACCTTTTTTGTTAAATAAAACATTTTTTAAATACATACATACTTATCATGTTTTTGTTTTTAATTTTAAATAAACGATTTAAACAACTCGTCTAAATATGTTTATATTGAAAAGACAATTCGCCTTCCTCTACGAAATATTGGCAAAATTCTTGTCGTATTTCTGAAGTATCTTGCGCGATATAGGAACGATGTGGCAGCAGATTTGGAAAATCCTGGTCGGTTTGATCACTGCGCCATTCGCCGGCGATTAAAGTGCCGTCTTCAGTATAGTGATCAACAAGTTTTGCGTTGAAGTAAACGGAATTTTTCTGACTCATCAGAAAGTTGTGTAATGCACAACATGCAAGCGTTACTTGCTTCGTTTTTATTGGCTGAAGTTTAATTGGACTGCGCATTACCCGAAAACGCGCGGACATAATACCGAATGCATTTTCTATTACACGTCTTGCTCTTGACAACCGATAATTAAATATTCTTTGAATAGCATTCATATTGCGTAAATTAAACGGCTTAAGTATATTCGGCGTTAAAGCAAAAGCGTCATCAGCAACAAGAACATGAGGCACAGCCACGAGTCTAGATGGTAGGGGTTTAGGGGAAGGCAGGTTAAGTCGTTGGCTAGTAAGAGCTGCATTAAATGAACTTTTGCGAAAAACTCCACCGTCAGATATACGGCCATTTGACCCTACATCGACATACAAAAACTTATACGATGCATCGGCAATAGCCATGAGAACAATACTATGTGTACCTACAAAAATATTTAGTCAAGAAAAGAAATAAGAAATATTTATACTTTACCTACCTTTGAAGTTATAGAAAACACTACCTGAATGGGATGGCGCAGTCATCACAACATGTTTTCCATCCAACGATCCGATGCAATTAGGAAAGTTCCACAATTTTAAAAAGTCTTCAGACACGGCTTTCCATTCGTTTTCAGTTGATGGTATCTATATTATATTAATTAATTTAATAATAAAAATATATTTTAACGTATATTACCGTATATTACCGTCAAATAGTCCGGCTGTAATACTTTATAAATAGCGTCGCATACGTCGGGAATAATTCCTGAAATTGTATTATGGGGAATACGAAATACATATTGTAGAGACCTAAAACTTTCGCCTGTTGCCAAATACCGAAGTGTAACTGCTAACCGCTCGGTAGGAGAAATTGCATCACGAAAATTTGTGTTATTTTTTTTTATAAGCGGTGCCACTAATGTAAGCTACAAGAGTATTAAAAACTGTATTAACTTGCATTACTTAAATTAAATTTGCAACTCACCAATTTTTCAAAATCAGTTGAAGTCATACGTAAAAAGTTGTTATACAATGCAGGAGTTTCTGACCGTAACTCCATCAACAACTTTGTACAACATCCTTCTTCTTTACGACGTAGAACCCATTTGCGTACCCACATTCTTCTTTTTTTTCCCTAATTTTATTTTCCTCCTCTTCTAAAATTAATATTGCTGCTGCTCCACAGCTTAAAACAAGAAACTCCTCCATATTTTCCATCACAAATTGTATTGAAGTGTTTTGGCAAATAAATTTATATATTTTGACAGTTTGGTCAAATATTTTGCTTCGGCAAATATTTTTTTAAGTGTGACCATATGTAAGACATGTTTGCCAATATGTGTGTTTGCCGCTATTTGACATCTGTTCGAGCAAACAAAAATGAGCAAATAAATGTGCGTAGTGTGACCACAAAATAAAACCTACATTGTTTTGAAAAAAAATTTGCTAAATAAAGGCAAATATGTTTGGGGCTAATATTTGCCATATGTGACCGTACCTTAACAATTTTTCGAGGGCTTCTCGCATTTGCACTTATAACCAGTGTTGCCAGGTTTGCAAAGCATAAAAACGACAAACTTTCTAGAAAAAATCGTCAAAATCGTCATCATATTTTGAAAAATCGTCAAAATAAAATATATTTTTTTTAGAAGAGGGATAAAGTTTTAATAAAAAATAAAATACAATAATGTTATTCACATTTCAAATGTTAACGTGTTATCGTTGTAATATAACACGATTTTTGACACTTCTCTTTGGTTTAAACTTCGAAAATCATTATATTTTACAACGATATTCATATTTATAAAATGTTGAAACAGTGTGCCCCAGTAGGCTAGTTGGTAGCATGCTGGCTTATCAGTGCGGGGGTCGTGGGTTCGATTCCCACCAGAGGCACTGATCTGTTTTCGCTACAACGCGCCGAAGGCCATAGTAGCTAGTGCTCGGTTAGGGTAATAGTATATAACTTGTAATTATATGATTATTAATTAATAAAATAACAAAAATATAATATATATATATATATATAATTTTACCACTTGAACTGTTAAACACTTATATCTGCATAATTCTGTGAACAACATTTCAGTGGCACAACTTTTTAAATATTAAATTCTTTTACAAAATTTGGAAATTCTTTAACAATAAGTCTGTTCGATTACTTTTCCTGTAAAGTTCAGTAAAAACTACTCAGTAACAAAATTACAAATAGTAAGACAAATTTACAAAAAAGTAAACGAACTGAAAATTTGTAGGAATTATTAAATTAGATAAAATAGCTTGTTTTAAATATTAAAAAAAAATCATCTGGTCATTATGGAAAAGGAAAAAGTTAATTGAAATTATCGACCAAAAATAATTTAAATGTTTTTTAACTTCTTCCATAGTTAATTATTTAATCATTTTCACTTTCAATCCATAAACAATTAAAATTTAATTTAATTTTTGTTTACTAAAAATACAAGCATATTTTTTTATTTTTTAGTCATATGTTTTTTTCATCTTACAAATTCTTTCTGGCAAAAATGTATCCAGTAAAAACTTGTAAGTTCTTTGGCATCAAACTGTCACTTTACTCTCTCTTTTTACCAGTTTTTACTGCGTATTTGTCTAAACGAACACCTTCCAGTAAAAACTTGTACAAATTTTTGTGTTATCGAACAAACTTAATGTTATATTTTTAATTATTAAATTTTGGCACTTTATTTATATTATTAGGCCTGTTTTTTAAGCACCGGATTTATTTTTGGATTTATTTTGTTTCATTTAATGTTGTATATATATCATCTTTCAACATGAAATATATTCGGGCTAGAGATCTGTTTGTTTCGCAAAAAAAGTCCATGCCTTGTGTTTTAACATGAAAATTTTTTTATTTTTATTTAAATCTAACTCCAATTAAATTTTATAAAAGTTTAAAGAAATGTTCTAAACATATAAACACAGAAACTAAATTAAGCTAAACCCGTAATGAATTTATAAAAAAATAAATGCGGTTTGGATTAAGTTTTATTCAATTCTAGGATTTGCATTTTTGCAAAATTGTATTTCACATCATATTAGCATATAAAAGCTAGCTATCGATCAAAAAACAATGTTTTTGCTTTCCATTTTTAACGAAATAATATAAATTTAATAATCGTGCCGGCGATTTTATGAGAATGATAAATAAGTAGATCTTGCTGATATATTAAATTATTGTCAAAAAATCGTCATTTTGGAAGCAAAAGTCGTCAAATAGTCATTTAGTTATTTTGGGTATTAAATATCATCAAAATGACGACAAATCGTCAAACCTGGCAACTCTGCATGCGATTGCTACTAATTCATACGTACATACATATATATATATATTCCCATCGTTCCTATAAGGAGCATAGGGCCGTACATACATACTGTATTACAAAACAAAACAAAAAAACAACAACAATATTTTGTGGGTTTTTTTTTGTTTTTAAGTGTTGATCATGACCATGGATGGTAACCGATTCTATGTGGTTATTGGTCGTAGTAACGCTATTTTCTTTTATTTCGGTAACGGTATTTTAGGGGAAACTATACTTCAGTTATTTCGGTAACGGGATTTTAGCGTAACGGTATTTTAGCGTTAACGGTATTTTATTTATTTCGCTGACGGTATTTTAGCGGTAACGATATTTTAGATATTTCGGTAACTTTATTTTAGGGAAAAAGATTTTTCAATTATTTTGCTAACGGCATTTTAAGGATAACGTTATTTTAATTATTCAGGTAATGTTAATGCACACCACAATTTTTAACCGCATTATGCCCGAGTTTAAATGACTGTCTAGTTTATGATCACACTTTGGGAAAATATATCTATTTACAGAAGTTTTTTTGTTCAGATCTTGTTAGATTTTTTCGGTAACGGTATTTTAAGGTAACGGTATTTTATGGATAACGGTATTTCAAGAATATCGGTAACGGTATTTAAGCGATAACGATAGTCAGTTGAAAGGTGTTAGAATCGTGGACGGTATTTCAGCGATATTGACAGCCATCCCTGCTTGCGTATAATCTTGTGTATAAGCATTGAATGTACGTATGTATGTATGTATGTATGATGAAATAAAAAAAAAAAATTTTAGAGGTCTTCCCACATTTTCACTCATAACTTTTGAACGCGTTAACCGATTTTGATCATTTTCACTAGAAAACTGCTCATGATATCAACAAACAATTTGACTGAAAATTAGCAGTACCTCTTCTGTATTGGAGGAGTATTTTGTGTTTCCACAGACAGACGGACGGACAGACGGACAGACGGACATGGCTATATCGACTTCTCTATCCATGCTGATCAAGAATATATATAGTTTATGGGGTCCCAGAATTTTTTTAAAAGAATTACAAACATTTGACAAAGTGAATATACCCTCCTGCACTATGGGATGGAGGGTATAAAAATAATAAAATAATAATAATAAAAAACTTAAATAACAATTTCAAACTAATTGCATTTTATTATTAAATATTTTATCTTTTTAAATATTTGTTTTATTGAATTTCATACTAAACCCGGCAAATAAAGTGGAAGTAGTGTTTTCGGGTCCTCTTTAACTTGTTTTAGGATCCTCTTTATTAAACAAAATACAAAATATCCATTTATATCAAAACACAAAAATAGTAATAATGAAATAAAAAAATAAAACAGAAATTTAAAAAACATTAATAAACAAAAAAAATATAAAAACTAAAAAAAAAAAAAAAAAAAATTGTCCTGGCCAGGAGTTGAACTCGCAACCTTCTGATTGCAAATCCGACCTCTAACCACATCAACATCCATATGTAATATTTGTAACATTACAAATTTTTGTACAATGTACTAAAAAAATATTACGAAATCATGTTTGTATTTTTTACGAAATTTGTAAATTTATATAATTTGTTTTATACAAAAGTTTTGTAATATAAACAAAATGTTTGTACATTCTACGAAAAAAAATTTACGAAAATTATATTTGTATTTTTAAGCATGGATTATTATGAGTGTATAGAACGGATTTTGAAAATTCCATTGGGGATTGGCATAAAGGATAAAAGTCTCCCCCGTAGCGGCCTGCACAAGCCCTTTGGTCCGAAATTTGAAAATTATAATATATTTTATATATGTCACTTAAATGATAGTTTTTGGATTTCTGGCCAGGAACGTCGTAAAAATAGGGCTTTATGTAGAGATAACTGTCGAATTATCTTTAAAGTAAAGGTTCATTATCATGAGAAATAGTGCCCCCTTGTCAGCCTTGCCAAACCGCCGAAGCTAGGAACTTAAAATGTTGTATGTGATTTCCTTATCAGAAGTAGACGTCTGCATAGAACGGACTGTATTGACGAAATTTTTAAAAATTTCCACTAGGAGACCTTTTGGCTTAATCAGGAGTAGAAATCTGTGTAGAGCGCATTTTTGGAAATTCGATATGTATGTACTTAACACGAGTAGACAACTGTATAGAGCCAATTTTTTGGGAAATTTTGGAAAAATGGTAAAAGTACCCACTTTGGCGGCCTGCCCAAACACATTTATGGCGTTTTCTTTTCTGACAAAAAAATGTTGCATTTTTATAAGTGACATTTAAATAATGTTGTCATAACCCTCTTAATATGTTGCCATATTCATAGTCACAATAAAACATGAATTTATACAAAAAATGCTGCCCTGCTTTAGAACAGCTGATTTGTGTATAAAAGAAAACAAGTTGAAAAATAAAAAAGCGGCAAATTGCAAATTGGCATTCAAATTGTTTTTAATTAATTATTTTTTTTGTATTTAAAATGGATTCAGTAATTGATGCAAGCACAATATTTCGCTCCTGCAGAACACACATTTCCTCTTCATCTGATGATGAGGAAGAATCCATTAGTACCCCAACAACATTGTTTACGCATATCACTACAGCAGCTTCTTCCATTTTTAGCAATTTAAATGTATATTTTTTAAAATTATTATAATTAATAAAACAAAATTAATTTTCGTCTTTAAATATTTGTTTTTTTCAAAACAAAACTATAAAATCAGCTGTTTTATAGTGCAACATTTTCACCCCATCATTTTATAAAGGGTGAAAATGGCAACATTTTTGCATGTTAATAGGGCGACATATTTTTAAAAGAACATGATTCCTTTTTAAAGTGCTGTCAATTTTTTAGAAAAGAACACAAAAAGTGCAATTTTTTAGAAAGGGCAAACAAAATGTTACATTTTTTGCCAGAAAAGAAAACGCCATTAGATAGAATTTAAAATATATGCCAAGGATCGTGGTAAAAATAGTTTCTAAAGTATGTAAATCTATCCCTCTTTTAACAGCTTAAAGGAGGGAGAAGAGATTTTTGGAATTTAATATGGGAGGGCCACAAAGGGATATAGCCTGCCCGCTTGAAATTTTCTGTATTGATCTTTAACGGCTAATAGTTTTAAATTTAAATCATATATTCTTTGGAATATGTTCCAAATTACTGTTAAGGCTCTTTAAGACATTTTCACGAGCAACGTTATAACAATTTTTGTACAAATGCGAAAAACAAAATTTGATAAGCTGGTTCTTATATTCCCGTAGACTGGATTTCTGGAAATGCCTGCTATTTGGGCTGAAAAGTATCCCCACTAACGGCATACCTATACACTTTTAGTAAGAAACTAACATTTGAAATATTTGTTCACTGTTGTACGTAACGACGTAAAATGCGAGTTTATTCGTGGAAATGTCTGCTACTAAAAGCTGCTAAAGTCATGATCTTAAAAACTGGTTTGGCAATGCACACAGCATAAACCGTAGATTCTAGGAACTTATAACTTGGTGCAGGCATTCGCGTAAACTGGAAGGAAGCAACGCAGAGAGAAAGTCTTCCCCTTAACGTCATGCATAAACAATTTTGGCAAAAAGTCTGAAATTTAAAATATTTTTTTTTTTTTTTGAGAAATGGGTAATGTATTGAATGCATCCTTTGTTCTTTTAGAAAAAACGTGGTATAAATGGGGTTAAAAGGATTAAATTTCAGCTTTAATGACCTATGAAATTTCATTAAGGTAGAAATCTGAAACTTTAAATCACAAAAGGATCCACTTAAAAATTATAAACTAATATATTTAAACAAATTAATAAATAAAATAATTGATTTTTCATCCTAATATATTTCGATATTTAAAACTAACGATAACGAAGTATCGGGCTTTTAAGCTCGTTAACTTATATACAAACTACTTAACCTTTGCAGCACCAAATAATTTACCCATTCATAGCAGAGATATAAGTCAATTGGCAAAAATTCTATGCGCCGCAGACTTTATTTTGGGAGTTTATTTTTTTTTATTTTTTTTTTTTTTATATTGTATTTTTTTTTCGGATTATATGTATTTATTAACTGAACAAACCTGCTTAGCCGATATATTTATAATAATTTTTTTTCAAATTCAATCAATCTTACAAATATAAAGCAGTTTAAATACGAGGAATTTGATTTTAGGCACAGAATTATTATTAAAACTAAAAATAAGTTTTTATATTTTGGCATCATTGTAAGTATATTTTAATGCGATGGTAGTAACAGTGAGAATATGCAACTCTGTGGCGCTGTAAATATTCCCGTTGCTTTTTTCTGTAAGTTTACTTGCGATAATATGAGAATCACCAGCAAAAGCTTTTCTCCCAAAGAATCAGTCTAATTAAGCGTTTTTATCGATGAATTTTACATTGGCTTGTCATAGTATGAAATCATCATTAACTGTCTAAATAACTTCGAAAGATGTTGTTTAGGCTGAAAACTTTCTATGACAAACCAATATTAAACTCATCGATGAAAATGCCAAATTAGAAGAGAAAAAATATGTGCTGGGCCGTTGAGCCATTAAATATTAAAAGTATATCATTATTTAACTTTTATTACCTTTATTTTTAATTTAAATACCATAAACATGTCATTGATTTTTATCGGTAAAGCAGTACCATGATTTTATTTTGCTTGTACATATTTTCAATAAAATAAGCTAATAATGTATTTTTTTTTATATGATTACATCGGCTTCAGCAGGCTTTGCGCCGCCGCCGGTAATTTTCCGCTTAACTGCCGACGACGTTTTTAAGTAAACTTATATCTCTGATTCATAGTTAAAAGTGAAGTTGTTGTAGTTATCATCGTTGTTGTACAAGTGGTTGAATATCCAAAAAAAAAAAGATTAATGAAAATTTTTTTTTGTCTTCCTTCGCATTGTTTCAGATAGGAAAATAGCGTAAAAACCTCAAATGTAATTCATATTAAACTGTATCACCATCAGGATAATAATATCAACAACGACGACGACGGCGAGCAACAAACCAGAAACAAACCTGTCAACTGCATCAAGCGTTATTTTCAGCAAATTAAAATAACAACGAAGAAGAGAAAAAAAAAATGTTCGATAACCGAGTAAAAAAGTTTATATAAAATTATATAGAAGGAGATATTTTTCTTACATACAATGTGATATAAATCGATCCTAAAAATGGTTCTATTAAATTGTATTCCTTTGGATATAATAAGATTCAATTTAATAAAAATGTACACACAAAAAAAATGTCATACTATTTATGAATATTTTATGAAAAATTTGCCAATGTACTAATTTAGGAACTTTTTCATAACATTTATGAACAGTTCATTAAAAATACTGGGAAAGCTTGTGTCTCGTAAATTATGACAAGGTTCTTAATATATATGTAGAAACACTTAATATTTATGAAAAATTACTTAAAAAATTTGCCAATGTACAAAATCCTATTATTTAAGAAAACTTGCATAAATTGCAATATTACTGGGAATTGTATGTACCTTTTCATAAATGCTAGGGAAACTAGGAACACTTCATAAATAGTAAGTAAATTTCATAAATAGTATGAACCTTTAAAAATATGAACTTTTTCATAAAAAATTATGAATTTTATTTTTTTGTGTGTGTTCGCCCCGGTAGGCTAGTTGGTAGCGTGCTGGCTTATCAGTGTGGGGATAGTGGGTTCGATTCCCACCAGAGGCACTGGTCTATCTTCGCTACAACCGATTTGAATACATCCAATTGTATTTCATTTGATGTAATTCCATACAAGTGATACATTATAATACACATATCTTGAAATTAAAAGATATTAAGTACACCCTAAAAAATGTTTGTAAATTTACTACTATAAAATGGGTACAGTTTTGTGTAATATAATGCATAGTGAGTAAATAGGAACAGTAAATGCGTTAATTTATTTTATACACACTTTTATGTGCATTAGTACACATAAAATGTTGCAATATTCGTTATGCGTTTATAATTAAGCATTTTGTGCCTAAAATTAGTCTTTTGTCGATTAATTTAAATTTTACGAACAATGTGTGCGAATGTACTATTTTTTTTTTAATAATAATGGAAACATTGTCATTTACAAATTTCGCAAAATAAAATAAAAAAAGACAAATAATTTGATTTCATCTTAGAACTTAGTAATAAGTTTTTTATTTGTGGAATTATTTTGGTCTTCCAGTCGAAACAATTAAGTTTAACTTAAAATATAGCAGTAACGTTAAATTTACCAAATATTTGTATAAGTAACAATATTATTTTTATCAGCTCCCAGGCTAATGGAATCAGTGGTTACCAATTTTTAGATTAGATTATATGGCACTATGCACCGCGACCAACTTAGGTCTTTTGTGCTGCCTAAAGTTACCCTAAAGATTCAAGCTACCTATAAAGCCAATAATCCTATTAGGCAAAATCTTCATAATGTCCGAAGGGGGACAAAGCGATTGCCAAGAAACTTGGCACGCCTTTCACATAGCCTCGGACATTCGCAAAGAACATGCTCTGATGTCTCAGCTACCAGTTCGCAAAACCTACACTCATCCGTGTCCGAAAGACCCCTTTTGAGCAGGTGGTATCTGAGATTGCAGTGTCCAGTCAGGTAAGACACCAGGGTTCTCAAGTCACCCCTCCCGAGGGACAAGAGTCTCCTCGATCCTGCACTGGAAAAAGAAATCAATCTCTTAGCCTGTCGTTGGCCAAGAGAGTTTTCCCAATAGAGAGAGAATTCTGACTCCCTCCACGACCCGAGCTTCTCCCTAACATACCCCAAAGGTATACCACAGAATGGTTCAGGGCCAATAAAGGGCCTTCGGGCTCCGCAATTAGCAAGACAATCTGCCCTCTCGTTGCCCTCATGCCCCTCGTGACCAGGAACCCACCCTAAGGTAAGCGAGTTGCGCCTGCCAAGTCGGTTAAGAGCCAGAATGCATTCCATGACCAGACCAGATGACACCTCATAGGACATTAAAGCCCTTAATGCCGCCTGACTGTCGGAAAGAATGTAGATACGAGATCTAATAGTGCCCCTTCGTAGACACTCCTCCGCGCAGACACAGATAGCAAAAATCTCTGCCTGAAAAATGGAGGGGTATCTACCCATGGGTAAGGCCCGTTGGAAACCTGGTCCATAGACACCCGCACCAGTGTCACCATTCGCATGCTTTGAGCCATCTGTGACCCATATCTGAGAACCCCGCTCTGGCTCCCAGGATCTGTTGGTCCACATGGCCCTGTCGAACAGCATCACTTTAAAGTTCCTATCAAAGATGTACTCCGGTGACCTCCTATCCGTAACCTTTGTAATCGGGTCATCAATTAGGATTCTAGCGATCCTCATGTGACCCCTTAGATCACCTCCCCTCATGTCACCGAATTCTCTAAGTCTGGAGGATCCTATGCAGGCAGCCTCCATTACAGAAATATGCAATGGTGGTATCCCCAGCATAACCCCCATGGCATCCGTCGGGCAGGTTCCGCCTGCCCCCGTTATGCCAATACACATAAGACGGTAGATCCTCTTGAGAGCATCCCTTGCCCCTACCTGTTCAACCTTTGGCCACCATGCCAGGGCAGCATAGGTGATCATAGGTTTAACAATGGTGTTTAAACGACCAGTAGACCATCTGCGGCCTTAGACCCCATGTCTTACCAAAAAGCCTTTGGCAGGCATAATATGCCCTTGTGGCCTTCTTGGAGACATAGTCAAGATGTTCATTCCAGGTAAGGGATCTGTCAAGAGTCACGCCGAGGTACTTAAAACTACTGGAAAAGCCCACCGTGGCCCCATCAAGGACAGGCATTGTCAGGTTAAGTTTCCTCCTATTCGTAAATGGTACCAGGATTGTCTTCGACGGGTTGACAGACAAGCCCTTTTCCCGGCACCAATAGCAACAGAATTAACATTTTAAGGATCGGGCAGTGGAGCAACACCTGTTTATGATACTAATACATCATACAATGGCTATATTCAACAAGCATTGAGTGATATTTAATGGTAAAGGACGTACCGATGGGTTACAAACTGAGCAATTGACTGTCTCGTAAAACAAAAAATGCATAATGAACAAAAAATTTGTATGCAAGGATCCTCCCAGCAAAAATGTTGCTGACTTTACAGACTTTTTTTGGAGCGTACACATATACTGACTTGGAAAGTTTTCACAAATTTTGATTATATATAATTATGTCTTAAATGACAGAAAACGCTTTCCGAGTAAAAACGTTCATATACAATCATATCTTATTTAATATTATATTGTATAAAAACTTAAAGCTTTTTATGGGACAATATGTATATAGTATGTGATACATATATAATTCTGTCTTTTATTTGGTTTTCTGAAATTTTTTTATAAGCTCCCATACATATTAATATCTTAACATATATCGATTAATGTTACAATAGATATTGCATACATATATTACTACATATGGTACGATATATATTAATTAGCATGATTCTATTAATAATTTTATAATGCTTAAAACAAAGTTACGTATAATAATATATCGCTCATTTACTGCAATAACGTCATAACTCAAAAATTTTGATTTGGTAGAAAACGAGTTTAAAGTTTTCAATTTATTCCCTCCTTTAAGAAAAAATAACGACATCAATTCAATTCTTTATTTTTTGCATAATATAAGTAAGTACAATTATTTAACAGACTTTCTTAAAGAGTTTAGGATTTTATCCTCTTCTGCTTAGATATATAATAAGAATAATTTTATAATTAGTATTTACTTGAATATTATTAATAGCTGACCAGGCAAACGTTGTTTTGCCTTCAAATTTTAATTGTAATTAATTCTTTAAATAAATAAATTCACATTAGTAAATCATTTTAAAATTTGTAATTTCATGGGAAGCCCAACGCGGATTCATGTTTACTTCTTTACCTTTTTTATTTATTCTAGGACTATGAGGAACGCTAAAACAATTTTTGAACAACATTATTAAATAACCTTGCAAAAAGTCTTGAATGTGATAATTTATTTTAATGCTTATTTGTTTTTTGCTTTTGGTACCACGCCTATTTATCCCATTCCGCCCATTTTCAGTTCGACTACTAATATTTGTAATTGATGGACTCGTACAAAATTTGAAGGCTATATAGCTAATATAGAACCCTAGATATTTAATATTAATATTAATTTTGTATATGAGCTAAATAATAACTTTGTATGGGAGCTGCCACGCCCACTGGTATGATCCCGCCCAATTTTCCCATGACTATTCATAACATAGTCAACGTGCACAAATTTCTAAGACTCTGGCTATTATAGAACTGTAGATATATGATATTAAATATTTACTTTGTATGGGAGCTGACACGCCCACTGGTCCGATCACGCCCATTTTTCCATGACTATTCACATTAACAAATAATCAACGTGCACAAATTTCTAAGACCATGGCTATTATAGTACGGTAGATATATGATATTAAATATTTACTTTGTATGTGAGCTGCCACTCCCACTGGTCCGATCCCGCCCATTTTTGTTCCTGATTATTCAAATCAGTAACATATGGGATACTGCAATGTTTCAAAACTCTTGCTATCACAATAGTCAAGATATATGATGTTATTCAATTTATGTGGGAGGGGCCACGCCCACTTGAAATATACATAGCCGAAAACCTAATTTGGACTATAATCCAACCGGTTTGGGCCAAATCGGTTGGATTGTTTTAGAGTCTATAGAGGACAAACATACAAACATTGTATTTTATATATATAGATAAGTTAAACAGAAAATGTTCAAAAAACCTTTTTGAACATTTTTTTGGTTTAGATTTTAGATAAAATGGTAAAAATAAAAATAAAATTATGATGGGACAAGCTAGCTCATTGATGTGCGTATACTCAGAATGTAAACATCTGTAGTTAAAGTTAGTCGTCAATCGTTGAATTTTATTATTTACAAGTTCAACGTTGGCTAAGGTGGTGTAATCGTTGAGCAGAGTAATGCCAAGGCAAATTGTGAATCATTTTAAATAATTTATTCTACGCTATCTGCAGCTTCTTTACATGACACTGCGCTGTTGTGGACCAAACTGGGGCAGCATAAAACACTATTGCAGGAAAATTTGATTTAAATACTAAAGTTTTGTTGTGTACGTTTAGTTTTGAGTTTCTGTTAATTAAAGAATATAACAATCTCGTTATAATATTGACTTTATCTATCATATCAGGAATGTGGTGTTTGAATTTGAGCTTTGGATCCAATATGACATCTTGATATTTCACTTTATCCATCCAGGGAATAGTACTATTATTGAAGTAAATAGGACTTTGTGGTAAATAACAGGGTTTAAACCTCCTGGAGAAATAAAAAGCCTGAGTTTTCTGTGGGTTTATGAGAATTTTTCATTTCGTAAAGTATGTATGAACTTCAGTTAGTGCTGCTTGTAAACATCGGTTGATAATATTTCTGGTCTGAGAATCGACGTGTCATCTGCAAAAATGGATGTTACTCAACCATCTAAAATAGGAAAGTCTGCTGTGTATAAATTATATAATACAGGTGAGAGATAGGAACCCTGGGGACACCCTGCTAATATTGGTTTTTGTGTTGAGTGGTTGGAGCCTATGAAGACACTAAAACTATGCTCTGAAAGAAAACTAAGTATAAGTTTAACTAAAGACGTTGGAAATTTTAATCTTATCATTTTATATATAACACCATTATGCCAAAACCGAGTCAAATACAGCCTTGATGTCTAGTAAGACCATACCAGTTGATTTCTCTTGTGCAAAGTTTGAGTTTACAAGGTTTCTAATAAGTGGCTGGACAGTGTTGTGCTCCTTACGGAAGCCAAATTGTTGTGCTGGCAATATACGTTCTGCGTCAATATAATCAGTAATTTTTTCCTTTATCACCTTTTCCAGTATTTTGCTTAAAGATGATAAGAGACTAATCGGTCTATAGGAAAATGGACAATCTGCTGGTTTGTTTGGTTTCTTTATCGGCACAACTTTTGAGTGTTTCCATATTTTAGGGAAGTATTGTAGTCGTAAGCATGAGTTTATAATTACTGTGATGAACTTTAATCCTCTTTTTGGTAAGGCCTTGAGGTATTTATTACACACAGGGAAAATATTAGTTGGAATTTAATCAATCGCATTAAAAGTCTTTCCTATTGATTCTTATTCTAATCATTCTTAAACTAATCATTATTATCATGAAATGACAGTAATTGTAACAAAAAAATGGTAAATTTTACTAACAATTTGTTACATAAACTATATTCAAATAATAGATACTATTTAAATAATTCGTAATTGTTCCAACCGTCTATAAAATACATTTCCACAGCTTGAACCTATTTGATAATTATGATTGTACAAATATTGTTCAACTTAACAACAAATCATAATTGCATTTGCCTTTTTCTTAAATGTCAAAAAATAAAATAAAAATTTCAATTAAATTAATTTTCAAGAATAAACATTTTTACAAAAATTTTTTTCATATACATATGTATGTATATCAAAATTAATGGTTTGAAGGAAAATACACATGTATGGAAATATCATTTCACAGGAATTTTAAGCAGATTGTTTGGAATTTTAGCAACCAGCCTAACCAATTTGCGGATTCTGAACACAGTAATATATCAAAAGTGGCTTTATTTCCTAACTGATAGAATTCCTTTGCTGATCGCAAGAAATGTTTTCACCAAAATTATTGGAGTATTTCAAAATTGGAGTCATATCCTGATGAAAACTGATTGGATTTTGGTAAAATATTAATGGAAAAATCTCTTTGAGAAATGCTACAATATCTGTAAAGTTAGTATTAAAAAAAGTGCAAAAAAATATCATAAAGTTAAATTTACTACACTCATAGAAATAAACCTGTGTAAATAGCAGAAAAATCTATTCAAAATTAGTTAAAAATGACCTTGCAAAAAAACTGCTTAATTTAGCAGATTTTTTGCTAAATATTAATAAAATAAGAAAACCAAATATAAATCTGTTAACCTTACAAAATTTTAGTTATATTCGAAATGAATTTTAGTTAATTGAAAAATAGCATTTTACTCTGTAAAATTAGCAAAAACAATTATTAAATATTTACAGACTCAAAATAGCAAACAAAAACTGCAATATTAACAAAATTTTAGTAAAATGCAAATAACAGTTTATTTTTCTGAAATCCACAGAAATGCTTGCTAAAAAATTGTAGATTGCTGATTTCATAAAAATTTCACATTTTTTAATGATTTTTGGTGTACTAATATTTTGTAAATGTTTTTGCTGATTTTAGCAGATTATTTTGTTACTTTTAATTAACTAAAATTTAGCTCAAATATAACTAAATATTAGTAAATTCAACACATTTATTTTTGGTATTCTTATATTACTAATATTAAGTAGCAGTTTTTTTCTGCAAGGTAGCTTTTAACTAATCTTTAGTAGCTATTTATTTTTTATTTCTATGAGTGTAAGGAATATGTTTAGTATCTTTTACGGAAAAACTATATGTTTCAACTTTAACTGCTCAATTAGATTCAGAGGCATAACTTTAATGGCCAACAGATTTTGGACCTTTTTGTAGAAATACATCATTTAAGCGTAAACTACAGGTATTATTTTTTGCCGAAACCTAAAATTAATCTTAAAATCTGAACAGGATTCCTGCAGAAAAAATATTTAATCATTTGTGGGTTACTGAAGTACATTTTTCGCAGATAAATCCTTGAATTTTATAGTATATACTGCTAGAAAATATTTCACATTCTTATTTACGTTAATATAGATAGATACTTAAAAACATTTAATTTATAATTTTACAGTATGTATAAAAAATAATTGCTTTAGTTTAAGAAATCGCAGTATATCCCGTTTTTTATAAAAAAGATTAAAAAGGGATGCCTTTATAATATTTTTTGTTTTGGGTTTCAATAAGAAATAGCTAAAAACTTAATTTTAGAAAACGATTGGTTAAAAACTTGTATTTTATATGTATTATATTTTGTATTAAATTTTGTTTTGTTTTAATTAATAAAAAATAAAAAAATATATATTCTAAATTGGAAATGGTGTATTTATTTAAATAAATTCGATTGAATCAACAATCATTTATATTTAATTCAGTAGGGATAATTAAAAATGTCGGTATGTGCAACAATATTTATTTATCGTTCTAATAGAAATTTAATTACAACTATCGAATCGACAATAGATTTTTAAGGTAGTACATGTGACTATCAGAATTCGGTTGGCAAAAAATACGGTTGGGGCAACAAAACTATTTTCTGTGTGTAGTTATTCCGTCAGTACCAGGACTTTTTTTTGGCTTAAGTCTCTTTATTATCAATGATATCTTCTCTACTGAAACTAATATAATTTCTCTCAAGAAGATAATTATGTGCTATTAACTCAAAAATCACGTTTTTTGAGTTGTGATGTTCTTGCGGTGAATGAGCAATATGTTCGGCATGATTACGCTTTTAAAATTTGTAGTCGAGTTTTTCGACTCCATATAAAACGGTTTTGCTAAAATTGAAAATTATACAGAAATTAAACCCTGATTAAATATTCGCCTCACTCTCGAATTCGACTACGACAGCGGTAAAGTGGTATTTTAACACTGAAAATTTCTGCAGAAAGCTTAATATATTGTTTAGAAATTTAAAATCAGGTTGGAATTTTGCATTACAACTTGTAAAATCTATAAATTAAATTCTGATTATCTTATTTAAATTTGAAGTAAAATGTAAAATAAAACGAAATTCTTAATTTCAATTTGAATATTCGCACTGTCATTTAAAAATTTAAAAAAAATAATAATAGTAATAATAATAATAATAATAATAATAATAAACAATGACTAGTCAAACAGTGCAGTTCGCTTTTTTATTTATATTAATATTTCTCCAGCAAGATGACCAACTGCTTTGTCTCGAAATATTGGAACTTTTTAAAATAAACGAATAAATTATTAATTATAATAAACACTGTATTTGTATTTACATTTTAATTTTTAATATAAGACCTCAACCCAGACAAATGAAACAACAACAGAAATCTTTAATTAAATACTTTACAACTTTTTTAATTTCAATAAAAATGTTCAATATCCATTGCAAATTTTCTGCATTTCAAAAAGGAAAATTGAATGTATTTTAAATTTTCTTCATTTCAACTCAAATGGTGAATAAATATAAGAAACTCGTTTGTAAGTACATAGATTGAAAACTATAATAAATTGTATGTTGAGTTTTTATAGACATAATATTAATGTTTTTAAAATGAACAAAAAAAAGCATACGATATTTATATTTAAAATAATACATAGCCCCATTATAGGCTCTATGCAATAAGTCCCAGGTGCAAAAAGTCCCCATGAAATAAATTCTGAAAAAATGAAATAAGTCCCGTCTCGAAAAAGTGAAATAAATTCTAAAAAAATGAAATAATTTCCAAAACAAAAATGAAACAAATCCTAGGTTTTGGTTTTATTTCATCATGAAATAATTTCCAAAGAATAAAAATTAAATAACTCCCAAAAATAGTTCATGCAACACAAATGAAGTAAGGGCGTACCGTTATATTCCCCAAAGTCGTATTGCCCAAAAACCAAAATGAATATTGCCCAAATGACCGCATATTCCCCAAAATTGTGAATGTTAATATGTTATAATGACCAAATCAATGACAGAAAACCCAAAACTTTTTTTTGGGTGCTATGGCATTTTATTTTGAAAAACTTTTTTTTTTGGGCGCTATGACGGTAAAAAAAGAAGTTATTGCCCAAAATCATAATTTATTATTTTTTTTTAATGTCATAAGACATAATGTCTTTTGTGTCGCACGCAGAAAAAAGTTTATTTCGCGAAGCCGCCTGCCGCGTTCTACGGAGGAAAAAAAACGCCTAAGAGCGGTCGAAGGCAGCCACCCACAAGAACTTGTTTTTTAAATCAGATGTCGAATGCGTTGAAATCTTATATTTTTAAGACATCAAGTAACATTTATTTGACCTGTCATATCTTTTTTTGTCCCAAAATACCAACCCACACCAAGATTTATTGTTTTTTAATGATTATTTATTTTATTAAAAATTTTACGTATATATTAGTGTCTAAACGTTAAATAAACAGAAGGCCAATGCTCTACTATTTTATTTAAGATCAAAAACCATCAATTAGCTGTTTAAATGATAAAGCTATGACTGGTCAAATTATATTATTTATTGTTTTAAAAATAAGATTTCAACGGCTTCGACATTGGATTTGTAAAAACAAGTTTTTTAAGACAATTTTTACAACAACAATTTACATATAATTTTTTTGGGCGCTATGTCGTTTTTTCTTGGGCAATATGACTTTGGGGAATATAACGTTTCGCCTTCAAAATTTGTTAAAGAACATATTAAGTTAGTTAGTCCTACTAAAAATTAAATAACTCCCACAGCAAATTAAATAACACCGAACAAGAAAATAATATGAAATAAGTCCCACGCTAAGTTCTGTTGGGACTTATTTCATTTCGGAATTACTGCATTATGAAATAACACCTAATAACAAAAATGAAATAACTGCCAAAGAACTGGGTATTATTTCATTTGAAATAACTCCCAAATTTGTATGAAAAATGTTTGGGACTTATTTCATTTTTTTCTTGGGACTCTTTTCACCTGGGAGTTATTGCACAGAGCCCCCATTATATTCTATTATAGTTAATTAGATGTTATCGTATAGCATAAAGTACACTGAAAGAATTATACTTCATGATATTAACAAAACCATTTCATAGCATTTTTTTCGTAGATTCAATGAAGAATTTCATTATATCAGAGAAATTTTATTAATATTAAAAAAATTTTCAGAAATTTTTTTTCATAAAATTGCGTAGTTTCATAAAAAAAAAATCATTCGATTTCATAAAATATCTCTTCGTTAATTTAATATAAATTCAAAGACTTAATTTTTTTTTTTTTTCATAAAGTTTTATAATTTCATTAATTTCCATACCTTTTACACTATAGTTTTAAGATTTATTTCTTAAGTGTTCAAAATATATTATAAAGTGCTTAAATATTTCAATGTAACCTTTTATTAGTTTTGGATTTCTATGCAATTATTTAAAAATCATATAAAGCTAAGCCAATGCATTTTCCAAGACATTCATTAAGAGTTTTATTAATTCAAGAAACTTCTTAATATAATAATTATTATGAAATTGTTTCATAAATTTTATAATCCCTTCATTGTCGGAATAATTCACTAGTTTTATAAATATTTTTATTACATTTCATAAACAAATAATTTAATGAAACCAGTTTCATAGATTCTATGAAAAGTTTAAATGGACGAGTTGCAGTGACAATTTTCATAAAAGCTATGAAGAAATGCATTACTGAATTGAAGATAATTCTCTCAGTGTATAGATTGATAAAATTCGCTGAGGGCAAAATTCTGATAAAAATTCTATCAAATCACTTCTAATTGAATCTAAATCAATCTAATATGATACAATTAGATGTGATTTTATACAGTTTAATAGTACAATTTTTCGGATGAAATTTTATAAAATTGATTATGGGGCCATATTTAATTAGATACCCGGTGACATACTTTTCTTCGACTACTTTTACTCCTACTTTTACGCCCGCTTTTTTATCATTTTTGAATGCATTTTTCACTTTAAATAAAACCTTTTTTTCAATAGAACGTGTTCAAAACAGTCACAAATGATAAGGCTACGTTTATGCCACTACTCTTAATCCAACTTTTTCTCTAAATTTTTGTATACGGGCAAAGTTGCCATACAAGATTTTATTGACCAGGTCCATTTTTCCTAAAGCATGTGAAATTTTGCGTAGCCTCCATTAGTTGTTTGCAAAACAGAACTTAATTTTCTTATGGATTTCGTTGAAATTTAGCACTCATAATTTTTACATCTTGGGCGAGGTCACCAAATACTTATCATCGACCGGGCCCATTTAAAGGCCAACTGTTGTTAAATTTATAAATGCATGGTCCACTACATATTTTCGTAATACAAATTGTCACTCTTCCATATATCTCGCTTAAATTTGACAATTTATAAAATTTATAGAGCCCAGTTTGCGATGTTTCCTAAACAATTTTTTTCCTCTAAATTCCACTGAAAATGTAAAAAGATCGCCTTAAAAAGATATGCTTCAAATATGTTCACAATATTATAAAAACGGGGCACACTGCAATGTGTGAGGTGGCCGCGGTTAGAGCGGCGTCAGCAGTAGGTGCGTCGTCCGCGGACTAGTCGGTCGCGGGCTGCTTAGAGTGGGTAATACTAAGGATAAGGAATCTGATAAAATAACGGTAACTTTTGTAAGTCTTTAGGTATTCAAGAAAAAATAGTTTTAAGAATGTGTTGTTTTAAAAGTATTTGAGTACCATGCAAGAACAGGTACAAACAGCAAGTCTTATATAAATTTCAGAATAGTATTTTGTTCATGTATGATTAAATATGCTTACCCATGTAAAAAAAAGATTTTGTGGATTTTTGTATAATATATAATTATATAATTAAAATATGAGAACATCTAATTGTATCATATTAGATCTTATCTGATACAATTAGACATTATTTGCTACACTTGAACATAATTTAATAAACTTAGATATAGTTTGATACGATTGTATTCGAATTTTATCCCCATCCAAATGTATCAAATTATGTATAATGTGAAGCATTTACATCCATTTATATACAATTGTATATAAATATATAAAGTAGTTATATATTACTTTATATATTTCTATTTCTTATGTATACATACAATTTCTTAAAAAAAAAAATAAATCCAAAAATTTATTTTTCGATCTTTTATCATATGTTTTATTTGAATTAGTTCAATTTTTCCAATTCTGTTTTTTAATTCTCATCAAGTAAATAAAAAAATAAATATAATTTGGGTACATCTTCTACCCCTTCTACATTGGTCCTTTGAAGATTTTCAGTGACGCGAAGTGAAACATGTAAGAACCTGTCAGTAGATAAAGTCTGCATTAAATTAGCGGATGAAAACATTTTTTAATTAATAAATAAACATTGCACGTTTTTTTGTTTAACAAAAAACAAATGATCTTGAACGTGAATAATCTTGCTCACAGTATATATTTTTATATTAAAGTGTATATTTTATATATACATTTTTTTCCTCGGGTATACATACATACAAAAGAATCTTTAGAACTTAATTATGCGTTTCTCGGTGCTACTAATGGCAAAAAAAAAAACTTGCTTGAATTATGCTATTTTTTCATACGTCCTGGTTTTTCCCCATTTCACCATTTAAGTCATTTATACTGTTATATTTTTGTTAATATAAACATTAATATTAAATTATAAAAAAAATTTATGGGCCATTTCACAATGTTCATAAGTTAAACTGACAGTCTGAATGAAAATTGTAATTCTTCAAGCCAAAATTAAATTTCATAAAATTTTGACTCTAACAAGTAACAAAAGAAAGAAAGAAAAAATATGCTAGTACTCAATCTATGCAAATGTTTTTTAATTTTTATTAAAGACTTTTGACATGAAAATTGTATGAAAGTAACAATGTTTTTTATAATTAAATTTTTGGATTTTACATTAAAAATATTTAAGGGCGAATAACTTTTATCTAAAGAATGCTTACGAACAAATTTTTACATTTTGGTTTCATCACAAATTTATGAAATTAAAAGTTAAAAACAAGATTTATACATCAAATTAGGCAAAAGAAATCTAAAAATTTTAAGCGGAGAAAAAAAATTGCAGTTTGATGCGAAATGAAGCAACCCAGTAAAACAGACCTTAACAAATAATGAGTCTAGTAATCTAAAATCGAAGTATTACCCTTTATTATAATTCTAACTCTTTTTATATGAAAACTTTTCTGTTCTGATATAATAGGTTACCTATATGATTACAAGGGTATGAATAATAAGGCATTACCAGAAAAATAATGGTTCATAAATAGATTTTGAAAAAAAATTACGAACTAAAAAATATGTTAAATTATAAATAATATTAATATATAAATAAATTTCTTATTGGTTACCCATTATTTTATTATTTTAAGTAACGCAAAAGGTAATAAGTACTCCTTACATAGTAATGTATACAATAATAAGAAGTCATTACCATGTTTTCTCTGGAAGTTTTCGCCAATCGGAACACATTGAACACATGTTACCAAAGACCAGTCGTTGCTTTTAGCTGTATGAAAATGGTAGCACCAAATCTGTTACACTAGTTCATTCAAATTCCGAAAACCTCAAAATGTTTGCTATGAAGTACCTTTTAGACCGCAAAACAGCGACGGTAATGAAAGAGGTTTTAAAATCAATATTATCCACCTTGTCAAGAAAATATATAATAGACAAACCCTAGAAAAAGTCGAAATAAAATCGACGAAACGTCGGGTGAAACTGTAATCAAAATTGCGTTTTAATTACAAAGAAAATTTAGGCCTTATTAGCTTAATTAACAAAACATTTAAAGTACAAAAAAGATTGGCCAAAACAACAAAAACAATATATAAGTTCATATTTGGTAATTGTCAGTACTTACAATTTTCATTACAAATCTCATTACTTTTATAATGGGCTGTCGCGCGAAATAATCACATATCATTACTAAACACCTTACCAAAAATAAAAAAATGTATGCTAACCAATATGGACAAAAAAAAAGTCTAAAAATAATTTTAAACCCAAAACTAAATTTAATAAAAAAAATATTTCTTTATTGAAATTTTTTTTATTAAAATGTGCCCACGCGGTATTCGAAACTAGAGGTTGTCTGTCAACCAACTCTACCATCAGAGCTATCTCGACTTGTTATACATAACAGATAAAAATATAAATGACTTGCTTGCACAAAACTTCAGTACTTTACAGCTTATAATATTTCAAAAATAAGATGTTATATATGTACTTATTAGAAGTGAAAAAATAATGAATCTAAAAATAAATTGTCAAAAAAGTTTTAAATCAGTACTTTTTATTTAAAATAATGATAAAAATAAGTACGTTGCGTTTAAGTAATGGTAAAACTAACTACCCAGGAAAAAATTACACATTCCAAAAAGAAGGTGATGCCCACACTTGCTTACATATCTCATTGCCAAATTTAGTAACTGCAATACCAAACTCATTCCAACGATAGAGTCAAAAAAGCAAGTAGTATTGTAATCAATTCTTTAAATTTAAACCAGAAAGCATGAACTCAATAACAAAGTAATCATTTACTTAAAAGAAAATAACAATGTTATTAACTTATATGTTTAACTTTTTGTAATCAAGAGTAATCATATACTTTTTCTGAATAAAAGGACGTCAGTGGAAGTAGTTCCTCATTTTGAAAAAAGAAGTTATTCAATTTTAAAGAATTTCATATATTTTTTCAAACAAATTTTTATTTGCAGGAATAGCATGTTGCCTAAATTTTGTCAAACTGTGGTTAGGTATAAATTAGGGAAGCGCACGTGAGCAGAAAATTGTGAGTGGAAGTTGAAATTACTGACGATATCGTGAGTGAGTGTAAAAAAAATTTCGAGGGTGATTGTGCGTGAGTCATATTTTTGTTTTTCAATTTTGAATTGTTCTTTTTTTGAAAAATTTATATTTTCGTGGTTTATAGCTCCAAAATTATGACAAACCCCTGTTATCATAACAATTCGATGTTTCACTTTTTAGGATTTTATTTCCGTATGAGTTTTGATCGTTATATTTGAGTGACCTAGGAGAATCACGTGTGAGTAAAAGTTGAATTTACTTATGGAACTACTTCTTTTTTTTAAATGTAAGTACTTCTTATTTTTTCTAGGGAACTATTTATTTATTTTTTATGTAAGTACTTTTTAAAAATATAAAGTAAATGGTTCTTCGGTAAAAAAAAATAATCAATTCTAAAGAATCAATTATTTTAGTCTCACGCCCTGTTAAAAGAATCGAGTAGGTAATCTAGTAAGGAATGCGTTCTGCCCAAAATGCTTGATTACAAACCCGCTTACCTTTTTGGAAATTTTTTGCTGGGTACTTATTAGTATGTCCTTATTATTAGTGATAATGTAATGCAGAGACAAATCTGGTAGTAAGAAAATAAATGACATGACCGTTTCAACACTGAGAATGAAGTACTCCCCAGCAAACTTGTCTAGAATAGATTAGCTTTAAACATGTCCTAGAACAGCTTCTTTTACCACCTACATATTGCATGTGAGTCAATATGTAGGTTTTCACTGTTATATAACTGGTTCAAGAACCGGTTCTAAAGCAACCTGATCTAGTTCGGATGTAAAGAACGTATTGCAAATATGTAAGTTAAGCACCTTTAAACATGTTTTCATAAAAAAATTTATTAGTTTTGAACTCACCCCTTAAACGTGAGATTGAGAAAAAAATTAGCGATCATTATTTTTTCTTCTCTATCACATATTCAAATTTTATTAAGATCGAAGAGAACCCATCGGGTGATTATCCTTGTTTGTTAATAATATAAAATGTATTTAAAAAAAATTATAATGAAAGTATGTTGGGTATGTTTTAACTAACAAGGGAAGTCGACTGATGGATTCTCTCCGAATCCATCAGTCAACTTCGTTTTTTTCAGCTTCACAATCTTATGTTTACAGTTTAAAAAGTGGGGTAAAAAATTATCCAATTTTTGGTTTTTTCGCTTTATTTCGTATTGTTTCAAAGAAATTTCTGACAAATGGGGTACTAAATAAAGATTTTTTGAAGACGATATATCTACACCTCGTTTTTGTAATTTTGGCATCGAAAAAAGTTTCGCAAAAACATGTAAAATACAACATTGCTCTGCTTAAGGTGAGTCATAGACAACAAAATATAACTCGATCAGAAAACCTAATCAAGGATTTTCACGTATTTTAATCCTTATTTAAAAAAAAGGCAAGTAAATGGCGACGTAATGCAAGGGCAAAGAGCTTAAATGTGTCTGAAATTAAGGAATTATATTTATTTTTACTCAGCTTTTAAGTACTCGAAAAAACTAAAATTATGATACTCATATTACGTAAGTAGTAACTTAGGGTTGCCATTTTTTTCTATATTAATAATATAGATGCAAAAAGCTTTTCAGGAAAAGTCGCATAAAAACGAACAGTTAGGAATATCAGAAAAACATTATATACTCCTTCAACTATAATTCCTTAATGACCATTGAAACACAATTTTTTTGAATAACAAAAATAATTTAAAGATATTGGACATATCTCATATAATGCGTCTTCAACCATTTGTCTAAAATTTTTTTGAAACAATACGAAATAAACCGAAAAAAACGATATTAAATTGTCATTAATATCGGAGAGAATTCATTGGCGGACACTTCTTGTTAGTACACTTTGTGAATATCTTTAATATACTTATTACACACAGAGAAAAATTTTGCCATTTGCCAACTAAAATTCGGTTACTACTACTGAAATGGGTTAGGGAAACTGAATTTTAGTTGCAACATCCAAAATTTTCAGAAATCATATATGAACATATTTGCACAAACCGAATTAATTTGTTGTAGCCACCAAAATACAATTTTCAATTCGATTGGCACTTTATTTTTCTGTGTGTATTATCAAAGTTTTACAGAAATCTAAAATGAATAATACGGTAAAAATTATTTTTTAAAGTTGACCACTACATTTATAGGGAGTATACTGTAAATAATGTTTTGATTTTTCTTATACCATGGAAATGGATTTCTTTGTAAAAGGATACACAATAGAAAATATTTACTATAGCAAATAATACATAATTCAATTTAATTGTTGACTTGTTAAAGAAAACCATGACTTGTGGTATTTCTAAGAATTTATTTAACATCTACCCGAGTAAAAATCGTTATAAAGGGTGTTTTTATACAGGCATATAACTTTAAGTTGGCAACGCTTTTTTGGCATTTCAACATAAATACACTGACGCGCACTACGTCTATTTTACGGTCAACGTAATCGTTCATCAGAGCAATTAATTCGATGAACTATTTACTCTAGATGCCAACGTTCTAGTTTAGGAACTTTTTCTTAACATTTATGAACAGTTCATAAAAAATACTGGAAAAGGTTGTGTCTCGAAAGTTATAACAAGGTTCTTAAAATATATGTAGAAACACTTAATATTAACGAAAAAGTACTTAAAAAATTTGCCAATGTACAAAATCCTAATATTTAAGAAAACTTGCATAAATTGCAGTAATACTGGGAAATTTATGTACCTTTTCATAAATGCTAGGGAAACTAGGAACACTTCATAAATAGTAAGTAAATTTCACAAATAGTATGTACCTTTAAAAATATGAACTTTTTCATAAAAAATTATGAATTTTATTTTTTTGCGTGTAAAGAAGATGCATTGCTTCCGCAGATCGTGGGGTAGATTAAGACCCCAATCAGTCTATCCGCGATCGTGCACAGGAATTGGATATGTATCCATCCACTTTATGGAAGATTTTGCGGAAAGATCTTGGTTTGCGTGCTTACAAAATCCAACTCGTGCAACAATTGAAGCAAGGCGTAGATTGGGTGAATGGTCCCAAAAAAAGATTGTCGTTGATCCCGATTTTCATAAGCGAATTTCGTTTAGCGATGAAGCTCACTTTTGGTTAAATGGATATGTCAATAAACAAAATTGCTGTATTTTTTGGAGTGATGATAATCCTCAAGTGTATGTTAAGACACCGTTACATCCAGAAAGTCTGACTGTTTGGTGTGCTTTATGGGCTGGTGGAATCATTGGTCCGTACTTCTTTAAAAACGGTGCTGGTCAGAACGTTACAGTCAATGGTGACCGCTATAGAGCCATGATTACTGACTTTTTCGTTAATCAGTTGAACAACCATGGTGTGCAGGAGCTGTGGTTTTACAAGACGGCGCAACATGTGACACAGCTCGTACCACAATTGATTTGTTGATGGAAACGTTTGGTAACCGCATAGTTTCAGGTTTCGGACACTTGAATTGGCCTCCAAGATCATGCGATCTAACATCGCTGGTCTGTTTTCTGTGGGGATATGTGAAGTCGCTAGTCTACGCCGATAAGCCCGAAACGATTAACCACTTGGAGGACAACATTCGCAGCGTTATTGCCAATATACGGCCACAAATGTTGGAAAAATCATCGGACCTTCAGGTTAGACTACGTCTGAGCCAGCCGTGGCGGTCATATGCCACAAGTCATATTTAAATTAAAATGCCAGAAGATTATCTTTCGAATATAGTAAATTTCATGTCAATTTAGAAAATTCTTCTTTGTTTTATTCCATTACAAAGTGCTATACCTCTATAAAAAGCACCGTTTATAAGGTCATTAGTGTCTGACCGAAGATAAAAAACGTTATTTTGTCGGTTTTTTGTAATTGGAGACATGTGGACAAATTTTGATAATAAAAACATGTTTGTTGAGCTGTTTCAATTCGATTTTCATGGTCATATATAATGCGATTGATTTATATATAACTTTTAATTGGATCACATTAAGATTTATATTATTTTATACAATTATAAGGCAGGTCACAGAAAAGTATTTCGAATTTTTTTTTTTTATTATTTTTCAACAACAACCACACAGAAATCGATACGAAAACGAAAATCTATGTTCTCTAACACCCCAGTATATTTTTTAATTTTTTTTTTTTACCGAGATTTTTTTATGGTACATAATTATATATTTAATTTTTTATTTATTAATTTAAAAATTGCTATGTTACAAGATTACATCTTATGAATTACAGCATAGAACTTAACCCTTAAATGCATAATCTCGGCGATTTAAATAAAATTGTGTATTCATGATGTAAAATGATAAAAAAAACAAAAACTGCGATTTTTAAACCAAATTTTTTAACGCTTTTTATAATCGAAAACCCAAAAATGTCAAAGTTTTGTATTACCCCTTACACAAAAATGAAGTAACATAGAGACAAAAATATATCTTTTTTGAAAGCTGACATTTATTTTTCATTTAAATATGTTTTTTATTTAAACTTTTTTTTGTCATAAAAAATGTTTTTTTGGTTTTTAGTTAAATTTGTGAAATTAAAATTTGTCTACTCCCATGAATAACCCTTAAATGCATGATATTTTCTTTTCAAACCTTTTTTTTTTTGTATATATGATTACTAAAGCCGTGTATATTCGGAGAATAACACAGAACAAGTTTTATACACACAGAGAAAATGTTAGGTATTTGCCAACCGAAATTTGGTTACTATGACTCAAATTCGATTATTACGAATTTCAGTCATTTGGTACAACTGATAATTAGCTTTCACCACCAATTTCGGTTAATTCAACTGAATTTTAGTTCTAAAACCGAAAACATTCAGAAATCGAATGTAAATATCGTTGTACTAACTGAATTTATAAGTTTTTACCGTTAAACTACACTTTTTAATTTGGATGGGACTTTATTGCTCTGTGTGTATTAAAAAAAAAAGTGATGTTAATTAAAAAATAGGGTTTGATGCCAAATGACTACATTTCAGGGTTAAATTTATAAGGTTAATTTAAATTGAAAAAAGTATAATAATCAAATTAAAATGTAGAATAAAAAATAAATAATAATATAAAATAAAACATTATGAATATTAATTTATTAACAAATAAAAAAAAAAAGAAAAAATAATATAATTAAATTGAGATCAAAAAGAAAAAAACAATTATATTTTAAAAATGAAATTGTTTATAAACGAAATTATTTCAAATCATAAGAATTGTAAAGATTATAAAAATATCAAAGCAGAAAAGCAAAAGAAAACCTTTTACGATATTTATTATTTATGTATTTTTTACATGTAATTTATTATGTCAAAATATTATATAGTTAATTATTTAATTTTAAGACGTCACTATTTCTTTGAATGTGATGTGGAAGTGCATTCCAAAAACGTATAGCATTAACAAACAAGTGCCACTCAAAATTAAGAGTTCGATAAAATAATGGAGTTATTATTTTTCCTCTTTCAGAATTGTAAAAAGACAGGTTCAAGGTATTCATAAAGATACAGCGATGTTTTCTCATAAGTAATCATATGTAACATTAGGAGTCTTCTCTATTTAGGAAGATTATTAAACGTCATTCCATAAATACTACTACACTTAGGAAATTATGTTGGTAAAGACGACAGCAATTGTAGTCAAAAACAAATGAAATTTCATTTAAAAAAAGGACGACTTATATATCATTAAATTCAACTAACATTGTCATTTGTTTTTTAATGTTCAAAAAATGACTAACAATTGTAGTAAAAATGAACCGCATGGTAGTAAAAAATAAAACAAAAATTTTTTTTTATATTTTTTTAAATAACAAAAAACAACTGTAAAAAATGAATGTAAAATCATAAAACAGTCATTTGATGTGAGTTGTTATTTTAAATGAACTACAATGTTAGTTAAAAATTTTATTTGTTCTACAAATGACTTACATTTACATTAAAAATAATGAAACTGTATTACAACCCAAACAACTACATATTTTTAAAGCAGAAGTTCCCTGAGTGTAGTGTCGCAATTTGAAAATTTTCACAGCCATAAATCAAAGATGGCACCAAATAAGCCTTAGCCAGGAGCATTTTAATATTAGGTGGAGTATTGAATTGCGTTGACCAGAGAGTACGTAACATATCATAACGTACACAGAAAAAACTAAAAACTGGTTTAAATTAAAAAATTTATTGAATCAATTAATATTTTAATTGATTTTGCACCTATCACGGCAATGATACTATCAATTAAAACTTTTATTGAAAATTAAAAAAGAAACCAGTTATAAATAACTTCTAACGGGTCCGCCACATAACTTTTTTTTTTTTTGAAAATGTTATAAAAAAAACTACTGAATATTTTCTCTAATTTCTTTTTTTATTTGAAAGTACAATCCTTCCGGTTAATAATGGAAAATAATTTCATTCCAATGACTGCCTCGGCTGGCCATGCAGTAGCCTACACGATCGGTCCAATTATCGATTGTGTGCAGCTGTATTTCACCAATGGCTTCACGAATATTGTCCTTTAAAGCGTCAATTGTCTCTGGCTTGTTGGCGTAACACTAATCTTTGACGGCACCCCACAAATAATAGTCCAACGGTGTCAAATCGCAGCTCCGAGGTGGCCAAACGACATCAGCTCTGCGGCTGATAATGCGATCTTCAAAAACAGGGCGCAAAAATCCAGTGTAGCTTCGGCTGTGTGGCACGTAGCGCCGTCCTGTTGAAACCAAATGATGCCAATATCCTACTCTTCAATTTTGTGAACAAAAATTCGTTCAACATGGCCCGATAACGATCGCCATTGACTGACCATTGACATTCTGCAACATTACCATGATCTTCAAAGTAATGTCGCAATATTTCCCAGCGTTGTTCAAGCGTATACACAACCATATTCGTTCAGCGGAAGGATAAAACTAATTATCTGTCAAATCAGACATAAGCTAAGTGTTACCATTCACGAAATAAGCACTAGTTAAAAAAAACGTTAGATGGCGGACCCTTTACAAACAAAAAAAGTGTGTGAAAGATACGTTGGTATGTGTGTTTTTCTTAATGCTGCGTCTATTTGTATTCTTGTGTGTGTGTGCTTGTTTTGTTTGTACACTTCAAATGAATTTGGTACTTTATACTGAAAATTTTCTATTTAAGCTACAGTGTATGAAAAAAAAATTTAAGAATTATGTTTAAAATAAAATATGTATTTATAGATTTACAAGTCAATTAAAATATTAATTGATTCAATTAAATATTTGTTTAGAAACAAATTTAATTCAAATCAAATCTTTTATTAGATATTTCAGGTTGATAAATTTTTCTGTGTACGTAACATATTGCGCTTAAAAAATGTACTGATGATTTATCAAAACAAAGTTATCAAATTTGTATTCAAAGTGGCGTTTTGATAGAAGCTCCGGACATAGATTATACAAACAAGCGTTTCATGGCTCTGGTGGATACCATCTGCACAGGAAGGGTCAATCGGACACGGATATGTGTAGGTTTTGTGAGATGGTGCCTGAGACCTCGGAGCATGTTCTCTGCGAATATCCCAGGCCTTGTGATAGGAGACTTAGGTTTCTAGGTGATCGCTTCATTTCGCCTTCCGACATCGCGAACATTTTGCCTAATAGGATAATTGGCCTTGTAGGCAGCTTGAATCTGTAGGTAACTTTAGGCAGCACAAAAGGCCTACATTGGTCGCGGTGCATATTGCCTTCTGATCTAATATAATCTAATATATGGCTCTGGTGCAAGTGTTTCGGCAGTTGTTATTACATCCATTGTACCTTTTAAAGAGGAAATAATATTGTGTGAAAAATCCTCGCCCTTCGTCCAACAGATTTTGCAGAGCAGTAAAAATTGAATACATTTTCTTTAATGTATTAAATTTTTAATGATCTGCAAAATCAAGAAGTGTTTCAAAATTAGAAAAACAGAGAATAGAGGTAGAAAAAAACATCTGATAGATCACCCAGAAAACAGTATTCAGTTGCCTTACCCAACATAACATTCCAAATAAAAATTATTACGTTAAACAAAATTTTATTGAAATAAAAAAACTTTTTTAATTTTTCTGGTATTGAACCGTAACCTTCAGATATTAATAGTAAACTGTCCTACTGATTACACCACAATAAATTTTTATTTTCTTTGTCTTATTTGCTATTTAAACATTTGAATATTTTAATTTAATTAAAAAAAGTTTTTTGTGTTTGTCTTTTCCGAGATTTAAACTCGGAAGTTCAGAGTACAAGGGAATCTCTTTACCTACTACACCACAAACACTTATAAATGTTGAGTGTTAAATTTGAATTTAAATATTTTGTTAGGAAAATAAACATAATCTCAAATTCGTTTACCAATACCAATCATTAGTTCTACAAGAAATGCAATCCACAATTCGCTTGGTACAGCTGAACCTCTAATTTAGTGTGCATATTTGATTTCGAATACCGTATTTGCAGTAACCACTTTTGATTATCGACAATTTTTTAAAAAAATTGATAGATGGTACCAATGTTCTTGTAAATAAATGGTCGCTTCTACCTTACACAATTCTATTTGTAAAGTTGATTGGAAATATCAATAATTCTATAAAAGGATTGTTTTTAAGTTCCTTTTCCCTCTTTTTAATTTCCAGTATAGTATTTTTGCTTTATTGAGCGATTATTGGTAGTTCCAAAACAATAACGTCCTATCAAATAAATTGTAATCTTTTCGAACGAATTCCAACCAAATATTTTACTGGTTGGAGAAAATTCCATAAAAGTGCATCACGAGCTACTATTATTGATAATAGATGGGAAAATGTGAAACGCAATTGCGGATACAATTTTCCACGTAGAAGTGTTATATATGTGGGGCCACAAGTAAGATGTTCAATTCAGTTGACAGCAGGATTGCGAGAGAAGTAAAAACAGATTCTTTTGATTTTGGGCTGTCTATACTTATTCGTTCGAATAGTCGATAATTTTTAAAAATTAATCGCTTGATCGTTTGATCAAAAGTTGTTTGATTGTTATTTGAACAAAATAAAATCTCGAATAAATGGCAATCATAAACACAAAATGTTGTTGTTTCATTTAAAAAAAAAAATGGGCTTAAAAATTGTTGATTTTAATTTTCTACTTCAATACTAAAAGAACTACTTCAAGTCATAAAATCAGATATAATTATATCCAATTAGAAATTATTCAATGAACCGAATATGGACTAATTAGTATTTTTTTTTTTTTTGTTAAATATTCAATATAATGATTGGTTCTTAGGTACTTGGAATAGAATTTATTCTAAGTGGATCAATTCTGTAGTAAAATAGTTAAAAAAACTTCCAATCACAAAAAAAAAAATAAAGCCTAAACACCTACTCTCTTTCTCTCTCTTTTTCTGTATACAAAGTGAATCAGAACATTAAAAGGCATTGTTAGCCATACGTAGCCTAAAGCACATATTAGCCGAACGTAAAAATAAAAATAAATAAATTAATAACATTAAATATGGGTAATAGAAAAACCTCCAAGAAAACCCAACTTGAAAGTGCATCAACAATTAATATTGATACCAACACAAACAACAATGATTATAATACAACGAATTATGATGACAGTGAAAATAATCCCACAAATAAAAGACTTAGAAACGTTTTACAAAACTCCATATGTGAAAGTGTAGCAAAATCACCTCGCTTAACTAACACTGAGTCTCCATTAAAAATAATCACAACAATAGACAAACGTTTCGATAAATTAAGTGTAGATTTAACCGAAAAACTACAAACTTTAATACAAAGCATGTTTCGCGAGAGTGAAGATAAACTTTTAAATAAAATAGAACAAAGAATAAACCAAACGATGAAAAAATTTGAACAATCTTATGATGAATTCAAAAAAGACCTTAATGAAGTTAAAGAAAGAGTTAGTGAATTAGAGTCAATTGCTACTAATGCCCTAAGTCTAAAAAAAGAAGTTATTGAATTAAAAAAAGAACTCGATAAACAAGAAAATGCTGCGGTTGCATGTGATATACGTATTAATGGTGTGCCAATGTTCGAAAATGATGATGTGCACACTGTGTTTAATAACCTATGCGACACAATTAGTATTAATCGACCAGCTGTGAAGTCAATATTTCGATTAAAAAAAACTAAGGCTGGAATAAACAATATCGATCCTGCCATTATTGTAAGACTTGGAACACCTTATGACAGAAACTTTATCCTGAAATCGATTTCAGACCTCAAACGAATGCGAAAAGGCCCTTTACGATTAAATGATATTGGCATTGCATCGGAAGTTCCGTTCAATGTCAAGGAGAATTTGACTCCTCGAAATTTTAGAATTTATATCGAAGCTATAAAACTGTTAAAGGAGCAAAAATTATCATCTGTTTTTTCAATGCGTGGTATTGTTTTTATTAAAATAAACCAGTCGGATGAACCTCGTCGTCTCAACAGCATCGACGATATCTATAGCTTATTTCGTGCACAAAATGAAAACTTTTAACCATATCATTAAAATCATATTAATAATACCAGTTAATATAATCTTATATTTTGTAAAATCACTCAAAACCATATATTTACCTTTTTCTTTTATATTTAAAACTTATTTTATTATAACATGTTCTTGTACTGCCTATTTAAATTTCAGTCTTAAAGTCAATTTTAATATAAACATACCGTTTGCTTGCGTTGCTATCATTTCTATATTTTATGTTCTGTAATTTTGATAATATGAGGGAAGGTTCCAAATTCAATACATATAACATGATTCGTATATTTACCAAAATAAAAAATGGCTTGAACGTTGTCCATATCAATGCGCAAAGTTTAAAAATTAAAATAGAGGAATTTCGTTATATTTTCGAGTCATCCAACGTAGATGCCATATGCGTTTCCGAAACTTGGTTTAAACCAAAAATTAAAGATGAATGCTATAAATTGAGTGGATATAAGCTTTACAGAGTAGATAGAAAACAGAAAAACGGTAATAAGGATAAAAAAGCTGGTGGTGTTGCTATATATGTGAAAAATAATATAAAATGTAAATTCAAAACAAAATCTAAGGATAGTGATCGTATAGAATTCCTGTTTATAGAGTTATTTAACGGAAATGAAAAATTATTGCTTGGAAATGTTTATAGGCCAAATAAAAACATTAGTCCAGATGTATTCTTTTTAGAATTATCTAATATTACTGTTGGGTATACAAATATCATAATAGCTGGTGACTTTAATAGCAACATTTTGGAAGAATCCACGTTCTCGGATGAAATGCTACATATTGGCTTAGACGCTGTCAATAAAATTATACCCACACACTATTCTACAAACTCCAACTCGCTCCTTGATATATTTTTCACTAATTCTATGCCAAAGATACTGTTATTTGAACAAATTTCCGCACCTGTGTTTTCTAAACACGATCTAATTTTTACAACTTACGATTTTAAAGCAGATGCAATTGAAGAGATTTTTAGCTATCGTGACTTTAAACGTATTAATTATTCGGCTTTATATGAAAAAATTTTACAACTTGATTGGGGCTGTATCTATTTTATGCCATCTGTAGATGATCAGCTGAACTTTATTCAAATAAACATGGAACAGTTATTTAACGAATTTGTTCCCCTAATTACAAAGAGGAAGAAAACTACAAATAACCCATGGTTTACCGCTGAAATTAACTGTTTAATTGAACAACGTAATATGGCTTACACTAGATGGAAGAGATTCAAGACTCCTGAACTACAAACCCAATTTCGAGCACTTAGAAATAAAGTCACTGGAAGTATAAGAACTGCCAAATCCTCCTACTATAGCACAAAATTCTCAAATTGTTTGGATAGCAAGGCTACATGGACTGAAATCAGAAATATTGGTATAACGGAGAAATCAAGAAATGCCAGGGCTGATATAAATGTTGATGATCTAAATAAAAAATTTACAGATTTACCAATGCCTACAGCAGATGTTGCACAGTATAGGAACCAAACAAGTATATCAATTCAAAACCAATTTCATTTCAGCTGTTTTACTGAATCTGAAATATATAAAAGCTTCCTTAGTATCAAGTCCAATGCAACTAGCTTTGATGGTGTTCACCCAAGATTTATTAAAATTGTATTTCCTACTATATTACCATACATTACGTACCTATTTAATTCAATTATAACTAAATCAACGTATCCAACTCAGTGGAAGCTCGCCAAAATAGTTCCTATACCAAAAACTGAAAACGAGTTTCGCCCAATAGCTATACTACCCTTTCTGTCTAAAATACTTGAACGTTTAATGCACAACCAGCTTAGTAAATTTATTCAGGATAATAACCTTTTAACCTCTAGGCAATCAGGGTTTCGACCACAACACAGTTGTGTATCTGCTTTGATTGATGTAACAGAATATATTAGATCTCAGATTGATGATGATAAAATTTCTTTTTTAATACTATTGGATCATTCCAAGGCGTTTGATACCGTCAACACGGAAATTCTAACGTTAAAGCTAAACAAAATATTTAATTTATCATTTACTGCTACTAAATTGATGAGTTCATATTTAACAGGCAGATCACAATCGGTTTTTTATGATGAAAAAGTGTCAAGTATGGTCGAACTAACAAGAGGAGTACCACAAGGCTCTATCTTAGGTCCATTGTTATACTCTGCTTACGCCAATGATCTTCCAAATCAATTGCAATACTGCAACGTTCAAATGTATGCAGATGATGTTCAACTCTACATAAGCTGTAATACTTCTGAAATCAATAATTGTGTGAAAAAAATTAACGCTGATCTTGCAAATATTAGCACTTGGGCTAAATGTAACGGATTATGCCTTAATCCAAGCAAGTCAAAATGTATTTTGATTACCAAAAAATCACAAAATATACCATTTATTTATAATTTAACACTGGGTGAGTCAAAAATCGATGTTGTTAATAAGGTTAAAAATCTTGGAGTGACATTTAATAAGTATTTACAATGGAATGACCACGTTCTTATCACTACCGGGAAGATATATGGGATGTTAAGAAATTTATGGTGCACACAATGGTTTATACCTCTTAAAGTCAGAATGCTTCTGGCTAAAACTTATTTAATTCCAACTCTTCTTTATGGTTGTGAGCTGTTTTCAAGTTGCGATGCTTCCAGTTTTCGTAAATTAAACGTTGCATATAACAATATTGCACGATATATATATGGAATTCGACGTTTTGACAGAATCTCTCTCTACTCTAAACAAATCTTTGGAGTTTCTTTTGAAAATCTTTTAAAATGCAAAGCATTAATATACCTTCATAAGATAATTTACTCGCGCCAACCAAAATACCTTTACGAACGACTCACTTTCTTCAGGTCCGAAAGAGGATACCGTATAATACAGATAAAGCATGAAACTGCATTCTCTGATCAACACTTTTTTATTAATGTCATTAGAATTTGGAATCAGTTACCCCCTCATTTACAAATAATAAGCAACGCAATGCAATTTAAAAAACTGATATATGAATATTACAAATAATATATATAAAAATTTATAATTTTATCTTTTTTAATATGAACATATTGTTTTGTAACATTATAATTTTTGATTATAGTATTACATATTAATTATTTATTGTAGTTTTAAATTATATGTCTTTTTGTTAAGTATATTATTTATGCACATTGTGTAATTTTACCGATACTTGTATTCAGTGCTCCTATATAAGATTAAATCTTTGCACTGGATTATAATCAAAATAAAATAAATAAATAAATAAATAAATAAATAAAATAAATAAACGTGAACAAAATTAGAAACGCGATCACCCCTTGCAAAAATTAGTTCACGTTTTTGAGAGTTCACTGTATAATCAAAATCTGCAGAGCTGTCTAGAATTTTGAAGCATATATTTTTGCTGCTTCTACACTGATAGAATTTTCCTTCATAGTATTAATGAAACGATTTCATTAAAATCGATTCATTGGTTTAATGAAAAATTTCATTAACTGAATGAAAATTCATTAATATTGGTATTTTTTTCATTAACATTTTTTATGATTTTTTCATAACTTCATAAAAAAAATTCATTAAACCAATGAAAAATTTTCAAATTTTTTTCAATAAAAATTTTGACTTGTATAAGAAAAAAAAAATTTTTTTTTGTACTACCATTTTGAAAAAAAAAATTTTGAATTTCTTCTAAACAGAATTAACCAAAACTTTGATATAAATAAATTTTTTTTATTAAATTTGCCTAGAGCTAACAGTTTTTGACGAAATTCCAGGGAACATATTCTGTAAGAAAAACCACATAGTTTTGTTGAAAACGAGACCTAAATTATTATCGTTTTGACTATGTTACACAAAAACATTATGCTAAACGATAATAAAATTTTGTTTTTAACAGCATTGTTAACAATATTTAACATTTTTATCTAATATGGTCGTATATCAACTACAAAATGTGGACTATAATCGTCGATCGTTCTACACAATTCCAAGCCAGATCGATAAAAAATTACATATTTTGTACCGACATATAAGAAAATATGTCATATTTTAACACAAATTATATAAAATGTAAGGAAAGATTTGAACAATTTTGTAAAAATAAAACAATAAAAGCAGAAATAAATTAAAATTGGCCCAGACCTGACCTTATAAATAATATCAACGAATGATAATTTCTCAATAACCACAAAATTAATTCTATGTTAAAATAATCACATAAAGTGCAAATTATTAAATATCAACGAAAATATTTCATACAACTTATGAATTGTATTCATTAAACACGTGAAACTTTCATAACGACTAGGCTAGTATTTATGAAAAAAATGTCATATACTTTATGAAATTTTCATTGGGTCAATGAAACCATTCATTAAAATTGATTTAATGAAACACCTTTCATTGACTCAATGAAACGTTTCTTTGTGGAATTTTTTTATGAAAAAATTCATTGGATTAATGAAGGAATTCATTAATATTACGCACAAATTTCTATCAGTGTAGCTGAATATACAGTTATTTGCATTCAACTAAGTTAAAGGTAAATATAGCAAACATTTTGCAGATATTACAATTTTTGTTTGCTTTTTTTACAAATATTCATAATCCACTCGAATATAAATCAAATTTTGTAAAGTTAAGCTTAATTTTTGTAGTTCTTATCTTACATAAAAATCATAAAAAAATAATAAAAAATCATAAAAATCTGCGAATTGTAGCAGTTTTCTCTGCAGCGCCATTTTTAACTTATTTTTAGTACACTCTGTGAAATTCTGCTGTAAATTTTGTAGTTGTTTGACTAGTAATAGAGTATATACATATATTTTGAAGTGAAAAGACAGTCATTTGTAAAAGAAATTTCAGTTTTGACTACATTTGCTGTTCATTTAATAAAACTAGACACATCAAATGACTGTACTATGAATTTACATTCATATTGTCAGTTTTTTTTTGTTTTTCTATAAAAAAAATAAAACAAGTCAACGTTTATAAGTTTGTTTTGTTGTTCATTTTATCAACAGTCAAAAACAAATGACAATTTTAGTTGAATTTAATGAAATGTAATTCGTCCTTTTTTCAAGTGAAATTTCATTTGTTTTTAACTTCATTTGCAGTGGGGTTTACCTACATAATATTCTAAGTGTAGCTTGTTCTGCCATTTTTGCAATTTTATTTTTATGACTGTAGTTATTGCAGTAGATCTTACGTAAAGTTCTCAATCTAAAGTGGCTTTAATAAAGAACATTTTGTCAATATTTCATATTGAACTAATTTCTTTATTTGTATTTTTAATATAACTAAACAACCAATTGTTATTTTAAAATGTTGAACGTAAAAAAAATTCCAGATGTTTATTTAAGAAAAAAAAAACACTTACACTACAGTGTAAGCAGCTACAATACCAACTCAGAAAAAAACAGCAGTGCTAACTAAAGACGCAAATTAAAATGTTAATTAGATTTTAAAATTTTGCCACAACTTACAGTAGGATATATGACAAAATTTTTAGAAATAATTCTTACTAAGTGGTCGTAAAGTGACATAATATCGAGCTTGAGTTTTGTGGTTGAATATCACACACCTGTAGGGCGGTGGCAAAGTACGGCAATTTTTGCATAAAAAATTTGGAGTAATCGCCATTTCCTTGTTTCTAAAATTAACACTCTCAGGGAACTTCTGCTATAAAAATTTGTAGTTGTTTGGATTGTAATAAAGTTTCTTTATTTTCAATGTAAATGTCAGTCATTTGTAGAACAAATTTAATTTTTTACCAACCAAGTAGTTCATTTAAAAAAACGAAACACATCAAATTACTGTATAATGATTTTACATTAATTTTTTGCTGTAGTTTTTTCTTTATTAAAAAATAAATCAAATAAATGTTTGTTTATTTATTTTTTACTACATATGTGGTTAATTTTTACGACAATTGTGGTTCATTTTTTGACGAGTAAAAAACAAATGACAATTTTAGTTGAATTTACTGAAATGTAAGTCGTTTTTCAAATTTCATTTGTTTTTAACTGCATTTGCAGTGGTCTTTACCTACATAGTATTCTAAGTGCATATTTGTAATATCCTAGTAGATATTTTTTATTTGAAAATGAGAAATTCTTAATTGGTTCCGACTCAGGTCCAGGTTTTTGCTAATAGCGGAACCAATTCAAACCCATTTTTTTTTAAATATTGGGTATTTAATCAAATAAATACTTGCTTTAATAAAAAAAAAACTAATGCAATGACTTGTTCCGCTCAAAAACTGAATTCGTTTAAGAAAATTTAAAAAAATCATCATTTTTTCCCCAAAAAACACCAACAGTCGTTTCCCTCCACATAAATAATTTAATTCTGAGTATATAAATTAAGCATACCATTCTGAAAGTTATTTTTAAGCAAAAGCGAGTTGTGTTAAAAAAAAATTTTTCATATGAATATACCCCCAAACAGTTAGCATATTTCTAAGGCAACTATCAATTTTAACCCGCACTGAAAGAAAATTTTCTGCATGACCTCAACGCTTTTTTGCATTAGACCAATGAAGTTTCACTGGAACTCGTCATTTCATTTTATTTAAACCACAGTCTTAAAATTTTACCGCCTACATAACTGTCTTTGTGCGCGATGGCACGATGTGGTGTTGGTGCGATGGCACGATCAGGTGCAAGTTCCGCACATTTCTATGTATCCTAGTTCTTCATCATCCTTACTTTTTTCAAGTGAAATTTCATTTGTTTTTAAATACATATGCAGTGAATTTCATCTATGTATATAATATTCTAAGTGTACATTTTAACAAAAACCGAAATTTGTATCGTTCTAAAGGGTGGAAACGAACAAAATTTAGAATTTGACAATGCAAACTGGGGATGTCGATTAAATTTTCGAAGATTCTTTGATGTGTAATATCGCTTACAGAATAAACCTTGTAGGCCTTAAAATGTTATCATGTTTTTAGCAGCAACAAAACATAAAAATAGAGAAAATTGGATTTGGACAGTTTTTTTCTTTGGGTTGAAATAGGATTTTTTTATGAAAGGAAGAAGGCAAATCGATGCAATAAAGAAAGGTTTTATGAAATAAATTGGACAACATGAATGTTTTATAAAAATAATGAGAATTAAATTATGAATTATATTGGACAACATGAATGTTTTACACAAATAATGAGAATTAAATGCAGCAGTAGTTTCCAGCTACGTAGATTACCTGATTGTTAGCTACCTTTTTCATACCAAAATTTGTCCTGTTTAAGCCAACGATTTTGAGAAGACTTTTCAGACATGCGAAAAAGTATATGTTTATTAAAATTAAGATCATATAGATTAGAATATTCAGGGAAATTGCATACGCCATGATGTGTTTGTTGTTTTTTGTACACTGAGGCGTATGAAATTTCCTTGTTAATTGCTGAAGCCGCACATGGAAGTGAGAATAAAAATTGTGTATTTTAGATAGCCATAACTTTTACGTGTTCCTTAAATATACTATATACTCTATACTCCTGAAGCAAATTTTTACATTGCTTACTTTGTTTACGTTGTCTACAAAAAATTTACATACAAACGATTTTAATTAAGGATTAAATTTGCTTTTGCTAACGAAATTGAACTGTGATGGAGTTAAAGCGTTAAATGTGTCACAAAAATAATTTCGACATAAAAATTTTCATTTGAAAAAGTTTTTAAACTCGTTAATTTATCTTGGCCTAACTTTTAATCTAGTAAAAGAATTACATAATGGGGTCATGTACAATAATATGAAAATTCAGCAAAATGTAAAATTAATAATGCAAAATTTGTATTACAAATGAGCTAAATTATTGATAAAGCGTCTGAATTTGCTAAAAAATTATAAACAATCTGTTAATTTTAGAATTAAATAAATCCGAAAATTTTTAATTATAAGTGTCCAAAACACTTATAAATTAAAAAGCTAAAATTCTCCAAGTTTCTCAACGATTTAAAAAAAAAAAACTAGATATATGTGCAAAAACTTTCAAATATTGTTTCTATTATTTTGTTGTGTTAATAATATTACACTTAGGGAACTTCTGCTTTAAAAATTTGTAGTTGTTTGGGTTGTAATTAAGTTTCTTCATTTTTAATGTATATGTCAGTTATTTGTAGAACAAATTGAATTATTTACTAACCTTGTAGTTCATTTAAAAAAACAAACCACATCAAACGACTGTTTTATGATTTTACATTCGTTTTTATTGTCGTTTTTTGTTATTTAAAAAAATAAAGAATATAAATGTTTGTTTATTTTTTACTACATATGTGGCTCACTTTTACTACAATTGTTAGTAATTTTTTTAACAGTCAAAACAAATGACAACCAATAGTTGAATTTAATGAAATGTTAGTCGTCCTTTCTTCAAGTGAAATTTCATTTGTTTTTGATTACAATTGCTGTTGTCTTTACCTACATAATCTTCTAGTGTACAGTTTTATGGCTAAATTTTGTATTTTACCCAAAATATATATGAAATGCTGTTTAATATTTTAATGGATACATTGGTATAACTTTATAATTACACACATTTTTCATGTTACGCAGAAAATTTCTATAGATACATGATTTTAGGAGTATTAAAGAAATTGTCAAAATAAATATAATAATAAAAAAGAAAAAAAAGTAATTCATATCAATGTTGTATTGAAAGAAATAAATAGCGTTTATGGATGCAAAATTAGAATAAAAAAATCGATTCATATCTATTTTAAAAAATCCTACGGGCTGAGCATTTTAGATAAACGTAAGTAATTCTTAATTTTAAGCGATGAAATAAATACAAAACAAAATTTTTTGCAGACATTGCAATTTTCAACAAAATAAAAGCAAAGACGAAAAAGTTTCTTTAAAGTTTTCAATGCAAGATACAGAGCTTTTTTGGCCAAATTATCTCAAGTGTTCGCTCCACTATTTCATTAAACGACAGAAGCAGGGCAGGAATCTCTGTTATAAACAGAATTGCATACACATTCAGGTGTCCCGATATATATATTTTTTAAGGAATACCACTCAAACGATAAATACACCCAGAAAACAGATATGGTGTTGAAAAAAGAATTTGTTGTCAATCGAATGATTCGATTGTGGTAACCGACTGTTTCAGTTGCGACCACAGAATTTTATGTTGAGGCAACCGAAATTGGGCTGTCGCAGTCAAATTACTCATGCATTGCCAAATCTACAGGTCTCACAACTAAAAAAATTAATGATGATCTTGTTAACAACAAAATCAGGCTTTGAGTTACATTCATCGTTTTTACACTGAGCTACATTTTGTCTTAAATAAAATAAATTTTTTTTTTAGTTAGATTTTTACTGGAAGAAGAAGAAAAAACATTTATATTGAAAATTTTAACGGACACAATGGATATGCCAGACTGTCGCAGTTTTGTCCTTACCAAGGATTCGTCAGTGGTTAATTTATGTGTAAATTGAACAAAGTATTGTGTATTGTTAAAAATAAAAATAAAATAAATTTTGATACTGAATTTAAATACAAAATTGCACTTCATCTCTACTAGCAGATTCCAAATATGTTAATTTTATACCAATCGGATAAGAAAACAGGGGGTAACTAAAAATTTTGTATGCAAAGAGTGTTCTACTTTTGGGGGCGGTAATTTTGTTGTTTAAGTCAAAAATATTACGCCACTTATACCTGTTCCAAATTTCATTGGAATCGGACAACTGCGTAAGAAATGGCCGAATTATTTCCAACAATTTTGTGATATCTCCCACTGTACAATGTATTGACATAAATATTAGAACATTGTGAACATATTGATGACAATATCGAGCCCTAACCGCCAAAGAGACGCAAACACAACGATTTCCACGTTTTTTTATGAAAATCTCTATTTTAATAGTGAATTTTTATCGTTGATCTATAAATTTATGTGTGAGATTTTATTTGTTCGGTTTTAGATCATGACAAATTTTTCTCTAAATTAACAGAAAAATTTTAATTTTTATATTATAATTTACTTTGACTTTTAGAAAAAACACAGAAAAAGTTATTATACACTAGCATGAATGGAATGCATTTTCTGACCCACTACGGTCTTCATCAACATTCTTCGTGCCATTTAGTGTTAATCGTAAATAAAAAATCAGTAAAAAAAAATCTTTATTTTATTAATAGATAATAGTTGGCGTTAGCGCAAATTCCTATAGGACAAACCACAGTTTACGTGACACCAAATGAATCTTTAAGGAACAACTCAAAATGTTGGTCGCGTTTGAAAGACTTTTATTGATAAACATATGTTTATATTTTCTTTGGACCAAATATGACATAAAGCAAAAAAATATAAATATGGTCAGATTATACGCCCTTATTTAACCCCTAAAAGTGAGATTTTGGTATTTTATACCGTATTTAAATTTCATTGCTATCGGATAAACCAATGAAATGTTAAAAAAGAATTAAAAAAGCTTCTCCTGTTAAATTAATGTTTGGGCGCTTATGTCTTTTTGGCGGTTAGGGCTCGATATTGTTGTTATTTGTTTTTCTTAATCACACTTACATAATGAATGAATTCGACGTAATTTATAAATGTGTATTGTGAAAATTGAAATGGTAACAACAACAACAACAAGTAACAAGAAAACATAATATTTCCATTATTTTTATGAAAATGGCTAAACTAAACAACATGTACATTTTAAACAATCCATGACTAGGGAATGCAAAAGCACTCACATTCCCCGGAGAAGCAGGAAATTTACGGGATCCCGATCCAAAAACAAATTATAAAATTTTTTATTTTAAATAAAATTTTTTTGTATTCAAAGTGTCTTATACAACCTGAGATATTTTTATAAAAATAAATCTCCGTTTATCAATCAGTAGATTTTCAGAATTTGTAGTTTTTCTTAAGTCTGAAAGATATATAATGTGTTTAATTGAAATTCCTTTATATCTTAAAGTTTGAATAAAAAAATTGGTAAAAAAAATTGTAAGATTAAAATAATGTTAACAAAAGTTTACAAAGCACTTAAGAACTCGAAAAATTATCGAATCAATAGTTTGGAAAAAAATGGTGTTTGGACAATATTTGGTAATTAAAAGAGTTTTGGAATAATTTTTATAATGTCAAACTTTTTTTAGGAGCGATATAGAGTCACTTTAAATGTATAATTTAAGGTCGAAGTCTAATAAAGAATAATAATAATAATAATAATAACATTATTTTTTTCCCCTTAAAATTGTTAACTGCTGAACTAAAAATGTGGAATATTTAACATTTTTGTTTGAAATTGTATTCTTAAAAGACCCGCGATTCCCGAACCAAATTCCCGGGATTGCAAGAACAGAAAAATGTTTAGTTTCCAAGGAATCCCGGGACGGGAAATCCCGGGATACATTCCCTACCCATGGCCAAAAAAATATACTTAATTAAAAACAATTTAATGGGGATTAACGTTAAATTCATTAAAATAATTAAATGATCTAAAATAAAAAAAAAATAAAAATAAATATTTGTCAAATTGTAAAAAGCACAAAATATTTGTAAAGTTGAAATAACAACTCAATAAGAAATATAATCATAATTAAAGCTTGTTTAAACAAGCTTTATATAAGGAATGACATCGAATGACATTTAAAAACTAACTTTATTCCTTATCAAGTTATGTTTAAGAAGGTGGTCAGGTAATGGTTGCAAAACATTTAAGCGATCGGCTCATTATTTCGCTTACAATTGGAATCTGAACAAAAGGTAAGTAATATTGTGTTTTTCTGCTTCTTAAGCACCCTAATTGCTGGGACAGAACCATTTCCAAAAAAAAGCAGTATTGGGAAATTGTTTTTTAGCCCTTATCAAAAATTTAAAAATAGTCTTATTATCATTTGACTGCTCTGAGTTCTGAACAATGAAAAACTCTTTTTTTTTAGGAAATTAAAGAATTTTTTGCAAAAATTTTACTTTTTTACCGTCTCTTCTTTAAGAAAACTTATAATATGTTTACGCTTACAAAGGGTGTTTTTTATAGAGTTATAGAACTTTTAACTGGAATAAAACAATGATGAATTTTTTAAATTGACATGAAATTAACTTTATTCGAAAGATAATCTTCTGGCATTATAATTTAAATATGACTCCTGCAAATAACCGCCACGGCTGGCTCGGACTTAGTCTAACCTGGAGGTCCAATTTTCGATGACTTTTTCCAACATTTGAGGTCGTATATTGGCAATAATGCGGCGAATTTTGTCCTTCAAGTGGTCAATCGTTTGGGGCTTATCGGCGTAGACTAGCAACTTCACATATCCCCACAGAAAATAGTCCAGCGGCGTTAAATTCCACGATCGTGGAGGCCAGTTCACTGGTCCGAAACGTGAAACTATGCGGTTACCAAACGTTTCCTTCAATAAATCAATTGTGGCACGATCTGTGTGATATGTTGCACCGTCTTGTTAAAACCACAGCTCATGCACATCATGGTTGTTCAATTGATGAACGAAAAAGTCAGTAACCATGGCTCTATAGCGGTCACCATGAACTGTAACGTTCTGACCAGCATCGTTTTTAAAGAAGTACGGACCAATGATTCCACCAGCTCATAAAGAACACTTCGCACTTTACGACATCTCTGTGGATGCATATTATTATTTAGAGTAAACGTGGTGCAAAAACATTCCATAGTTAATCGAATTGAGTGCTCTGATGGACGATTATGTTGACCGTCAAATGGAAGTAGTGCGCGATACATATTTCGAACAGAACCATGATTTTTAAAATAAATTTGAACAATTTGGAAGCGTTGTTCAGGCGTCAGTCTATTCATGTTGAAATGAAAAACCAAATTAAACATAAATCACTTGACAGCTGAAAAATTGTCTGCCAGTTAAAAAATTGTTGCCAACTTAAAGTTATATACCTGTATAAAAAACACCCTTTACTTTGTACACATAATGACGACTTTTAAAAGATAACTGGATTGAAAAAAGAGTTTTAAATATAAAAAAAGTTATAAATAAAAATGTGTGTCAGGAACTTTTCGATCTCACTCCTTATTACGAAAAAAAAAGATTTTGTACGATTTTTTTATGCAAACCTTAAAAGCAAAAGGTCTTAATCAGCGGTTCCCATCAATTTTTGCTTCACATACCCCTTAAAGCACTTCTTCTGGTTCACGGACCCCCAAAAAATATTTTCTTGTATTTAAAGAAATGCAAAAGTAAAGAAACAAACAAAAATTGATTTTTTTTTTAATTAAAGAAAAATACAAAAACCGACTGCAATTAAATCCAATTAAGTTGAGTAAAATTTGTAGAATCCGACCGGAGACTTCAGCCAAAAACAATATTTGCTCCACTGTATTTGGAGACAATGTTTGGATAAATTTAAGAAAAAATCCCAAATTTAGTTGTAAAGATAAATAATCGGCCGCCTAATAATATTGAATTAAATGCTTAACTACTGACGCATCTAATAAGCCCAATAAACATGTTTCCCTTTGTCAAATTTCTCCATAATGCTTTAAAATACCGAATACATACAAAAAGCATTTTCTGGCAAAAGTCTTCGGTCGGACACTAAAAAATGAGTTAAATTTTTTTATTTTACTCAAAATATTAAAAAATTTTATAAATTATTTTTTTTTTTAATTATTAAATTCTTTCATTTGATTTCATAAATGGAGAGTTTGTAATACATTTGGAAAAGAATTTCGGTGTGTTCGGATTAAAATATGTTTCAATTCATCAAGAATAACATGTTTAGATAGGTCAGACTGTACAGAGGTTGACAGACAACATGGAGTCCCAGGTTGGAATATTAAATTATGTTTTTTTTTAATTTTATTTTTAAACTCCTTATTTCAGTAATGATATATCATTATTTTGCGCGACATCCCCATATAAAAGTAATGAGATTTGTAGTACAAATTATAAGTACCTGACAATAAGACATATTAAGGTAATACTTTGCTACACTGGGATGTCCACTAGGGTGTTTCAGCATTTCCACTTTTTTGGATTTTTGCAACCCTTGAAGCTTTATATGAAAGTTTTTGGGCCAAGTGGTTGTTGAGATGTTGGTTAGATTTTTCGCTGAAATGGATTATGTGCAAAAAAAGAGGTTATGAAAAAACATGTTTATCTTGTTCATTGTTTTCACAAAACCACACTCTCATAAAAATTCTAAAATTTTATCCAACCGAATCGTTTCAGTTGCTGCAGCCTCGTAAGTTCGGTTGTCACAACCCCCACTCAAATCAATTCGGTTGGATGAAATTCTGTTGAAACAACTGAATTTGTTAAGTGAGTGCAAGTAACTCACTACTCAAGACTTCAAATATACTAAAAAAATTATTCGAGGTAAAAATTGTTAGTTTAAGGATCACTTTGATAATAATTAAAGCAAAAAATTTAAATTTTCCAAATTAAAATTTACTGTAAAATTCTTTAAAATATCTGATACCAAATATTGTCTTTGCTACATAATCTCTTTTTGAAAAAACTTAATTTAGCAAGAAAATATTTTTTTTTATTAAAAATTTTGTGTTTTTTATCGGTCCCGCGCATTTACGGGTAGATCTATTATATAATGGTCAAAAGCTTTTTTACAGATCTTTTTTTTTATATATATAAAAAAAAAGAACTGTAAAAAAGCTTTTGACCAAAACAAAGAAATAAAAATCGTTGATATCGTTTATGGTCTGCAACTACTTAAATACTGCATTTTTGTTAAAAGTCTCTAAAAATTTATAGTGTAAAATAAAACGACTAACATTTCTCATATAAATTGTTTTACCTACAGTGGGGACCACTTGGGAGTACACGTAAGTACATTTTACATCTAAAGATTCAGGCCGACAAATATTTGACACTAGAACTAAACTATACTTTTCTAAAGGTATAAGGTACGCTGAATTCAAATCTCAGAAACACACTCCAACGTCAGTCGATCGAGCAATATTAACTGGAAAAGTGTCGTTTTTGATTAAAATGTCCGATTTTTCACCTTCCCGAAAATATATTTTGTATAATACTTTTATTTGTACCTGAATAAACTGCTCTTAAGCCCTTATAACACCTTCTTTTTTTAAAAGTGAATAAGCTGCAATCAGTAAATTAAGAGAAACTTGCATATTTGTTTTAATTTTTTTTAGAAATCATTATGGGTAAATGCACTGCAATTAGCAAATTAATAATATTTTTCGTTGATAAAAAAAAAACGTAGTAATATTTGTTAATTATTTTTCCAAAAATATTATGACACTATAAATTTTTATTGCTGGAACAACAAGCTAGCAAGATTATGTGATAATAATTTTAAATACAAACAAAATATTCAATATCATTTAATTTTCTTTATAAATAACAGCTTCTATTACCCAATGTGCCAGCAAAAACACACAATTTTAGAAACATAATGATTTTAGCAATTCCAAGTCATTTTCTCACTTAAATATTCCTTCAATATTTTTCTATTCTTTAGCACTTTTCTTTTTATAATTTTAAAAGTTCGGTCTATATATTGACAATGGTAGAATTTTTTTATCGGAATAAGTTATAGAAATTTTTCAAGTTAGATTCAAGTAAATATGTTTAAACTCTTTGCTCTTGTTATTTTCTTCATAAGAATATAGAGGTACTCTGGTCCAGCTACCGAAAAAGTTTTAAAAATGCAGGTGTCATAAGGGCGTAAGGGCTTTACCCTTTTTTCAATTTTTGAATTTTTAAAATAACTTATTTTCTTACGAAAATATTGTAAATTAAATTTGAGGTTGTAACTGCAGTTTTAAAGTCACGCAGTGTAAAATTAAAAAAAATCGAATTTATCATCAAGTTCAGCAGGCGATAATTTCAAGAAAAAATTACATATCTTTAAAATTCAAGAACTTGAAGAAAGGGTGAGAGTAGTGTGTTCAGGTGCCGTTAAAAATATTATAAACAATATACTTACATCCGGGAAGATGAAAAATCAAAGCATTTTGATCATAATAGACACTTTTGCCGTTAATATAGCTCGAACGCCTGATATCATTGTGCGATTCTGAGACCAAATTTGGATTCAGAGTTCCTTATAACTTTAGAAAAGTATACTTTAGTAATAGTGTCAAATATTTTTCGGCCTTAATCTTTAGGTGTAAAAAGTACATACATGTAATCACGATCGCACCTCACTGTATACCCTATGGGGAATGAGGAGTCAATTGTCCCAAAAGTGACTGCTTAAAGAAGGAATTGTCACAGGACTGGTACAATTTAATACTGAAGTGGGTTAAGCAGTGTCAATTGTCCTAAAATTACCAACCCTGTGACTGGTAAAGGGAGGACATACCACTTAACCAGAATGTTTATTAACAAGAAAAAGTCAGTTGGCCAGAATTTTACCCATTTTAAGCTGTTTAGTTTTCGTTTATTTTATACGAATTGGCCCTTTTGCGACAGTCTTGTGGTATGCCCATCTTTGGTTAGTCGTTTGGCATGCCACTATGTGGTTTAAAGCAGGACAAATGACCTCCTCCTATGACAAGCCAATGTTAAAGTTGCAAGTTGGTTACATAGGGTAGGGTTTAGCAGAGGACCGGTCTCTGGCACGAAGGGACCGATCCTGTGGCACACGCAGAACCGGTCCCATTCCCCATAGGGTATCTACTCAACCAGAAATTGCCGATGGTCAGATAAATCAATCACAGTCAAAGCCCATTAGTTTTATTTAGTACCATTGGCAGAAATTAAAATTAACGCACTGGCAACGACCTTATTTACAACGCTTTCCCAGCGTTGGCAAATTGTACTTTTCCAGTACTTGAGTACTTTACAACCGTAAAAAAAATTAAAGCACCGGGGCAAAGTCCTGATTAAGAACACTTTGCCAACGTTAGTAAAAAGTGTTTTTAAAGCATTGATTTTAAAAATGTGCAACACTTTGTTAAAAAAAAAAAAAAGTGAAATTGTGTTATTTTTATGTTTGTGAAAAATCTTTTTTACCAATTTTTTCCATGATTTTCCTGGGTTGGCAAGTTGCTTCCAACAAACGTTCTGCCAGTGCAGGCAAACTAGAACAACAAACGGTTATCCAGCTGTTATCACTTATTTACGTTTTAAGATATCAAGTATTATGCGTCTCATTAGCTCAGTGGGTAGAGCTCTCAGCTTCCAATATGGCGGCCAGGTTTGATTCTTACCGCCACAGGTTGTTCAAAAATTTATCATATAGAGACAATCTGACAATTAGAAGACACAAATAATAATACCATTTAATGGAAAATCACCGATGACGCCTGTCCATAAAAAGTCATAAACTAGTCTAGCCTGATTTAAATATGAATAGTGTTTGCAATTTTCATAGAAAAAAAAGTTTAATTTTATTTTGGAATATCTATTTTTAGACCACATATTATTTGGTTTTGCCAGTGTTTCGCCAACGAAACAACCAACCGAAACAGTCAACGAAACAACCAACAATAATACCTGCCCGGTATTATCATTTTGGGGTTGGCAAAGTTTTAAATATTCAGAAATCCAACACTCTGCCAACACGAATACCACCGTTGAAAGCACTGGGCCAAAGCTTTGCCGTTCGTTTTCATCAAAAAGTATTCAAGTTTTTGTTAACTTAAAAAATTTTGAAAAATATCCATATTTATCGCAAAAAATATAATACAAATTATGTACATTTAATGGTACATTATACGTACATAAATTTGCGCGTTAAGCAGAAAATACTTAGAACATAAATATGTAAGAAACACATAAATTTTCCGACTTATTTGTTAATCATAAATAAATGTGTGTTTTCTTTTCATTATTATTTGTCTTATTGTTTTAGAATGTGTTTTTTTGTTTATAAAAATTGTACCTAGTTTTTTATTCCTGTACTCGTTAAGTCGATGTTATTTACATTTGGCTTTATTTTTCATATTTCTTTTTCTTGTTCGTTTCATTACAGAAAAGATAAGCAATACATAAAATGATGATAATCACCATATGTTTGCAGTTTTTAAAATCGAATGTAATGCCAATCAAGTAATGGAATTTTTAACGGTAAGTAATTTTTCAAAAAAATTTAAAATCGACCAAAAAATTCTTACACACACAGACAAAATATGTATTTAAATAGTACACACAGAAAAATAAAGTGCCAACTGAATTCAAAAGTGTATATTAATGGTAACAACTTATAAATTCAGTTATTTCAACGATATTTATATTAGATTTCTGTTTTTTTTTGTGTGTTACAAATAAAATTTTGTTGTAATAACCGAACTTTGTTGTGAAAACTAATGTTAAGTTGTGCCAACTGTCTGAAATTCGTAATAACCGAATTTGAGTCATAGTAACCGAATTTCAGTTGGCAAATAGCTAAATTTTTCTCTGTGTGTAAGTACACAGTTGAATACATATTCTGAGTATTATGGATGTGTGTGAATAAATGGTTGCCACTACATATACAAAAATAAATATTGTATTTTACTTTTGTGTATTAAAGGAATTGGTTTGTTGAAAATGCCATAAATTTTACTCACACACAGACAACTTGCAAATAAAGGGTGTTTTTATAGAGGTATAGAACTTCGAAATGGAATAAAACAAAGATGGATTTTTTAAATGGACATGAAATTCACTTTATTCGAAAGATACTAGTAATCTTCTGGCATTATAATTTAAATATGACTTCTGGCATATGACCGCCACGGCTGGCTCGGACGTAGTCTAATCCGGAGGTCCAATTATCGATGACTTTTTCCCACATTTGTGCCCATATATTGGTAATAACGAGGCGAATGTTGGTCAATCGTTTCGGGCGTATCGATGTAGACTAGCGACTTCACATATCCCCACAGAAAATAGTCCAGCGGTGTTAAATCGCAGGCTCTTGGAGGCCAAATCGCAGGTCCGAAACGTGAAACTAAGCGGTTACAAAACGTTTCCTTCTTGTTGAAACCACAGCTCCTGCACATCTTCGTTGTTCAATTGATGAACGAAAAAGTCAGTAATCATGGCTCTATAGCGGTCACCATTGACGTATAGACTGATAGGGGTCTTCCTCTACGCTACGCTCCACAGCAGCAATGACTTCTTCTGTACGCACTGTACGAAGTCTCTGTGGATGCATATTATCATTTAGAGTAAACGCTAATCGTTGAAATGCCAAGCCAAACTTAACATAAATCACTTGACAGCTGAAAAAATGTCTGCTAGTTACAAAAGTGTTGCCAACTTAAAGTTATATACCTGTATAAAAAACACCCTTTACATACCTAAGAACTACTATAAAAAAGCAAGAAGAAAAACAAATATTTACGAAAGTAGTGAAAACTTAAAATGTCAGTAACGATAGAAATATTTCAACATGAAAATACTTTTTTTGATTAATTGTAAACAAATGTAATAGTGTGTTGAAATAGTTGATATCAACGATTAATCGGGTAATATGTATATTAATCGGTTAATAATAACCAAATTGATCAATAAACTCATGCAGCAACTAAATTGGTTGGAATTCCATTGCAACTAACAAATTTTAATCATTATGTAGCGGAAGGTGGTGTAATTTGGGACTAGTTTTTTTCTAGCTCCTAAAAAGCACTCACGTATATTTTTTTTATATATCCATTCCAAAGAATAGTTAGTGGTGTAGCTTCTTAACCCAAAAGAACACAATTAAATTATTCGTTAGTTTATTTTTTTAGCGATTTGTTAATGAAGAAAAGGTTGGATAATTTGGGACTTTGTGGGTTAATTTGGGACTCTATACAAAATATACTAAAATAAAAAAATAAAATTGTTTTAACGGTAATTCTTTTTTATTAGATTTTTACCATTTTTATAAATATAAAGTAATGATCTCAAATTTGTTTGAAAATCTATTATTAGACTTAATTTTTTTTTTCAACTCTAATAAGTACATATGTAACTACCTATTTTTGATTTTTGTAAGCTGGAAAGATATGACACTTTGTGCAAGCAAATAATACATGTTTGTGTCTATCAAGTATAACATGTCGAGAAGGCTCCGATTGTAGAGCGGTTGACTGGAGTCCCAGATTCGAAACCCGTAAATCCTTAGTTTATTAAAAAAAAAAAAAATTATTAAAATTTTCAATAAAAATATTTTTTATTAAATTTTTGACATTTTGAAAATTTATTATAAGACTCATTATTTTTTTTTTTTTTTTTGACAAACTAGTGGGCGTATATGTAGTAATGATATGTTAATGTTTTGCGCGACATCCCCATATAAATATACTGAGATTTTTAATGACAATTGTAGGTACTTGCCATCATCAAATATATACTTATATAACCAATTATATGGAATGCTTTACTAGTACAACATTTCGAGATAGCTCAGATGGTAAAGCGGTTTTTCTATTATATTTTCAAATTTTCTTTTTAATTTATTTTTAAACCCATTCTTTTGTCCATACTAGTAAGCATATAAGTAACCACATATTTTTTTTAATTTTTTGTGAGGTTTTTAGTTAGTAATGATGTCATTATTTTATGCGACACCCCATATAAAAGTAATGAGATTTGTAATTTTTTTTTTTTTTTTTTATATAATTATAAGTACGTGCCATTGCCAAATATGTACTTATATAAACATTTACGAGGGCGGTCTTAAAATTAGCCGACCTAACAAAGAAAACACAACAAATTTGGGTAAAATTTTCTTTTTTCGAACTTTATTTCATTGATTTTGGTCATCGCAATAGTGGATGTGTGAACTGGTGCATTGCATTGATGAAAAAACACTTTTTTCGCCAAATGCTGATTTTTCACCTTAATTTCGTCACTTACACGCTGCATTAATTAATAATACCGTTTATTATTTTTCCTTTTGGAACACAGTCAATAAAAATTATCCCATACGCATCCCAAAAATCAGATGACATGACCTTGCCTGCAGATGGAACTGTCTTCGCCTTCTTTGGGCACGATTCTCCCTTTCCATTACACTGCTTTGACTGTTACTTTATCTCAGGTGTGAAGTTGTGGACCCATGGTAACATCACCAAATAATCTTCACGATGCTGGTTTTGTTCGATTGTGAACAAGCGCGTCACCCATATTGCACACAGCTTTCTTATCTCCAAATTTTCGGGCAATATGCGATGTATATCACTTTTTAAAATGCCTATGATTTCAGCCAGCTCACACACCTTCAACCGAAGATCATCAAATACCATTTTGTGGATTTTCTTCACCGTTTCTAGCGTGGACACCTTAATTGCTCGACCGCTACGGTGTTCATCTTTGCATCTCTCTGGCCTCGTTTAAGCTCTGCTGCCAAATATGTTACAGTCGTAAACGAAATAGCAGACTTTTAAAGAGTAGAATCTAGCTCGGCTTTAATATTGGTTGGACTGAGACCTTTCAAATAAACGTATTGAATTACATAACGGTGACCAATTTTTCCATGTTTACAAATTCACTGATATCGTTTATTTTTGACGGTTCCGAAAAAAAAACTGAACAACGTGGCGCCTTGAAACTTAAAACTTATGTTTTATAAGGTTGCCACTTTTCATCAAAGTAATTTTTTCAGCCTACTGCCGCCACCTATACTTCAGGTCGGCTAATTTTGGTACCGCCCTCAAATGTATATGACAGACTTGGGCAAATGCGGCCCCAAAACAAATTTCGTGCGGCCCTATACCCAAATACAGAATCCCCCCACAAGAAAAATAAAACAAAAAAGCTGTTTTGTAAATAAAAATAAAAATACAATAAATTTTTAATTTAAAAAATACTAAGAAAATAAAAAAATAATAATTACGGAGTATGTAAAATAAACCGTACTAAAGATCAGATATTGAAAATATAATTAAAAATGGAACATCAAAGAAAAATTACACTGCTTCACAAAGAATCGCAAGGAATCTGAAGTTAAACAAGTAAAAATGATTTCCAAGCTGCTGAACCCAGAAAACAGATTCGGTAGTAGCAACCGTATTTGTAGCCAATCGAATGGTTCGAATTTTTTTTACTGATATCGCTGAATTGCTGCTGATTCAATCAAAGTTCTATTGTCATGCCAGAATTTCTGTTGGTTCAATCAAATGATGTTATGACAACCGAAAAATTCGGTAGCAGCAACCGACACACTCGATTGGCAACAAATGCAGTAGCCACCGTCGAGTCTGTTTTCTGGGTGTGGCTTTTCTACATTTAAACTTAAACATTGGAAGAAGAATCATTTATTTCACAATAATACTAAAATTGCATTTTGGGGAATGGTCATTGTAGTACTTCAATTTGGTAAATCATTTGGACACATTTCATATTTATTCATACCAATTTTAAGGAAAAGCTTTATTATATTTATGAAAACCTAGACAAATAAACTGTAGTAAATAAAAAAAAATCCATTTTGTTCTTTCCCAGCAAAACTTTGGTAATGGGTGCGATAAAGTAATGCATTACCCTGTAATGTATACTCTTTACCTGTATCTTTATTTTCCAACAAAAAGTAATGAGTTACCGATAATTGGTTACATAATACATTACTATGTAATGTATACACCTTACCTTCAACATTATTTTGCAACATAAATTAATTAGTTACCAATAATTGGACACTCATAGGTTACCTTGTAATGATACATCATTACCTCTTATATTATTTCAAAACATACAATAATGACTTATCATCAATTACATAAAGCATGAAATATAAGCGTAAAGTAATATTTATAATATTATTTTGAAAATCTATATTTAGACACATTACTTTGTGATTTTTTGTAAGCATGAGGGTAAGTTATATATTTTTAACATCACAAACGAAAACTCGAAGCATGAAGACGATAGCTCAGTTGGCAGAGTTATCGCCTAACAACCAGAGACCCCAGGTTCGAATCTTAGCGCGAACACATTATTTATTTAATTTAAAAAAATGATTTGTAATATTTTCTTTTATGAATTAGTTTTAATGAAAATCTATTTTTAGACACATTACTTTTCCGAACCCGATTACAATAACTGTAACCAGTTACTGTAGCCCCTACTAGATAATGAGCCTAAAAGTAATGGGTAGACTCATTACCTAGTAGGGGGTAAAGTAACTAGTTACCTTTATTGTTACCGGGTTCGGAAAAGTAATGTGGCTATAAATAGATTTTCATAAAAAATGATTTATAAAAAAATAAAATACTGCAAATAATTTGTTTTAAATTAAAAAAAAAAATATGTTTTCGCTGAGATTTGAAACGGGGGTCTCTGCTTGTTAGGCGAGAACTCCACCAACTGAGCTATCGTCACATACAATAATGCATTGCTTAAAATGTAAATGAATTGTTGAGCTTTGAGTTTTCGTTTGTGATGTTAAAAATATATAACTTACCCTCATGCTTACAAAACATCACAAAGTAATGTCTACATATAGATTTTCAAAATAATATTTTAAAAATTACTTTACGCTTATATTTTATGCATTATGTAATTGATGATCGGTAAGTCATTATTTTATGTTTTGAAATAATGTAAAAGGTAATGATATATTATTACAATGTAACTTATGAGTGTCCAATTATTGGTAACTCAGTACATTATGTTTCAAAATAATGTTAAAGGTAAGGAGTGTACAGTACACAGTAATGCATTATGTAACCCATTACCGGTAACTAATTACTTGTTGTGGAAAAATAATGATACACGTAAGAAGTATACATTACAAGGCAATGCATTACTTTATCGCACACATTACCAAAGTTTTGCTGGGTATGAATACTGATTTTATGTGTCAACATTTTTAAGCAAATTTTGTTTTAAAAGGACTAATTCAAAAAATTAATTTTTGAAGATGAATTTATATTCATGGAAATATAAAATATGTTGATGTACTTTTTCAAAAAATTTACCCATAAATTATTTTTTTTGGGTGAGGGGCTTACAATTGAAAGTGCAAATACACTCATAGAAAAATTAGTTAAGCCGTTAGTAATGCAACTTTGCAAGTTTTAAAAAAAAATTTAGTTCCAATTGAGATTTTAGTTAAAAATTTTGCTATTTTCACTGGATGAAATACTAAATTTTTAACTATTTTTTTTTTTTTTTTTTGAAAAATCAGTGCTTATTAAATTAAATTATTTTTTGTTAGAAAGTGTTTTGCAACCGTCAGACAATGACAATCGTAATTAATTTTTTTTTTATATTAATTACTGTAGAATATTTCTTTAGTTAGTCTCTTTACAGGAAGAAGAAGAAGAAAACATTTTTATTGAAAAATTTTACGGACACAAGGGATACACCAGACTGCCGCAGTTTCGTCCCCCTCCTGGGACTCGTCAGTGGTTAATTTATGTGTCAATTGAACAAAGTATTTTATATTGTTAATTTTGCTCTATATGAAAAACTTTTTATTTTTTGGTGTCGTACTGTGATTTGAACTCACAGTCTTAGCATCAAAGCTATGCATCGTAATCTCACCTCTTAACCAGTTGAGCCACGGTCGACACAGCGTTGACTGCGACTAAATTGGAGTTTGGTCACACTACGTACACACAAGTATTGTTTTGATCAGAAGAGACAGAATTAGCTAATACCAATGCACAATTCATTTCTCAACTAGAATGCTTTTTCTTCTTAATCCTATCTCTTTTTCACAAGTAATTATCACGTTTTATGATGCGCTTTATTCACATACAATAGTTGGATACCAAGTGTAGGTTAGAGATTGAGTCGCCGTTAAGCAAGTTTATTCAAATTTTATGTTAGAAAGTGTTTTGCAACCGTCAGACAATGACAATCGTAATTAATTTTTTTTTTATATTAATTACTGTAGAATATTTCTTTAGTTAGTCTCTTTACAGGAAGAAGAAGAAGAAAACATTTTTATTGAAAAATTTTACGGACACAAGGGATACACCAGACTGCCGCAGTTTCGTCCCCCTCCTGGGACTCGTCAGTGGTTAATTTATGTGTCAATTGAACAAAGTATTTTATATTGTTAATTTTGCTCTATATGAAAAACTTTTTATTTTTTGGTGTCGTACTGTGATTTGAACTCACAGTCTTAGCATCAAAGCTATGCATCGTAATCTCACCTCTTAACCAGTTGAGCCACGGTCGACACAGCGTTGACTGCGACTAAATTGGAGTTTGTCACACTACGTACACACAAGTATTGTTTTGATCAGAAGAGACAGAATTAGCTAATACCAATGCACAATTCATTTCTCAACTAGAATGCTTTTTCTTCTTAATCCTATCTCTTTTTCACAAGTAATTATCACGTTTTATGATGCGCTTTATTCACATACAATAGTTGGATACCAAGTGTAGGTTAGAGATTGAGTCGCCGTTAAGCAAGTTTATTCAAATTTTATGTTAGAAAGTGTTTTGCAACCGTCAGACAATGACAATCGTAATTAATTTTTTTTTTATATTAATTACTGTAGAATATTTCTTTAGTTAGTCTCTTTACAGGAAGAAGAAGAAGAAAACATTTTTATTGAAAAATTTTACGGACACAAGGGATACACCAGACTGCCGCAGTTTCGTCCCCCTCCTGGGACTCGTCAGTGGTTAATTTATGTGTCAATTGAACAAAGTATTTTATATTGTTAATTTTGCTCTATATGAAAAACTTTTTATTTTTTGGTGTCGTACTGTGATTTGAACTCACAGTCTTAGCATCAAAGCTATGCATCGTAATCTCACCTCTTAACCAGTTGAGCCACGGTCGACACAGCGTTGACTGCGACTAAATTGGAGTTTGGTCACACTACGTACACACAAGTATTGTTTTGATCAGAAGAGACAGAATTAGCTAATACCAATGCACAATTCATTTCTCAACTAGAATGCTTTTTCTTCTTAATCCTATCTCTTTTTCACAAGTAATTATCACGTTTTATGATGCGCTTTATTCACATACAATAGTTGGATACCAAGTGTAGGTTAGAGATTGAGTCGCCGTTAAGCAAGTTTATTCAAATTTTATGTTAGAAAGTGTTTTGCAACCGTCAGACAATGACAATCGTAATTAATTTTTTTTTTATATTAATTACTGTAGAATATTTCTTTAGTTAGTCTCTTTACAGGAAGAAGAAGAAGAAAACATTTTTATTGAAAAATTTTACGGACACAAGGGATACACCAGACTGCCGCAGTTTCGTCCCCCTCCTGGGACTCGTCAGTGGTTAATTTATGTGTCAATTGAACAAAGTATTTTATATTGTTAGTTTTGCTCTATATGAAAAACTTTTTATTTTTTGGTGTCGTACTGTGATTTGAACTCACAGTCTTAGCATCAAAGCTATGCATCGTAATCTCACCTCTTAACCAGTTGAGCCACGGTCGACACAGCGTTGACTGCGACTAAATTGGAGTTTGGTCACACTACACTTTCTAACATAAAATTTGAATAAACTTGCTTAACGGCGACTCAATCTCTAACCTACACTTGGTATCCAACTATTGTATGTGAATAAAGCGCATCATAAAACGTGATAATTACTTGTGAAAAAGAGATAGGATTAAGAAGAAAAAGCATTCTAGTTGAGAAATGAATTGTGCATTGGTATTAGCTAATTCTGTCTCTTCTGATCAAAACAATACTTGTGTGTACGTAGTGTGACCAAACTCCAATTTAGTCGCAGTCAACGCTGTGTCGACCGTGGCTCAACTGGTTAAGAGGTGAGATTACGATGCATAGCTTTGATGCTAAGACTGTGAGTTCAAATCACAGTACGACACCAAAAAATAAAAAGTTTTTCATATAGAGCAAAATTAACAATATAAAATACTTTGTTCAATTGACACATAAATTAACCACTGACGAGTCCCAGGAGGGGGACGAAACTGCGGCAGTCTGGTGTATCCCTTGTGTCCGTAAAATTTTTCAATAAAAATGTTTTCTTCTTCTTCTTCCTGTAAAGAGACTAACTAAATAAATTATTTTTTTTTTTGCTATTGTTTTTAGATTATGAACAAAGGAACTTATAACGACAGATACAACTCTGTATTTTATATATCCTATAAATACAGAACTGCATTTTAGTTGTCTTATTATATATAACAAAAATGTTCACAAATAGATGGTGATTAATTGTCATGCAATCAAATAACAATTTAACTAAAATGTAGTAAATGTTACAGTTTTTTTTTTTAAATTAAACACAGTGCATTTACCGTTAATAATACAACATTGCCCACCTGGTGGTACAATGAGAAAAATTTGGTTATAGCCCTAATAAAGGGTCCGCCATCTAACTTTTGTTTCAACTAGTGCTTATTTCGTGAATGGTAACACTTAGCTCATGTCTGATTTGACAGATAATTAGTTTTATCTTTCCGCTGAACGAATATGGTTGTGTATACGCTTGAACAACGCTGGGAAATATTGCGACATTACTTTGAAAATCATGGTAATGTTGCAGAATGTGTGCCGATACACCCAAAACGAGTCACTGTTTGGTGCGGATTTTGGTCCAGAGGCATAATTGGGCCATTTTTCTTGTTAAATAATTAAAAATTATAAAAAATATAAAAACAATGAGAACAAGGTGGTCTCTTAAATGCTCTTCTGCTGTCCAAACAAGGAGTCGGGGCCCATTTTTTTATTGCTGATTCTTAAATCAAAAATTGTGAGAAATCCAAAAAAAATAAAATTAGCCGGAAATTTTAGGAGCTTCTGTGGAAAATCGGAAAATTTAATTTTCATGGGAAAATTTAATTTTCATGGGAAAATTTAATTTTCATGGGAAAAAAGGTAAATTTCTAAGAAAAATTAGGAAAATTTTATTTTTCAATTAAAGCCTGATTCAATACCTTTCCAACGAGCTATCACTCGTTTTTTTTAAAACAACTTTCAATGAGGTCCCTTATGAAGAATTCTTCAATTTTGTCACATGACAGTGGTGCACACCACCACTAAACCAGTCTTTATAAAAAAAAAAAAAATATGTAGGTACATTATTTTTTGCTGGGCAATCAATTGAGACTATTTATTTTAAAATCGGAGAGGGGTCGTCCAAAAATTTGCCAATTTTGATCGTTTTCATATGGAATTGCTCTATAACTTTTTTGCTTGGAAAAAAGCTGAAGAATTTTGCAAGAGAAACCCCTTCAGACGCTGAGGTGTTTTTCCTTCAGAAAACTAATTAAATTCATATGACACTTTCCGTTTAAAAAAAAAAATCTGACAACTTTTTCCATAGAAAATCCAACAAATCTCTTCTTTACAAGTATTATGGAAAAACTCAGAAATTTAGTGGTTTTATGTAAAAGGAATTCGCATATATCGTATTTATTATTCTTGGTTTACGTGTTATTAAATGTTATGGTTATCTTTTTTCAGGAATTTCTTTTGTTAATCGAAATATGAATTTTCGAATGCATTTGCTTTTATTTTTAGGGAATAATGTTTAGCATATAATTTTAGACATCTTAAGTGATGGTTTATTCCAACAAATTGAAATGTTGCAAAACTTTTCTGATACAATTAAAAACATTCGGCAGTTTTATTGTTTTTAAACACAAAGTGTTTATATATTTTGATTTTACGCATTGTGTCTATTTTTGCCCAACTTATAAAAGGTCCGCCAAATAACTTTTTTTTTGAAAATGCTATAAAAAAAAACTACTGAATATTTTCTCAAATTTCTTTTTTTATTTGAAAGAACAATCCTTCCGGTTAATAATGGAAAATAATTTCATTCAAATGGCTGCCTCGGCTGGCCATGCAGTAGCCTACACGATTGGTCCAATTTTTAAGCACATTATCGATTGTGTGCAGCTGTATTTCACCAATGGCTTCACGAATATTGTCCTTTAAAACGTCAATTGTCTCTGGCTTGTTGGCGTAACACTTATCTTTGACGGCACCCCACAAATAATAGTCCAACGGTGTCAAATCGCAGCTCCGAGGTGGCCAAACGACATCAGCTCTGCGGCTGATAATGCGATCTTCAAAAACATGGCGCAAAACATCGAGTGTAGCTTCGGCTGTGTGGCACGTAGAGCCGTCCTGTTGAAACCAATTGTTGCCAATATCCTCCTCTTCAATTTTTGTGAACAAAAATTCTCTGCTTCCAAAATCCGTACGCAATTTTCGCACACACTCTGCAACATTACCATGATTTTCAAAGTAATGTCGCAATATTTCCCAGCGTTGTTCAAGCGTGTACACAACCATATTCGTTCAGCGGAAGGATAAAACTAATTATCTGTCAAATCAGACATGAACTAAGTGTTACCATTCACGAAATAAGCACTAGTTGAAAAAAAAACGTTAGATGACGCACCCTTTAGTAGGTAACAAATTACCTACATTAAAAAAGAGTAGATTTCAACAAAATTTTATTAGAGTGTACCTGGTACAGATAAAATAAAAACTTTGTTTTTAAAAAGTCGATTAATATTTTAAAAAAGGAGATGGTAAGGCTGAATCTTTTTGGCTTTAAAATTCTTTCTATTTTTTTTTTTTGTTTTGTTATGCTGATGTCAACCTTTTGCGGTTGACATCAAAATTATTACTAAAGATTAAAAAGGGATGTAAAGTATTTAGCTTACGTTATTGTATTTTTGTTTGCTAAATTACTTTGGAAAATAATTTTTCTAAATAATGAAGCAATGACTTGACACTAATGATAATTTTAGTGAAGATATGCTACAAAGTATGATAATGGTTCTTTGTCTAAAGTTGATGTGTTGACACTTGTTTGTAAGTGAGGATAAAAACAGTTAATCAAATTTTGTTTTAATGAAATAGTTTGAATATCTTGAGCAATATTCAATTATTATAGAAAGCCCGCTGGACATTTGTCAACCCAATTTTGCTGATATTATAGGAGAGTGATTTATTAAGAAATAATAAAAAAAAGTTGTCTTATAGCGCCCTCTACACTCAGGGAAAAAGTATCGTCAAGTTTATAAAATAGTTTCATTGGGCGACGACTATCATATATATGACATTGTCATATATATGAAGTTTTTATAAGTATAATGAAAGTTTTCTTAACACACTTTTGTATCAAAATTGAGCCAGACCTGGGAGAAGTTCCGAAGAGCATCTCCTTAACCACATTTTTATTAAGCAGTTTCATTGGATGAAAAACAATGAAGCTTTCATCATATATATAAAGCGTTTCACAAATATGATGCAGCGTTTTCTTTGAGTGTAGTGGTAACATTAGCAACCTTACTTAAAAATTTGGCAGAATTATACATTTTTAAAAAATATTAATTTTATACATTTTAATGCACAACATTTTTATATTTAATATAAAAACTATTAGTTTTTTGGAGTTAAAAATTTTTAAAATTTTTTGAAATATATGGTTGTTTAATAGTGAATTTTTATCGTTGATCTATAAATTTATGTGTGAGATTTTATTTGTTCGGTTTTAGATCATGACAAATTTTTCTCTAAATTAACAGAAAAATTATAATTTTTATATGATAATTTACTTTGACTATTAGAAAAAAAACACAGAAAAAGTTATTAGACACTAGCATGAATGGAATGCATTTTCTGACCCACTACGGTCTTCATCAACATTCTTCGTGCCATTTTAGTGTTAATCGTAAATATCATCTATTTAACTCACATGTTAAAGAAATTGGGTAACTTTAAATCCCACATTACTCTGTGTGTTGAGTTAGAATGAAATTTACCACGAACGATTTCTATTTATAGTGTGTTTGTTTTTTCTCTAGTCATTATCATAGTTGCCAGTTTAACTTTCAGTTAAAACTTTAAATGGCAGTTCTTTTCTCTAATGTCATCATATACTATCCTTCTACATTAGCAAAGCATATCAACAAACATTAAAGATTTTTCATTAACACATATGTCGAGCATATACATTAAACGATTTTTACACTGTACCTGGTGAGTGGTTTAATAGTGAATTTTTATCGTTGATCTATAAATTTATGTGTGAGATTTTATTTGTTGTTTTTTAAAAATTGTTTAATATTGTCAATCGGCAATACTGGCATATTTTTGACTTTGAGTGTTTGAAAAATTAATGCTGCGATCAGTCAGATTTTCAAAAATAATATAAAATTATGAACTTGACAAGAAATAAATCTATTTTTTCATCAACGTATCAATAAAAAACATAAGAGTCAAATATTTTTATCAAAATAAAAATGGAAAATCAAAGTAACAGGTTGCAACAAAATAGTTTTCAATTTAAGTCCTATAACCCATTCTTTTACATGGATTATTTTATTCGCTATATGTTATTTTCCTCCAAACAAGAACAGGCTGCTTTATAACCGGCAGCATAACCAACTATAAAACAGGTTCTGGTGCAGTGAAATGAACATGAACATGTTCTAGCACCGGTTACATGGAACCGGTGGTAAAAGGACCTGCTCAGGAAGCAGGAGCGCATACAAAAAAAAAAAAGAAAAAAGGAAAAATACAAAAAAACAAAAAGAGGAAAGGAATAAATGTAATGAAAAAAGGTAAGGAAAAAGGGAAACAAAAAAGTAGAGAGAAAAGTTTCAAAGAGATTACAAAATTTTAAAGTGTTTGCTAAGTTAATAACCTGATATATCCAAAAAAAATAGGTAAAACTTCAGGAAATGTATAATATGGCTTTCGACATGTAAGTTAGGGTGTCTCGAATACGGCACATTTTCTCTCAAAACAAGATATTGAAAACCGGGTGCCACTATGCAGCCTTAACGGGTGGACCGATTTTCATTTGGGGTTTTTTTTTTTTTTTGAGAGGACTAAAAAATTAAGTCCCTAACGTAGAGACATTTTGAAATTTTTGCCCACACACAGAAAATAAGTAAATTGGAGATCGGTTGAAAATATAAAAAATCAGTTGCTTACCAATTACTAAATTTTCTTAATTAAAGCAGTTAAAACATATTTACAACTTAATTTATTCTCCAATACTTTAACAGTTGATAAACGCAACCAATACTGAATTAAAAAAAAATAATTGTGGTAATGATCGGTAGATCCATCAGTATCAATATATAAAAATTGGTATTGGAAACTAACAATGTGTAGTAACAACAGAGTTTCAATATTTGCTTAATAAAATAAAAATAAAAAATTTAATAACTTCAATAAATATATTAAAATTTTTATAAAAAAAAAAAAACAAAAATAAACAAAAACATCTTAATCAAGATTAAAGAAATTCTGAAAAGATCGTGAACTTGGAAGAAACGAAATGTTCAGGTAAGCACAATCATGAAAATAAATATAAATCCAATTGTCTAACAAAAATATTTGTATTCTTTATTTAGTAACTAAAAGTCATTGCAAGTGGAAGCTAAAATCAGAGCTCGAACATGTTTGAAGCATTCCATAAAGATTCGATTAACTTACCCATGGAAAATCAGTAGGAAGACTATTTGAGAGCATAATATGAGATAAAAAGATTTTTTCTGACGAAATATGTACAAGAGCCTGCAGTTTTCCAAGATTATAATATTTAACAATAATAGTCTGAATTTTTCACGGTAATTTATATTTTAGAAATGTTTTTTAATTTTTTCTTAACCTTTTTCATTATCTTATCATGTACTAATTGTTTAATTTTATACACAAAAATTTAACAAAACTCAATAATATTCGAAACATTGTTTTATTTAACTCGTAATTACCCTGCGGGAAATGGATCAGTCACTGGTATGGTCACGTGACTAGAACTTTGTGTGTATGAACCAGTCCTAGTTTCGGTTCTGCTATATGAAAGTGACCGGTACTTTTAACATGGGCTTGTCATAGGAGGTGACAATTGCCACCTGTAGAGCACTGTGTGACGTGGCGAATAACTGGACCAAGGTAACCTATCACCGTGCCAAGTGAAATGAATATGCTACGGGACAAGTTAGAAGTAGGTAGTGTCAAAGTATGACTATTTTAGGATTTATGTGATTTGCAACAAAACCAGTGGGAAAAAGTATCACGTGACTGGTGTAGGTGTACGTGTCGTAGAACTGGAGAAAAATTGTTGAAGGAAAACTGGTCATATATTAAGCGCAATGTGTTCTGTTATAGAGGTAGGTTGAGTGGAAGAGTTTTGTAAAGTACCACTGCACTGGTCTAAGGGGAACATGTCGCCGGGCATGCGAAAAGTAATTAGCAAGTAACATGTCACATTTTATTCAGCGTGTGTCATATTATGTACGGGTTTCTAAATAGCCCGTCCGGAACCAGTCTCTGCACTTATTCAAAACAGCGTGTCATACCACCTGTTCAAAAAACCTTCAAAAAGGCACAACAGAAGTTAATTTTAAAATTAGTTTATTTTGTCTATACCCAACACAAAACAATAACATTAAATTCGTTATAACAATTGAAATTTGGAAAAGTACACTAGACAAGAACTCCGGATGTTCAAAATATAGATTTTTTGCAAGTTTTTTCTTTATTTGCTAACATTGGTATTACCAAACAATTTCTACTCATTTTTATGTTCCTACACTTCTAAAAAGCACTTCATGAACATTTTTATTTTGTATGCTGCATTATAATTCTAGTTCACATTAATATCTTTATCAAAAGAAGCAGCCGCAGCTCAGTTTAAATTTTGTACCCACAGAAATTCTTACAAAACGCCAATTAGTTATACATAACAATCCGTTGCCAAAAATCTTGTAAAATATCTTAATAAGATATTTCGAAACCAATATGCAGAATTTTTGCAATTTTAATTTATATTCTTGTAAAGTGTTTAAAGTTTTTGAAAAAATTGTGCAAAAATTCATATTCTGGTGATATATTTCTGGTTTTTGGTAGCGATATTTTATGTGTAAAATCTTCATTCAATCGAAAAATCGCCAGTCGGTATTTCAAAAATTAACTTGCCAAACGAGTATTAAGATCGCGACGTTTGACGAGAAATCGCCACATCTGACAAACTTGGTCACTGTCTAAACAGTTCCATATTCAGTTATTTTAAACCAGTGAAGTGTTACGTCTTCATTACTACTGTCACAAAGTCGGTGCATAACAAATTCCTTCAGTGTTGTGTCCACTTGGTAGCAGTCAAGGAACTGCATCCTTTGGTACTAATTGCCATGTTTTCATTCACTGCTAGCGGTTTTAAACCAGTACAATGACCAGTAGCAACTTCAACTGCAAGGACCCTAGTTGCTTCAGTACACTTTGATGTTATATTACTTTTTCTCCAGTAACGTAATATATCTGGTACCAACCAGTTAATGGTTTGTCAGCATAACTATAGTCACGTGATTGGACATTTCACCCAAACTAACACTATTTGGTACACCATAGTTTTAGTTTCACCAGTTGCGTAACGTGCCCCCTAATCATACATCTTAGAATTACCACTTTGGATTAATCGACCCTTAATTTCCCGCAGGGTAGTTACATGAAAAATTCGGTCTGGTTAGTGTACTGAATATACTTTTCAAATATGGTAGACATAACTGCAAAATTGTGTAGTATTTTTTTGAAAAATAAAAAACAAAAATTTTTTGGGTGTTTTTAATTTTTGAGTTTATCCTCCATTTTATTGCAAATCCAAAATTTTAAAATCCGGCTACGTTAAAGACTAAAGCCTTTATTCGTGTGTGGAACAAAATTAATTTTTTTTTCTCAATGCTCTACGATAGCACCCTATTTTGCCTTTAAAACAAAAGAGTCTCTAATGAAATGGTTACCAGCAAGGACGGGTTAGACTAGGATGCACAGAACCGTGCGCGACGTGCACCTGATCGTGCCATCATACACAAATGTGGCCATTTGGCGGTGTAATTTTAAGCGTTATTAATATAATTTATTTATGTAAGTTTGATATAATTTGTATTAAAAATAAAAATGATGTTATTTTTTCGACCTTTAATTGTGCAATGAAAATGAAAATTATTCAAGTTCGAGGCCATACTCTAAATTTCTTTATTAGGATATTGTCCTAACAAATAATCTATAGAGTTTCTGTTTTCAAATTTATTCTTTGACCCTTTCCTTTATAGATTATTTGTTAGAACAATATCCTAATAAAGAAATATAGAGTATGGCCTCGAACTTGAATAATTTTTATAATTTATTTATTTTTATACGTTTTTAAGATATTTCAATTTATGATAGAAATATAATAGAAAAAAAATATTTTTAAACTCTTTAGAAAATTAATTGACCGACCTAGTTTTAGTTTGCAAATTTTGTTATTTTTTCGATTTTTTTAAATTAAAATTTTACTAATATTTTCAGTGCATGACGTAATCTTGCTTGTGTTTGTTTTGTTTTTCAACCCTTTTATGAAATGAAAGTATCAATGGAAATGGTTTTGCCACATACAAACTCCTCCTGCTGACAAACTTTTCAAGATTTCGTAAATCATGAGCTAAGCCAAATGAGTCTAGAAGATGCACTTATTGTAATTTAAGAAATCAGGAATATATTGTTGAATGCTTCTAGACTAGTTGGTAGCGTGCTGGCTTATCAGTGCGGGGTCGTGGGTTCGATTCCCACCAGGTCTGGTCTGTTTTCGCTTTAACGCGCCAAAGGCCATAGTAGCTAGTGCTCGGTTATAAATATAAATAATAATTATATTATATTAGTTTAATATATTAATTTAATTTAGTAAAACTTACATTTTAATAAAATGTTTATAACTTTAAAAACCTATAAAAACACTTGCATTTCGCCATGTGAAATATTTTGAAAAGAATTTATATTAATTAAAATTTCTTAATTGAAAATATTAATAAAATATTGATTTACAAAATCAAAAAAATAGCAAAATTTTTAAACTACACCTAGATCGGTAAATTAATTTTAATTTGAAAAATAATTTAATTCTATTATATTTCTATTATAAATTTAAATAGTTTAAGAACTTATAAAAATATATTAAGCTTCGCTAACTTTTGGGTGTTCACAATCGTGATCTATCCCTGCGGGAAATGAACCAGTCACTAGTATGGTCACGTGACTAGAACTTTGTGTGTATGAATCAGTCCTAGTATCGATCTCGCGACGTTTGGCGAGAAATCGCCATATCTGACAAACTTGGTCACTGTCTAAACAGTTCCAGTATTCAGTTATTTTAAACCAGTTAAGTGTTACGCCTTCATTTATACTGTCACAAAGTCGGTAAATAAAAAATTCCTTCAGTGTTGTGTCCACTTTGTAGCAGTCAATGAACTGCATTCTTTGGTACTAATTGCCATGTTTTCAACCAATGCTAGCGGTTTTGAACCAGTTAAATGACCAGTAGCAACTTCAACTGCAACGACTAGTTGCTTCATTACACTTTGTGATATATCTGGTACCAACCAGTGAATGTTTTGTCACCATAACTATAGTCACGTGGTTTGACATTTCACCTAAATTTACACTTTTTGGTGCACCACTTTCGTGACGTGCTCCCCAATCATATATCACAGAATTACCACTTTGGATCAATCGACCCTTCATTTGCTGCAGGGATATCCTAAAATGTATTATAATTAGATAAGTCGCATTTCCGATGCATTTTTTTTTTTTTTGTATTTTACTGTGTAATTGCTGATTAAACGTCTAATATATAATTAAAAAAAAAAAAAAACAAAGGTAATGATACTAAATACACACAGAGAAAAGATTAATTGAATAACCAAATTTGTCGCCAACCGAATTTAAGTAGTTACATGTACTATCACATTATTCAATTACAGCTACCGCCATTTCCAGTTACTTCCCTACGGGAAATGAAGGGTCGATTCATACGAAGTGACAAATCTGTGATACGTGAAAAGGAGACACGTCGCAAAACTGGTATAAGCGAAGACTTCGGTGTATCAAAGAGTGTCAATTTCAGCAAAATATCCAACCACGTGATTATTTAAATGGTGGCAAAACTTTGGCTGGTTTATTCATGATATATCATGTAACTCGAAAAAAACTAACATAACACTAAAGCGGACCAAAGTAACAGTAGAAATTGTGAAGTAACTCTGAACTGGTGCAAAATAATTAGGTGTGTATAAAAAAAATGGCAATCGGTGCAGAAATAACAAATCCATTGACTGTTACACATCGGACCTAATAATAATGAAATGATTCAAAAAGAACTGTAGAAATTAGCGCATATCATAATTGCATGGGCGACTGGCGGAAATATTATTTGAAAATCAATAAGGAAATAATTTTAACAAAAGTCCATGTCACAAAACTATTCTAAAAGACAAGGTTCGGGGACATGTCACAGGTTAGGTCTGTGACATGTTGCATGGTATAAATTTTCCTCTTCCATGACAGTGCCTTGTTAAAGTGACAGGCCCGTTAAATATAAAGTTATTGGTTCCACTTTGTCTCAATTTCCCACAGGGTAGAGTCTGCAAAATTATAAAATTATTGAGTCCGACCAAAGAGTTCGGCTCAAAATCAGCTTTTGAAAACATTCATGTTTCTGTTATTTAATAAAAAATAATTTTTTTGGGACTTGCGCAATATTATAAAACCAGTTAATGTGACATCATTTTTAAGGAAAGTTCAGTGATTGGATCCGTTCGGATTCTTTTTGTAACCCGTACATAATATGACACATGCGGAATAAAAAGTAGCAGGTGACATGCCAATTACTTTTATTTTGTCCTGTAACTTGTTCGCTTATCGCAGTCACGAAATTATTAATTTTGTACAAGTCCGTAAAATAAAGCATTGCGATTAATTCTTAACTAGTGTTTTACTAAATAGTTTTCTTGAGTACTGTGATTTGTACGCTTAAACCAGTAACGTAATATTTCATTTCGAACTGGCCCTCCTACATATCAAATAATGCCTAATACGAGACTAGTTGCATACTAGATACTTTCAACTCGTTCTGTTGCGGATTCACTTAAACCAGTTCGGTGATATGTTATATTCGACAAGTTCTCCGATATATCTCAATTAGCTCAAAAGGTGGAAATTGTCACCTCCTATGACAAGCCCATGTTAAAAGTACCGGTCACTTTCATATAACAGAACCGAAACTAGGACAGGTTCATGCACACAAAGTTCTAGTCACGTGACCATACCAGTGACTGGTCTTTTTCCCGCTGGGTTATAACTTATTACTCTCGTATTAAATAAAACACTGTTTCGAATTTAGTATGGTTTTTAATTTTTATATATAAAAATATAAGTGCAAGATAAAAAATTAACAAAAACATTAATGTTAAAATAATACTAAATAAGAGTTGAAAAACATAAATTAAGAATTATTAATGCAAACATCTCTAAGGATATATTTTGATGGAGCAAAATCCTGTATTCTTGCACTCGAAGAAACAAGCCTGTAAGCACTGCAGAAAAAGTAACTAAAAATTTGTTAAAAATGATCTTGCAGAAAAATCTGCTAAATTTAGCATTTTTTTTTTTTTTGCTAAATATTAATAAAAATAAGTACAGTAAAAATAAATCTGTTGAATTTACAAATATTTAGCTATATGCAATCCGAATTTTAGTTAACTAAAAATAGCATTTTAATCTGTAAAATTAGGAAAAACTTTTACTAAATATTTGTGGACTCAAAATAGCAAACAAAAACTGTGATATTAACAAATTTAGTAAAATAACAGTTTATTTTGCTAAAATCAACATGAAATTTTTCTAAAAAATTGTAGATTGCTTTTATTATAAGGGATACTTTTATTCGCATTAAAAGAAACTAAAAAAAACTTTAAAAATTTCGCGTTTGGTAATGCATTTTTTTTCTACTAATATTTAGTAAATGTTTTCGCTGATTTCAGCAAATTATTTTGTTACTTTCAATTAACTAAAATTTAGCTCAAATATAACTAAATATTTGTAATTTAAATTTATTTTCATCGGGATAAACATTAATTTCATTTATAGTAATTAAATGTGCTAAAGTCCCAAAACTTATTTAACAAATTGTGAATCAATCTGATGTAGGCGTGTCCCTATCCGGATTTCATTCCTGCCTAAGGAAATCTTCAGGGGACTTTGTTATTAGAATTTCTAGAGATATTTGTTATGTTAAATCACAAACTCAATGAGAATTTCTTGTCCTCGTCTAGGAGCGAGATTCAAAATTTAAAATATCAAAGAAAAAACAAAAACAACAACAAAATATTGTCACAATTGGCTTTGTCATCTTCCAAATACTACTCTGTTTTTTTGACAGACCTAGCAATGTAGTGACGTTTATTCAAGTAAATCAACAATAGAAAATCATATGGTTTCTATTAGTGTCAGTTACATTTAAATTTGCACAAGCACCTGCATATTTGTTATTTAAATTTATTTTCATCGGGATAAACATTAATTTCATTTATAGTAATTAAATGTGCTAAAGTCCCAAAACTTATTTAACAAATTGTGAATCAATCTGATGTAGGCGTGTCCCTATCCGGATTTCATTCCTGCCTAAGGAAATCTTCAGGGGACTTTGTTATTAGAATTTCTAGAGATATTTGTTATGTTAAATCACAAACTCAATGAGAATTTCTTGTCCTCGTCTAGGAGCGAGATTCAAAATTTAAAATATCAAAGAAAAAACAAAAACAACAACAAAATATTGTCACAATTGGCTTTGTCATCTTCCAAATACTACTCTGTTTTTTTGACAGACCTAGCAATGTAGTGACGTTTATTCAAGTAAATCAACAATAGAAAATCATATGGTTTCTATTAGTGTCAGTTACATTTAAATTTGCACAAGCACCTGCATATTTGTTATTTAAATTTATTTTCATCGGGATAAACATTAATTTCATTTATAGTAATTAAATGTGCTAAAGTCCCAAAACTTATTTAACAAATTGTGAATCAATCTGATGTAGGCGTGTCCCTATCCGGATTTCATTCCTGCCTAAGGAAATCTTCAGGGGACTTTGTTATTAGAATTTCTAGAGATATTTGTTATGTTAAATCACAAACTCAATGAGAATTTCTTGTCCTCGTCTAGGAGCGAGATTCAAAATTTAAAATATCAAAGAAAAAACAAAAACAACAACAAAATATTGTCACAATTGGCTTTGTCATCTTCCAAATACTACTCTGTTTTTTTGACAGACCTAGCAATGTAGTGACGTTTATTCAAGTAAATCAACAATAGAAAATCATATGGTTTCTATTAGTGTCAGTTACATTTAAATTTGCACAAGCACCTGCATATTTGTTATTTAAATTTATTTTCATCGGGATAAACATTAATTTCATTTATAGTAATTAAATGTGCTAAAGTCCCAAAACTTATTTAACAAATTGTGAATCAATCTGATGTAGGCGTGTCCCTATCCGGATTTCATTCCTGCCTAAGGAAATCTTCAGGGGACTTTGTTATTAGAATTTCTAGAGATATTTGTTATGTTAAATCACAAACTCAATGAGAATTTCTTGTCCTCGTCTAGGAGCGAGATTCAAAATTTAAAATATCAAAGAAAAAACAAAAACAACAACAAAATATTGTCACAATTGGCTTTGTCATCTTCCAAATACTACTCTGTTTTTTTGACAGACCTAGCAATGTAGTGACGTTTATTCAAGTAAATCAACAATAGAAAATCATATGGTTTCTATTAGTGTCAGTTACATTTAAATTTGCACAAGCACCTGCATATTTGTTATTTAAATTTATTTTCATCGGGATAAACATTAATTTCATTTATAGTAATTAAATGTGCTAAAGTCCCAAAACTTATTTAACAAATTGTGAATCAATCTGATGTAGGCGTGTCCCTATCCGGATTTCATTCCTGCCTAAGGAAATCTTCAGGGGACTTTGTTATTAGAATTTCTAGAGATATTTGTTATGTTAAATCACAAACTCAATGAGAATTTCTTGTCCTCGTCTAGGAGCGAGATTCAAAATTTAAAATATCAAAGAAAAAACAAAAACAACAACAAAATATTGTCACAATTGGCTTTGTCATCTTCCAAATACTACTCTGTTTTTTTGACAGACCTAGCAATGTAGTGACGTTTATTCAAGTAAATCAACAATAGAAAATCATATGGTTTCTATTAGTGTCAGTTACATTTAAATTTGCACAAGCACCTGCATATTTGTTATTTAAATTTATTTTCATCGGGATAAACATTAATTTCATTTATAGTAATTAAATGTGCTAAAGTCCCAAAACTTATTTAACAAATTGTGAATCAATCTGATGTAGGCGTGTCCCTATCCGGATTTCATTCCTGCCTAAGGAAATCTTCAGGGGACTTTGTTATTAGAATTTCTAGAGATATTTGTTATGTTAAATCACAAACTCAATGAGAATTTCTTGTCCTCGTCTAGGAGCGAGATTCAAAATTTAAAATATCAAAGAAAAAACAAAAACAACAACAAAATATTGTCACAATTGGCTTTGTCATCTTCCAAATACTACTCTGTTTTTTTGACAGACCTAGCAATGTAGTGACGTTTATTCAAGTAAATCAACAATAGAAAATCATATGGTTTCTATTAGTGTCAGTTACATTTAAATTTGCACAAGCACCTGCATATTTGTTATTTAAATTTATTTTCATCGGGATAAACATTAATTTCATTTATAGTAATTAAATGTGCTAAAGTCCCAAAACTTATTTAACAAATTGTGAATCAATCTGATGTAGGCGTGTCCCTATCCGGATTTCATTCCTGCCTAAGGAAATCTTCAGGGGACTTTGTTATTAGAATTTCTAGAGATATTTGTTATGTTAAATCACAAACTCAATGAGAATTTCTTGTCCTCGTCTAGGAGCGAGATTCAAAATTTGTAAATTCAACAGATTTATTTTTGCTATTTTTATATTACTAATATTTAGTAAAAAAAAAAATGCGCTTGCTAATTTTAGCAGTTATTTCTGCAAGGTAATTTTTAACTAATTTTTAATAGCTTTTTTTGTTAGTTTGACAGGTTTATTTATATGAGCGTGTAAATGGTCTTCTGCAGATAGTCTTCCTACTGAGCTTCAGGGGAGTTTCTTCATAAGCATTTTATTAGAATATTCGAATACGTTATGGTACGATATTTAAGGGGTTTCGTTGAGATTAGTACTAATATAAAAAAAAAAAAAAAACAAATCACTTTTGTTAGAAAGTTGATTATTAATAGGTTTTATGTTAAAGTTCTGCCTATAATGGAGGCTCTAACTTTTCTAAAACTTCGGGTTCTGATGAGATCTTAGCCAGATCGAAATACTAGTATCAACCTAGCTAATATGTTTGATTTGCTTTATTTTTGTAAATATACGGAGGTTGAAAGCTCGTTATAAATTGAAAAGAAATTTTACTAATATTTATAATTGTACTTACCTGATCCATTACATTTCTTCCTTTTTCTTAATTTTTTCAGCATTTTCCCTTGTTTATTTAGGTTTTTCTATTTATTTTTGTTTTTTTTTGTACAAAAAAAATATATTTATATTTTATTGACATTTTATTAATCAGTGTATATGGAAAATATTTTGCTGCTACACTGATAATAATCCATGCGTAAAAATACAAAAAAAATGTCAAAATAACCAAGAAATTTTGTAAAATAAACGAAAATTTGTTCATTTTACAAAAGATTTCGTTGTTTTGACATTTTTTTTTGTATTTATAGCATGGATTATTATGAGTGTACACATTGGTAGTTTCAAGTACCAATTTTATTTTTTGGAAGGATTGTATCTACCGATCATTAACCACAATTATTTTTTTAATTCAACATTGGTTGGTTTACATCATTCATTTGGCTAAATTACAAAATTATTGAATACTTTAACTGTTTTAACTCAAAAAGGTAAGTAATTGGTATAAAATTTGTTGTTACACAAATGATATTTAATATTTTCAACCGATTGAAAACTAACTTATTCTATGTGAGTGGTTGTAATATTGGTAAAGAAATACTGGCAAACAAATCTGCGGTTTGTACTGGCAAAAAACAAAAAACAAATGCTTTGCAAACAAAATAGTACTTTTCTAGTACAATATTAGCTCTACCTTTGGTAATTTGTAGCACGGTGGCACAGTAGGATATATCATAAAATTTTTTGATATACTTCGGCCATTCATTCGAACGGCAGATCTTTATGAACTTTGAATATGTTGTAGAGAATAAAAATGTAAGAACCCTTGTTTTTTCTAGCTGACAATCATTTGTTTAGGGTTTATTGGGGTTAAAAGTTAACCCATTTTAAGTTTTTTTCCGGTTTATTTCGTTACTATAGCCAAATTTGGTATCAAATGAAAGGTTTTTTGAAGACACATTTACTAATGTAAAAGACTAAAGACTTTCAATTATTTTTGTTATTCAAAAAAGTGAGTTTTGAGTAACATTAAATCTGACGTTTTATTACGGAATTGAAGTTGCGTTCAACTATAAATAATGCATTGTAATGTCTAGTTAATTTAATAGAGGGCGTGTCTGCGCTTTTTCTGCTATTCGTAATTGTTCGGTTTTTATGCGACTTTTCCCGAAGAGCCTTTCTATACTATAGTTCTAATAACATAAAAATGTGGCAATTCTGTGTCCACTCTATAGGCAATATGGATAACAAAATTTTTGTTTTCTTGAGTACTTTACTCCTATGTACAAATAAATCTTGTTTCAGTAAATTAAAGACAAGTTTTCATAAAAAATAAATTAATTTTTAGCCCTACTTTTATAACCCTTTAACGTGAGATGGGTAGCTAAAAAAAATGCATTTCCTTTTTTTGCATCTCTACAACATATCCAAAGTTCACTAAAATCTGTGAGTTCGGGGTCGACTAGTGCGAGTTAGTGGTCCGATTGCAATGAAATTTGGACAGATATAATTGACGTAATATCGACGTAAATTTTAATGTTGTGCTTCCCAAATCCCCGGCGGCGGAACTTTTGAATACTCGCCATTTATTTGTTTCTAATCCGATTGTCAAAAAATTAAGATATATGTAATATGCTAGTAGAAAACAACAAAAAAAATGTTAATTTAATAACTAGTCATGTTCAATTTTTTCAAATTGCCCCTTAAAATGTTTACTACTTTATTTACACTCATACAAATAAGTCTGTAAAGATAGGAAAAAAGTTACTAAAGACTAGTTAAAATTATGTTGCAAAAAAAAGCAATAAAATTAGCCGAATCTTTTTGCCAAATATAAATCAAATTAAAACAGCAAACAAAATCGGTAAGCTCTATTGAATTTTAGTTACATTTTTAGTTGTTTGCATGAAAACTTAGCGGCATCTGTTGGAAAAATTTTTAAATTTAAATAAAAAGACATCTAAAATACAGCTCTGTATTTATAATATAAACAAAACAAAGAGTTAATGTGAATTTTATTTGTCTTTTTTATTTTTTTTGTTAGTTTTTTTTTTTGTGCTATTTGTCAAAGACCGAAGCGTAAACTACAACAATTAAAAAAATATAAGAATAAGTTTAAATTTAACTTAATAAGCACATATTTTTCAAAAGTTTTCAAAATCTCTTCATTGTTAAAATAAAAAAATATGTTTTAATTATTTTATTATTATTTTTTGTTTTTTGTGAACATTATAAATAATTTCATAAACGCAGAAACCACTTATTATAGTCCTTTAATTCAGAAAAAAATATTGTTAAACCCTGCGGGAAATGAAGGATCGATTGATCCAAAGTGGTAATTCTGTGATATATGATTGGGGAGCACGTCACGAAACTAGTGAAACCAAAATTGGGTATCGTGAAATAACTCCCAAATGAAATAACTCCAAAAAAAAATGAAATAACTCCCAAAAATTTGCCATATAAATTGGGATTTATTTCACTATGAAATAAGTCCCAATGCGATAGGACTTGTTTCAAAATTTTCTGTTAGAAATTATTTCGTTATGAAATAACTCCCAAATGAAATAAATCTCAACCAGGTTTTGTTGGGAGTTATTTCACTCCTTTTTGGCATTGGGAGTTATTTCACTTTTTTTGGGACTTATTTCATTTCCATTTTTAAATGTGATTTTATCGTTGGGAGTTATTTAATTTTTGATGCGAGTTATTTCATTGCTATTAAAATTACATTTTGGTAAATTGTACGCATTTGTAACGGTTCTTAAAATTGTCGTAAAGTAAATAAAAGCAATACAATGAGTTATTTTACCAAAAGGAACGCAGTTCTTGCTAGAATTTTGGTAAATAAAGATCGGCATTAAAGTGATTAAAAATAATGGCAAATCTTGAATTTGAAATAATGAGTGGCAAAAGAAGATGTTTTAAGCAACTGATTTTGGTGCATATTGAATATTATGAAAAGTTAAGACATCTCAGAAGAAGGAGGGGTCTGGAAAGGGTGGCATGACATAACGTCCAATAACATAACGTCCAATGACATAATGTCCATGTCACTCGAAAAGTGTCATAATGTCCATGGACTTTATGACACTCTGCAATGTGACATTATTTCCACAAATGGAATGACATAAAGTCCATGGACATTATGCCACTTTTTGGGTGACATAAGGCCCATGGACATTATACTCCAGTGTGGAAACAGATCAGTAATTTTGAAGTTTCTTTTATGTCGCACGCAGAAAAAATTTTATTTCGCGAAGCCGCCTGCCGCGTTCTATGGAGGAAAAAACCCCTAAGACCGGCCGAAGACCGCCACCCAGAAGAAGTTGTTTTTCAAATTAGATGTCGAATCCGTTGAAATCTTATATTTTTAAGACATCAAGTAATTTGTAAAAACAAGTTTTTCTGTGGGTGGCCTTCGGCGGCTCTTAGGGGTTTTTTTCCTCCGTGTGCGATTATACGATTTATAAATTTAGTTTTATTTTGGGATATACTACTAAAGAATATTTAAAAAAATTATATTGATGTACTATATATTATTAATATTTTTATTTTAAAACGTCTGAACGCTATGCCATATTTGAAAGTGACATAATATCCAAAAAAATAATGTCGTAATGTCCATGGACATTACGACATTTTCCAAATTGTCATAAAGTCCATGGACATTATGACACTTTTCGAGTGACATAACGTCCATGGACATTATATCATTGGACGTTATGACATGCCACCTCTCGAAAGCGGTGCGTACGATTCGCGTCCTGCGGACCGGCCGCATTTCGCGTAATGTTTAATATTATGTACATTTTTACATTTGTTTATGAAATAAATAGAATTCGATGTTTTTGAATTGGGAATTATTTAATTTTTTTTTGGGACTTTTTTCATTGGGAGTTATTTCATTCTTTGTTGGGAGTTATTTTATTACTATGAAATAACTCCCAAATGTTGGGGCTTATTTCATTTTTTCTTTGGAGGTTATTTCATTTATTAAAATTGGGACTCATTTCATTTTTTTCATTTAATTTTCACGGTACCCAAAATTGGGGTGCACCAAAAAGTGTTAGTTTGGGTGAAATGTCTAATCACGTGACTACAGTTATGGTGAAAAAACATTCACTGATTGGTTCCAGATATATCACGTTACTTTAGAAAAAGTAACATAACATCAAAGTGTACTGAAGCAACTAGGGTCGTTGCAGTTGAAGTTGCTACTGGTCATTGTACTGGTTTAAAACCGCTAGCAGTAAATGAAAACATGGCAATTAGTACCAAAGGATGCAGTTCCTTGACTGCTACCAAGCGGACACAACACTGACGGAATCTTTTATGTACCGACTTTGTGACAGTATAAATAAAGGCGTAACACTCCGCTAGTTTAAAATAACTGAATACGTAACTGTTTAGACAGTGAGCAAGTATTTCAGATATAGCGATTTTTCGCCAAACGTCGCGATCTTAAAACTCGTTTGGCAACTTAATTTTCGAAATGACGACTGGCGATTTTTCGAGTGAATGGCGATTTTACACACAAAATATCGCTAACAAAAACTATCACCAGAATATGATTTTTTGCACAACTTCTTCAAAAACTTAAAACACTTTACAAGAATATAAATTAAAATTTCAAAATTTCTTTATATTGATTTCGAAATATCTTGTTTAGATATTTTACAAGATTTTTGGTAACGTTTTTGTATGTGTAAGTAATTGGCGACTTTTAAGAATTTCTTTGGCAACAAAATTGAAAGTTATACATTTAAGTTGTGCTGAATTGTTGCAGCTCCTTCTTTTCATAAAAATATTATTGTGAACAATCGTTATAATGCAGCATACAAAACTAAAATGTTCATGAAGTGCTTTTTAGAAGTGTTGCAACATAAAAATTAGTAGAAATAGTTTGATAATACCAATGTTAGCAATTAAGAAAAAACTATATTTTAAACATCCGGACTTCTTGTCTAGTTTATGTACTCTTCTAAATTTAAATTGTTATAATGAATTTAATGTTATAGTTTTGCGTTGGGTATAGACAAAATAAACTAATTTTAAAACTGATTTTCGTTGTGCCTTTTTGGAGGTTTTTTGAACAGGTAGTGACAGGTTACTTGCTAATTAGTTTTCGCATGCTCGGCACATGTACCCCTTAGACCAGTGCAGTAGTACTTTACAAAACTACCCTGCGGGAAATGAACCAGTCACTGGTAAGGTCACGTGACTAGAGCTTTGTGTGTATGAACCTGTCCTAGTTTCGGTTCTGTTATATGAAAGAGACCGGTACTTTTAACATGGGCTTGTCATAGGAGGTGGCAATTGCTACCTTTGGAGCACCTTGTGACATGGCGAATAACTTGACGAAGGTTACCCATCACCGTACCGACTGAAATTAATAAGCGACTGGACAAGTTAGAAGTAGGAAGTGTTATAGTAGGATAATTTTACAATTTATGTGATATGCAACAGGACCAGTGGGAAAATAATTATCACGTAACTGTAGAAGGTGTACGTATCGTAGTACTGGAGAACAGCTTTTGATGGAAAACTATTCACATATTAAGCGCAATGTGTGCTGCTACTGAGGTAGTTTTAATGGATTAGATTTGTGAAGTACCACTGCACTGGTCTAGGGAGTACATGTCGCCGGATATGCGAAAAGTAATTAGCAAATAACCTTTTAGTTTTTATTCACCGTGTGTCATATTATATACGAGTTGCTAAATTGTCCGTCCGGAACCGGTCACTAAACTTCTCCAAAATAGTGTTCACAAAGCCTTCAAAAAGGCACAACAAAAATCAATTTTAAAATAAGTTTATTTCAGTGTTATATCCGATTTGTAGCAGTCAAGGGACTGAATCCTTTGGTACCAATTGCTATGTTTTCATCAACTGCTAACGGGATTGAACCAGTTCAATGACCAGTAAGAACTCTAACTGCATCGGCCCTAGTTGCTTCAGTACACTATAATGTTATGTTACTTTTTCTCCAGTTAAATGATATACCTGATACCAACTTGTCAATGTTTTGTCACCATTACTATAGTCACGTGATTGGTCAAATTAACACTTTTCGGTATACCACAATTTCGGTTTCACCAGTTTCGTGACGTGCCACCCAATCATATATCACAAAATCGTCACTTTGGATCAATCGACCCTTCATTTCCCGCAGGGTATTCCACTCAAACTACGGCTATAACAGAACACATTGCGCTTAATATGTGACCAGTTTTCCTTCAAGTTCTACGATACGTACACATACACAAGTCACGTGATAATTTTTTTTCCCACTGGTTCTGTTGCATATCACATAAATCCTAAAAGGGTCATACTTTGACACTACCTACTTCTAACTTGTCCCGTAGCATATCCATTTCAGTCGGTACGGTGATAGGTTACCTTGGTCAAGTTATTCGTCACATCACACAGTGCTCCACAGGTAGCAGTTGTCACCTCCTATGACAAGCCCATGTTAAAAGTACCGGTCACTTTCATAAAACAGAACCGAAACTAGGACCGGTTCATACACACAAAGTTCTAGTCACATGACCACACCAGTGACTGGTCCATTTCCCGCAGGGAAACTAGTAAAAAAAAAATTAAATAAATATTAAAACTGGTAAAAAAAAAGAAAAAATAGCATGTAAACAATCACACTTATTACACTACTACACTCAGAATATTGTGTAGTTTACTGTTTGTAGTTTAATAAAAAAAGTTTTTGGTTGAGTTAAAAATAAAGGAAGATGCATTTATTTTTCAATTAATATTTTTTTCCAACTTTTATATACATTTATTCAAAAAAAAATACTTCAATTTACCGATTTATTTAGTTTTTTTTATTATTTTCATTTATTTAAAGTTTAAAAAAAAATAAACCACAAAACAGAATATTGTACTTTATTTGTTTCCGGTACAGTTATTATAAATTTAAATTATTTTTTCAAAAAAAAATATTCAAAAAAATTCCTGTAATTTTTTTTTTTTATAAAAAAGTTTTGTTTATATACAAAATTATTTCAATTCAAATTAAAAGAAATTGATAAAGTTTTTACAAATGTGTTTGTTAGTAGAAACGAAAAACAAACAAAAAAACTAAAATTATTTCGAATAACTGAATATAACTTTTATTTTTACTGATCTGTTGTTAAAATTTGAACATTTATTTTTAACGTACTATTCATTTTGTTATTTATTTAAACGATATTTAAAAATAAATAATAAGAAACATTTAATTTAAATGAAATGTAAGTGGACCGAATTTTTAAGTGATTTGCCATTTATTTTATTTATTTCACATTTTCAGTTAATTTACGGGCTGTTTTTGTAAGACGTGTCATTCAAAAAATTCGTGGAAATGAGTGAAGAAATTCGTTTTGGGGTTCTGTATCACAAATGTCACTTTGAATTGAGTGAAAACGTAAGAGTTGTCGTTTTCGTCTCTTTTTTTGGTTTCCACATTACGATTTGAAACGTCACAAACGTCAAAAACAGACGTTCACAAAAAAGTATTCGTCAAAGAAAAAGGCAACACAATTTAATATTAGAGCAATTCCATATGAAAACGATCAAAATTGGCAAATTTTTGGACGACCGCTCTCCGATTTTAAAATAAATAGTCTCAATCGATTGCCCAGCAAAAAATAATGTACCTACATATTTTTTTTTTTTTTTATAGTGACTGGTTTAGTGGTGGTGTGCACCACTGTCATGTGACAAAATTGAAGAATTCTTCATAAGGGACCTCATTGAAAGTTGTTTTAAAAAAAACTACTAAAGCGATCGCAACGAGTGATAGCTCGTTGGAAAGGTATTGAATCAGGCTTTAATTGAAAAATAAAATTTTCCTAATTTTTCTCAGAAATTTACCTTTTTTCCCATGAAAATTAAATTTTCCCATGAAAATTAAATTTTCCGATTTTCCACAGAAGCTCCTAAATTTTCCGGCTAATTTTATTTTTTTTGGATTCCTCATAATTTTTGCTTTAAGAATCAGCAATAAAAAAATGGGCCCCGACTCCTTGTTTGGACAGGAGAAGAGCATTTAAGAGACCACCTTGTTCTCATTGTTTTTATATTTTTTATAATTGAATTATTTTTAATTATTTAACAAAAACAATTAGGAAAATTTTTTTTTTTTTTAAACAACTTTCAATGAGGTCCCTTATTAAGAATTCTTCAATTTTGTCACATGTCATATGGAATTGCTCTATAGTGACTGGTTTAGTGGTGGTGTGCACCACTGTCATGTGACAAAATTGAAGAATTCTTCATAAGGGACCTCATTGAAAGTTGTTTTAAAAAAAAACTACTAAAGCGATCGCAACGAGTGATAGCTCGTTGGAAAGGTATTGAATCAGGCTTTAATTGAAAAATAAAATTTTCCTAATTTTTCTTGTTAAATAATTAAAAATAATTCAATTATAAAAAATATAAAAACAATGAGAACAAGGTGGTCTCTTAAATGCTCTTCTCCTGTCCAAACAAGGACTTTCAATGAGGTGCACACCACCACTAAACCAGTCACTATAAACAAAAAAAAAATATATGTAGGTACATTATTTTTGCTGGGCAATCGATTGAGACTATTTATTTTAAAATCGGAGAGGGGTCGTCCAAAAGGTGATCGCTTTCATATGGAATTGCTCATTAAAAAAAAAAAAATACTTTTAACAAAAAATTTTAATAAAAAAAATCACTATCAAAACCCATGGCAATTGACCCGGTAATTTTTATTTGTAAATGTTTTTGTTTTTTTTATACAAATTATGTTTTTATCACCACTTTTATATATATTCCCGTCGTTCCTATAAGGAGCATAGGGCCTCACTTTTATTGTTTTCTAAAGAAAATAAATAATTTTTTTTTTGCAAGCAAAAATCAGCTGTTTTTGTTTATATTTCATTTACAGTGTTGGGTTTCCATCTACCAACGAAAAATGAGTTATTTGTATATGAAAAAAATAAACGAAATGCGATAAACATTATGTTGGCAATCTTACTGTTTGACAAAACATAAAGCTTTACGTAATCAAACGTGAGTCAGACGAACGAATTATAAATACTCATTTCATTACGTATTCGATCGTGTGGTAGTATACAAGTCTTGTAAAAACAAGCCGTTAAACTAGAAGATATTTTGAGTGTACACACAGGGAAAACATTAGTTGGAATTCGATGTTAATAACTTCTAATCTGTATATACCACAAAAATTTAGTTAAAATAATCTATTTTGATTAAGAATCAATTGTATATCTTTGCTATTAAAACAAAGTGTGTATAACTTTTAGAAATTCTGATTGCGCATAATATTTGTTATCCAGATTATGGCTAACAAAAATAATTTCTAATAGTATGTCTCTACTGCTGAAACAATTTTTAAATCGCTTTTTAAAAGCTTGAACAATTTTTTATTATTCACAAAAGAATACTTTTTTTATTCAAATTATAACTTACCAAATTTTTTGATAACTATTGGTTAACTTTGATTCCATTATGGAAATTAAATTTTTGTTAGGCAGACAAGTTAATAATATATGCAACCGAAGAATTATTTTAATTTTCATAATTAACCTGTCAAAATAAAAATAATTAAAAAACTTTTATAGGAAAGAGAAATTATAGCAAAAATATATAAATGTAAAAAAGGTCTTATAATTGTTAAATTAGCTAATTAAAGTCGCCAAAAAGATGATCTGTTATATAATATTGATACAAATAAGGTTTGTTTTTTATTTTTCATTTCGCATGATAAACAATTTTTCTTGCAGAAAATGTAAAAATATTTCAACATTTAATTTGAAATGAAACTGAATGGAAAGCCTAAGACTCTGACGCTTTATATTCTAATTGAAATTGACTTAAACATTTTTTCACCACGACATTACTATACAGTGCTCCACTCTATGGTATGTTGTCATGATTTTTCGCTGATGTCTAAAGATTCCTAAAAAAGAATTCCTAGATGGTATTTGTGTACTTTTGTATTATGCTTTTGTATTTAATCTAATTTTTTTAAATAAATTATATTTAAAACGTTTAATTGATATATGGGCTAGTTTCGACGCCTATTGAAACTGACTTTAGAAGCCTCTTATTTCTCAAAGTGTTTTAACTTGAGAGAAACAATGGACAGAGTTATTAGGTAGACTATACCTAAACAATAAGACATGTAAAGTTTCACGTTGTAAATTCTTTACCTTAAGTACTGATAGCCTTGAAAATTACAATACTTTTCACATTTCACTTTTTGCTCATAGTTTTTAACTTTCAGATCCAAACCAATACAAAATGGATTCACTAGGCATGGGAGATGCATTAACTAAAAAATTGAAAGTTGTATGATGGTTTACCAGTGAAACCAAATTTTCCAGATTTTAAAACTTCAGCTCTTTTTTTTTTTTTTTAATTTTGCGAAATTTATGACAACAGAACACAGGTATCTTCGTGACGGACTTAATTAATAAACTGAAAAAAAAAATTCATTCCTAGCAGGTACTGGAGCAGTTTTTCGAAACACGTTTCGCTTTGTGACAACTAAAGGGTTGTATCAATTCCGCCAAAACGTTCATCAAATAAAAGATTTTAATGTACTTAACACTAAAATCGAAAAGACATCAACAAATTTTTAAGACTTTAAATTTTATTGAGCAAACAAAATTTTCATTACCAACATCCTCATATAAAATTTTTAGTTTTTCAAATTGAAATTTTTTTTGAAAATATTAGCCTCAAATTCTCGAAAATTTTAGAAATTCCTTAAATTTAACATAAATAATAAAAAATGTACGAAAAAAGTTTTATTTCAATGGATACGGTGTAATGTACTTAAATAAACTTGGTTGAATGCACTACATACACTCGATTGTGATCAGTAGAGGTGTTCAACTTTGTATGGCCGTTTTTCAAATTGAGTTCTAAAGTCAACGAATGTGCTAGTTTGGTTCCTTTGTATATAAAAACATTTAATATGAAGTCTGGTGCCGATCGGACAAAGAAAAGTCGAGGCGGAAATTGGATTTTGGAGATTTGAAAAATACCCTAAAAATATTTTTGGTTTTTGACGTCACCTTAGGACAGGTTAACGACATCCAAAAAATAATATATTTCCTATCTCACAGTTAACGAGTCCACTAAGTAAAAAAAATATTTCGGTAATTAATTTCGAAAACGTTTAGAATGTGGGCTCGAAATTTGTGAGCAAGTGGTATTTGGCACATTAGTGGTCTGGGGCATTATTTATTACTGGGCTTATTCTTCACCGATTTTGGATTTTTATATCTTTTTGAAAACGTGTTTGTGTCGATCCAATTGAGTGTAAAAACTAATATTTTATTAGTACATGTAACTATCAAAGTTCGGTTGGCAAACAATTCGGTTGCAACAATGAATCTTTTTTCTGTGTGTATATATTATATATGTTCTTATATTTTTTTTAAGTAATGCACACAATTGAAAGTTTATATACATATGACTCATATCAATATTTAATAACTATTATTTCTTCGTTATAATATTTAATGAAAAATCATAATAAAATTTTTCTATTTTATTATCACATAAATTTTTACTAGCGTATTTTCTTTGACTTGTTTATAAATATACATACTCATATGTAGTACAAAAATATTATTAATAATTATCTTATATAACGTCTTTGCATTATGATGATTTCAACAAATATACATGCATACAATGTGACAATATTGTAGCTTAGCTGTGTGTGTGTTATAAAGCCACACAATACAAATAAACTTCAACATATTACAAAATACAACGAAGGCAGCAAATCATTGCTTCATCAGGCCGAACACACGGATATACCAAACCACGGATGTTAAAGTTGGTACAATTGAACTTTTTTTGGTACATTTTGACCTTCTAAAGTACCGTGGTACTACCGCGACTCATTTGGTACAATTTAAAAAATTTAAATTTTCCCCTTTTTGAATTTTTATTATTGCAAACAAATTGATTTTGTGTCCTTTTTCATTGCATTTATTCGTTTCATGTAATGAGCGCTTAAAATATATGCGACCATATCCGATTTGGCGATTTATTATCATTTTGATGATTTTGTAGAATAAAATTGTCGATTTTTTTTTAAATATCGAAAATTTGACGATTTTTCACAAAATTTATCTGGTAGACTGGTATTGTGTATTTTGAATTCATTAAAATTCTGAAGAAGTGAAAAATAAATTAAATTATTGTTAAAGAAATGGAAGAAAATGTCACCCTATCTTCTATAAAATTATGCGAAGTTTTGACAAAAAAAGTCAACTTTAATAACGAATTATTAATGGGGTTCCATAAGTTTACTCCAGAAAACGGTTTATCAGGTAAAACAAGTAGTATTGTACCTATTCTAGTAAAAACATTTCCGAATGAAATTGCAAATTTTGATTCAATAAATAATAAATTTAGAGCTTTCGCTGATTTTGAGCAACTGAAGTCGCTAAAAAATTTAAATATTTGTAGTTTTTGGTCTGTAGAAGCTAATTTTCAAAATGAACTGAATTTCAATATGTTTCCAGACATTTCTAGAGTTGTTGCTGGATTTTTATCCATTCCACACTCATCTGCAAATGTGGGAAGGAAAGAAACAGACTATATATGCATTATCAAGCCTTATACAGACAAAAGATTGGCTAAGATCGACAAATTCGTGCTGCTATGATGTAAAAATTCCAAATAGTTTATTAACTAAACAAATAATTCCATGATTTTGATCTCATATATTCATAAGAATTTTTTGTACCTTACGTTATTGTTAAGTTTTGTGTTTTGTTTTAATAAATTAAAAAAAAAATGGTACCACGAAGGTCCAAAAAGTACAATTTTTTTTGGAGATTTGTACAAAATTGAAAACCACATTTAACATCCCTGGACCAAACACATGAAATAAAAAAACAAATATGGGTAATTCCATGTCAAATCAACCAATGGGTGTACACTACATTCTCCAAATTTTATGATTCGTAGGAAGACAGATTATTACAGAAGTAAAATCAGTGCAAAGTTTGAGGGCACTGACACTTCTGGATCCGGAAATATGTGGTCTTGAAAATCGTAAAAAAATTTCAAAATTTACAAAGTTGTTCTTACTTAATTGTAATTTTCTTAAAAAGTATTATAGGTAGGCAACTCATCAATTTGAAAGGTTATTAAATTACCTTTAATTTGATATACAACATAATTTTTTTTTGGAAAGGTCAAAGGTCACATCTTTTGACCTCCAATTCGGGAGGCTATATCTTTAAAAACGATATTTTTAAAAATCTGAAAGAAATATATGTTTAAGATTGGTTAATTGCCTAAAGTTACAAAAAATTTCAGAGTGAAGGTATTCGTGGATCCAGAAATATTAATCACATAGTAAAGGTAGAAATTTAACAAGGGAATTAAAACTATGTAGCATAAAGAGCCCTTTAGTAAAAAAAAAGAAGAAATGTCTACACTGTGTCAAAAAAACAGTGGATAAGTGTAGATAGAGACTCTTTGGAAACTATGATTAAACAAACTGACTCTTTTTTGGATTCTTTATGCGAAAAACTACAAACTCTTTTACCCCTTTCATTTGTATCTAAAGAGCTGGGTGCAGTTATGGCTAACAAAAAGTCTGCGTTGGAAGAAAACGAGTATTTGGTAATTTGCGACTTCTCCGAAAATGCAACTTTTGTGGTTTAGGATTCTGTTCAAGTATTTTTATGGAATAATAGCCAGGTCACACTTTACCCAATAGCAATTTATTACAAATCAAATGGAAAATTAGAAACTACAAATTTTATAATAATATCAGACTGTCTAATACATAATACCATAGCAGTTCATTTATTTCATCGCCACCTAAATGAGTTTTTAAAAAAGAAGTTTTTGAAAATACCAAAAAAAACAATTTTATTTTTCAGACGGTTTTTTCGCTTGATTTAAAAATAATAAAAACTTTGCCAATATATGACATCATAGCGAAGATTTCAATTGTTCCGCTGAGTGGCATTTCTTTGCTACCAGTCACGGCAAAGGACCTAGTGATGGTCTTGGAGGAACGGTAAAGAGTGAAGCACGAAGAGCAGCTTGCAACGTCCATTCGAAGATCAGATAACTACTCCTCTCCACTTATATAATTGGTGTCAGCAAACTCTTCAGAACTGTAACTTTGCATATTTAACGGAAAAAGATTATGAAGAAGAAGAGAAAATCCTAACTGATCGATTTATAGGATTACTCAAAAGCTGCATAGCTTCATACCAATTTCAAAAACACAATTACAAGCTAAAATTTATTCCGCTGATAGCGAATTTCTAATTGAAAACATTTATAATAAAACTTAATAATAAAATGTAAAGTTAAAATATAGAAATAAAACATTCCAAATTATTTTTTTATATGTTAATAAAAACAAACATTCTTTGATTACTTATGGCCGTAATTTCAAGTAATATATACCTACTGGTGCTTAGATACCTACCGTGTACACGAACAAAATCGGGTAGGTATCTAAGCACCGGTAGGTATCTATTGCTTGAAATTACGGGCATTAATAAAACTTTTATATGGCAAAGCTTGTTTAAAATTTGTAGACATTTTATTTAAAAAGATATGATGTATGTAATTCATGTGTCATCTAGATTTTAGTTTTCCATTTTCTTTTATTTGATATCAGTCTTAGAAAGGTCCCTGTATCAAGCAAATTTAAGCTGAATTCAATTTTTTGTAATATGCAAAAAACGCAAACCTTAGAAAAATGGTGTCATATTGGACCCCGATTTTTAACTCCTAAATGTGAGATTGGCAGCTTAACAAAAACACAAGTCTATTAATTTGTAATGCCTTATAACATATACAAATATCATCGTAATCGGCGCTAACCTATGTATGTGCTCTTTGTGCTATATAGTTTTAATTTCCTTGTAAAATACCTAACTTTACTCTATGTTTAATATTTCTGGATCAAAGAATACCTCCACACTGAAATTTTTTGTAACTTTAGGAAAGGGACCAATCTTCAACATACAAATGTAAGATTTTTAAAAATATCGTTTTTAAAGATGTGACCTTTGACCTTTCCAAACAAAAAAATCATGTTGTATATCAAATTAAAGGTAATTTAATAACCTTTCAAATGCGAAATTGATGAGCTATAATACTTTTCAAGAAAATGATAATTAAGTAAGTACAACTTCGTACATTTTTATAGTTTTTTCCGATATTCAAGACCTCATATTTCCGGATCCAGAAGCGTCAGCAAACTTAATTTTTGGATTTTTCTTAGTTCTCTGATACCCTTTATTCCTGCCAAAATTCAGCAAAATTTGGAAACAGTGATGTAAAAAACAGCCATATTTTAAGTTGAGCTGAGATGGTTCAACCCATATGCATCGTGCTATCGAACGACCAAACATCAACCTAGCAGAACTTCGGTTTTTAGTGGTCGTATGCAATGCTAGAGCAGATAAGATTATTACATTACTGTCAGGTTTATTGAAGCATGATCTTTAGTGAAGATGTAAAGACGAATATGTTTGTGCTTCTCTATAGTTTAAGCAAGAATTATATTAAAAATTAATCAATGGTTGTCTATAAAAGAGCAAAAATCCGTAAAACAATATATGTGGCATATCAAGTAAATTTTCCAAATTATTCGTTTAATCGAATGGTTAACGAATAAAAATAATTTTTTGACCTACCATCTTCATATTTTTTAAATTTTTGCACCAATTTGAATACTAAAAATATCAATACTTAAATACAATTATACTCTATAAAAACTCTACAAGTCTTCTCAATTTGGCATATTACGGCAAAAAAAATGGAAAAAAGAAAAATTTTAGAAAAGAAGTGCTTTTTATGCAAACAAAAAAAACATTTACGGCCTGTTTTCAGACGAAAGTGTGGCACCCGAACGAATACATAAGGAAATGAGTTTTTATAATTCGTTCGTCTGACTTACGTTTGAGTACGTAAAGCTTTATGTTATGTCAAACAGTAGAGATTGCCATGATATTGATTTTCGGTTTTTATTAGCTTTTTTCATATACAAATAACACAATTTTTGTTGGTAGCTGGCAACACAACAGTGTAAATGAAATATAAACAAAAACAGCTGTTATTTGTTTGGAAAAATATTGTATTCATTTTAAAATAATTAAAGTGTTCTAAAAATTAAACTTGTGTAATAAAAAAACAAAACAAGTTCACAAATAAAAATGTTCGGGTCAATTGCTATGGGATTTGATAGCGATTCCAGTCCCAGTGATAATAAAGAAATTATTAAATTATTAAAAAATTATTTTAATAATACCTTTGGCTTAGAGGATTTTAGTGGCATAACTCTATTAAAAAAAAATCGTTGCTATGCTACTAAACTCACTAGTTTTACACTTTCTTCCACTCACTTCCATTTCTTTCCGGGGACCGAGAGCATTTAGCTTTTGAGCAACATGGTGCCAGGTGTTCTCCAGTGCTGTTCTGCTGCCCCCAAATGTCGGTGTTCCCGTTGCAAGGTGTGGAAATTGAAATTGTACTGAATTCGTCTTCTTTAAGCTAAAATTGTCAAACAAAACAAATAAAAACAACGTGTTTTGTATACAAAATGCATATTTACCTTTTTTTGTTATTTTCGCTGCTCATATTTATGTTTTTATTAAACTTTTTAGTTGAATGAAAATTTTTTCGGACGAACGTTTACTTGACGAATGCTTTTTTGTGAACGTCTGTTTTTGACGTTTGTGACGTTTCAAATCGCAATATAGAAACCGAAAAAAGAGAACGAAAATTACATCTCTTACGTTTTCACTCATTACAAAGTGACATTCGTGATACAGAAATCCAAAGTCATTTTATCACTCGTTTAGCCGAATTTTTTGAGTGACACGTCATACAAAAACAGACCATTAGAAGAAAAATCTAAAGAAGTTACGTTTGAAGCTTAAATATTTTAAGAAAAATCTATTTTAAGCTCGAAAATAGAAAATAAAGAAATTTGCAAAAAAAAGCATGGATAAAGTGTGTTTTTTATAGAGGTATAGAACTTTGAAAAGGAATAAACCAAAGATGAATTTTTTAAATTGACATGAAATTTACTTTATTCGAAAGACTTTTCGATGACTTTTTCCAACATTTGTGGCCGTATATTGTCAATAACCCGGCGAATCTTGTCCGCCAAGTGTTCAATCGTTTCGGGCTTTTTGGCGTAGACAAGCGACTTTACATATCCCCACATATCCGAAACGTGAAACTATGCGGTTACCAAACCTTTTCTTCAATAAATTAATTGTGGCACGAGCTGTGTTACATGTTGCGCAGTCTTGTTGAAACCACAGCTCCTGCACATCATGCTTGTTCAATTGATGAACGAAAAAGTCAGTTTTCATGGCTCTATAGCGGTCACCATTGACTGTAACGTTCTGACCAGCATCGTTTTTAAAGAAGACGGACCAATGATTCCACCAGCCCATAAAGCACAACAAACAGTCAGATTTTCTGGATGTAACATTGTCTCAACATACACTTGAGGATTATCTTCACTCCAAAAACGGCAGTTTTGTTTATTGACGTATCCATTTAACCAAAAGTGAGCTTAATTCGCTTCAAAAATGAACGTAGTGCGCGATACGTATTTCGACCTGTACCATGATTTTCAAAATAAATTTGCACAATTTGGAAGCGTTATTCAGGCGTCAGTTTATTCGTGTTGAAATGCCAAACCAAACTAAATATAAATCACTTGACAGTTGACAAAATTTCCGCCAGTTAAAAAAGTGTTGCCAATTTAAAGTTCTATACCTGTATAAAAAGCACCCTTTACAAACAATTTTTCTTTTATGCTCATGGTTGAAGAAATTTAATTTTTCAGTAATTAAATGGAACTTTTCTTCACAAAATAAACAAACGTTTTGCTTAAATTAATGAAAAATTTCATACTTTTTATGAAACTAGATTTTTAATTAAACTTCTTCATTAAATGTATGAAGCTTGTAATTAATAAAACTATATTTTTCATACAATCTTAATTAACGAAATGTTTACATTGACGAATTCCAGTGCAGTTTCATTAATTTTATGCAAAAATTCATTAATAACATGAAGATAATTATGACAGCATGATCCCATTTTAATTATGGCACAAATTACAAAAAAATGAATTCGAAATTGGATTATGTTAGCATTCAAACTGTGAAGTGGCGTAGTTAAATAAGATGATTTTTGCTAATAATGAATGGTTTAACATCATGTTATTTTCAAACATTTTAGCACTTTAAAGTATTTTAGCACTTAAAGTATTAGTTCCTGCAAATCATATTTTAAAATATCTGTTAAATTTCCAGGCTGTACCCAGTGGTTTGTTTTAAATCGATTTTTTACGTTCTACACGAATTTTAGTAAAAAAAAAAATTTTTAAATGGTAATTTATCCAAAGGTTTATTAAAAAAAGTAGTTATTAAATTATTCGTTTTATTCTATTAACCGTCCAAATTTATTCGAATTATTCGTTATTCGAAAATCATGCTTTTAAAATTGTTTGCTCGAATTTTGTTTTTGTTCGTTCGATTAATCGAATAATTTTTATTCGAGTGACAACCTTATGTACCATATAAGTGTTTGGAATCGTTGAAATTAATTAATTAATTAAATTAACTGTGGATTATGCCATTTTTAAAATGAATCCCATTTAGCACTATTGGTAGAACAAAAACTTGGGAAATCCCAAGTTAAATAGACTTTAAAGTCAGAAATGTGAAATTGAGGTCAGAGTTTAAAATTTGCTGTAAGTAATCCCTCAATTCCCAAAAATAAAATAAAATGCCCAAAAACGGAATGCTTTGCATTCTTGCTGCCATGTCTTCATTTAAGACTGGGATTGGACGAGACTTACCCAATAATTTTTTTAAATACTGCTGGCTTTTGTATGAAATACCCTTTCATAATAGTATGCCCTCTTTATATGTTTTGAAATAAAGTATTTATCTGGAGGCAAAAAGACTGTTGGTTAGGGTGGGGCGATTTGAACATCTTAATGGGCGCTTCGCGTTTCTGATTCTTGGGATTGTACTGAGCAAAAAAGTGCACTAGACCATCCGTCTACAGTGAAAAGCTTCCAGATTTTGACTTTTTTAGCCGAATTTTGTGAAAGTAACAATGTGTGGGATGGACATATCTCAGGAAGTGGGAGGAGCTTATTCAAGATTGTGGTATCAATCTCTTCGTTGGAAGATTCTCTAGCAGATTAATGCATCAATCACATTTGTGGGTGAGGTTTAAGGGGTTAATTTTTAATCACAAAATAGGGCTTTTTTGCCGTAAAGTCAAAATCTGGAAGCTTGATTTTCACCGTAGACGTATGGTCTAGTGGACTTTTTTGCTCAGTACAATCCCAAGAATCAGAAACGCGAAGCGCCCATTAAAATTTTTTTCCTTCCATACTAATCGCCAAACCCTACTGCTTTTTGGGAAGAAATTTTAGCGAATGTATTTCTTGAGACGAACAAGATATTGCAATTCTTTTTTTTTATTTAATCAAGAATTTATTTGGTTAAATAAATAAAACGAAAAATTGGTCTCGATTTGTCCCTCTACACTTAGGAAATTATGTTGGTAAAGACGACAGCAATTGTAGTCAAAAACAAATGAAATTTCATTTAAAAAAAGGACGACTTACATTTCATTAAATTCAACTAACATTGTCATTTGTTTTTTAATGTTCAAAAAATTACTAACAATTGTAGTAAAAATGAACCACATGGTAGTAAAAAATAAACCAAAATTTTTTTTTTTTAATTTTTTAAATAACAAAAATCAACTGTAAAAAATGAATGTAAAATCATAAAACAGTCATTTGATGTGAGTTGTTTTTTTAAATGAACTACAAGGTTAGTTAAAAATTTGATTTGTTCTACAAATGACTTACATTTACCTTAAAAATAATGAAACTGTATTACAACCCAAACAACTACATATTTTTAAAGCAGAAGTTCCCTGAGTGTATTAGCAAAAAACTAGATCTGAGTAAGACCAAATATGGAATTTCACATTTTCAAATGGGAATATATCATGAACTAAAGTAGATAACCCACACAATTAGGCATGTCTTTGGCGGTTTCTATTAGCATTTTGCAAATATGTTAACTTTTTGTAAATCGGATAAGAAACAAAAAAATTGCGAGCACTCAAAATTTTGTATGCAAAAAGTAGCCTACTATTTGGGGTCATAGTGATGCCACCGGGAGGTCTCGGAGGGAGTCTCAACATTAAAATTTAACATCGATGTTACGTCACTTATGCCAGTTCCAAATTGCACTGCACTAAGTAAGAAATGACCGAATAATTCCCAAAAATTGTGTGACATATTCCACTGTGGGTGGGTTAAAAAAAAAAAAAAACAGCGGTTTGCCAGTTCTCTTTGCTTAGTACGGTATTATTCTGACCCCATTATCGTCCATTGAAAGCAAAACCATATTATTCAAACCACAGTGAATATTTAAATCTTTGAAAATCAAAACAAACAAAAAGTTAATGGCTTTTGTCTTAGAAAACGAAAAGTAAAGACATGAACTTAAGGAAAAGTGATAGAAGTAAGAAACTTTTAATTCTAAATTTTGTTTTGTTTTTTACTATCATCTCAACCTCTTAGCAATAAAATCTTTTAAATGTTAACCCCTTTTCAAGATAGATTTATTTAAGTACAGGAATCTTTTGCCAAAAAATACGAAATAAATGAACATAAACACAATCAAAATTTTGTAATCCTTATTTGCTTACACAGAGAGAATTTTGGTGGACGAAAAGTAATGCAAATTTCACTAAACTAATGAAATTTTGTCACAAAGTGAGTGAACAATTTCTTAAATTTATTGTGAAACTGTTGTTTTAAATAAACTTCTTCATTGAGTGAATGATACTTTTAATAAATGAAGTTATATTTTTTTGGAATTTTATGAAAACTGGCACTAGTTTAATAGAAATTTTCAATTTACGAATTCCAGTGCAATTTTATTGCAAAATTTCATTAATATCATGCGGAGAATTTTTTCAGTGCATATTTTGTTGGTATAACTTTTGACCAAAAACTTAGCAACCAAACAGGAAATTTAAGGATTGAGATCGAAAAAAACACTACATACACTTTCAATTACAACTGCTTTTCTGTACTATACCAAATACAATGCTCTCACCCTGTGTTAAGTTCTTGTGTCTGCAAACAGGAAATAGGCCGGTTTTAAGAAAAACCAAAGATAAATTGTAAAAAATGTTTCTCAAATCATAACAAATATGACATAAACTATCAGCAACAACAATAAAAAGTCAATTTATCAATTTAAAGTCGCGAAAAAATATTAATTTAATATACTCAAGATTTTTCCTTATCAAATTATCTTCAAGATGGTTGTCAGGTTATATATGTGTACAAAATATTTAACCGATGGGGTCATTAATTCGCTAACAAATTAAATCTGAACAAAAAGTGAGTATTCTAATTGCTGGAAGCAGACCATTTCCAAAAAAGTACGACTATATTGGAAACTTGTTTTTTTTTTTGCATTTTAAAAATATTTAGAAAGAATCTTTTTGTTTTTTTTTTTTTAAAAAAAGAGAAGAAACACTTAGGAAATTCTTCCTATTTATTAATGTGTTGCTTTCTTTGGAAAGGGATTAGTGGAGAGATGAAGGTGGTGAAAGATGAAGGGCTTCAAACATGGAAACACTGTAAATGTGCCAGATGATAAGTCTTCGAACAGTTGTTGCTCGCCACCTGATGGAGAGTTGGCGAACTTATTGAAGCTTTTTGGTTCATGGCCCTGATTCATTATTTAACGTCGGTGGGATTAAGTGTTATGGGAACACCGAAGGTGGGCGCTGCGATGCATATGAGGGATAGAAAACTCATACATATTTTTTCTCTAAATCAGAGATACCCAAGGTAGTAGTATTGGTGAGAGTGACGAAATAACACTGGAAGAAAACAATTTGCTATTCATTTTATTTAGTCTTCAACGAGATTGCGACGAAAGCACATGTGTGGCGGGTGTGTGTTTATAAATTTTCCCTCAATTAATCATTGTTCAATTTGCAATTAAAAAGTAATGAAATCTTCTATGTTGATTCTCTTATTACAGTTACGCAATAAAAGTATATTTCTCAAACTAGAAGAATTCAGCTTATTGCGTTTTTTTTGAGCAAATATAATTCAAATCTGAAAATATTTGTTCGCAAAGATACGTTGAGGGAAATAAAGATAAATACTTCAATAAAATCTTCTTTATTTCAGGATATATTGTACCATCCAGATTTTTCCAGAATTCTATATTGTTAAAATTATCCGGCAGATCTATTTCACTTCGAAGTATAATAAGTTCTGTTTGGATTGGAAATACGTACTTTAATATATCGCATTTAAAAGGGTTTTGAAAAATATCCAGTAAATACTGAATATTTTCAAAATCCTTAAACCTGTCATTAAAGTTATTAAAAAGCGTTTCTAGATTTTCTCCTTGTCGTAAATAACAGAAGTTTTCGGAAAGTCCGAAAAGTCTTCAGAATCAATTTGAGCTGCAAGTAAAAATAGCTGAGTTTTAAAATCTGAAATAATTTTAAACATATCCGAAATTTTATTATCTTTTCCCTGCGGCTTCAAATTCAACTCATTCAAAATGTTACAAATGTCTGTTAAAAACGCCATGTGTAAAATAAATTGATAATCTTTTAAATATTCTTTCTGCAAGTGTAGTTTGTCTCTCCCACTCAACATGCTGATTTCCTATTGGTTGATTGACGATCAAACAAAAGAGCGTAAGTATACGTGTGATTTTAATTTGCTGATATCAGCCACTACTGGGCATCGCTGCTCTAAATTGATGTTGCCGTCACCGGTAATCGAAACCGTTACCATCTGTGTAACAGTCCAACGCGCTAATCATTAGACCACAGCACCCTCTAAGTACATGTGTAAGCAAACTAATTTTGCCAATATTTTGTAAATATACACTCACAAGAACTTTTCCATAAAAAATCAACAGTTATTTAAAAGTTTAAAAAACGGACTTTCCGTAGTAGTTAAAATATTCAGTTAAAATTTTCTATTAAAAACAAAAAGTAGTTATATTATATTGAGTATTGAAATAAACGAAAATCTATTGTTTTTATGGATTTTGTCAATTAATTTTTCAACAGTTGAAAATAAACTAAAAAATACAATTGTTTTAAACGAAATGTAAGTAGTCCTGTTTTTGACTGATTTTCAGTTAATTTAATGTGTATATTCAGTAGTCTTTACGGAAAAAATATTGTGAGTGTAATCTTTAATTTAAAATATAACTTGATAAACAAAAATGTTCCTTTTAAGCTTAAGAAATGTAATAAGTGATAATGTGTGTCAGAAATTTTTCGATCTCACTCCTCCGTATAATCTTGCCAATGGCATAGTGCTTATTAGGGCAAGAAATTTCATGCAAATGCATGTTTGTTATTAGTAAGTAGCACAACATCAATTTTGACCAAATACTTTTCCGAATCAAAGAATTTGCAACAAAATGGCATCGATTTGTTGTTGGATATTTTTGCACATTTTGTTATATATGCATTTTTTAGCATATTGTGCGTGCTATAAATGAATATTTTATGGTATATTTTTGAACTTTTTGTTGCACAATTTGCATATTTTCAATTTAATTGCATATTTTAGGTAATTTTGTAAAACTTTAAAGTCAGATTTAATTAAAAATAAATTAAAGAAAGCATTTATAACTTTGAACATAGCAATTAGTTTTCATTTGCTAGACATTTATATGGGATTTAAATTTTAAACCAGCAAGCTCGAGAAATAAATCGATTTTTAAAAATTCTAAAAGTGTACGTGCTTTTTTTGATTTTTAGTTAATATTTGTGGATTTTTAGTGCATATTATTTGAATTTTTGTTCATATTTCGATCTTTGTATTTGGTACTGTCTATTACCATTTTTATTTTCATGAAATTCCTTGCCCTAGTTATTGTAAACATCACCATCAACAACAACATAATCATCATTTATTAACCTAAAACCCTCTCATAACAATTAAAAAGAAAATTTTGTTGTATTATAAAGTTAAATAAAATAAGCAAAATAAACTTAAAATAAGTCAAGGAATATGCAAAAGGAAAAACAAAAAGAAAAAGTGGGTCTTTCTTTAGCTTCCATAAATTTCAGATATTGTTGTTAGTGCTGTTTAGCTGTGGGTCTATAATTACGAAAAATAGAGTAAAAACATGGGGCTTAAAGTTTTGTATTGCTATGCTAACGCAATATACAACAATATATAACATAGCTTTAATAAAATATTCGGAGCGTATTATGAAATACATACATGGAATTAAATAATACTCATACGCTTGACTAACAACCGAATTCAAATGTCTAGTCCACCAATAATTCGAAATGATTATAAGAAAGGATATAAACTAAAATAAATTTAAATCCATTAACACTTATGTTTCTATTTTGTCCCATGTAGCTCTCATTATTAGGTGTATTCCTCAATCAACACTTTTACTATTTATTTAAATTAAAAAAAAAAATAAAGACCATTCCACCGAAGACAGACCAAAAACAGGAAGGTTTTACCTTGCGTCTTCCGATTTCAATTACTCTATGGTTCCACTTAAAGATTCGCGTTTTAATTTTTTGACATTTCGTAAAATCCACGGATTTATGCGCGATGTAGTTTTATTGAAAAATGAGAAATATGCAAAAAGTGTGTAAGTTTGAATATTCGTATTTTTATTGTATAATGAAATTTTTTACATGGTAAAAAATAAATGCTTTATTAGGCATTTTTTTTTTTTTTTTTAATGCACTTCCCGATTAAAAAAACTTATATATCAGATATAATATGTCTCATTTGATAAAGATCGATATTTAATTTAATCCAACTTTATCTCAAAATTGGGGTATCCAGTAATATCCGATTAGATCCCCCAAATATATTATTGGACTAAATTATATCAAAATTGATCTTCAAAGTCGGACTCTGTTTTTTTTCGGTTGGTGGTAAACACTCTAAATAATGGAGCTCTTGCAATCTATTCTTTTTCAAAACTGGTTGAATCTCTTCTCCAATCAACGCAACGACGAATTCTTCTCTAAACTTTATCAGTTTTATTTTAGATGAAGTTACTTTTTGAAAAATTCTATAAGCATTTTGTATATATATCTATATAATATGTAGTGAAACCTTTTTGGGCCATCTAATAGTCTTTCTTAGAGATGTGTAGTACGAAATCATTTGATCTGATCGGTCAATGCCAGACATTCCATTATTGTAATCTCGAATTATATTCGGTTTCATAGAAATTTTCCCATTGCGATTGGGAACCTCTACCATTTCAATAGCATGCATGTTTGAAATGGTAAGGACATCTCGTTTGTCTTTCCATTTGCATACAGTAACAGGACCATTTTGCTGCCAAAAATACTTCCCTTTTTTCAGTTTACGATTTACCACATCTCTGGGGTTTCCTTTTCTGTTATTTCACAGTGTTCCACACGCATAAGTTTTTCGTGTATGTAACAGTTTTGTAAGACTAACTGAATTATAAAAATTATCCATGTAAAGCGGATAGCCTTTGTCGAGATAGTCCTCAAGTAAATGTAAAACAACGTCAGCAGTGTGACCTACATTATTGGTAGTTTCCTCAGATTTTCCGCTGTAATTTTTTTTCATATAGTTTGATACCATATTTGTGTTTTTTATTTTGGATTTTTTTTTATCATGGATTCGTCAATACAAATATTTTTACTTAATACATAGTTTTCACGCATAACATTGTTGAAATGATTTAGACTTGGTTTCACCTTGTATAATCTGTCGGCAGATGGTATTGAGTTATCAACCAAATGAAAATAACGAAGTAGCAACTGGAATCGATTTCGGCTCATATGTGAGCGCCAAAAGTTTACATTATATAGCTTGTTTGTGCTCCAGTAATGTTCTATTGCTGGAAAAGTACAAGGTCCCATTTGCAATAAAAGTGCAATAAAAACTTTCATCTCTGCAGCACTTACGTCTTACCAATTTGATAACATTTTAGATTTTTTTATAGCATTTCCATTCCCATTTTGCAATTTCTTGCGCAGCATATAAAACTCATTCGAAAAAATTAAATCCACCAGCGTTTGTACTGTAAAATTTGATGTATCTAATTTCACACCAACATTTTCTTTAAAAATAAATAATTCAGGATTGTGTTGAACTTCTATCCACAAATCATCATTAGCATTTGACGTTGTTGCTTTTAAATCATCGTCGTTATCATCAGGTTCGGAGACGTCTTCAGGTTCGGAGATGACTTCATCTTCGCTATCAATTGTATGCTCAGAAGGTTCATAAATGTCGTTACTATCATCGCTAAAAATCCCGTCATATTCTGAATGACTTAGATTTGCGTTGTACTCAATTTCATTCTGAGTCAGTGACCTTTTCTTATCCGTATTGGGTTCTTGATAATTATAACAATAATTAGAGAATATTTATATGTAAAACTAAAAAGAAAGAAAATAATAATAAAATTATGATAATTATAATAAATAATAATAACTATAAAACAAAATATTAAAGAAAGATGTACGAATTAACTCGTAGTTGGCTTCTGCGTAGCGATTTCTGTTACAGAAGCCAACTACGAGATAATTCGTAGGTCCTTTTTCTCCTAAAAAAAACATTATTTTTGCTTTTTGATGATACCTATGATCAAGAAATAGAGTTTTTAGTAATATGTATAATGTGAACAAATCAAATTGTCATTATTGGTCAGTTTTCTGAAAATTGCAGTGGCAGTCAACGTGTTAAAGTGTCTTAAATTAATGAAATTCTTTATATAAAAAACTTTTTTTTAACTTAACCCATTTTTAAAATTTTTTGGAAGAGTTTCGTGTTTTTTGACCATTTTTTTAAAATTGTAATATGTCAACCCTGACTTTGTAGTTTTTACAAGTTTAGTACTATTTTAATAAACACCATCCATTATTTATGTTTTAAGTCCCAATAATTATTTGGTAACTCTGGATAACAATATTTTTCAACTTTTTTTTTCAAGATTGTAGTCAAGGTGTTGTATTATTTTAAGATTTTTAAAAAACTTAATTATCTTCATCCATTACAAAAAAACAAATGTAGCCTTTTAAAAGTACTGGGTCGACAAAGGAACATTGTGGCAATCATGAGTTAAGCAGATTGTCAGATTATGCGTGCAAAGTATTTAAATAATTGGCTCATTAATTCGCTTTCAAATGGAATATAAATAAAAAGTGAGTAATAGATTTTCTTTTTGCATCTTAAATATTCTAGTTACTACACTGGCAGAAACAAATTTGTTAAAATGTTTGCTAAAACTACAAAAAATTACAAAACTTATAAAATTGGCAGATGTTTTTTGATAAATATTAGTCATATTTGTGTTAAATTTAAGTAAATTAAAAGATAGAAATTTATTTGCTGAAATCAGAAAAAAATGTTAAATATCAGTATACAAAAAAAAATTTTAATTTTTTAAGGCGTATAAAAATCTGCCCTTTTACAAAAAATATCTATTGATTTTAATACAATATATTGTTATTTACATTTTACCAAATTTTCAGGTATATACAGCAAAATTTTTGTTGATATTACAGTTTTGTTTGCTATTTTTTTTTTCTAATTTTAGCAGAGCAAATTGCTATTTTCAATTAACTAAAATTCAACTCATTTATAACCAAAATGTTTGAAAGTTAAAAGGCAAAGTAACGCCTAGTTTACTTCCCCTGTTTTGTTTACAAACTAAACAAAATATAAAAAGGAGAGAAAAACAAAAAACGTGTATTGAATATCCACCAGAGGTGGATCTTGCACATCAAACAAGTTTTCAATTTATTTTTTGATCAATGGTTATAATCTTTAACTTCAAACTCATATGTATATTAGTTCTCATGTAGTGAGTAAACTAGTTCATATGAATGTTTGATGTTTGGCATGGGATTGTTACCGCTTTCAAAACGTGTTCTGATGATGGGAACCTAGAAAATTCCCGAAATAGATCTATCAACACATTCCTGAAAGGGTCAAAAAATAAATTTGAAAACAAAAAATAAATTTGACAATATCCTAATGAAGAAATATAAAGTATGGCCTCGAACTTGAATAATTTTCATTTTCGTTAACAGTTTTATTTTTGCTGTTCTTATTTTATTAAAATTTAGCAAAAAAAAAAGAGACATCTAATTTTAGCAGATTTTCTGCAACTCCATTTTTAAATAATTTTTAGTAGTTTTTTCTGCTATTTTTAGAGGTTTATTTCTATAAGTGTTCTCGTACATTTCCAAAAAAAAAAAAAAAAAAATACACTATTGGGAACTTGTTTTGTAGCCTTTATCAATAATTTCAACATAATTGTTTGACTATTCTGAGTTCTGTTTTTTTTTTCTGTTAAAGTTTTTAATTTTTAATTTTATATTGTTTTGCCCTCTCTTTTTGTTTAAAACCCATTTTTAAACAAACTAATAACTTTTTAAAAGTTAACTTGATCCAAACAAATTTAACTTTAAAACATAAAAAAAGTTATAAGTGAACTCGTTACTAACATATTCTCTTAAGTGTACAATAGTATAAATTTTTCAAGAGTATAAAATTTCTTATAAATAAAATTTCTTTCAAAGCAAATGCGTTTCATTTAATTTCAGCTTTTATTTAAAATGTATACGTTCCCATCCCATAGTGTCTGGGTAGTGTTGCTAACATCATTTTTATGTAAATTTCTTTAAATTAGTCTCAAAAACATATTTAAATTGTATTTAATGTATCTCCCACTCTCATACAGTCAGAAGTCATCGTCGTGCTTTTACATCCAGCGCTAATAAATGTAAAATTCGCACAGCTAAAGTACAAGTATAAAATACAAAGTCCTTAAATTTGTTTCTCTAATTAAGGTGTATCCTTTACAACTGCTTATTTAAGTCTTTCATTCATTCATTCCTGCTTTCAACAAACATAATAATTCTCCCCTGTTAACATTTAGATTTTTGTCGGGGGTATTTTTTATTATTATTCCACTTAAACATTTTCTAAAAGAATAAAACTTATTCAAAGAACAAAAAAAAAAAGCAAAATACAACTAAAAGAAAGTTGAATAAATAATGCTGTTTGGAACCCAACAAAATTTTATAACCGATTCTCATATATTTCTTAACTTGTTAATTTGGAGACACTTTAAAATCAACAGATTTTAGAAATTATTCCAGAAGCTGCAGTTAAAATTTTTCAACCAATAGTTGCTGAACTGGTTTAGCTGGTTAACAGGTTTTTCCGCTCATGCTGCGGCAGTCGAAAAAAAACTTAATGGATAATTTTACACAATATTTGTATTTAACTAAAATTTTGATATTTTATACCTTTAAGTACCGTTTTTCATTTGAGACATTATATTTTAATTTTGGAATGTTTGTTCAAAAGCGATGGTAAATATTGCAAAATATATTTTGAAATTAATAAATCAGTTTGGTGGTTAAGAGGAGGTACTTCTTTAAGTGATTACCCAGTCAGAAAAAGACAAAAGTGACCACCAGTGGCGAGGCACTTCAATAGGTGCAAGTGCTAGCAGCAAGCACTTTCCCAATTCCGAAATGGTAACATCGTTATACAAAAGGTCCTTCTGTACAAAAAATAACGGACAAGCACTGATGATACAAAATTTATAAGATTTTTCAAAATAAATTTTAATAATTACTATTTAATGTTTTTTCCTGGGATATGAGCACTGGCAGCCATATTGCCAGTCGTCAGCTCTACCCACTGAGCTACCGAGATAGTCAGAAAAAAAAGCGGCGCCACCGCTGCCAAGGAATTTTAACAGGTGGTACAAGTGCAGGCAACAAGTACTTTCCCAATCCCAAATTGATATCATTATTAGACAAAAGAACTCTCTGTTCAAAAAATTATCGGACGATCACAAAATGTTGGTAAAACCATAAAAGAAATGGTAAAAAAAATAAAATTAATTAATATATTTTATAATTTATAATATTTTTAGTTCCGCTGGGACTTGACCACTGAGCTAACAAGATATACTTACACACAGAAAAATACAGTGCCAATCGAATTGGAAGGCCTATATTAATGGTAACAACTTATAAATTCAGTTACTACAGCGATATTTACATTAGATTTCTGAATATTTTTGATGTTGCAACTAGAATTCAGTTGAATTAACCGAACTTTGTTGTGAAAACTAATGTTAAGTTGTTGCAACCGTCTGAAATTAGCAATAACCGAATTTAAGTCGTAATAACTGAATTTCAGTTGGCAAATACCTAAATTTTTCTCTGTGTGTACTTATAAAGGGTCCGCCAAATAACTTTTTTTTTTTTTTGAACTCCTGAACCAATTGGACTTTGTATGGCGACATACCAAGGTCTTTATGCAAAATTCGTCTCAATGATGTCTCCGAAATGGTCAATTGTTGAGAACGACGGTGAATTGATGTTGATGGCGCTTCACGCACACTTTCTGCCACAGCAGCAATATTCTCGGGTGTACGCACTGTTTTTGGCTTTTCACGCTTTGGTTTATCGATGAGGATGCCAGTTTTCACAAGATAACGAACATACGGACCATATTCGTTCAGCGGAAGGATAAAAATAATTATCTGTCAAATCAGACATGAGCTAAGTGTTACGAAATAAGCACTAGTTGAAAAAAAACGTTAGATGGCTCACCCTTTATATACTATACAATACTTTATAGCTTAAAACGTGAATAAATGATAACTGCAGCGTAACAGTTGATTGCTCAAATATGTCAGCACTGACATAAGGTTTGTTGAAAACAAGGTGCTGACATTGTGGAAACAAAACCAAGTTGGTCTTGAAAAAGCTTTTCTACAAGCAAAAAAACTATGTTATATGAAAAAAATAACAAAAATATCTCTAAAAAAATGTATTTCTGAAGCAGATATCGAACTCTCAACATTCTGTTTACAAACCTTTTAAAACAAGCATCATTATTTTAATAAAATCAGTGTTCTAGCCTTTGAAACCGTTGGCAATTTGTGATTGTATAGCACTGGGAAAACACTTTTTGCAAACGTTACTTTGCCCGCATTACTACAGAAATAACTGCCATGTCGTTATTTGTGTAATAATGCGTCTGCAGTTATTTTAAATTCAATAGTAGTTATTTTTCTTAGAAAAATAATGTTCAATGTTTTTGATGGTTGCTTTTTCAACAACTTACCAAAACTACTGCATTTACTTTCGAATAATAAAAAAATATAACAAAATCAAGTTTAGAATATTTACAACAATTTCTGTTTAAGTAATTTTGTTTTAAATGCTGTTAATGTTGTTTTTACTGTATTTGTAGTTGTTTTTACTACTGTCGGCAATTGATTTTTAACAGTTAAAAATAATAACACATTAGACTTTCTTTACTTGTAAATGTATTATACACCTTTTCAACTACACATGAAGTTATTTCAACTGTCATTTACAGTTGATTCTACATATATAATTTTCTGACTGTACAAATGTACTATTTTGAATAAAAAAAACATTCATAGCTTTTTAATAGAGACCATAGTATGATAATTTAATGATCATAATAAGTATTGCTATGTCGGACTATAATAATATTGCAATCATTTTGGAATCACAATATAATAACCAGGGAAGCGACTACGAAAGCATTTTTTATTAATATAAGCTTTTAGAACTTTAACATTCCGCTGTAGAAGAAAGTTATTAGAATATTAAAGTGCTATAGCTTTTAAGATAGTTTGATAACATACAAATTTAGAATTGGTAATTTTTTTGTGTTAAAAGTAAAAGTTTTTTACTATTTAAACGCTTTAGAAATACTTCAACTAGTTTAACATAAAAAAACATTTGCGTCTTTTCCATGAAAAATAGAAAACACACACAAAAATTATTTTGGTGGAAAAAAATAATGAAAATGTTCACTAAACTATTAGAACTTTTCTTCACCATGTTAACAAAAAATTCTTATATTGAAAAGCTTCAAAATTTTTATAAAACTGGGTTTTCAATAAAACTTCTTCATTAGGTGAATGAAATTTTTAAAATAAAATGACATTTTTTATAAAATTTTACCAGCCTGAATGGACACATTTCCTAGTCAGCTACGAACTTTATCAACATTCTTCGACTCGCCAAATCAAAGCAATTGACAGATGTTTAAAGCACCAATAAATGTTTGCTTATTTGTTACTGAGTACTTCAAAAAACGTTTCCACCTTTATTATCCTGTCTAGCCGCAAGGGGTCGTCGACGACAAAAAAATATTTTTTGGAATCAGCTCAAAATACACTACTTAAAAAAATTGGGGCTATGAATTTAAATTCCACTTGTTCCTGATTATCCTCGACTATGTTTTATTTGTGTCTGCGAAATTTCTATAAAGACATATCGTTCTATTTATTTTCAATGTTAAAATTTTGCTGGGAATATTTATTTTTTTGTTAAATTTTCTTTATTTATTATATGGATGTAGTACATTCATTGTCAGCCTCCTGAACATTTTATTTTAAACATAATAGATGACAAAGCCTACGGGAACAAAAAATATGTATTACTTTGAAAAAAAGTCATTAGCGACTACAATGCACAGTGGGGTATTTAAAAAAAAATGGTAATAATATCGAACTTCTATACTACTAATGCGATCGGTATAAATCAAATTTTGAATTGTTAAAAAAATTGTTAGTCTTTTGAATTATTGTAATTGGGTAACCCTGTTTTAGCTTAGGGTGTACCTACAGGTTGCCAAAGTTGACTTCCTCAAGTATAAAAAATCATTGGCCCGTATAAATTTTGTAAATGTGGACCGATTTCTAAGACTTTGCAAATATGCTAATAATGGTAGATTATCTTCTCTACTTCAAAAGTTATAAAAATTTAGAAATTATAATTTTGTGTTTTTGCGTTTATTCTTTTTGGTTTATCTACAAAAAAAAAACTTTATATTTTAAACACAAAGAGTATTAAAATTACCTCAGGAAATAAGAGATAGCAAATTAGCATTAATAGTTGGTCGTAAAAAATCCTTAAAGTTCAAAAATTAAAAAATTGTTTAAAAATTGAAAGTTTTGGCCGAAAAAGTATACATCAGTCTTTACAATTTTCTTGAAAATTCGTTAAAAAATCAATTCCAATTTAAGGTTTTGTGAAAAGAGTCTTTGGAAAAAATTTAAATTTAGGCATTGTTGAAAAATTACAAGCTTTTGGCATAAAAAAAACTTTTGTTGACTTCGGATTATGAAACAAAGTGTTATTTTTATTTTCTATGAATATGTTGACATACATCTTATAATTAAAGTCAGAAGATTTCCCAGCAAAACTATAATAAGTTTGGTAATAAGAAATTAAGGTAGGTAACTGGTTACTTTTTCATTACAAAAACTATTATTTTAACAAGGGCATGTCCATTCAACTAACACCATACAAGACTCATTACATTGAGACATTGAAAATTTTTTATTGGGTATTAAATTAAATTTTTTTTCTAAAAAATTTATAAATGAAATTTTAAATAAGTTTTGTGTGGAAAAATAAACTTTTTGTAATAAGAAGGTAATTTATTACTTTTCTATTGCAAGCCCTATTATTTCACATACAGTTAAACATTTTTCAAAAACTTTATATTTAAATCTACAATTTTTATATCGAATACTATTTTGAAATTGTCAATTATACAGTTAAAATTATACATATTAAATTTCATATAGAAATGAACTAAATGTAACATTTGAATTTAAATATAAAAAATCTAATTTAAGTGACAAAGTAATTCAAAGTAGGGCTAAGAGTTTAACTTATTACCAGGTAACATGTTGCGTTATACTTGTACCAACCTATAACCGAGGATTTTCTGGGTTTGTGAAAATTTGCAAAATTTTGAAAAGAAAATTTGTTGATCCTATAAAAGCTATAGTATAAATACTTTTTTAACTGATGTAATTTTTTTGGAATTATGTATATTTTGAACTTTAAGTTTTGAAACAATCGTTTAAATAACATTTACAGGCATTTAGATATTAAAAGCTGAATTAAAATAAAACTTTTTTTTTTCTAAATGTTTTTTTAAACAACGTACATTACTCTAGCTCATTCGGTCCACATTTACAAAAATTACACACCCCAAAAATAAACGTGGTATCCAACAATGACAACCTGTAAGTACACCCTGTTCTAAGACAGTGTGACCCAATTACATTATTTAAAAAGATTAACACTTCTTTAACAATTTACAATTTGATTCATATCGATCGGATTAATAGTTTTGAAATTCTATATTAATTACTTTTACTACTTTCAAATACCCCACTGTGCAACGTCACTTAAGTAATTCAACTTTTGCATCCATTGCAAAATCCAGTATATGTATGTCAAAATATGGCTGAAAATTAATAATACCCGTGCCTTTCAGTTTTTATAAATCAATTCGTTGATTAGTTTAAATTGCAAACTAATATCTAATTTAATTTAACGGAAACGGAAATTACTTTTGCATAAGCATTTTCTCTATTTTATGTATTTTTTTTTTTTGTTATTATAAGTTTATATTTATAAATTATTTGAAAAAAAAAAAACACTTGGATCATATAATTTGGAATTAGTTTTATTATTTTCAAGCTAATAATTAAATTTTTAAAATTAAGTGAATTTTCATTGCTGATCTATAAATTCGTTCGGTTAAAGATCATGAATATTTTTTCCATATTAACAGAAAAATTATAATTTTATTTGTGATAATTTACTTTAATTAACAGAAAAAACACAGAAAAAAAAGTTATTTTACACTTGCATGAAATTTTTCAACAATAAAAAAAGTGTTTTAGCAAACATCTGAACAATGCATTTACAATGCCCCTTTTTCAAATAATCACATTTCTGTAGTTAAAAAAATAAACTTTTATTTGGTTAAAGTTAATTTTTCTTTATATTATTTTTTTGCAATTATTTTACTTTAATTTTATCATAAAATAAATATTTCTACCAACTCACAAATATTCTTATTCACATTTATTTGCGCAATTTGCCGACTTTAATTTTAAATGTGCAAAAAATCCAGAGGTTTTGATAGCAAACAATTATTCAACATAAATTTTGATAACGCCAAAAAGTGCGAATTTTTACAAATTTTAAGAATTTTGCGTTTTCAATTCCCCACTAATTCCACAAAATACACGGACATTTGGTACCCATGTTTTCTATGTTTGCTTAAGGTTTTGTAGGTTTTTGTCATTTTATGAAAATATATGGTTTTCAGAATATCGTTGACTTATATTAAAAAGGAGCTTTTATACTTACATAATAGTGTTAAGGAAAGTGAAAAAACGGTTTAATTTGCTCAAATTAAAAATCTAATATTAACTACTGAATTCTACTAATTTTTGTCTTAATAATTCGTAATATTAGTGGCGTTACAGTAGATAGATCCGTATTTAAAAAAATTTCAAAAATTTTATAATGCAAAAAGGTTTTATAGTTTTGTTTAAATGTGTTCAATATATAGTCCCGATATTTGTTAACAATATAGTCGCGATATTTGTTAACAAAGTCCGATTTTTTTAATCAGACTTTATTTACGAAAAAATTAGTGTTTGGTGTATCTCCAAAACTAGCAAGGCTAGAAACTCGAAATTTGGCACGTAGCTTCATCTAATGACCAGAACAAAATCAAACAAAATCGAATATTTTGGTGGTAAAATGAGCTGAGAAGTTTCAAAAATTCAATTTTTGGACCCAGTATTTTGGTTGGAAGGAGGGGTAGGGGGCATACATGCCAACCTTTTTCTCTTAAATTAAAGGACCCTAAACAAAAATCTGAAGACCAAATAGAAATATAGCGGCAAACAAAAAGTCAGTAGTTAAAGGGTTAAATTAATCAACATGAGTACATAGACCCTTCAAATTACTTTTATTATTAAATATTAGAAGTGAGTAATTTTTTAATGGTCTCGATTTAAATAAAGTTTTGTGTGGTAATAACAGAAGTGATGGTGAACACAATTTTCGAAATAATTTTATATAGACATGTACAATGGAATAGTCCGGTCAAAATAGACATTTCAAAGAAAAAAAATTCCGACAGACCTGAATTTTGGCACGGACCTTGGGTACACCATTACAAATAAAATATTATATTGAGCTTTGACAATAAATAGATTTTTGCGGGAATGGGATTGATGGGGACTATTGGTATTTTATTTGTGATTGTCTGTACCAAAATTCGGCTCTCTCGGAATTATTTAAGTTATTTGAACACTATTTTTCTAGCTATGCGTATGTATGGTAAATATGTATGCAACTGGCGGAACGTAATTATTGTTAAGTCGAGTATACTTAATGCGAAAGTTAGTGTTTGTATTCCCGATATTCACGACATAAAGTTCAACTTTAAAGTGTAATAAAAACGATTTTTTGTAATTTGGGTAGCTTATTGAATTTAAATCAACCGCATTAACCGCAATTTATTTCGCAAAAAAAATTTTTCAACCATTTTTTTTTTTAGGTTTGATTTGAATTTTTACAATGCGTGGATCATGATAAGAAACAATATTTTAAGATAAACGAAATTTATGGAAAACCGTGTTAGAATTGGCGCGAAAAAATTTGTTTCAGTCAAAGTCTTAATATGATGTAAGCTATAAAAATTATAATGAATATTAACTGCTTCTGTATAAAATCTCAAATATAGCGAAAATAATTGCTAACTTAAAAAAAGGCAAGGTCCAATAAATTCAGCGTTCTCGAATTTAGTTTACTAGTTGTATAAGTAGTATATTTGTAGACTCAAAATAGCAAACAAAAACTGTAATATTAAGAAATTGTTGGCTTTATTTACCTCAATTATTAGACTGCAAAAGGCTTTTCGGGAGAACATGGGGCATAAGGCCACAAATGGTCTACTGGTCGTTCAATACTATTGTTAAACCGATGATCACCTATGCTGCCCTTGCATGGTGGCCAAAAATTGAACAGAGTAAGGCAAGTGATGCTCTTAAGAGAATCTACCGTCTTGCGTGTGTTGGCATTACAGGGGCCGGTGGAACTTGCCCGACGGATGCCTTGGGGGTTATGCTGGGGATCCCGCCATTGCATATTTCTCTAATGGAGGTTGCCAGTATGGGTTCCTCTAGACTTAGAGGCATGAGGGGGGGGGGGGGGCGACCTAAGGGGTCACATAAGGATCGCGCGAATCCTAATAGATGACCCGATTTCTAAGGTTGCGGACAAAGTGTCACCGGAGTGGATCTTTGATAGATATTTTGATGTATTATTGTTTGACAGAGACATGTGGACCAATCAATCCTGGGAACCGGAAGAAAGTTCTCAGTTGTGGTTCACTGATGGCTCTAAGCAGTCGAATGGGAACACGGGTGCGGGCGTCTTTGGACCAGGCTTCCAGCATGCCTTACCTATGGGAAAATATCCGTCCATTTTTCAGGCGGAGATTTGGGTCATCTGTGTCTGTGCAGCGGAATGCCTGCGAAGGGGAACTCGCAGATCTAACATCTACATTCTTTCTGACAGTCAGACTGCACTGAGGGTCTTAATGGCTTATAAGGTGTCGTCCGGGTTGGTCATGGAATGCATTCAGACTCTCAATAGGCTCGGTAGAGGCAACTCTCTAACCTTGGGGTGGATTCCTGGTCATAAGGGGCATGAGGGCAACGAGAAAGCAGATTGTCTTGCCAACCGCGGGGCTCGAAAGCCCTTTATTGGTCCTGAACCATTCTGTGGAATACCTGCGGGGTATGTTAGGGAAAGGCTCAGGGCATGGAGAGAGTCCGAATTCACTGGTTACTGGGAAAACTCTCCTGGTCAGCGCCAGGCTAAAATATTGATCTCTTTTTCCAGTAGGTGGTCGAGGCGACTCTTGTCGCTTGAAAGGGGGGGGTTTGAGGACCCTGGCGTCGTACTTAACTGGACACTGTAATCTCAGATACCATCTGCTCAAGAAGGGTCAATCGGACACGGATTTGTGTAGGTTTTGCGAGATGGTGTCTGAGACCTCGGAGCATGTTCTCTGCGAATGTCCCAGGCTTTGTGATAGGAGACTTAGGTTGCTAGGTGATCGCCTCATTTCGCCTTCCGACATCGCGAACATTTTGCCTAATAGGATAATTGGCTTTATAGGTAGCTTGAATCTGTAGGTAACCTTAGGCAGCCCAAAAGACCGACATTGGTCGCGGTGCATAGTGCCTTCTGATCTAATCTAATCTAGACTGCAAATAACAGTTTTTTTTTTTTTGCTTAAATCAACAGAAAAGTTTGCTAAAAAATTGAAGATTGCTAATTTCATAAGGGCAGACTTTTATTCGCAGTAAGAAAACTCTAAAAAAATTTTCCATTTTTTAATGATTTTTTGTCTAATAATATTTTTTCAATGTTTTTGCTGATTTTAGCGCATTATTTTGCTACTTTAATAGCTAAAATTTAGCTGAAATATAACTCAATATTTGTAAGTTCAACAAATTTATTTTTGCTATTCTTATATTATTTTTGCTATTCTTATTTGCTATTCCGTTAATATTTTACTTTTAAATTTTAAAAAATTAAAACCAAAAGTTTATTTTTCGATCTTTTATCATAAATTATGATGTGAGCAAGATTATAAATTTTTTAAATTTAAATGTAAAACATTTGAAAATTGCAGAGTACACAAAACAGACGTATGGCCCTAAAGCTATAATCAGAAAGTGTTTTTGTGTATTTAATAAACACTAACATCACAGTGTATTATGACTAAAAATTCTAGCATATAGACGAACAATGATTATCAGTTAAAAATTTTTATTTTTGATTTGAACTAGTTCAATTCTTCCAATTTTGCTTTTTACTTCTCATCAAGTACATAAAACAATGCGGGTAAAGCGTTGATATTTTTCTTTCAAAAATTATAATTTCGTTAAATCTTCTACAGCTTCTGCATTGGTCCTCTGAAGATTTTTCGGTGAAAATGAAAACATGCAGATAAAGTCTGCATTAAATTTGCGAACATTTTGTATTAATAAATAAAAATAGCAAATGGTCTTGAACTTGAATAACCTTGCTCATATCATAAAATCTTTTAATTTTAGCAGTTCTTTCTGAAAGGTCTTTTTTAACTAATTTTTAGTAGCTTTTTTTCTATTTGTACAGGTTTATTGCCATGAGTGTGCGAAACAGTTACTTTAAAGCAAAAAACACTTTTGTACCACTAAGTTATTTATTATAACATCAACAAAATACTGTAGATGGCTCATTTTCATTAAAAAATAAATATTGTTGAAGATATCTCAATCTAATTTTGCAAAAAAAAAAAAAACAGTGTAAGAATGATTTTTCTAATTTGAAATTAATATCATGGATAACAGCTGCGTCAGAGAATATTTTGGCATTATTAAAAAAAAGTTAGTAAAGTCAGTAAAAAATGTTGCTGAGTCAGCAAAATTTTAGTCAGGAAGGTGCTTGCAAAAAAATTGCTAATGTCAGCAAAATTGAAAATTAGCGAGCTGACTTTTAGCAACAAAATTAGTAGATTCAGCAAAAGTTTTGCTAACACTTAGTGGATTAGAAATTAAAAAACCGTTGCTAAAAATTAATAAAATTTTTACTGAATATTAGTAGAATGAAAAAACTCAAAAAATTTGCAGAAAAATTGTACTTTAGTTAAATTATTTGCTAAAAATCATAAAACATGTTTTTGTGATTCTTTTAAAAATAATTTACAATGCGTTACAAAATTTAAAAATTGTTCATACTCCAACATTGACACCATTAATTAATGTCATATGTAAAAAAAAAAAAAATAATTATATATAACACAAAGAAAATTCTCTTTCAATAACTTACATCAATGGCTGTGTAAATGATGATATTTTTAAAGGAACGCAAATAACGCAGATAATTATAGAAACGAAATGAAAAAATAACAAAATATGACAAAATATGACAAATACAAACCTTTTTTGATATAAGAAAAAGGAACCATAAAAATTCACCTAAGATGTGTGTCTTTCGCTTGGTCTACGTGTGTGTCTTTCGCTTGGTCTACCTGTCTGTATATTTGTTTGAAATTTTACCACACTCACACATTTAATCTTTATAAAATTTAAATATTTTATTTTGTCTTTTATTGAATTAATCGACAATTTCTTCCACAAGCCGGTGACAACACAAAATGTAAATTGTTTTAATCCGTAATTTTGTTTTATGTATGAAAACCAGATACAAAAATCTTCCATGGTTAATTTTTTATATGTCTTACAAGAGTTGTACTTTTTAGTATCATTTTCCTCGCGTTTATATGCGTTTATATGACACTTACGGGGTGGAGGATGGTTTTTTATGGAATGAGTCTATAGTTAGTTAGTTTAGAAAAGTATAAACAACACAAAAAATAAATAATATTACATATTATCTAAGCAATGTATATATCCCATATTCAACAAGATCTAAGGAATCCCACACAGCGTAGTTTTTACGTAAGTAATGTGTGGTATAATGAAAAAATCTTTTTCAAATCAAATTACTGACTATGTACTGACTCAATGCATTAGAGCGGCATTTTTTTGCATGAAGAAAAACTTTTTGCCGAAAATTTAAATTTATTGTTCAGATTATTGTAACAATAGGTCTAAAAGTTATGTGGTGCAAATTTGAGAAAAATCGGAAAGCTACAGCTCGTGGCGCCTTGCGATCAAATTTGGAAATTTTTGTTAAATTTCTTTAGAAAAACATGTCTAGAGACATATTATTTTTTATTAAATTTAGCATGCTGAACACTAATATTTTTAAGTTTTTGAAATCGGACTAACGGTATTTGAGATGTTTAAAATATTTCAAATAAATTTCATTTTTTTTTTTTCATATATCAGAAAGTTTGCACGACATAACTATTAGATCTAGTGGTACAAAAATTCATACAATAGTTAATTTAAATCGCAAGTTAAAGTTGAATACCCCAATAATAAACATGTGTATAAAACTGAGAATATACCCATTTTGCTATGTAACTTTGCTGTTATTCCAAGATATTTATATTTAAATTTACAAATTACAAGTTACACTATTCGACGGCCAAACATATTCTTTAAACACGTCTGTTTTAATCCACATCTAGCAAAAAAAAAAAAAATTATCATTTCCAGTTTTTAAAATATCGCGATTTTTATATTTTCATCATTCATTTTTAAATTTTTTCGTATATTTCGTGTAATTTTTAAAATTTGTTGAAAAAATCATTAAATCTTTATTTTTTTTTTTATTTTATTAATTAATAACACTGTGCTCGAATCGGACACTTTTTTTTTGTAACAAACGGGGCACCCGGTGGGTAAACCTAATTCGAGTGCGCTGAATCCTGTGGTGCTAACCGTTTTTTTAGGTTAGCTCTTGTTTAAAAGATAATTAAGATTGAAAATTATGGTTCCCTCCCATACAAAGTAAATATTTAATATCATATATCTACAGTACTATAATAGTCTTAGTCTTAGAAATTTGTGCACGTTGATTATTTGATAGTGTTAATAGTCATGGGAAAAATGGGCGTGATCGGACCAGTGGGCGTGTCAGCTCCCATACAAAGTAAATATTTAATATCATATATCTACAGTTCTATAATAGCCAGAGTTTTAGAAATTTGTGCACGTTGATTATATTATGAATAGTCATGGGAAAATTGGGCGGGATCATACCAGTGGGCGTGGCAGCTCCCATACAAAGTGAATATTAAGCTTATATACAAAATTAATATTAATATTAAATATCTAGGGTTCTATATTAGCTATGTAGCCTTCAAATTTTGTACGAGTCCATCAATTACAAATATTGGTAGTCGAACTGAAAATGGGCGGAATGCGATAAATGGGCGTGGTACCAAAAGCAAAAAACAAAAAAGCATTAAAATAAATTATCACATTCAAGACTTTTTGCAAGGTTATTTAATAATGTTGTTCCGATGAACATGGCGAACGTTTTCATCAAGTGACTGCAAGGCTCGAACATTGGTATAGTGGCAAAAAGCTACATTCACTTTTAGGTGACATTTGTTGGAATTTGCAAGAGGAAGATAATGATATAGAAGAATCAGGAAATGAAAATTGAAAAAATCATGAAAAATTTATTTATTAAAAAAAAAAATTATAAATCACTTTAAAATTGTTGTAGTCAATTAAATTTTGTTTCAAATAGTTTATTGTTGATGTTGTTTCATAAAATGTTCTTAATTTCATACATTTAAAATCAATAAATGGTAAAAAAACTTAAAAAAATTGTTTTTTTTAGGTACTTGGAACCATAATTTTCAATCTTAATTATTTTTTAAACGAGAGCTAACCTAAAAAAACGGTTAGCACCACTGGATTCAGCGTACTCGAATTAGCTTTACCCGCCGGGTGCCCCGCTTGTTACGTTTTTGAACTAGCACAGTGTAATCATATAATACAAATTATATACTATTACCCTAACCGAGCACTGGCTACTATGGCCTTCGGCGCGTTGTAGCGAAAACAGACCAGTGCCTCTGGTGGGAATCGAACCCACGACCCCCGCACTGATAAGCCAGCACGCTACCAACTAGCCTACCGGGGCGCACTCATTAAATCTTGTTTAAGAATATAAATCTATATTAAATAGACTTTATTTTGTTTATAATCATGTCGGCGTTTGTGTCAGGATATCGCACTGTTATTGCAAGGGAGTTGGATATTGTCATTTTTTACTTTTATCCTTACAAATTTTAGGCATGTTGAAAATTTTTTTTAATTTTATCATTTTTTTTATCAAAATTGCAAATCCTTTGAAAATATCCTGAAATATTTAGAAAAGAACTTCAAATTGTAACTAGTTTTTCACATGACTGTGATACTAAAGATTGAAAACATATAAAATCAACCACTACATTTCGTCCACCCCTACTGATTTCAACCAAACTAGGTATAGAAAATGTACATCATAAAACTATAACCTCGTCCAAATGTAGGACAGCTAATCCCATTGGATCTTGAAATATCGCGTTTCAAAATATGAAAAATATTCGAAAATTTTAAAAAAGTAGTACATAACATTCCATATCTTTTTAACGACTTAAGCTACGGGATTCATTAATACTCATTTTAAAGCCACTTAAATCTTCGACTTACTAGAGCACACAACTTATTCACTTCTCCACTGCAAAATGAATTGTTTTCAAAAACCGCGGTTCAAAAAGCTGTATTTAAAAAAACTGTTTTTTTTTAATTTTTTTATAAAAATATACGTTAATTATAAATTACTTCCCTTTGTCATGTGGAGCTCTTGTGGTATCCTGAGCTATGAAGAATAATTTATAATTACACACAGAGAAATAAAGTGCCAACCGAATTGAAAAGTGTATTTTAATGGTAACAACTTATAAATTCAGTTATTGCAACGATATTTACATTAAATTTCTGAATATTTTAGGTGTCACAACTAAAATTCACTTGAATTAGCCGAACTTTGTTGTGAAAACTTATCTTTAATTGTACCAACCGAATAATAACAGAATTTGAGTCTTAGTAACCAAATTCCAGTTAGCAAATAGCTAAACTTTTCTCTGTGTGTAACATATAATTTTTTTTTTTTTAATTTAGAAACTCAGTTTTTTGATATACAGCGGTTTTAACCACGGGTTTTGAAAATAATGCATTTTACCGTCAAGAAGTGAATTGTTTTTGCAAACCAAAAAAGCACGACCTTTGTATCTTTACCATGACTCCTGTAGCTTAAACCGTTAAAAATATTTGTGCAATTATGTGCAACTACTTTTGCAAACCTTTTTTTTATTTTTTTCAATAAATTATTTTTTTTATATAAATCTTTTTGTCTACTATATTTCCAGTAAGATATCCATATATTAATTTGGCAACGGCATAGTAAAACAATAACTAACATATATTTTTTGAAAATTTAAAAAAAAAACTGTTTTTTGAAATACTCTTGCTCAACCGCGGTTTGATAATATGATTACTACGATCATATTATGATTGTTAGACATTGTAATCTTAGCTGATGCTCTTGAACTACTATAATATTATGCTCTTTTCTCTGAGTGTATAGTCATGGGGAACGGTCTGTGCTACAAATATTCAAAAACTATAGAGAAGACAGTCAGGGCATTTACGACTAATTGTTGGCGCCCCATGGTACATCAGAAATGACAACATTCACAAAGACTTCAGCATTTCCACTGCACAAGAAGAAACAGAAAAGTACTTAACTAAGGACATGAGAAAATCGTTTATCCTAATTCGCTTGCTCGAGAGCTATTGCTAATTCGCCTTCTCGAGAGCTATTTGAAGGACACCGGCGCCTAAGACGAAGTGGTACTTTGGACCTAGCCAGACAGGATGGCCCGGTGGTCATTTAATTAAAATAGCAATATTCCTTGACTAAGATTTGAATACAAAATATTGGTGATTATTCTGGTAATACCCAATAAATTACTAAATTAAATTTTTAAGGAGAGATTCAATAATAAAATATGAAGTTAAGGAAAAAATAATATGAAGATATATGGAAGCATATGGAGGTATATGGAAGGAAGCATGTATATAGATTTATGTATCCATGTAGAGACATGTATTAATGTTTACAGTGTGAGCAAAAAAATAAACTTTAAGACACAAATTTATACAGATTTATACAGATTTATATTCTGCACCATCTTTTATAAAAGTTAAGCGTTTAATTAATTTTTCTGATACGGCTCCCATAAGAAATTTCTGTTGTGATTTTACTGTCAACTTTTATCGAAAGCTGGAAATAGATTTGAGAACCTTTTTTGGAAGTTTCAATAGTTTTTTAATTGGTACTATTCGGGACGTCCGGTCCATAAAACTTCTCTTCTCTACAGCTTCTTCTTTGCATTCATATCCAGAACTTTTTTGCACTTCAAATGTACTAATCCCAACAATTTGTCTAACTTGGCGCACAAAATGATTCGAAAACTGCACGCGTCATACTACTTCCCGGCCAGAAACCTCTGGATCAGCTCTCAAAATATTCTCCTTCTTTTTGGCCTTGGAAGAATTTTTTGTTTTACCAGTTTCAGGTTTTCTGCCAATTGTTAGGTCCTTGTTAAAATGTACTACCACATTTAAAACAAACTGACTGAATATGTGCAACTTTTTTGTGATTTTTTTGAAAGTTTAACTTGTATTATTTCAAAAAGTTAAAAAAAAAACTTTTTGGCGCACTATTTTTTGTTTATTTATTGTGAACTAACAATAACTACAATTAATTTTGACAAATCCAAAAATGTTATTATTTGACACATTTTTCAAACATATTTGATGAACACAAAATATTTAAATCAAAAGTTATAAGCAAAAATGTGTGTTAACGTTAATTTGGGTGCACACTTTATGAGCATGTACGAACATATTGAACCTTTATGAAAATGTTTACCTGGAGGGGTATATAAATTTTATAAAGATAAAACTAAACATGCAAAATTTTCAAATTTCTTGCGATTGCAGTAAGATATCCTGACACAAACAAAAAGAAAGATACAAGTATATTCATTAAAAAAAAATCATGAATTTGGGATTCAATTTCGAAAAAGTAACAAAAATATACGAAAAATGCGGTAAGTGGTATAAAAATAAAAACCACGATATTTCAAAACTGCAAATGAGAAAAAAAAGTTTTTTGACAGCTTTGGGTTCAGCGTGCTTAAGTCTATTAAAAAATATGTATTTTAAAGGTTGGTTCTATAAAAAAGTGAATCTGTCGAGAAAATTCGTTTTGCGCACTTTTCTAATGTAGGAGAACTTTTAAAAAATTTCTAGAATGGAGGAAAAAAATGCCATTTTGAGTAAAAACTAAGCCGCAATATCTCGGAAACTGTTTGTGCAATTTCAAACTTTAAAATATTGGTTTTCAGCATGACAAAATTTATTGAATATTATGTGTCGCAAAACATATTTTTATTAAAACAATTTAAGAAACATTTTCACGGGTTAATGCTATCCGATTTTTTTCGAATTCGCACCATATACTTTTTAGACCTATGGCAACAATAATCACAACAAGAATGGAAAACAATTTAAAGTTTAGGGAGGAAAATGCCACTCTACTATGCATATTTCACATCAAAGTGTCAAAGAGTAAAATTGCATTTAAAAAAAATATTTGTTTAAGTCTACAGGTGGTATTTTGATGACATATCAAAATATACATAAAAAAGAAAATGAACTATCATGTAATGATTTGAATTTTTTTTGAAATAGGTTGTCTGGTCTTTTATGTGTTTTCATTTCTTTGATGTTTCCTCGAAAACACAATCAAGTTGTTTTGATTTATGCTCCAGTTATTTTGAATGAATGTGTACAGAGCCAACAGTTACTCACAAAATGTATTAAATAATTTTGGATAGTACTTTAAGATGTGGGAATATGGTGCTCATAAAATGTTTCTCTAATTATACCACCACAGAAAAATCTAAAATCGAGTTTCAATTAAAATATTTGTTAATTCAATTAAAAGTTTAATTGAAGTCGGTCCTCTTAAGGAAATTCTAGTATCAATTAAACTATTTTATTGAGTTGAGTTTCAATTAAGATTTTAATCATATCTGTTAAAAATTTGATCACAGAGAAAAATAAAAAATCAAATTCGTTGATGACAAACGAATTTGTTGCCAATCGAATGATTCAGTTGTGGTAACCGAATATTTTAGTTGTGAGAACCGTAAATTTTTCAATACATGAGTAATTTGACTGCAACAACCAAATTTCGGTTGGCTCAACAAAAATTCTGTGGTCACAACTGAAACATTGGGTTACCACAACCGAATTATTCGATTAGCAACAAATTCGGTTGTCAACACCAAATCTGTTTTCTGAGTGATTGAATATTGTTTTAATTTCAAACAATTTTTTAGTAGATGCTATTAAAACTTTTATTAAAATTTTAAAAGAACCTCGAAAAATTTTAAAAAAATCGCTAATATTTAAAAAAATTAACAAAAATAAACAATTTAAATACTAAAATATATAATGCCAAAAATTTTAAGAAAAAATTGTCAAAATCTTAAAATAAGCTAAAATTTAAAAAATTTTAAAATAAAAAAAAAAACGCCAAAAGTTAAAAAAAAATTGCACAAATTGAAAGATTCGCCAAAATTAAAAAATATCGTAAAAATATCCCAAAATTGGAAGAAACAAATCGCATAAATTTAAACAAAAAGTGTAAAAATAAAAAATATGCCATAGTTAAAAAAAAAATCCAAATCTAAAATAATAGTCGCCAAAATTTAAATATTGTGGTGATTTTTTTTATATTTCGGTAATTTGTTGTAATTTAAGCGTTTTTCGTTTTTTTTTTATTTATAGTGCTTTTTAAATGTTGGCGATTTCCTCAATTATAGTGTATTTTTATTTTTTTAATTTAAGGTATATTTTTTCAGTATTAGCGATTTTTTTTTTATTTTTTTCTATTTTGGTGTTTTTTCAAATTTTGTAGATTTTTTTAATTAAATTGATTTTTTTTGGCTTTGAATATTTTTTTAATTTTAGATTTTTTTAAGTTGTTGTCAATATGGTTCCAATTTTATAATAGGAATTATAATATTTTCAAGTGTATAAACCCAAGAAGGGTCAAACGGATACCGATATATGTAGGTTTTGTGAGTTGTTGACAGAAATTTCAGAGCATGTTCTCTACGAGTGTCCTACGCTTAGGGACAGAAGGCTTAGTTTTCTGGGTGATCGCTTTATTTAGACTTTCGACATTTTTGGGATTTTTTCTAATAGGGTTATTGGCTTCATAGATAGCTTGAACCTTTAGGGAAACTCAAGACAGCACTAAAGACCAATACTGGTCGCAGTGCGTGCCATCTGATCTAATATGTGTTTAAACAGTACGATGAATTATATGGGTTATTGTATGTATGTAGATATATTTTTTTGCATTAATAAGTGAATTTTATTGCTTCGATTGTACAGTATTACTAATTAATATCTTGTTAAATTTCGAATATATAAATTTGATAAATTTTAATAATGTGTGAAAACAAAAAATACACTTAGGAAATTATGTTGGTAAAGACGACAGCAATTGTAGTCAAAAACAAATGAAATTTCATTTAAAAAAAGGACGACTTACATTTCATTAAATTCAACTAACATTGTCATTTGTTTTTTAATGTTCAAAAAATGGCTAACAATTGTAGTAAAAATGAACCACATGGTAGTAAAAAATAAACAAACATTTATTTATTTTTATTTTTTTAAATACCAAAAAACAACTGTAAAAAATGAATGTAAAATCATAAAACAGTCATTTGATGTGAGTTGTTTTTTAAAATGAACTACAAGGTTAGTTAAAAATTTTATTTGTTCTACAAATGACTTACATTTACATTAAAAATAATGAAACTGTATTACAACCCAAACAACTACATATTTTTAAAGCAGAAGTTCCCTGAGTGTATATTCTAAAAAAAAACCTTTAATTTTAGTAGCGATTTAAATTTTTGTGTAAACGCTGAAACAAACGAATTCATATTAGGAATACTTCTAACTCTCAACTTAAACTATTAAACCTGCAAATATTAAGACTGAATCGTATTTTAATAAAAGTTTAGTATTTAGTTTTTAAATAGAAAACTTGTATATTTTCAATTTTTTTTTTGCTGTACATTAGAGTGCTTCATATTTTTAAAAAAAGATTCATATTTTTTATGAAGACTTCTAAAATATTTCGGCACTTGCGCCAGCCGAAATATTTTACTATTTTACCTTCAAAACACTATTTTCTGTGAATTAAAAGTTATTTACGGCTTTTTTTGTTAAAAATTTGGTCAAATATAAAAAATATTTCAAAAAAAGTATTAAAACCGACTCGAGCTTTTTATGTAATTTTTTTGATGCTTTTTAATGCAATTTTAATAAAAAAAATTAAAAAATCTCTTATTTTTCATTCGTTTTTCTTCTTGAATACATATTAGGAAAGTGTTTGAATCCTGCAATAATTTCAATATAATAATATTTATTAATGTTCAAGGATGTTCAAGGATGTTTTTACGAGTATCTAAGAAACTAGAAAATTCTCATTTTTTGGATTAAAGTCTCTAGTTTTTACCGCGCTAATAGATTTTGATTTTCTACGTAACGCTTAAACTAAATACTACGACAAATAATATATTGTTTTAAACTTGCAAAGCCGTTGAATGTTTCCTAAACTATTAGCAAAACAAATTAACATTTCAAAAAAAATTTAATATTTTTTTTAAATATGAAACATTAGGTTTTATTAAACAAAAATGATATTAATTAATGTTTGTCTAAAAAACTATAATCTATGCATTCAAAGTGTATGTTACAAATATGTAATACAGTGCAAGTAAGGGTTAATCAGTTACCAAAAATATTGTATACTTTTCGACGATGTATTGCAAATTAAAAACGGATGCAAAATAGATTTTTATAAAAATTGCATTAAAAAACATCAACAAAACTACATAAAGTTCTTATTATCTTAAGCTGAGACACAGTGTCACATTTGCCTAATTTAGAACGACAAAAACAAAAAAAATAAAAGTTTTCTGATTAATCCAGTTTTTAGTATTAAAAAATAACATTCTAACTAATATGGAAACAGACATAAAAAACTGGGAAGTGCCTACTTCTGGAAATATGGGTGCTCAAAATTGCATCATATAAAAATCATTTTACTCGTGTATACTATATCCTACACTCTAAAAAATAAGTTAGTAGAAAAGTTAGTAAAACGTCTTGTAAATCAGGTATAATATTTTTTAGCAAATTTTTTGCTAAAATCGTATTTTCAGCTAAAGTTTTTGTTATACTTATTTAGCACTTAACTGTTTTATACTAATGCTTTACTAATATTAAACTAATGTTTTACTAATTAATTTTGCTAAAAAATAAACAACTTAATTTTTGCGTTGTCACCGGCTTGTGAAAATAATTATCTATTAATTAAATAAAATACAAAACAAGATATTTAAATTTAATATGTATTTGTAATCTAAATGTTTATAGGTTAATAATCTAATGTGGTCAAATTGCAAACAAACATATACATGTAGACAGAGTAAAGCGAGAGACAAAGACACACATCTTAGGTAGATTTTTATGGTTCCTTTTTTTTTATTGCAAAAAAGGGTTGTTTTTCGTTTCGTTTGTTTTTGTTTACTTTTTCGTTTCGTTTCTATAATTATCTTCGGCAGTTGCGTCCTTTAAAAGATAGCATCATTTAGACAACCATTGATGTAAGTAGTTGAAAGAAAATTTTGTTATGTTATATATATTTATTTCTATATATTTTCAGATATTACATTAATTCATGTCGTCAATGTGTGAAAATGAAAATTTTTATATTTCGTAATTATTGTAAATTATTTTTAAAAGAATCACAAAAATATGTTTTATGATTCTCAGCAAATAAATTAACTAAATAACAATTTATCTATAAATTTTTTGCGTTTTTTTCAGTCTACTAAAATTCAGCAAAAAATTTATTAATTTTTAGCAAGGCTTTTTTATTTCTAATCCACTAAGTGTTAGCAAAACTTCTGTTGAATCTACTAATTTTGTTGCTAAAAATCAGCTCGCTGATTTTCAGCAAAAGATTTTGCTGACATTAGCATTTTTTTTGCAAGCACCCTCCTGACTAAAATTTTGCTGACTCAGCAAAATTTTTTGCTGACTCTACAAACTTTTTTTTGAGTGTATGCCAACTAAGTAAATGGACAAAATTCAAATAAAAATTACTGCTAAGTTACCATGTTTTTTTTTGTTGTTAAATGCATGTCAGTAAAATCTTATATTATAAGCATTATTGTAGATATTCAAAAGTGAAATAATTCAAAATGAAAGTGGTTGTACAAAACAGTTTAAGTAAAAATGTCTATCAGCTGAAATTGTTAAATTAAAATAATCAGCAGTTAATCAAACTGGGGCATCAAATCGTAAGTTGGCCAGAAAATTTCGCGTTTCCAAGGAAACAATTCGCAAAAGTTTACTAAGTACAATATTAGTTGTACCTATGGTCGGTTTTCGCAAATAACAAATGGTCAACATTACTTTTTTGTCAGATTGGAAATTTATACCTGTGTTTGAAGATACACAGAGATAATTTTCGTGGACGAGCTTTAATGAACTTTTTCACTAATATAATGAAGTTTTCTGTACAAGTTGAATGAACAATTTATTAAACTAATGAAAAAGCTTCATAACTTTAATGAAACTATTTTTAATAATACTTTTTCATTCATTTAATAAATAAAATTTAAATTAGAGTATTTTTAATTAAATTTTTTAATCTTTTTTTACATTTTTGTAATAAAATATTTTGCCTTGATCCTCGCCTGTTACATTAGATCGACTCACCTTATATGAAAAAAATGAAGGCGTTGGCAAAAATTTAGTTGACAACGCCAAAAATTTGATGTGGCAGCGTCTTAACGTTAATTTTAACCTGAATATGTATGTAAGTTTTTTAGTGTTGCCAAAAAAAATTATATCAAAACACAGAGCTGCACACAATTAGTAGTACTAATGCAGAGTCGTTTAGAAATAGTAGCCTTATAAAAAGTTGGATTAACTGTTAATCAGAAAGGTTAAAATATGGTTAAATCGACTTTTGTAGTGCTCTATTAAGCAGTTTTTTTTTTTGTTTTTTTTTTAAAAGAGAAGCGACACTCAGGAAATTCTTTCTATTAATTAATGTGTTGCTTTCTTTGGAAAGGGGATAGTAGAGAGATGAAAGGTGGTGAAAGATGAAGGGCTTCAAACATGACAACACTGTAATTGCGCGAGTAGATAAGTATTAGAACAGTTGCTGCTCGCCACCTGATGTAGAGTTTGCGAATTTATTGAAGCTTTTTGTTTCATAGCCCTGATTCATTATTTTACTTCGGTGGGGTTATGTGCTATGGGAACACCGAAGTGTCAATTCCGTATTAGTCGGTTTACATAAATACGTGTTTCAGCTTTTTTCGAAAGTCGCACTATTTCGCGTTTTAGCTAAAGTGCAGTGGGGTGGAAAAACTAAGAAATTAATCAATATTATTTTTCTTAACATTTTTCTTTAGTCAAATGTATCTTCAGTTTATGCAAATAATTTTAAATTTTGCAAATTCTATGCATTTTCAACGGATATCTGAACCAAATTTTTAGAAAAATAAATCCACCATGCGTTTTTTTTTTTTTTGCGGCATTATTTTTTATTTTAGCTCGATATTCACAAAATCAAGTAACTGAACACATTCTTTTAATTCCCGAAAAAATGTGTGCCAGCCAAAAAATGCGTATTGGATTTTCGGCGATTAGATTAATTCAAAATTTTCTCAAAATTTGGTCTAGAACACGGAGAAAACTAAACTACATTTGAAACATTAGGAATTATTTCCTCACATAGATGGTATATATTTTGATATACTTAAAAGATAGTATTCCTACCATAATGTATTTTAAGTAAAACGCGAACTAGTGCGAATTTCAAAAAAAAAAAAAACTGAAACGCGTATTTACTAAATGGACTTAAAATTGAAATATGTAAATTTGACATTAAAATAATAAAAATATCCAGACGAAAACTTAAAAAATTCTTTTTTTTTACAGAATATCCCTGCATATCCCTTGACATGGGTTCACATGTTTTACATATCCTTGGACGCTAAAAAAAACTTCCATATGATACTAGTATTGTGATCGTTGTCTTTAGATAAAGTACAAAATTCTTTGAAAAACTGAGAAAATTTAATTTTCGAAAACGGTCCAGTTCACGGGATCTCAATGCTAGATCCGAAATATGTTAAGAATTACCATAAAAGAAACCAAGGTAAATTTTGGGGAGTGGACAAAATTTTTTCGGTATACTCTACATATTATAAAAATGTACACACAGAAAAAATGTAACTATTTGCCAGCTGAAATTCGGTTACTGCGAATCAAATTCAGGTATTATGAATTTCAGACTGTTGGCACATCTTTATATTAGTTTTCACAACAAAATTCGGTTAAATCAACAGAATTTTATTTGCAACACCCAACATTTTCAGAAATCGAATGTTAATATCGTTTTTCTAACTGAATTTATAAGTTGTTACCCTTAATATACACTTTTTAATTCGGTTGGCACTTTATTTCTCTGTGTGTATGTTTTATTCTACTTAACTTTTATTGCTTTTAACCAATGTCAGTTTTAGCAATTCTAAGTTCATTTATTATAACATCCTTGTATGTATTCATACTTAGATGCATGGAATTTGATTAACCTAGTGTTGAAAATGTATTTCAAGGATATGAATTCCTTTTAAATTTCATGATTTTCCTTTGCGTATGCACTTAAGAAAAGTGACACCTACTTATGTAAATTGATTACTAAACCAAAGTCTCTGAATTTTAACCGCCTTTTATGTATATTTCACTTTAAAAGAAATTTGCTGGCAAATAAGACGATGTATATAAAACTATCATTGAAGGAACTATCTTAAACTCCGCACGCACAAAGGATGTTGGAGAACAAAATGAACTTTGTTATTTTCTTAACCCTCATACCGGCCTAAGCTCTTTTGCAATAAAATTTATATCACGTTCGTGCCGAATGAAAAATAAACAATATGTTCTTCTACCCATTTTTTTTCGTTGCCTACTTTAGGCGAAATAGGCATAACTACCAAGGTAGAAATTGTTAACAGCACCAAAAAATAGTACTGGCAAAGCATTGAAACTTTTGTAAAACCAACTGTATTACTAATAGTGCACTAGGAGAACACTATTTTGTTTGCAGAGCATCCCTATGGGGAATGAGGAGTCAATTGACCTACAAGTGACTGGTTAAAGAAGGACTTATCACAGGGCTGGTATAAATTAATACTGAAGTGGGTTAAGCAGTGTCAATTGTCCTAAAATTACCAATCATTTGACTGGTAAAGGGAGGACATACCACTTAACCAGAATGCTTATTAACAAGAAAAAGTTAGTTGGCCAGAATTTTACGTACTGGAAGCTGTTTAGTCTTCCTTTATTTTTTAAACTAAAAATTATTAATTTTGTTTTTTTTCGGTCGATATTTATGTTTTTTTTTTTTGGTTTATTAAAAAATTATCGGCATGCTAAAATTGACCTAAAAGAACCTGGACTGTTGGAAAAGGACTTATCACAGGACTAGTATTATTTACAATTGATGTGAGTTATGTAGTGTAAATTTATCTAAAAAGACTAGTTCCGTGACTGGTAGAAGTAGGACATATCATCTAACTGGTATACATATTGACTAGAAAAAGCTAATGAGTTAGAAATTTATTGTTTCATTTTCTACCATATTTTACATTAAAAATTATTAAATTGTACAACATGTCCCTTTCAGGATAGTTTTGGTTAGTCCTCCGACATGGTCCTTTTGCGACAGTCTTGTGGTATGCCCATCTTTGGTTAGTCCTGTGGCATGCCACTATGTGGTTTAAAGCAGGACAAATGACCCCCTCCTATGACAAGCCCATGTTAAAGTTGCCAGTTGGTTACATAGGGTAGGGTTTAGCAGAGGACCGGTCTCTGGCACGAAGGGACCGATCCTGTGGCACACGGTCCCATTCACTAGGAATGTGTTTTGCCAGTATCACCCGCAAAAATCGTTGCCAATACTGTTTTTAACAATATTAACCAATTAAAGCATTTTTTTTTTAATATTTTTTTTAAATTTCACACATTTAAATACCTATAAGATTAAGACGAAACTGTATTGCTGCTTTTTAAAAGTGTTTTATTATACATATTTCTCAAACTAATTTAATTTAAGCTATTTCAAAAGCACGAAATTTTTTGAATTACCAACGTTATGTCAACGGTGTCAAGTTTGCTTAGAGCAACGGCTGGCCACTGTTATAAATCGGGTAACAAGACAATACTGGCAAGATTGTTAATCACATGTTCTATCAACGCATAACCGACCATCGCAGATGTTATGCCAACATTGTGCCGATTGTATTTTTCTGCCTGGGTAGAATTAGAGTGGATCTCAGAAACTAATCCCTAAAAGTTACTTGTTTTAGGCATACATTATTTCTCTTACCAAGATATAACTACACTAAAATAATGATATTAATGAAACAATTTCATAGAATTTTTTTCATAGATTCAATGAAGATTTTCATTATATCCAAGAAATTTTATTAATTTTAAGAAATTTCAAACTTTAGTTAGAAGACTTAATTCTCAAGTGTTTAATATATTTAATAAATTATTTCAATGTAGCCTTTTATTAATGCTGGACTTCAAAGAAATTGTTTAAAAGATCTTACGAAACAGTTCATCGGCTTAGTTCCAATATATTTTTTAGACATTCATGAAGCATTTTATTAATTCAAAGAAACTTCTTAAAATTAAAAAAAAACTTATGACACTGTTTCATAAATTCTGTAAACACTTCATTGTCGGAATGATTCATTAGTTTCATGAATATTTTCATTTATTCTACAAACATTTCATAAACATGGACTTTAATGAAACCTGTTTCGTAGATTCTATGAAAAGTTTCAATGGACGAGTTTCAGTTACAATTTTCATTAATGCTGTGAAGAAATTCATTACTGAAATGAAGACAATTATGTCAGTGTACAGTCTAAATATATGGCGAGTTTTGTGAAATTGAGCGAAAACACAACTTAATTTCAATATCTATTGATCAAACTTAAAGACTTTGTTTGCTAATATTACTAAATACAATATTTCTGACAAATTTCATAAAAATCGGTGTAATACGCTTTCAAGTTTAGGCGACATCCTTAAGATATATTCTATTGGGATCCCGTATGTCCTTGAAGCAAAATAAAAGCGGTGTTTTTTTTAATCCTAAGTTTCCTTGTTTTGTGTTTACGGTTTCTAGTCGACATAAATATGGCCTTAGGATTTTTGAAAATTGTGTTTATTTTACAATATTTTTTTTTTTTGAAATTTAACGAAATTTTAATTTTAGTACTTTCTCGCTTCTAAATCGTGCACTGCACACAAAAACTTACTCCAGAAAATATTTTGTAAATTAGTTTTTTTTGTTTTCCGTGTCGCATTTATGAAAAATTTAATATACCCCGCCTGATAGTGGGATTGCCGGTTAGAGGGTTAATAATAATATGTTTAATATGCGTTGTTAAAGTGCTGTTGCTTTAATATTTTTAATTTAACCCTACGTTATTATGTAAAAGAAAAATATTACAGTTCACATGAATATCAAGCAGATTTAATACAATTCCGACCAGTGCCCACTGTAGATGGTGAACAAAATATCGTGTTTGTAGAAGCATGATAAAACAAATGCGCTGATGTAAGCGCTTACTATTAAATTATACTGAGAAGCAGCAAAGGAAACAGAAACCCCCCCCCCCCCCAAGGATTTGACAAATTTAAAATCTTAATACACATCGTTAGGAAATATCAATGTTATTGATAAATTTAATATAAAAATATTTATTTTTGACTTGCATCAAATAGGAAATGCATGTTAGCTCAGTATTATATGGTTCGAATCTTCAAATTTCATTAGAAAACATCGCCTGCAAATGGGCGGCTATCATTGTTAGAGTCGATTTTCGACAAAAAAGCAATAAATAAAGTTATTTCATAAAAGATTTCGATGTATTTGCCTTAAAATATAATCAAAAAATTGCTTGAGACAATGCAAACTGAAAATTACATATTTTGTTTACAAATTTCACCTTAATTTATAAAATAAATTCTTATTGAAAATTAGAAAATTGAAAGTAATATTCGACAATGTTTTATAGAACGTATGTCTGAACGTAATCTTAAAAAATAAACTTTAAAATTTTTTAACAAAATATTTAATTATGTATATTCTTGTATTAAAAATGTTCTGTATTGTAATGCTGACTTTAGATAATCAACCAATTTTTCTCAGTCTGTATTTTTTCCACGATAAAGTATATCAATCATTTCAGTGTAAAGTAAATTCGGTTTCTCAAAATTATCAATTCGGAACTTCTTGAGAACTGGACAAACACCTAGGAAATGTTCAAATGTTTCTATTGTACCCATATTACAAAGCTTGCATAGTTTATTCAAAGTTGTCGTCCCGAAAGTGTTGTAATTTAGTTTAATAAGACCACATCTTGCTTATTTTAGATTGAATTATGTTGTCAATAAAATAATTTAAACCTCTTTCGAAATCTAAATCTTTATACATATATTCTTGAGGTTGATTAAGTTGATTAAGTTGATGTTGTTGTATTCTACGTAGTAGTTCATTACTTTGAGTGATCCATTGTTGTTTATTAGGTTGTTTCCTGGACCATAGAGTATTTAGATTGTGTGCAACCTTTTGCAATTCTTTAAAGAAAAACAATTTTTTTTGGGCAAGTATATGTGCAATTTGAAAAGGTAACCTATTGGCCGGGTATTCAAACATAACTGTAGATATGTGCAGCAGATGTAGTTCTAATGTATATAAATGGTTATTTACGGCGGCAGTTTCAAGCATGAGAGCATAATTAGGTGTAAAATCAGCCCATAACCCCAAACTTGAGCTGCATATGTTTGAATCGACCTGCATACAGCTAAGAAAAGGTTCCACTTTTGTCTCAATTTAATTTGTCTGTTAGATATAAAGTTTTTCCAAGTACAGTTAATAGCTGTTTTTGCCTGAGTATTTCTACTTTCCACATGTTTGATAAATTTCATTTTTGGTGTAAGAATTACTCCTAGGTACTTGTACTCATTGGTAATTTTAATATCGTTTCCATTAAACAGCCATTTTTCTTGTGATTTTAATCTCCCACCATTTCTGAATACAACTATTTCCGATTTAAGTTAACTTCTAGATTCCATAAATCGCAATATTTTTCCAGGTTAAATATCATTTCTGGTAAAGTACCTATATATTCAGCCAGATACCACTACGGAGATACCACTACGACCTAAACTGAAGTTTACGTGTGCCGTAGTGTGTAATTTCAAAAGTTGATACTTTACTTACAGTGCAATCTTTTTATTTTACTTTTGGTTTGCTACGCACTCATCTGGTAACATAGTTTTCAGAATTTTTTTAAGATATATATTACGATATCTCAAAATCCATTAAAGTGACTCGAGTTCAGCACACAAAATTTCACAATTTTTTTTTTTAGACTAAATGTAAACAAATTTCTGTCGTCGCTCATTGAAATGCGATATTTTAAAATGAAGCAGCTTTGTATTATAATAATGTTGTTCTTTTTCAGAAATTTTAAAGGGTTTTAATTTTACAAATTGATTAAAGAAAATTGTAATTATTGACGAAAAAGATAAAAACGAAGGGTAAACACACAAGAACGCTTGAAAAGCATCTGAAATTTGGCATGTAGCAGGTTCGTCCTTTAGCGTGCTCTAGTAGCTGGTCCTAGGAACTAGAAATTTCGCATGTAGGTTCCTCCCCTCGCGTAAAAATCCACAAAGATGGGATTTTTGGAAATTTTTACGGTGAAAAGGATCCTTCTGTCCAAAACCGTTTAGGTAATTCACTGAAGAAATACTTTTAATATTTTACTTAAAAAACGGGGCACAAAAGTGATAAATGGCTATTAATCACAAAGCTCAAACCACTGGAGTTATCACCTCACACGCAGAGAAAAGATCATCATATAATTATAGTTTAATAGCATCATGTTTTCATTGCAATATGTATCAATCGTAATATGATCGTATCAATCATATTATGATCCTAAATGAAGATGAAATCGTCCTGTGTAATCATAACACGATCATCCAGAATCATGTATATGGTAATTTGGATCATAATATGATAGTTTCGTAACCACAATAATGTTCAATCGTATTTTTTCTCGGCGTGCAAATATGGTTTTTTATAATTCCCTACGTCTTTGTAATAGATTTTTGAGTTATCACTTGAATTGTCAAATGTTTTCATTTTTGGGTTGCCATTTTATAAATAAAATTTAAAATTTTTAGCTCATTTTTGTAGGGAACGTATAAAAGAGCGTTGGCAACCCCATAAATATAGAACAAAAATGTAAACAAAAAGAAAAAACAAAAAAAAATATTTTAAATTCAAAAAAAAAAACTGAAAATATTTTAATTTTAAGATAAATGGGAGGGCAAAGAAGTTTAAAAAATGTAGTTGTGAAATGTGATCAAAGTTTTCAAAATATAAAATTTTTTTAAAGAAATCATCATAGATTTCTGGATCCTCCAATTTATCCGCTTAGAAGTTTTCTGTAAGCGTCCCCTTCAAAAATATCGCCGTAATAGTTTTTCGGAATTCGCTTCAACTTCTTTGGCCATAATAGAGCTTTTTCTCGTTTTACAAGGGGAGCTATGCCATTCCAAAAGAGATGATTGACAAATCCTTGTAAAAGATGAAGTTCAGGTAAAATAAATTTCTCAATTTAATGGATGTTATCATCTTCGTCGTCATCTGCTTTCACAAATAGGGGGTGATTAACTACACTATGGCATTGTAGAGCATTCTTTTTATCCTGACCAGAAGACTTAAATTTTGTATAATCCTGTTTCAAGTGTTTAAAGGTCTTTAGCTCTATACTTTGGACATCATGGTTCTGTAATTCATTTAACTTTACAAAACAATAAGGACATGGGTATGTTGCAGTCTGTTAGCCGATAGCAATTAATAAAAGTTTGAAATCTGAAACAAATTTAAATGGTATGTCATTGAGTTGTGTTAAATCCACTACTTTTTTTAACATTTTCGTAAGTTTCTTTTTTATTTGGTACTATGCATAATAGTATTAATCTATAAACACTATTCAATTTCCTCTTTTTTGCAAAACTTCCTCCGTCAGAGTACGGCATTTTTTATTCTCACTACTATCGATAGTATCATAGATAGATAGATACTATCGATATCAATTGATATACAGTGGCGGGACAAAGTATTCACGCAGCAGCAAACTTCATTTTTAACAAAATTGTTTATTAACTTATAAATTATTAAAATACAACAAAAAACTTATTCATAGTATGTTATATTATAAGAAAAAACTAAATATGTAGTTCAAAGTATTATTTTAGGCGGACAAAAGTATTTACACAGCTTCAAATTTTTGTTAAAAAAATAAAATTTCACATGATTTAATACTTTGTGGAGTAGCCTTTCTTTGCTATGACTTCTTTTAATCTTCTTGGCATAGAATGGACCAATTTCTTCGAAACATCAGCTCCAATATTTTGCCATTTTTTTTTTAATACAACATGCTTAGTGTTAGTTTTTTGTTGTGTTTAAATTATTAATAAGTTAATAAACAATTTTGTTGAATACCTTATACGGCTAATAGCTTTCATTTTAAAAATATAAATGATTTAAAATAAAGTTTGCTGCTGTGTGAATACTTTTGTCCGGCACTGTACATAAACACCACACTTTAAATGCAGTTGCCGTTAATTATGATTTTGATGATAATGATGGTACTTGTTATTTTTATTTGTTATATATATATTTTTTTTTTTTAAGCAAATCAAATAATGTTTTCTATTTTTTTTTTTTTTTGAAATTGAAATGTTGATATTTCTGAAACAGGAGCAGCTAGGACTTCATGGGATACGGTTTCTTCTTCTTCTGTTAACAACAAACACATTTTGTCATACACATTCAAATATTCGGCATTCGTCCAAAACATTCTTATGAGTTATTTGGTGTCTTCTTGTTAGAGCACGAATTTCTCTTGTGTGGACCACTCTTGTCTATATTTTGTTTTTGTTATAACAATGTTGTTAGCAGATTTCTTTTCGCAAAGATGTCTGTCATTAAACATGCTGATAGATCTATTTTTTTGTTAAGTGGCATCGCTAACTAATAAATAAAAATGAAACAAGCAAAATGTTGAAAAAAGTTAAATTATTTACATCATTATTACATTTAAAGCAATTTGTATTTTATTTGTTCCAAAATAAATTGTGAAAAACATGAAATTACAATAAATTAATTTGCTACTTACTCCTATAAAAAACAAAAAACAATGATTGAAAACAAAAAATTGCCATCACGTTTACCATACCGAGAACCAATAAACAAATTTATTTCCGTTATACCGACAATAAATTGTTCGCTGAATGAACAATTCGATGGCAGTTTAAGACACCAAATTACGTGTACTGACAGCTAATGTCAAAGAGTTTGAGATCTACGTAATATATGACAGGAAATTGTGAAAATTAGTTTGTTTATGTTTTATATGTTTTATTTTTTTTTTCTTTTTGAAACGACTTGATATTTTTTAAATTAAAAAATAAAGAAATAGTCATTAGTTGAATAAATTTGTTAACACATGAACATATGAACAAAAACCAGTGAAAGCCGTTCATATTATTTACAAACAAATTTGGTACGTTAATTCTTTTCTTTAAATTTGTAATTAAAAAGCTAAAATTTTTAGATTTTCAGCAGGATTTTCAGAGAAATGAAGATCCACTTCAAAAATTGTTTACTTATTTTTCCCATATTTAGATCTTTAATACGCATCAATTGAGTGTTATTTTAAATGTTTTTTTATTCGGGACTCCCAAATATATGGATTAATTCTCCTGGATATTACGAATTTGGTTAATGATCTTATAAATATTACAATTTCCGAATAGAACATAATAATTAAATTGACAACAAATCAGGAAATACTTTCCACCTATGGTTAAATGCTAATGAACAAGAGTATGGCACAAAAACGTTTAAGTGTTAAAAGGCGGGATCAAAATAATGTATTTTGTTGCATGGAAACATAACTAAAGTAACCGAAGTTCAAATTTATATGAACGCGACGCTGAAGTAAAAACCCCAAAAGTTGTATACAAAAATCTAATATGTAATCACCAGGGACAGGAACAGCATGTACTAAAAATAGAGTTTTAGACGCCTATAATATGCATTAACAATCTTAAAATATGCACTAAAAGCTAAAAAAAATATGCACTAAAATTTTTTAAATTAATTATTTCCATGTTTTTAAATATTATTGATTATATTTTATAATGAATTTGTATTCTTTTTCTGAGCCCGTTTGGCACAATTAACGCAATATTTAAATTATTTGTATTAAAAAATACGCATATAAAGCACCACTGAAACATGTGTCTCTTAATCCCAGTTTGAAAATAAAATTTATGAGAACACTTAAAAAGGCTTAAGCAGCTTATACCTCTTTAGTATAATATTGAAATGTGATTGAAAGTGATTTTTTATGAAAAAGTAATAAAATTTCAATCAAAATATGCAAAATAAGTAAAAATATGCATTTAAAGCGAAATGCATTTAAAGCGAAATATGCAAAAATATGCATTTATATGCGCTAACAAAGCGATGCCATTTTAACGCAAACTCTTGGATTTGCAAAGATATTTTGTTTACTCTGTTCTCAGACTTAACGAAAAACACATGCATTTGCATGAACTTTCTCTCCCTGGTATTAACTTAGCGTTGCCATTTATTTCAAATAATTACAGTAAGTCTGTTCGACGTATGTTACTGCGGGCACCCGCGGGAACCCAATCTTACCAATCTTATCAAAAATTGGGCAAATGAAAGCATTGATGATTGTGTAATTGTGTTTCTATTTTTAAGCGTACTTTTTCTTTTGGTAAAATGAAGTCTGTTCGATTACTTTTCCAGTAAAGTCCAATAAAAATTAAAATCACTCAGTAATAAAATTACAGAGAGTAAGGCATATTTACAAAAAAAGTATACGAACTGAAAATTTGTAAGAATCAGTAAAATAGATAAAACAGCTGATTTTAAATATTAAATTTAAAAAAGAAAAATGAACTGGTCAGTTTGGAAAAGATAAAAGTTAATTGAAATAGTCTACCAGAAACAATTTATAATGTGGGCGCTGTGGTGTACTGGTTAGCGCGTTGGACTATTAAACAGATGGTCCCGGGTTCGATTCCCGGTGACGACAACATCAATTTAGAAAAATAATATGTATGAGTTTTCTATCACTTATATGTATCGCTGCGCCCACCTTCGGTGTTCCCATAGCACTTAACTCCACCGAAGTAAAATAATGAATCAGGGCTATGAAACAAAAAGCTTCAATAAATTCGCCAACTCTACATCAGGTGGCGAGCAACAACTGTTCTAAGACTTATCTACTCGCGCAATTACAGTGTTGCCATGCTTGAAGCCCTTCATCTTTCACCACCTTTCATCTCTCCACTATCCCCTTTCCAAAGAAAGCATTAATTAATAGAAAGAATTTCCTGAGTATTGCTTCTCTTTAAAAAAAAAAAAAAACAATTAAAATTTAATTTTATATTTGTTTTTGTTTACTAAAAGCACAAACATATCTTTTCAATCATATGTTTTTTTTTCTGCTTAAAAATTTTTACGGGCAAAAATGTATCCAGTAAAAACTTGTAAGTTCTTTAGCATCAAACTATCACCTTACTCTCTCTTTTAACTATTTTTTACTGAGTATTTGTGCCAACGAACACCTTATAGTAAAAACTTGTAACAATTTTTGTGTTATCGAACAAACTTATGGTAAAACTATTAAATCATCAGCAGTTAATAAAACACATGTTTTCAATTTGTGAAAATAAACTAAAAAACTAACAAAAGTTCTGAATAGATTAATTGGTTTAAAAAATATCACTTTGTATTATAATTACAATTATAATTTATTTTTCTTTAATTTTTTTAGAACTAAAATTACCTCAAACGATCCTAATATAGGTGAAAATAAGTTGTCAAAATAAATATCAACCTTAACGTATGAGTGTTTGCATTAATACATTTTTATTACTCATACGTAGTGTGGTCCATTGATGTTTTATATGACATGCCACAACATCGTATTCTTCCGTGGGTTGTTTCACAAAAATATTGCTAATAATTCAGACATTTCTTACTGTCGAATCGGTTTGCCATGAAACTTTGTACAGCCATAATCAACGTCATTTCAAATATTACTTTCAGGCACTGATCAATTAGACTCCAAAGTAAGATACCTCTGATATTCAAAAATTATGAGGGCATTCCAATTTTAAATTTATCAACTAATTTTCAAAAATTAAACATTTCTGTAAGCTGATTGTAATGGTCAACACTAAATACGCTTGCTCGTGTAGGTAATCTCTTAAAGTGCATAAGTTATCTGCATTTGAAAATCAATATTTCGAATTTTTGCAATAACCTGGTCCAGGGTTTTTCCAATGGTAAAGGCAAGTCAAGTCTTCGAAAAATAATGTTGATGATTGATGTTGACAACAAGTTATTTAATGAAACAAAAAAATTCAATGAAATACATTGTTCACGCTTAAATTTAAGTGCCTCTAAATTTTAAAATTAAAAAAAAACGTGATTTCAGTGATTTTTCGGTCCAAAAGGTACAAAGACTCTTTTGCCTGCAGATTGGAAGTTTCTTCAGGAACACATATAGTGTTTATATTTTTCTTAAATATTTCTACATATACTTGGGCGTTATGGAAATAATATTCTCCAGTTGTTAAGTATTCTCCCCCCCCCCCCCCCCCAGACCCCACCGACTTCATTAATTTTCTTACTCCAATTACGAATTAAACCAATTTTTTTCTCTGAGTGTTCCACCGGCTTTCGAAAATAAACAGCTGATGCGCGTGCTGCAATTTAGTCTACAAATGTTACCATTATTATTTTTGAACTTCACTTCAAGTGTGGACACGACAATTATAAATGTAAAAATTCCAATTTCGGAATTTTTTCAGTTTTTACGGAATTGAGCTATTTCATTTAGTCTAATATAAGTTTTTTCGGTTTTAATAAAAACAAAAGCAAGGCACAACTTATTATTAAATTTAATACGTTAATTGACAAATATTCTATTGCAAAATAAAAGTTTAACATTTTCACAAAAATTTTGACGGATATCCGAAAATTTAATCCAATGCGGTTAAAACACGAAACATATACAAATGATATTTCGTTTCCAATAGCAAAATTTCATTTGTATGTTTTACGAAATTTTGTAAAAGCACATAAAACATTTGTAATAGCACATAAAACATTTGTAAATAATATATATTATTTACGAAAATTTTGTAATGCTACAATTTTATTTTTTTGTACTTTGTGCTAAAATAATTTATTTATAAATTTATGAAATTCGTTATGTAGAAATGATTGTATTATTTACAAAATAGTTGTACATTGTGCGAACAAACATTTAAGAAAAATAATTTGGTATATTGATACATGGATTATTATGAGTGTATAAAAGTTCCGTTTACATGACAATGCCTAGTTTACCTATGTCTAAATATTAACCGATTTTCTCCAAATATGGAGCATCTTCATTTAAACGGATCTAAATATTATGTGCCAATCATCAACCGAATCGGGTAAAATTTTCGGAAATCCTATATTTTTTTTTTTTTTTTCATAATCTTAAATATATATTTTGCAATAAAATATTCGTTACTAATCGCATTGTAATGAATGCCTATCTATTGTTTTTATTAAAATAGAAAAAAATTCTATGAGATCCAGTGTAGGAAAGCATTACCATATAAGTGGTTATATAAGTACATATTTGGAATGGCAAGTACTTAATATTTTTTGGGAATGTCGCGCAAAATAATGACGTATCATTATTAAACACCTTACAAAAAATAGAAAAATATGTGGTTACCTATATGCTTACCAATATTTACAAAAATAATGAGTGTAAAAATAAATTTAAAAAAAGAACTAAATTTAAAAAAAAATTAAAAAAATTTTAATAAAATGTGCCCACACGGGACTTGAATCCAGGTTGTCAGTCAACCGTATACCATCTGAGCTATCTCGACATGTTGTACTTGATAGATACAAACATAAATGACATGCTTGTACATGTTATTGTTAGATCATTACTTTATTTTTTTAAAAATGATAAAAAAATATGTACTTATTGGTAACACAATATTTTTGGTATTGAAATAATGGGAAAATTAACTAGTTATTATTAAGTCCTTATTATTTGTGTTAAAATAATACAGAAAGTAAGCTGGTGTCATTACTGGTGGTGAGAAAAGTAAAGACTTGTCATCAGCATTTCTACACTGGTGAGTAAGAGAAATCCCATAATTTCCAAAAATTAGATTTTTGCATTTATTGCTGGGACTGCTATCATATTTTGACTAAATTGCATCCGTTTTTCATTTTCCAATTTCGGTGGTGCACTCAGGGAAAAATTGGTTAAAATTTAAATTTGAGAAAAAATATTGTCAAATTCGTGTGGCTGGGTCTGGCGGAGAATAATAACCAACAGGGAATAACATTTCAATAAAACTCAACCATCTCTTTTAGAAAAAAACTCTTTTAGAAAAATATAAACACCATATTTATTCATGAAGAAACTTTTGACCTGTTTGACCAAAAAATTATGTTTTGTTTTTTTACAATTCTAAAATTTAGAGGTATTTTAAATTAAGTGTGAACAAGATACATATTTCATTGAATTTTTTTGTTTAATTGAATATCACCAACATATTTCATAGTATTAGATTTAATATGCCTTTATCATTGGCAAAATATCCTACCAGGTTATTGCAAAAATAATAAATTTTGATTTTCTAATGAGGATAACTTACGCATTTTAAGAGATAACAGACATGAGTAAGCGTATTTATTGACGGTCATTACAAGAAAAATACAGAAATGTTTCATTTTTGAATATCGGATAATAAATAAATATAAAATATGCAAGCTCTCAACATTTTGAATACCAGAGGTATCCTACTTTGCAGTCCAATTGATCAGCTGATGATGGATCTCGTGATCCTTTCTCTACCAGAAATTAAGTTAATTATGGCTGTGTGAAGTTTCATGGCAATCCGATCAGCCAGTAAGAAGTGGCTGAATTATATTCCTACACACAGAGAAATAAAGTGCCAACCGAATTGAAAAGTGTATTTTAATGATAACAATTATTGAATTCAGTTAGTACAACGATATTACCATTATATTTCTCAAAATTTTGGGTGTAGCAACTAAATTTCAGTTGAATTAACCGAACTTTGATGCGACAAATAATGTTTAGTTGTACACACCGACTGAAACTCATTTTAACCGAATTTGTGTCGTAGTAGCCGAGTTTCAGTTGGCAAATAGCAACATTTTTTTCTGTGTGTAGTATTTGTTTATGGTAAATATTGATTAAATACTTCAATTTCATCTTTGAAAGATTCTTCTTGTTAACAGCCGTGCACAATTTCAAAGCTGAATTAAATATTAACATTTTTAACTTTACTGACCAACTAAAACAAATATGTTCTGAAAATATTAAATATATTATCTGAAAAGATCATACTCATACTCTTTATAAACAGTTATTATCACTATAAAGTATATACCACATCACTGGAAAAATAAAAATAAATAACAAAGTGTTTTATTAAAAAAAACTTTTACTTATGCCTACACCACGTCCTAAACATGGTCGATGACATTTAGAATACGACTCTTGGGATCTAATGAAAAATTGCCTACCAATTTGACATATATACATATGATGCTTTCCAATTCAAGTGCCCGCTACAGGATAAAGTACATCGCAGCAATGACAAACTAGCAGTATTTGTTCTCCTGCATATAAGAGACAAAGAAAACAATTTTTTATCTTTTCCAAAAAATGGGCGATACTAAATATATTACCTTAGTTATTATTATTTAACCGAATTTGGCAAATGTTAGAAGTTTTACTATGCAAATATTCTTTATTTCTCAATTTTTAAAAAAATCCAGAACTACCCAGCAAAACCACACATTAAAGTAATGTATCGCCATAGGGCTTCACGCATTACATTACACCTTACTTCGCTGATGAATTTTATAGGCGATGAGCCTAAAAGTAATGGGTGGACTCATTGTCTTGTAGGTGGTAAAGTAACTGGTTACTTATATGTTTACATGGTGGGAAAAAGTCATGTGTCCATAAATAGATTTTCATAAAAAAAAATGCATAAAAAATTTATTTACAGATATTTTTTTTTATTAAATAAAGAACTTTGTTTTATTAAATAAATTACGAGGGTCTCTGGTATTTAACAATTAGTAAGCCGAGAATGAGTTGTTGTGCCTCGTGTTTTCTTTCGTGATATCAAAAATATACACCTTACCCTCATGCTTACAAAAAATTACAAAGTAATGTGTCTATAAATAGATTTTCAAAAATATATATTAATAATTACATTACGTTTATAATTCATGCATTATGTAATTGATGATCGGTAAGCCATTATTTTATGTTTTGAAGTAATGTTAAATGTAATGAGGTATCATTATACGGTAATCGATGAGTGTTTAATTATCGATAACTCATTACTTCTTGTTGAAAAATAATAATACAGGTAAGGAGTACACTTTACAAGGCAATACATTACTTTATCGCACCCATTACCAAAGTTTTGCTGGGTAGCTCCGAATTTCATGAGTAATATAAAAATTAATTCATCTCAAAATCCACCAAATTTTATTTTTAATTTATTATTTATAAAATATTTCTGCATATCATTCTTTATTGAAAGAAGACCAAAAGATAGCATTTTGACCTCATGTCTTCCGATTTTCTTTATATTAAAAGCATATAATCTCTATGGAACAAATAACACCAGTTTTTAAATTTTTTAAAAGCTCTCAATTTGTTCACGGTTTTAAATTTTTTAAAACTCTAAACGTCCCAAACGTATGTAATTTTGAAGAGCCGTATACTCGAAACTTGTTATCGAATTTCTCTGATTCGAAAATCGTTTGATTTTTACGACTGTCCTCCTTCACGCTAATGCAATAAAAAATTAACTTTTTTAGATGCATTTTCGAAATTGTTCAAATACAAAATTTTGATACTATCCATGTTTAAAAATTCAAAAAAAAATTTTAATTAAATTTCGCTTTTTCTGTGACGCGAGTGTTATCTAATTTTCAAATCTGCGACGTGATGGAAAAATTAGGAAGCCGTATTTGGAATAAGGGCATCGAAGAGTATATAAATCACATATCGGCATTCAACCCAAGGCAGCTTTTCAAGGTGTGTTATTTTCATACAAAAATTTAATTTTTTGTAAAATTTGTAATTTTTATATTTTGAGAAATGTTTTAAAACAGTTTAAAATTCAGAACTCACTATTAACAATACACAAAGTTGTTTATTAAAATTAAGTTGTCCAAAAACAATATTTTTGATGCAGCTGCAGTTTTTGGATGCATTTTGCAAAATGCATTCAAAAGTTGAATTTGCATTTTTTGATAAACACTAAAATAAACTTTTTTGTTTATAAAGAATGTATTGTACGTTTAATACTGATTAAAACCCGGTTCAAAATATAAAAACTACAAATTCTACAAAAAAATACATTTTTTGTGTGGATACGATATATTATATAATTTTTCTTTTTTATTAATCAAGAAAATTAGAAAATTATTAATCATGGAAAAAGCTAAATTAAGTTATGCATAAACAATTTTAAATTTTCGATTTATTCGTATTAAAATAAATGTTTGAAGGGGCAGAATAATTTATAAAATGCAGCTGTAAATTGTATTTGCATAAAAAATGTTAATTGTGGCGTCATAGAAAACTTAGTCTCCCGGTTTTGAAATTGGGACATCAAAGAGTATATAAATCACATATTGACATTCAAATCAAGGAAGCTTTTTGAGGTGTGTTATTTAAATACCAAAAATAATAATTTGTATAATTTATAATTTTTATATTTTAAAAAGGCTTTTGAGGTGCATATTGCTAAATGCATCCCAAAGTTGAATTTGCATCAAAAATACATTTTTTAACAGATAAACCTACAGAAATCACTTCTTTGCTTAAAACGAACCCAGTCAAAAACTGCCAGTGGTACAAAAAATCAAGCACTGGCATACCACTGGTTAACCGAGGAATTGTATATAAATTACTGGCAGAATGCTTGTTTAAGGCGCTTTACCAAAGTTTCGAAAAACATTGGCAAAAAATTAGCTGATACCACTTTGCTAACGTTGGCAAAAAGTTTTTCCTAAAACCAATCAAACAGAAATTGCCAACGGCTCAGAAATCTAACCACTGGTAGATCTAACCACTGGTAGGTCATTTATTTTCTAAAAATTATGATGCTTTATTTAAAAAAGTTTGTAGTCTTTGAGCCCGGTTTCAGGCATGCATTTTTTGTGATTTATTTTTACTTATTTATGTTATATTTATATAAAATCGACTTTTTTGTTTCAGGAAAAGCTCTTTAGAGACCAACTTTTTTTTTGTTTTTCCAACGTTGGCCTGTTGTTTCCAGCAAACCATATGCCAGTGCTGACATCTATGTGCAGTAGGCGGGTCGATTTAAAAATCGCTCAACGTTCAAGGAAAATCGTATTCTAGGGATCAAAATAAGAAACTTTGCCGAAGGAACCATACCTCTAAAACGAATTCTGATGTCCCGACTTTTGACCCGTAGGGTAACATTTTGAAAAATCCCACTTTGATATATCAGAAAGTAGGAGGAATCTCTCCAAGATTATGGGAGCTACTTCTTCTCCGAGAGACGCGCTAGCAGATTAATGCATAAATCATCATTCCAGGTGACCGTTAAGGGGTTAAAATTTAAGTTGATAGAGAGCCTTTTTAACCGTGTTTTTATAGCAAAATGTACAAATCTCGGGATAGAGATATTTCAGAAAGTAGGAGGAGTCTTTCCAAGATTAGGGTCTCTATTTCTTCTCCGGAAGACGCTCTAGCAGATGCATGTATAAATTATATGTGATTGGGGTTGGATTCGATTGAGGCACTCTAAATGGGTCAAATCAAATATCCACAAACACTACTCCCTCTTTCCTCCCTCCCATATCCTATTTTCCTGATCAATACAATGCACTGCATGAGTAGTGGGCATCCCCTGAGTATTGGTTAAAATTAAAAAAAAAAAAAAAAAAAAAAGTGTAATTTTTTTAAAATTTGACCCTACGGGTCAAAAGTCAGGACATCAGAATTCGTTTTAGAGGTATGGTTCCTTCGGCAAAGTTTCTTATTTTGATCCCTAGAATACGATTTTCCTCGAATGTTGAGCGATTTTTTGCCTCCATACAAATCGACCCGGCCTAATGTACAGCCTACTTTTAGCCAGCATTTATTATTCACTTACGTTTTCAGCTATCAAGTAATATATGTCTTATTAGCTCAGTGGTTAAATCTGAAGGCTGCCAATGTGGCGGCCAGTGTTTAAATCCAGGCGGGACCAAGAAAAGGAAATTATAAATTACCTTTTTATAATTTTAATTTGGAAACCCTATTTCTAGACTACCGATTTCATGGCTTTGCCAACATTATTCCAACGTTGAAAATGTTGTATCCGCAGTGCTTGTACGAAACTCTTTCTGACTGGGCCTGTACAAAATATAAAAATTACAAATTATACAAAAAATTACTTTTTTGTAAGGAAATATTACATAATTTTTTTTTTAAATTTTTGCGAAATTTAATTATTTTTTCTCATCTATTTATAACTTCACGTCGGACTTAAGAAGCATATAGACGACATGTATTTGTCATCTGACATGTCAAATTTTCAAGTCACATGTCGCATGTCTGTCAAAATTGCTGTTTTACATAAGGTTTATAATATTTGGTCACAAACGTACATGTTTTTGCTTCTGACACAGTCTCTGTTTTTTTTCTTCAACAGATGATCAGTGCGAAAATTTTATTAAAATAATTTTTTTTTTTCAAGTGATAGTCAAATGGAATCAAAGGATAATGCAATTGCAGTGTGCAGTGTAATTTCAATTATAACTGCAATGAAATCGAAATTAAAAAAAAGAAAAGAGGAATCAGAATCAAGCAAAATTTGCTATAGTTTTAGCACACACCAAAGTCGATCTGGGTTTCAACATGGCATGCTGCCGCAGCAAAAATTTTTTTTGCGCCGCAAAATAGTTCAGCCATCTTAAATAATTTTTCTTTAAATGCGGACATACCAATTTGGGATATAATTATGAAAGTTTTTATAAACATATATATGTACATAATTTTATTAAATGGGAAAATGTATATACATTTATTGGTATTGTAAAATGTTAACTTTAGCCGGCTAATGATTCCGTCAATAGGGGACCGCCGCTGTTTGTTTTCTCACGGCATGGATTTATGACAACTTTTTGTTTCATATTTAAAACAGCTGATGTCAGATGGTTTGTCAGAAGAAAATAGAGCACGCTCTAATTGAAATTTTGTCAGATGACTTTGCGTCTGACTTTTACAGAAGCAAAGTTAAAAAGGTCACACACGACATGTATGTATTTTGCAGTGGGAAATTTGACATGTCAGATGACAAATACATGTCGTCCATATGCTCCTTTAACTGATATAGTGCAATCATATAATAACTAGGGCTCGGAAGTTATATTTTTTCGAATCAACAAATTTGCTACAAAGTTGAACCGATTTATTAATGCATACTTATAAATACATACTCTTTCATAATTAGCTTTAAACGAGTCTTTCATTTTTTGTTGCATATTTTGCTATAAATTGCATATTTTTAAGAAAACTTTTTGATATATTACTAAAATCTGCATTGTTAGAAATTTTATAGGTATATTTTATATTCTTTTCTTTATTTTAATATATAAATATTTTTTGACGCATATTTTTTTATCACGAAGACAAAAATTACAGAAAAACTTTCTTATTATGATTACCGCTAATTTTCAAACTTTTAACCGCTTTTCAATAAAAAAAAAGTATTTAATTTATGCTTATAATGTTGAAAACTTTGGAAAAATAAATCATAAGTGCATATTTTTAAACTTTAAAGTACATATTTTACGATTTTTAATGCATACTTTATGTACATAAACACAATTATAAATGTATTATCTTCCGCACCCTAATAATAATAATACCATAAGAATTCTAAACAATTCACAGTGTTGTATTTTTTTAATATATATTTATGAAGTTCAAAGAAAAATGCATTTCATTCACTAAAATGCAGCAAATAAAAAGAGGGCTAAAGCGCTCTGACTAACGTGTAGTGCGAGTGCATGTGGCATTAGAAATCAGTTAATCTATACCACGGTCAGTGATTGCAAAGAAAATTTCATATAGACGCAATCGAACAAATAAAAACATAACAAATATTACATTATTCAAAAATTCAAAATAACAGGGTCACTGACGAATGTTCAATACCAGAAACTGCGCAGTCTGATTCAGAAAAAATTGAAAAATTGCAATGTAGTTATGATTTTTAGAAAATACACTCATTCTTCTCTACCACGCCTTCACAAAATATATTACATATTTAAATTTTATTGACTTTTCAAATTATGTATAGTAAAATGAGTCCCAAAAAACACCTATTTCAAACGCCAGTGTTTTTCAAGTACTGGGAAATCACATATTTAAAAGGTTTGCAAGGCGTCCGATTTTGTTGTTTTCCCACGGGTTTTTTTTTTTTTAAGCAATAGAATTATTTGCAAAACAAACGTTGGCAAAGCATTTGCATTTAGCACTTTGCCAGTGCTTCTTTTTCTAAGACCACGGTCTACTTGTACTTTGCCAGTGCTTATTACCATCCATAATTTCTACTTGAGTGAGCACACTATATGAGCTTACCCAGTCAGAAACTGCCAGAGGTATAAAAATTCAAGCACTGGTATACCACTGGATAACCGAGTAAATGTAAAACAGTTTCTGGCAGAACACTTGTTTGACACGCTTTACCAGCGTTTCCATTGTCATTACTTTCCAGCTTACAAAAAATCAGAAATATGAAGTTATATATGTTCTTACAAGAGTTGAAATAATAGTCTAAAGTCTAAAAATAGATTTTGAAAAAAATTGAGATTATTACTTTTTATTAAATATAAGTACAGTTACAAAACACATTATTTTTTAAATTAATATAATGGGACAATAAGCTAGTTATTAGTAAGTTCATATTATTTCACAGTGTAGAAAAGCATTACAATATAAGAACATATTTTATAACGTATTTATTATTGTCATTACAAATCTCATTACTTTTACATGGAGATGTCGCGCAAAATAATGACATTGTTACCTATATGCTTATGGATAAAAATAATGCTTCTAAAAATAATTTGTAAAAAAAAGTTCAATAAAAAAATTTTTTTAATGAACAATTTTTTTTTAATAAAATGTTGACACGGGATTCAAACCTAGGAATCCACGTTGTCAGTCAAGCGCTCTACCATCTGAGCTATCTCGACATGTTATACTTGATGGGAAAAAACATTAATAACTTGCTTGCACAAAATGTCATTACTTTCCAGCTTACAAAAAATTAAAAATAAGTAGTTATGTATGTACTTACTTGAGTTGAAGAAATTATGAGATTATCAATAAATTTCGAGATTATTACTTTATATTTAAAGCAATGATAAAAATAAGTACTTATATGTATTAAAATAATGGGAAAATTAACTAGTTATTAGTAAGTCCTTATTATTTGTAATAAGCTGGTGTCATTACTGGTAGTGAGACAAATAATGTCTTGTCATTACCGTTTCTACACTGGGTTGTGTTCAAGTAATTCAGAGAGTAAGATGGTATTATTACTGGTAGTGGGAAAAGTAATGACATGTCATTACCGTTTCTACACTGGTAGACTAAAAATGAGCGCAAAATTAGTCAGTATTTCACCACGCCTACTTCGCCTATTTTTTGGTATAATTGAAAAAGTTTTTTTATTTTTTGTTTGCCTCTGCTAGCTTGACAATTCGGCGATGTACTGGTTTCTTTGCTGGACATATGACTTGGAAAGCAACATATTTAAATATCTTCTGCCTCAATTATTTCTTCATGCAGATTATTTTATGTAGTATGTAAATTTTGTTGTACTTCTGCTGGATGGTTTCTTTAAGTTATTATTTGTGTTCATTTACCACCACTCGTCTTAACTCACCACTTTTTTACGGGTTTTGTTGGTGTTGTTAAAAAAGTTTTCATTTTCATCTTTTATTTTGTTTTTCTACGCAAATTGCTAATCTTATCAAACGATGGGTAAATTTTTAAATAAGGCATTTTTTGCTTTGCTTCTTTTACAGTCTGAGAATTGTTTTTTTTTTTTATTTTTGCTTTTCTTTTGTTTTTCAAATTGAGCCCTATCGGGGGATTTTATAAAGAAAACTGTTTATTTATGTGAAATGTAATTTTGCAACATTTTTTTAAGTGTGTGTGTAATACACGTACTTGTATAAAAATACTTATTTACAAATTTTGAACATATGTATGTATGCATAAGTATTTATGTATAGTATGTATCATAAATACATGCAAACAAACATTTTACACACAGCGCGAAACTTAGCCATTTGCCAACGAAATTCGGTTAATACAACAGAATATTGCTTATCACAACAAATTGCGGTTAATACAGCTGAATTTTAATTGCAACATCCAAAATATTTAGAAATCACCATCGAAAATGATTGGCATTAACAAATTCTTCAATAACTACGTAAGCGCCATCTATCGAATATACAAAGAATATATCATAGATATGGCATCACTTACAACATATGGGAAAACAGTGGACACTAGAGTGAGGTAAGTTTCTAAAAATAGAACTGTTGTGTTGTTGGAGTTGTATTTCTGAGATTATGTATGCAAGAACAAAAACACCGTGTATTGAATAAAACTAGCTCAGAGGGCTAAAGCGCTCTGTCTGTGCGTGTAGTGCGAGTGCATGTGGTATTAGAAATCAGTTTATCTATACCACGGCCAGTGATTGCACAGAAAATTTCATATTGACGCAATCGAACAAATAAAAACATAACAAATATTACATTATTCAAAAAACAGGGTCACTGACGAAGGTTCAATACCAGATTCAGAAAAAATTGAAAATTTGCAACGTAGTTATGATTTTTAGAAAATACACTCATTCTTTTCTACCACGCCTTTCACAATTAAATTAAATAAAATTGCATATTAATTATAGTATTTATTGCAATTGTCTGAAAAAGACGTTAAAATTCAAACTCAAACAAATTTATTTTTTGTTGCCACCAAAATACACTTTTCAGTTCGGTTGGCACTTTATTTTGCTATGCGTAGGTAAATATTTTCTAACTTTTGCATTCGAAAAAATCTTTCCAACACACAAGTTTTAAAGTTTAAGATTATTAATATATTTTTAAAAGAATATTCTGTAGTGCGATTCACTAACTTTTTTAACAATTTGATCGATTTCGTTAACTAACGGCAATTGTTGGTTGAATTATCAAAAATGTTATTCAGTATTTTTTAAATTACCATATAAATTGTTATATAAGTACATATTTGCCAATGGCATGTACTTACAATTGTCATTATAAATCTATTTACTTTTATATGGGGATGTCGGATAAAATAATGACAAAGCATTACTAAACACCTTACGAAAACATCAAAAAATTTTGTGGTTACCAATACCCAGCAGCAATTCTGGAAGGCGTTATTTAGTTAGCGAGCGCCTCCGAAACAATTCCTGAAGGGATGATTTTTATTCGCGATGTCCCACTTGGTATGTCTCATTTAAACAGGTGAAAAGCTCTTATTTCATGTTCTCTAAGAAGCAATAAATTCATGCATTCGTAGTCAATAAAAAGTTCATCTTTGTGTGTTGACAATATTAGTACATCATGGTATGCATTCTTTACTGCTTCATTGTAAGCATTATTCACTGCTTCAAAGAAGGCATCTAGGGAAGCACGATGAATGCCTTCCCTAATTGCTTTATTATACTCAAGGCGGTGAAGCGCTATTTTGCAAGCATACAAATGTAGTTACTGCTTACCAAAGCGAGGTTATGTCTTGCTGGGTATGCATACTAGTATGAACAAAAATACTGACAAGGAAACAACACAGTGGTGAATCCGTTGAATATGTTGTTGACGACAAAGCACGCGGGCTGCATATATGCGCCACTGACGAAACCTCCTTCTTCTACCCTACTACTTCAGTATTATTTTGCAAGAACATATTGTTTTTAGATATGTTATTAAAAATCATAAATTGATGTCTCGTAACTTACATTATTAATTTAAGAAAAGAAGGCAATTGCCAAAGTCCAGTATATTATCTCAAATAATAACTCATTAATGGCACACATAGATCTGCTGGACATTTTTCAACCAAACTTTGCAGATAATGCCTTTAAGTTCTCTCTAGCGCAAATACAATATTAGCAATCAAAGTTGAGATTTTGACAGGATATATATTAGAGCGGGTAGCTCCTCATATAAAAAAAAGTTATGTCAGTTACCCCTAGGAAAAGATTAGTTGAAGGAGATTTCAAAAATATTTTTTTATTTTTTTTTTGCCACGCCCCTTGATGTCGCCCATTTTGTTTCCTGCGTCGTCATTTATAGTACGCTCGATACATGTGATATATCATTGTTTTAAGTTTGACAACAGCTTCACTTTCCAATTTGACCATTTTTGACTTAAAACCCGGTTTTTCAAATAGGTCGAATATTTGACAACTCTATATCCAACACTCCGGCATTTATTTCATTTCATTATTGACCTATTGCAAATTTCCATAAGTACAAAAAATTGCTTTATTTTTTCTTTTAAAATGCAATATGAGCATTTTATTAACAACAAAATTATAAACAACCACACTTTGGATCAATTAACAACTTCCTTCAACCACGGCATGTAAAAGTGTTGTGTCACAAGGCGGGGTCTAAAAATAGTTCTAAAAGTTTCTTTCATAGGGTATTATGAAATTGAACTAGTACTTAGGAAAGCCTAGCTTAGGAATTAATTCAATTGAATCGGGCTTAAGAGATCAAGTTCAAGTGTCAGATGTTACACTCATAAAATTCCATGTATAAAAATATGAAATTAATGTCAAAACCACGAAAACTTTCGTAAAATATACAAAAATTTTATTTATTTTACGAAAGGTTTTGTTATTTTGAGATGTGTTTCGTATTTTTATACATGGATTATTATAAGTGTAGCGATTGAAAATAAATTTTTTTCTACGTTTTTTACCTCTCCTGAACACTTTGGCTTTTGTACCCTTGTTCGAGCGAGGCATTCAAATAATGCCTAACATGAGACTAGTTAAATACTAGATACTTTCAACTCATTCTGTAGCGTATTCACTTAAACCATGTTATACTTGACAAGTTACCCGACATATCACAATGAGCTCAGAAGGTGGAAATTACCACCTCCTATGACAAGCCCATGTTAAAGTTACCTGTGGTTACTTCATATCAGATAACATAATCAATGACTGTTAACTACCACAAAGTTCCAGATCAGTGACTGGTAAATTTTCCCTAGGGCGTTTAAAAGTACTGCGTCGTAATAGGAACACTGTGCCAATAATGAATTATCAAAAATCGCAATTGTGAGTTCTCAACATATGATCATTATTATGAGTAAACAACCTTTTTATTTCTTCGTTAAGACTTAAATTGTAGAGCATATTTATTATATTTGTATGTGATTGTGATGAATTTATATGCGTCATACTTGTATGTATTACTCTAACCATGTGATTGAGTTAAGGACTTTTCTTCCCTTTTGACATATTGCAGCAAACAGTAAATACATAAATATGTAAACAAAAATGTAGAATAAAGGCGAAAGAAAGCAATAATAAACATTCATCTCAACCATCATTTCATTTTATTTTTAAACATTCACTTGATTTATCAAACATCGTATTAACATTTTATTTACAGTGCGAAGATAATCCCAATGTATGCAAAATGTTTATTATCTTAAAAAACATGTGTGTATTAAAGGGGAGCATGAATGTTTTGAAAAATATCCTCTTGTGTGCTGTATTGCCAGTGATGACGATTTTCATACTTAAAATACCAAAACACTGACTATTTTACTTTAATTTTTCTTTATGAAAGGCGTGGTAGAGAAGAATGAGTGTATTTTCTAAAAATCATAACTACATTGCAAATTTTCAATTTTCTGAATCAGACTGCGCAGTTTCTGGTATTGAACCTTCGTCAGTGACCCTGTTCTTTGAATTTGAATAATGTAATATTTGTTATGTCTTTTTATTTGTTCGACTGCGTCTACATGAAATTTTCTGTGCAATCACTGACCGTGGTATAGATAAACTGATTTCTAATGCCACATGAACTCACACTACACGTTAGACAGAGCGCTTTAGCCCACTGATCTATCGTCAGGTCGAGTTTTGTTGTGATTAAAACTAGTTTTATTCAATATTGTTTTCAAGAGATACTTTAATTTTGTCCATGTTTTTATAATTTTCAAGATTTATTATTATCAGACCAAAGAAGTAAATAGAAAAGTTGAGGTTTAAAAAAAACCATTAACGTTTTCCTCTTCTTAACCTCCTAAATTATAAACACTATTAATTTTCAAATCATACTAGACTAGTTTCTGGACGATTTTCCATTAAAATTGTATTATTATTTGTGTCTTATAATTGTCAGATTGCCTCTATATGATATGATGTAAGAATCAAACCTGTTTTTCTTCTTACTTTACAAACATAACAATACCAAGTCATGACCGCTTAACGATCACACCCAAGTAATGCCTCGAATGCAAAGCAGCTAAATTGCAGTTTTCTTTCCTATTCGCTTTTTCTGTTATTGTATATTATACTCAGAAGTGACAAACACTAACAAACATAAACACTCTATTTTTAGATTATTGTTTATTTTCTAATCTCCTCCGTCTCTATTTCACAACGTTACTCGATTGACGTATGGTTTTTACGTTTAGGGTAGCCAACTTCGCGTTTTATGTTGAGACATCGCCACAGGGCAAATTTTTTAATGTATTTTAGTACAGGTTATTTTAACGTCCTATAGACAGTCGCAAATAATTCTAAATTGTTCTTGTATAAAAAAATTTCTTGCAAATGTCTTGCAAGAAATTCATGCGGAGTTTAAAATATATATTGTAAGTAGCCTTTGGGGTTCGAGAATTCCCGCGAGAAATTTCACGGTAATTCCCGGAAAAATCTCAACGTTAATTACGGGGAAAATTTTCCAAAATTCGCGGGAAATGGGAAAAGTTCAAATATTGTTTTACATACATTCATAAAAAACAGTTAGTGAAATATTAGTAAAGCCGTTAGTAATCCAACTTTACCAGTTTTAAACAAATTTTTAGTTAAAAAAGTGCTATTTTAATAATCAAAACCAGCAGAGGTCGTTGTAATGCGATGGGAAATTTCCCCCCAAAATGATATTTTTCAATACAAAAATATAAAACAGAATAAAAAATTTAAGTCCAAAGAGAAATATATCCACAAACAAAAAGTCGGTAGTGAAAGTGTTAACATTAATAGAGAACTTGCTACTTATTTTTATAAAGTGAACGAAATACATAATTCCGCCAGAACAATTATGCACCTATATTGTGTTTTTTATCCAAATACATACAACTACACTGAGAGAATTCTCTGCATGATATCAATGAATTTTTACATTAAATATATAAAATGTCTCTGGATATAGCCCATTGAAAGGTTTCATTAATTTAATGCAGTTTTTCATAAAATTTAATGAAAATTTTCATATTAAAGTATTTTTGAGATTTTTATTCAGATTTTTCGGAAGAGGTTTAGGGGTTGCGCGAATAGATTTTTTCCCAAAAATCGGGATTTTTGGACGTTTTTTAAATTTTATTTATAACTTGGTCAATAAACAAAATTTTCTTAACTTCTAAGTAAATATTTTTAAGAAAAAATGTTCAAATTTTATTTTTGTGTGCATAAACTATAAGTTTCGGCAATGTTTTTGTACATTTGTGTATCATATATTTAATTTTTTTTTTCGCAATTTTTGTTTAAATTTTGTAAATAATGCTATATAACTTTTAAAATTTCTGCTAAAATTACAAAAAAAAAAAACTAATGAATGAAAAACAATTTCAGAAATGGATAAATTCTAAATAATTTTGAATCAATTTTTTTTAAATTTGCTTTTACTGTTCCAGAGTTACAACCATAAAATAATTTGTACCCATTGTAATAAAACTATGAATATTATAATCTGTTTGTTAGTTTTGCATTGTATTTGCTTTAAACTTTGAATTAGAGATGGGCAGAATTTTGCGTGATTGACGTGAATCACGCGTGAGCCTGAGCGAAACCAAATTTTACTCACGTGAGTAGGAAAACATTATTCTTGAGTGAGTGTGCGTGAGTAGAATTTAAGCAAAAAAAAAATCTGAATTTAGCCACGTGAGCGTGAATTAGTGGGAGTAAAAATAAATTATGGTGAGTCATTGTGCGTGAGTTGAATTTTTCTCTCGTGAACGTGAGTCAGTGTGAGTCGAAATTCACTCACGTAATCATTTCTAATTTGAATTATAAGATTTTTCGAGTTTAGTAACGTAGAAGGGAGAGGTTTCGGAACTGGGGCACATATGCCAACCCCGACTTTCGCAGTATTTAAAAGAAATATTAAAATATTCATTTCAATAATTTGTGCATTTATAGATCATCTTTCATGTCACCAAATTTTACACTTGTACGATAGATAGACATGTGTTTGTGATTTTGGCTACATTTGACCTATACAAACACAACCTCATTCTTAGAAATTGCATTTTTGAAAATATGTGGGCGTGGCAAGGTATCGAAGTTTTTGAAAAATGACGATAATATGTACTTTCAAGCTGTGATTACTACGGAATGGCTGAACCAATTTCAAAGATCTTGGTACCATTAGAAAGGTATTTAAATCAGCTTACACTCAAAGAACTCAAAGCTTCCATTCTTTTATAACTTTAGATGAAACTTCACTAAAAGTTAGCAAATATTTCGAAAGTCAACAGTATGAGCTGCGCAATATTATATATTAAATCTAAAAAAATAGAAATAAAAAAAAATGAGATGTTAGTTAGTTCGGTTAAAGATCATGAATATTTTTTCCATATTAACAGAAAAATTATAGTTTTATTTGTGATAATTTACTTTAATTAACAGAAAAAACACTTAGAAAAAAAAGTTTTTTGACACCTGCATGAATGGAGTTAACTTTCTAGCCCACAACGGCCTTCATCAACATTATTCGTGCCTTAAAGTGTTAAATGGTAAACATCATCTATTTAACTCAACTAGTTAAGTTAAAAACGTAACGTAACTTAGTTTGTTGAGTATGACGAAATTTACTGCGAACTTATTTTCTACAAAGCTATGTTTGGTTCTGTTAATTATTACCACAGTTGCCAGTTCAACTAATTAAGTTGAAAATTTGACTGGCAGTTATTTTCAAATGTCATCATATTTTATCCTTTACATTGTAAGTGAAAGAATATCAAACATTGAAGATTTTCTTCGTTTTTCAACATATGTCGAGCATATATATTAAGCGAATTTTTGCACTGTACCTTGTGAGTGGTTAATAGTGAATTTTCGGTTCAGCCATTCCGTAGTAATCACAGCTTAATTGTACATATTATCGTCATTTTTCAAAAACATCGATTCCTTGCCAAGCCCACATATTTTCAATTTCTAAGAATGAGGTTGTGTAAAATGTAGCTGTATGCAAAATTTCATCAAAATCTGAGAGGGTCGGGTTCAAAATGTGTCTTTTTTTAAAGTTTTTGATATGAAATTCATCATATATGGAATAAATTTCTCATTTCGTGTATTAAAACAAAATACCATTTAACACGTTGAAGCGTTGATAATAATTTTTTTTTTTTTTTTTTTTTTTTTTAAAAAAGAGAGGCAACACTCAGGAAATACTTCCTATATTTAGTGTGTTGCTTTCTTTGGAAAGGGATAGTATAGAGATGAAAGGTGAGGAAAGATGAAGGGCTTCAGACATGGCAACACTGTAAATGCGCGAGCTGATAAGTCATTAACATCATATTTTACAAATTTATTTCAATAAAGTGTAAAAAAGTATAAAATTATGTAAGCGTCTGATCATGTTGAATATACCATCAGGTGGTGTGGCTTCGTCAGCAAAAATAGGTAATATACACGTGCACAGTTACATCTGTTTAGACTAGTTGATATATTTTTCTGTTTGCTTAGATATTGATGAGTTTTTTCTATTACTATTTTGTAGATATTGTTATGCTTTTAAGTAGATATGGTGTAGTGAGTGAAAAGATAATGATATACACCTCAGTCTCTCTCAATCTGCCCTCTTTTTATTTGTTCGTAAGCTCGCACAGATCAAATGAAAACATGTTGCAGCAATTTTAAAGTTTAAATTAAATTTGATAAAATTTTTTTAATAATAATTTAATAATATTTTTATTTATTTGAAATTAAAATACATTAAATTTTAATAGAAAATAACAAAATATAGCCAAAATAAAAGTGAGTGTTTTAAGCAGCAATATTGTATCAACGTGTTACAATTATTTTTTAGTGTAAAAAAAAAGGTTCTCATTACATCACCCGAGATCAGTTGGTAAGCATACAAAATGCTGTGTACGGTGGCTTCTCTATTTGTTTATACTCTTTGGTAATGCAAACAAATAAAACAGATATTTGTGGTCACACCATAAGTATTAATTGTATTTGTGAACAATTCAAGAGGTTTAAAAAAATAGCCAAATTTATTAGCAGTGCAATTAGTAAAATATAAATGTCACAGCTATGGGTCCAAAATTATCCAGAACCGTATGAAATAAAAAAAATAAAAATTCGACAAAATTTAAAAAAAACGCCGAATTTAAAAAATCGAAAAAAAGTGCCATACATCGCCAAAAATTAACAAATCTACAAAAATTAAAAAAAGTCGCCCAAATTAATATAGTACATCCAAAAAAACAATTTGCAAAAATTAAAAAGTCGCTAAAAATTTAAATCGCCAAAATTTATAAAAATTTCCAAAAATTAAAAATATCGCCAAAAATTAAAAAAAAAATCGCCAAAATTAATAAAATTCTCCAAAAATGACATACCTGTTACCAGTATTGTCATATTTATTTTTCCGGTTTTCGCCAAACAGAATAATTAAAATCGCCAAAAACACTTTTTTTATATTCTTAATCGAAGTAAAAACTCCAAAATTGTCTTTGAAATTTATAAAAAAAAGAAGTTTTAACAAAACAACATAAATTTAATGGAAAGTTTTATAACATAAAAAAAGCAGAGCAACAAAATACATAGTTTATTTAAATTTTATTCGTCAAAAAAATTTCTCAAGAATCGCCAAATTATATACACATAAAAAAATCTTTTCCAAAAAACTTTCAAAATATCAACTTACCAACATATATGGAAAAAAATAAATGAAAATTTAGCAACATAAATTTATATTCTGAAATGAAATTAAATAAAAACATAACATTTTGTATTCTTATTTAATTCATTGAATTTGCTATACCGAGATTTACGATCTTTTTATGTGGGTTAATTTTTACAGCTTTCTCGTAATAAATGTAACGGAAATTTTCCATTGCCTTTTTAACTCATTTGTTTGTCTACCTAAAGCCGCGTTCACACCTTAATGCTAAATACGAATTTTGCCAAAACGAGTGAAAAAGAACAAAGAAATGTTGGAATAGAATAAAGAGCTTACAAAACCTGTTTTGTATATAGGTATGCACGTGGCTTTAGGTAGACAAACAAATGAGTTAAAAAGGCATTGGAAAATATCCGTTACATTTATTCCGAGAAAAATGTAAAGAATAACCCACATGTTCCTTTGTTATTTAAAATGCAATATAAAATTTGCGTTAAACTTTTTTTGAGAAAAACTGTAACAAATAACCCACATAGAGAGATCGTAATGGCTTAAACGTACCTCGGTGTATCAAATCTATGAAGTGTCACTGGAACTTGTTTATTGAAACTTTTCTTTGAATTAATGCAGTTTTCATAAAATTAAATGAAAAAAATCATTTTATTTATTAAAAGTTTTACGGCCTGTTTTTGTAAGACGTGTCACTCAAAAAATTCGTGTAAATGAGTGAAGAAATTCATTTTGGGGTTCTGTAATGTCACTTTGAATTGAGTGAAAACGTAAGAGTTATAGCTTTCGTCTCTTTTTTTGGTTTCCACATTGCGATTTGAAATGTCTCAAACGTCAAAAACAGACGTTCACAAAAAAGTATTCGTCAAAGAAAAAAGGCAACACAATTTAATATTAAAAAAAAATACTTTTTAACAAAAAATTGTAATAAAATAATGATTTTTATTTTCATTTATATTTACATATATTTATTTTCATTTTTAGCTGTAAATGTTTTTGTTTTTTTTTTATACAAATTATATTTTAATCACCACTTTTATTGTTTTCTAAACAAAATAAATACATTTTTTTTCAAGCAAAAATCAGATGTTTTTGTTTATATTTCATTTACAGTGTTGGGTTGCCATCTACCAACGAAAAATTAGTTATTTGTATATGAAAAAAGCTAATAAAAACCGAAAAACAATATCATGGTAATCTCTACTTTTTGACATAACATAAAGCTTTATGTACTCAAACGTAAGTCAGACGAACGAATTATAAAAACTCATTTCCTTACGTATTCGTTCGGGTGCCACACGTTCGTCTGAAATTATACACGTATTGTAAAAACAAGCCGTTAAAAAAAGTTTTGCTAAAAATTGTTTCATTAACCCTATAAAGTTTAAAAAGAAATTTCACCCGTTTAGAGAAAAAACTTCATTACAACTCGTCCAAGATATGCGCTCTGTGTATCAACAAAATACTTATCAATGCTTCTTACAAATGACGTCAATGACGGCATTGTATCTTTAAGAACCCCGTAACAGTTATTCGTTTCGGCCAACGTTGGTTTCTGGCTTCTTTTTTTTAGCAATATTTTTAATTTTTGAAAAATTTTGAAAATTTTATAATTTTGGAGAATTTTTTTAATTTTTGATTTTATCAATATTTTTAATTTTTTGGAGTTAAATTTTGGCGATTTTTTTAATTCTAGCGTTTTTTTAATATTTAGCGATTTTTTGTTTTAAATTTTTGTGATTTTTTTAATTGAAATCATTTTATTTTTTTTTTTAAATTTTAGCAATTTTTTACTTTTATCATTTTTTTTTTTTTTTAATTTTAAAAGTTTTTTTTCAATTTCTAGCTATTTTTTTCAATTTAGTCAATTTTTTTTTTTCAATTTTAGAGTTTTTTACGTAGATTAGATACAATTTTTTATTTAATTTCACTATTGATCATATTTAAATACAAAATTCACTACAATTATTTGAAAAATTTATGTAGTATCACCAGTTTCTTCAAAATACTTAAAGTAGTACTACAGTTATTTGAGAACAAAAACAAATACAAACAAATATTCCATGCAAAACAACAAATATATGTTATTGGTTTTTGAGTTGAGTAAGAGTGTATAAACAAAGCCATACAAAAACAGTTATACTCACTCTCTTATATATACAACAAATAACTTGTATGTATGTGTCTGTTATATTTGTTTTGTCAATACTTACAGTTCAACTAGTGCATGTCTTTAATGTGTAGCGCTTTAAAAGACGTATACGTAATATTAATTCTTTACATATGTATATGTTTCATGGGCAGAAGTAGTTTTCGTTTGAAAAATTCCAAGAAAATTAACTTTTTTAAATTTTTTTTTGCTGAAACTGCATCAGCTACATATTTTAATTTTTATGATTATTTAATATAAAATATAAGTTTTCCCCAGAACCGTTATATTTATAGCTGACAAATGTGGTGGGGCAGTTAGCCGATTTGGATACTTGGAAAGCTTAAAAAATAAAATATAAAGAATAAAGATAAATTATATATAATTATTATTTAACATACAAATTAGAGTTAAGACTTGTAAAATACTTGATAAATAACAATTTTTTCAAAAAAAAAAATGTAAGTTAAGTGTGCTTCCCCTTCTATCCTACTTATTTTTTCGCTCAAATGTCAAACCAGTCGAGTCCTCGAGAATTCTTATAGTAATAATATTTTTCATGTTTAGTTTTTATTTTTTCATTCAAGATAACAAACACGAAAAATCACATAATTCAAAGTTTAAAGAAAATCCGTTTGCGATGAGCTTATAATACAATTAGTTATATACAATGGGTACAAAGCTTTAAAAGCGTATAACTCTGGAATAGTAAGAGCAAATTCAACATTTTTTTTTTTTACAAAATTATTTAGAATTTATCAATCTTTTAAACTGTTTTATTAGTTTTGTCAATCCTCGAAGAATATTTAATTTTCAAAATTTCGAAAAAAAAGTACAAAAGTACACCATGCATAAAAATACCAATAAATGTCAAAATAACAAAAACTTTCGTAAAATAAACCAATATTTGTTCATTTTACGAAAGTGTTTGTAGTTTTGACATTATTTTCGTATTTATTATTATTAGTGTATTGCCGACACTTATGGTTTATGCACATAATTAAGTTCGGACATTTTTCTTTAAAAATGTTGACTCAGACGCTTAAAATATGTTGGCTATTGACCAAGTTATAAGTATAAGTAATTTATAAAACGTCAAGAAACCCCTATTTTTGGCGAAAAATCGATAAAATCGAATAAACCTATTGCAAAAAATCTCAAAAATACTTAACCCCATAAGCATTCAAACTAAGTTTAAGCAAAAAACAAAAAAAAATTTTCGGACATCCTAGTGTTCACTTCAATTGTCTATTTTATACTGGCACAATATTAAAAAATACACAAATACTGATACTTAAACATCGCATTACAACGACCTCTGCTGGTATTATTATTTTTTTTTTTCATTATTTTGTTTTTATTAAAATAATATTTTTACCCTTTAATAAATTTAGCAAAAAAAAAATATTAGTTAAAAACTAAGTATTTCATCATGTCAAAATAGCAAAATTTGTCATTAAAATCTCAATTTGAACTAAAAATGAATTGAAAACTTCTGAAGTTTTATTATTAACGGCTTTACTTATTATTAACTTTTTTCTATGAGTTTATATTAGTGTGTCCCAAAATCGTATGGGAATCCCAAAGTAATTCGTACAAGATATTGGCAAAATTTCAATATCCTAGGCTACTAGAAGTCAGTGCAACACGATCATTTGTGTTATCGATTTGAACCAAAATCTTAAAAATATTTCCTTTCCATCGAACTGTTTTATAGTTATATCAAATTAAAGCTATTTTCAATAACTTTTCAATAAACTATGACACAAATGTTTTGACTACGCCGTCTTAAAGTTTTAGCGGTTTTGGATAAATGTTGGTATATTTACAGTTTTAAGTATATTTTTATATGTAATGTATACAATACATTATTATTATTTACTACACTAAATAACAATTGTTTAAAAAATTGTTCGCGATTTCTCAAAAATTTCAACGGAAAAAAAATATTTTTTTTTTTCATACAAAAAGATCCTTAATATCTTTAAACTTTGAAAAAAAATTAAAATGACAGAATTGTTATTTTACACAAAATTTAATTTTGTTTGGGGCTTCCATAACACTTACCCCCACTCTAGTTTTTAAAAGTATTAGCTCACGCAATTACATTGTTCCAATCTTTGAAGCCCATAATATTTTGACACCTGTCATCTCTACTCTATCCCACAGCAACACATTAATAGAAGAATCTTGCTTCTCTTAAAAAGAAACAGACGAGAGCCTCGGGCGCCCGCACTTATCTTATTATCAACTACAACCTACAAATGTTTATTTTGTAATATTAAGTTTGTTGTTTTACTTTTAAAATATTAAACTTGGCATTTGAACTAATTATTTTTAAAATGGTACGAGTCCACATCTTGAAAAAATGCAATTTTATAAAAATAACAAAATTTCGAATTAAGCAAATATCGTACATGCAGGTAAAATTTTAACAACAGATTTGAAATAACAATACCTTTATAGGGAGGATTTGCGTATTATTTCAAATAACTCACAACACAAGAATTCTGGTAAAATTTCAGAGATCTTTAAAATGTTGGCAAATAAATTTTGTGCAGTGAATAAAAACCATTGAATACTATAGCACACCATCATTTTTTTAAAAATGTTTGTAAAATATATTAGTTCAAAATGACGCTGCAGGAAAAGGAGCTAAAATTAGAAGAATTTTTTGCAAAAAATAAGTTAGATAAAAGTAGCAAAAATAAATCTGTTTTATCTACAACATATTATCTACACTCAAAAAAAAAAAGTTTTTAAAGTCAGCAAAAAATTTTGCTGAGTCAGCAAAATTTTAGTCAGGAGGGTGCTTGCAAAAAAATTGTTAATGTCAGCAAAATCAGCTCGCTGATTTTCAGCAACAAAATTAGTAGATTCAGCAATAGTTTTGCTAACACTGAGTAGATTAGAAATAAAAAAGCCTTGCTAAAAATTAATAAATTTTTTGCTCAATTTTAGTAGACTGAAAAAACGCAAAAAATTTGTAGAAAAATTGTAATTTAGTTAATTTATTTTGCGTGAAAATCATGAAACATATTTTTGTGATTCTTTTAAAAATAATTTAAAATACGTTACAAAATATAAAAATGTTAATTTTCCCACACTGACGACATGAATTAATTTAATATCTGAAAATATATAGAAAGAATTACACTCACAAGAACTTTTCCATAAAAAATCAACAGTTATTTAAAAGTTTAATCGGTAAAGTAGTTTCAATGGAATATACTGTTAAATTACCAAAGAAATATATTTTTTAACGTTCTATCTGTTATTCAACAAAGAAATAAACAAAAAAAACGGACTTTCCGTAATAGTTGAAATATTCAGTTAAAATTTTCTATTTAAAACAAAAAGTTGTTATATTATATTGAGTATTGAAATAAACTAAAACAATCTATTGTTTTTATGGATTTTGTCAATTAATTTTCAACTGTTGAAAATAAACTAAAATTTTCAGTTAATTTAATGTGTATATTCAGTAGTCTTTATGGAAAAAATATTGTGAGTGTATAAATAAAAAAAACATTAAAAAATTTTCTTTCAACTACTTACATCAATGGTTGTCTAAATGATGCTATCTTTTAAAGGACGCAACTGCCGAAGATAATTATAGAAACGAAACGAAAAAATAAACAAAAACAAACGAAACGAAAAAAACAACCCTTTTATGCAATAAGAAAAAGGAACCATAAAAATCTACCTAAGATGTGTGTATTTGTCTTTCGCTTTACTCTGTCTACATGTCTGCATATGTTTGTTTGCAATTTGACCACACTAGATTATTAATCTATAAACATTTAGTTTAGAAATACATATTAAATTTAAATATTTTACTTTGTCTTTTATTTAACTAAAAGACAATTATTTTTACAAGCCGGTGACAACGCAAAATTTAAGTTGTTTTAATCCTCAATTTTGTTTTATGTATGAAAAACAGATACAAAAATCTTCCATGGTTGATTTTTTTATATGCCTTATTATAGTTGTACTTTTTAGTATCATTTTCCTCTTCTCTACTACATCTCGACATGCCGCAACATCTGCTTCATTCTGCGCATATATTTAAATCTGGTCCACACTATTAAGGTGCTTATCAGCACAATTTTTTTTAGCAAAATTAATAAGTTAAACATTAGTATAATATTAGTTAAGCATTAGTATAAAAAGTTAAGTGGTGAATAAGTATAACAAAAATTTTAGCTGAAAACAAGATTTTACCAAAAAATTTGCTAAAAAATAGTATACCTGATTTGCAAGACGTTTTATTAACTTTTCTACTAACTTATTTTTTTGAGTGTATCTATAGCTAAATTTAGGATAATTGAAAGTAACGAACTATTTTGCTAAAATCAGCAAAAGCATTTTTAATTATTAGTAGTTAGACAAAAAAAATCACAAACAAAGCAAAAAATTTTTTAAGCTGTTTTAGATTTGTTTTAAGCGAATAAAAATCTGCCCTTCTGAAATCAGCAGTCTACAATTTTTTAGCAAAATTTATTTGTTGATTTAAGCAAAATATACTGTTATTTTTATTCAACTAAATTAAGGAAATTAAACCAAAAATTATGTTGATATTGCAGTTTTTGTTTCGTGTTTTCGTATACAAACATTTAGCAAAAGTTTTTGCTAATTTTACCAGAGTGAATTGCTATTTTAATTAACTTAAATTTAAAGCAAATATAAGTAAAATTTTGTAAAATTACCCGTTTTATTTTTGCTGTTTTTATCTTATTAATAACTTAACAAAATATTTTGCTAATTTTTTAATTAATTTGTGTAGCTCTTTCTGCTATTTTTACAGGGTTATTTCTATGAGTGTACTTTTCATTTCAAATAAAACACAAATAATTTTATGAAATTGTGTGCTGCGTTAATTGAACGAGGGGCGACTGTATTGTATAATTACCACCAAAAAAAAAATATAGACTTACACAATATTCTTTGCGTATTTGTATTTAAAATGATTTGTAAAGTTTGGAAACTTTCAGAATTATTTTTTGAAAGTAGTAAAAAATTGGAAGACTAAATTTTTTAAAAACGTTCAAAGTTAATAGAAAAATTTATATTTTATGTCTTCTCAGGAGTTTATACCTGCTAGCATTTATTTTATTTTATTACTCAAAAATGCCGAATTGTTCGAGACGAAAAACCCGGTTTTTTGAATAATTAAAAAACCGAAAAAATAAAAAACGGTAAATCGAATAGTTTGAAAACCGGTTCTGACAACTCTTTTTCACCCAGTTTTGTTCCTTTTATCCCCTTCTTTTAATTTTTTCCGTTTCTTGTCCACTTTTGCCTTTCCTTTTCCTCTTTTTCGATTTTGCTAATGGGGGACTTTGATTTAAAAAGCGGGGAAAACGGAAAAATATTTAAGGCGGGATCAGCATTTAAAAATCGGGATAATCACCCAAGCGCAAAATATGCACTAAAAGCTAAAATATGCAAATATATGAAACTAAAAATCGATAAATATTAAATCCATACAAATTTTAGTTCGGATAAATATTAAGCCCATGTAATTTTTATACCAATGAGAAAAACTTGAATTTGCAAGAAATTCTTTGCCCTACTTATCATTATAATAGCACTTGAAGGTGTTACTGAACTGTCAATATCAATTAACTTTACCCACAAAGTTCTTTTGTGTCTGTAGAATCATGTTATTATATGATTTTGTTGTTCAATAAATTCATCAACATTAATTGTATTAAATTTGCAGAAGTTATTTTCAGCATTTATCTATTATTATTATAACCCGAGTAAAAATAATATTATATAATCGTATAGAATGTGATCCAGTTTTGTATAGTAATTAATTGTATCTTACAATATGTCATACCATACGATATTAGACGGCCAATAGACTCAAAAAAAGTCAGTAAAGTTAGCAACATTTTTGCTGCGAATATCTTGCAGAAGAATTGATAGTATCAGCAAAAAAAAATAATTTTTGCTCATATTAGAAATTTTTCAGAAAGGATCCTCCCAGCAAAAATGTTGCTGACTTTACAGCCTTTTTTTTTTGAGTGTACAAATTGGATTGACAGAATAAAATTAGTATATGGGATCAAACAAAACAATGTATTTCCATATGTAAAAAATATAATTTGTTTTAAAGTTGTGATAAAATTACGTTTTTGGTTTGAAATCATAACATTCTACTCAACATTTTAATATCAACTCGAATATTTTCATTGCAAATATTTATTGAAATTATCTTAAATGGACATCACAATTTAAATTACTAATGTCCAAAAGATTTTTAGTTTGACATAAAAAGTTTGCTTGTTTAGCAAATTTCGAAGCTCTCAAAATATATGACACTAAAATGATTCAAAAAACTGATAAATTTTGATATCAAGAATGATTCAAATGTTAATCTTTTTTTTTGAGCTTTCAAAAAATTTTTCTCAAAAATACACTTTTCACAAGCGAAAACGAATCAATTAATAAGTTTATCAAAAAAAAATATTCAAATATTAGTCAGAAAAGTAGGAGAATAAAATTTTTTTAGCCATCCTTAAAAAAAAGATTCCTTTTCGAATAACAAAAAAAAATGTTTGAAATATTTTTATTTGTCAATTTTCTTGAAAAAAAGCCAAATAAAATAAAATTTCTTTGTGAGCGGGATTGCCATAAACAAATAAAATCGAATGAACTGGGGACAAAATATTAACAGTTAGTGAGTGTGTCAACAATTGGACAGGGGAAACGAGATAATTCGAAAGAAGGAAGGGTTTTGACTGTGTTTTCAGTATCCTTTTATATTTTTTTTGTTCATTTTTTGTAGTTTATAATAATATAAAATGGGTATGCAAATGCACACCCTTAACTCGTGGTTTTATTGTTTTTGGATTTTATTTAAAAGACATAAAAATACATCATTTTGAATTCAAAATCCCTCAAACAAGGCCCAAAAATGATTTTTATCGGACTCAGAAATGACTCAAAAGAGGCTCCAATCTACGAGGAATGTTTAGATTCATTTTTAGACTCAATAATGACTCAAAAAAGACTCAAATTTATGAGAAAAATTCTCCTTGACACACTAATTTTTGAGTCCAAAGTGAAGGCTCTCTTGGAGGAACTACTTTCATACAAAAAACTTAATTTTTAATAATATTTTTTGAGTCCATTAGTGAGCCCGATTGCTTGCTGCGTAGAATAAAAATTAAAATTTTACTTCAATAATCGGACCCAAATATCTATCACCCCACCGTGAAATTATTTAATATGGTATCTAATATAGTTATATCTAATTTGTTAAGTTCCTACATAAAAACTCATACAAATTTATTCGAAAAATGGGTCCTCTACATGTAAATAATTATATCAAATAAGATATAAAATGATACAATTTTATCCGAGATTTGTCCATATCCGGGATATTAAATTATATTATATAATTTCATCAGATAGTATAGTATACTTTTTGTGAGCTGAAGTTATGCTAAAAGTATTTCAGTTATAAATTTAAATTTCAAAAATCCAACAACTTTAACGACCCAAATTTTTATAATTAAACATAACGCAGTGCTTAAAAATTAACAAGAAACAATTTCGTATTTCAAAGACAGTGTCGCGCAAAACAAAAGCAACAAAACATACTTATATCTTCGATTCGAAATATTTTATCTGTCACGTCGGTTGGAAAAACGATTTTGATTTTATGTATTTTATGTTGAATAGAGTACACGCTGCGAAAAACTATGGTTGCAATATGATTGCGGCCACAAAACTACTCGTATGTTTCCTAGAGCTATAAATGGTTGTTTCAATTAAACTAATATTGTATCAATCATATTTAGCAATATGCCAAAATCGACTTTTTGCGAAAAAGAACCTTTTTATTGTTGAAAATGGTTCTTTAGGGTATCAGAAGCAACTTTTGTTCCGCGTCTTTTTTATAATTCCGGATATTTAGGGTGGCCTTAAAACTTGGATTTTTGACTTTTTATGAATTTAACGCATTATTTATGTTAATAGCTACAAAATCAATGTTTTTATGTATTGAATAGTTAGTTTGGGTAGTAATCTTCCATTTTTGGTTTTTGTTGGAATAATACACTGAAAAAAACAAAGTGGCAAAAACAAAACTTGGAAGTAAGAAAATACTACTTCTAACATTTAGCGCGGCACAAAATGGGCTGAATATTATGGCTTGCCATGCAACACAGTTGTTAATGACATTAAAATCTAAAATTCTGCCGTGGTGCTTGAAGATAACATTCCTACTTCAAAAGTTATAAGTGAATGAAGGTCAAAAAACCCAATTTTTTTCATTTTTTTCGCTTTTTTTTTACATTTTCCTAATTTTCTTGTAAACGAAAAATGCGATCGCCAAGCACCACGGCAGAATTTTAGATTTTAATGTCATTAACAACCGTGTTGCATGGCAAGCCATAATATTCAGCCCATTTTGTGCCGCGCTAAATGTTAGAAGTAGTATTTTCTTACTTCCAAGTTTTGTTTTTGCCACTTTGTTTTTTTCAGTGTATTATTCCAACAAAAACCAAAAATGGAAGATTACTACCCAAACTAACTATTCAACACATAAAAACATTGATTTTGTAGCTATTAACATAAATAATGCGTTAAATTCATAAAAAGTCAAAAAATCCAAGTTTTAAGGGCCACCCTAAATATCCGTTTTAGGACAAGTGAGGGGCATTCTAATAAGCAAGTAGGGTACCTGACTCTACCCCCGAAACATATAAAATCATTCGGGATTAATAGCTTGAAAATGAAAAACTTGTTTTTTTTGGCATATTGCTAATCATATTTCACCAATAATATGGTTGCTTTTATCATGTTCAAGTAAAAATGTCTTCTTTTTTCTAGTTATCATATTATTGTATTGTCTACAATCATAATATAATATATATTATCATATTCCTCTATCTAACTTCAGCTATATTATAGCTGTGCCAACTATAAGATGATCAGTCGGTTTTTTTTATGGGCGTCTTCAATCTATTAGTTTTATTCTTGTTTGAGATTTTGTAAACAGAAGTTGTGAAAAACAGTCAGTCCCAACAGTTTAAATAATATTAAACAAAAAGACTTTAAAAATATACCACTACGTTGCAATGGTGATTTGTTTTTTTGAAAGAAGAAATAAGTTGTAGTCTCAACCCGGTCTGCCTTGGAAGTCTAGGCAAAAGTTTAATTATAATAAAAAGGAATAATTATAATAATTATTATAAAAAGGAATCATATAACATGGTAATAAATGATGTCGAAATTCTTGTCCATGATCATAGTATGATAACTATAATATTGTTATAATTCAATTATTATGATTGCTGCAAACATGGTTTGATCGTTATAACTGTATTGTGAAATTGTATTCTTAACAATATTTTTAGGCGTGCTTTATTCTGTAATCACATGTATAGCTTGTATAGCAGACACAATATTTTACAAAGCTTATTCTTCAGCGCAAAGACAATTTGATTACTTAAATTATGTTAAACCTAAGTTTATTTAAATGTGTAAATTATTAAATAAAAGTACTATTAAAAAACATGCATATCTTTTTAATACAGCTTCAACAGAATGCTGGGAGAATACTTTAGGGCTTATATTATGATAATTCATACAAATTTCCAGAACCATAATATTATAATATTGGGATATATTTGAAATCATAATTTGGTATTCTAATTATTATATTATGATACAGAATCAGATAAGAGGTTGTCACAACCATAGTAGCATGGTTGTCGCAATCATATCTCCAAAAATGTATGATGCTCTTCGAATATGGTTCCCTCAACAATGTTTTTACTTTGCGTGTATATAGGAGCTATATAAAAGATCCGATTAAAAATAAATGGGAAATATCAAACAAAAATATGGAAGCAATGTTATGAAAATTAAACTTTATGTACCTTTTCAATTATCTTTGTTAAAATATTATTTTTAAATTTCTATTCAATCATTTTGTATTAGTTTTATGTAATAATATAGATTTTGGCTATTCAGAATTCACTGGATTGTAATTTGTAGAACTTTGAACTAAGTTTTTAGACTTTTTCTCCACTTTTAAGTTGGGCATCTGGAATTTGTGCTAACATTTATTACTTTTAGTTTCATTTGTTAACAACTATTTCTAAATATCTTAAATAACGACACTGGGTACGTCGGCGTTGATAGTTTTTCTTCAGATTGAATATATTAACCTCTAGATAGTTTTGAAAACATTCTTTATTTCACTTCGTGGAGTAATCGAAATTGTTTAATTGAAGTTTTATTTAAAACTGCATCCCACAGAAATCCAATATACATATATATATTCGAAATTTTTGTAGACATAAGATTATGTGTTAAACACCATTACAAGCTTGTAGTAATATTCGCTGTTTTACGAACCCCAGGACAAGCTTGTATTAATATTCGCTTTTTTACAAACCCCAAAAAAACTTAAAAATTTTCAAAATTGATTGAAAATTTCTATGAAATGGCAGACAGTGTACCAGAAAATATTTTAAACTGTTAGTGAAAAATGTGTTTTATTTAATGACAAAAGACAATTCGTATTATTAGCCCTTCATAGCATATTGGTATGTAGAAATCGAAATGTTCTTTACATTATACCAGAGCCTGCAATAACGTTAGTATGCATAGAGAGTTAAAAATTATGCTGAGCCGTGTAATAATAATTAAATTTGGTTCTGCCATTAATTCCGTTGTAGAGAAAGCGTTAACATTTTTTAAATAATTCCATAATAATTGTACCTTTTCTTAGTCGAAGTTTATATGGCCGACTGTTTGGAAGCAGTATTTGAATACATTTCGTAACTATTAACTATTAAATGGATATTAATATGACTGATTTTATCTCTCTGTTATCAAAATTTGTGCTTTCAAGGTAAAAAAGTTGGAAGAAATTAGTGTCCTGTGTACAAAATCATTCAAATTCTGATTTAGTGAATTTTTAAAGTTCATATATTTTAATATTAGAAATACCTAATAGAAAATTAATAAAAATAAGTTTAAAATAAGCATTTTACCAAAAAAAAATTGAAAAAGAATTTACATTTTTTATTTTCATAAAATTGTTCATAATTTTTCATTTTGTTGCTTATGTTTTACACAGGCTCACATTAGATGCATCCATCTTATTGTTTTCCTTATCTCACATATTTATTTGGATCATGTTTTTCTATTACTTCCTATATAATCTATTCAATAGTGTAAAAGATTCACTCAACATTTTTTTTCTAACCGACTTGGAAGATGAAATATTTTAAAATAAAGATTTGCCTATGTTTTGTTGCTTTTGTAATTAAGTGGATTTTTTTATTTGAAATTATATAAAAGAAATTACTTGAAAATAATTTCGTTAAATGTGAAGCCATATATAATAAAGTCTTAACTTACAAATAACATAATTTGATATTGAACTTTACCAAAATATATATATTTTACCAAAATATATATTGAACTTTACCAAAATATACACTCAAAAAAATAAGTTAGTAGAAAAGTTAGTAAAACATCTTGTAAATCAGGTATACTATTTTTCAGCAAATTTTTTGCTAAAATTATGTTTTTAACTAAAATTTTAATTATACTTATTCAGCACTTAACTGTTTTGAACTAATGTTTTACTAATATGTTATTAATGTTTTACTAATTTATTTTGCTAAAAAAATTGTGTTGATTAGCACATCAATAGTGTGAACGACAACCAGACAGAAAGATATACTCAGAATGAATTAGATGTCGCTGCATGTCACAATGTAGTAGTGACGAGGAAAATTATACTAAAAAGTACAACTTTAGTAAGACATAATATAAAAAAATCAACCATGGAAGATTTTGTTTCAGTTTTTCATACATAAAACAAAATTATGGATTAAAACAACTTAAATTTTGCGTCGTCACCGGCGTGTGAAAGTAATTGTCTTTTGTTAAATTAAAGACAAAATAAAATATTTAAATTTAATAAAGATTATATGTAAACTAAATTTTTATATATATTAATAATCTTGTGTGGTCAAATTGCAAACTAATATGCAATAGGTAGACAGACTAAAGCGAAAGACAAAGACATACATCTTAGGTAGATTTTTCTGTTTCCTTCTTCCTTCTTCCTTCTTATTGCAAAAAAGGGTTGTATGTGTTATATTTTGTTAGTTTTTCGTTTCGTTTCTATAATTCTCTGCGGCATTTGCGTTCCTTTAAAAGATAGCATCATTTAGACAATAATTGATGTAATTACTCCAAAGATAATTTCGTTTATGTTATATATAATTATTTCTATTGTTTTTAGATATATTAATTCATATCGTCAATTTGAGAGTATGAAGATTTTTATATTTTGTAACGTATTGTAAATTATTTTAAAAAGAATCACAAAAATATGTTTTATGATTTTCAGCAAATAAATTAACTAAAGTATAATTTTTCTTTTGAGTTTTTTTATTAATTTTTAGCAAGGGTTTTTTAATTTCTAATCTACTAAATGTTAGGAAAACTTTTGCTGAATCTACTTATTTTGTTGCTAAAAATCAGCTCGCTGATTTTCAGCAAAAGATTTTGCTGGCATTAGCAATTTTTTTTTTATGTACCCTCCTGACTAAAATTTTGCTGACTCAGCAACACTTTTTACTGACTTTACTAACTTTTTTATTTGAGTGTAGCTATATAAAATGATAAAGAAAATATTTTTAGTGTGAAGTCACATATAGTTTAATAAGACTTAGCGTGGGACCATATATAATCATATCGGCCACTACATCTATTTTTATCATTGTTATATGTCTTATGTAGTTATATATAGAAAGTAAGGTTTGGAGATATATAAAACCATATAAAAAATTCTTTCAATAAAAATGTTCAAATTCATTTGTATATACTCATATAAGCTGTAATGTGACTCCATTCAAAGTCAGATATGATTTAATCATATTTATATGACTAGATATAACTATTTTTACCCGGGCTATATTCAATTTAATTAATTTATACTCCCCGGATCGAACCGTATCAAATTATATCAAACTCAATGTAATATAATCCATTTATTTATCGGTCCTCTATTTATCGGTTCAAACTGTATTTCAATTATATATATGGCTATATCAAATTCGATACATTTCTTAGTAGCATCATATTTATTTTTGTTTTTAATCGGGAAATTGTTTATTTAAATATTTTCTACAATATTAAAATATCATCTTAAAGCCTTTTAAAGCAACAACTCTTATGGCAAAAAAAAAAAAACATTTAAAACAAAATGTTTGTTATAAGTATTTTACATGTTCAAACAGATGGACATCTTAATTTACTAATTTAGACAATGTCTATACTATTTGTTTTATCATTTAAAATGTTGTGTACAATTCAATTAATTAAATTGTACTTTTGTATTTTCTCTTATATTTTCAGATATGGAATCAAAGAAAATTTGGATATTTGCCATCGTTTATTCAGCAATCCAACATTTTGTATCCTCCTCAGCACCCCGTACGTATTGTGTATAACAAAAGAAACATTTAAAGTTGAATAAAGCAAATATTGTTTAAATATCTTATTTATTTAATTAATTAATAAATTTATTTTAATTAAAATTTAAAAACTTTAGTATAACTTTGTTTTATATGTTTTGTTTTATTTAGTAAAAAGGCCACGGGCTGGAGATCCATTTGATACATTTCCAAAGAATTTTTGGCAGGAATTTTCATCACCATTTACCGACACACCAGAAGACGAAGAATTAGAAATAACAGAGACCACAACCCATGAACCTTTTCCATTTTTTACCGATCAATTTACAACGGTAAATGTAAGCACACAATTGGGATCAAATGTTCATCTGCATTGTCGAGTCAATGATTTGCAAGGAAAAACCGTAAGTAATGTTGGCAAATATAAAAGTTAAAAGTGAATAGCAAAATATTAAGGAAATACTGTTTTGAGATTTATTTTAAAATCATTATTGGGAACAGAGAAGGTCTCCTCAAAAATAGGCTCAAGGGGCTAACTTAAATTAATTGATTTTTTTAACGAATATATATACTATGGGGTGGCCCATTTTGGAGTTCCACAAGGCTACCCCTGTTCCAATAATGCTCAGTCCAAATTTTAGCCAAATCGGTTAATATTTAGAGATCAATGCAATTTAATGATTTTTCAGAACTAACCTGAAGTTTAACAGAAATTCATTGCACAATTAAAGGTCGAAAAAAACATAATTTTTATTTTTAATAAAAATTATATCAAACTTAGAAATTAAAATTTTATATTTATATAGAAAGGTTTTTGCACAGACCTATAACAAAAATTTTTGATTTAATACCTAAACTTTACCACCCTTTCGAAATATAGGTCTTTGGCCTATTTTTCATATATTTTTGGGTTCCCCAAGTGGAGTCAACTGTATGATCGACCACCAATATTTTTTGTATCGCAACATTTCTTAACAACACCGCTGCCCCATATCTCAACTCCTTAAGAGTCTCCCATATAAAATTACATTTTGTAAATTTTGTAACATGTATGACTGACCCCCTAATATTTTCGACCCCAACATTATCTCAGAACATACCTACCTCGTATCTCCACTCAATATCGGGGGTCCCATAAGAAATTACATTTTTATAAAATTTGCTTTCACTGCTCTAACTGTTCCCAGGGTGCCCCTGGCGAAGTTAAATGTTGAACCGACCCTAATGTTTTTTTTTAATCGCAAAATTTTTCGGAACATATTAATATTTGGGAAAAAAAATCTGCTAAGTTCAGCAGTTTTTTCTGCAACGACATTTTTATACTAATTTTTAGTAGCTTTTTCTGCTATTTTTACAGAAGTATTCCCTATCTCCACTCCCTAATGGGAAGTGGAGATTGTTTATAAAACATGCTCCCACCACTCGAACTGTTCCATAGTGGGAGAAAATAACGTCTAAACTACTGGTTAGAAGGATCACGGCTTCCAGAAAAATATCCTCAGGGTCATGACAGAGAAACACAGGATGCACCACAGAGCACCAAAGTACCCCCCTTTTGTAAAAAAAAAATTTTTGAAGTCGCGTCAGTGTGTAAGCAAATAGTTTATCAAGATCGGCCTATATCTTTTACCGGTGACATCTTATTTAACTTCAAAGATACGACTATTTTCCGAAAAAGTATCTTTATTCCAAAACTGATTTCTCATAAGTCGTGGGTAATAAAAGAGTTTGGTTTTTGGATATATCTTATATTAGAGGTATTTAATGATTGTCAGTCAATTGTATAGCCTTTCGGCGCACACATGCATTTTTGTCATGGTTGGCAGGCAATACCGCTAAAATACCGTAAAATATATAAAAAAAAAAATAAGTGGTCCAATGGGAGTTTGAACCTTCTGCATCAGAAAACCACACACTACCAATCGGCTACTAATATATATCGCACACCCAGTTCAAAAGTGACTCAACTCAAAATTTAAATTTTTCGGTTTTATATGCTTAAATTATGCAGAATATACTTGTTTATCTATTAAAAAAATATAAGTGTATTTTGTTGTTGTTAACTGTTGCTAAAAATGAGTCAAGTCTTTCTTTATGCTTCAATTGGTATAAAGTTGCAAATGTTTTTTTATCGATTTCTGAAAAATTAAAGATTTTGAGTTGAATCAATTTTGTACTAGGTGTGCGATATGCTCATGAGACTGATATAATATAAAAAGGAGGGAAAAACCAACCCTGTACATTTTTTAAAGGCGCAAAGGCAATCTTTTTAAAAAGAAACATGGTACTCTGCAAGAGTGTTAACGTTATTTTAGAAAAGAACACAAAAAACGAAAAATGAAAGACAAAGTGCAAAAAAGGCGAGATTTTTGTCAGATAAGTTAACGCCATTAATTTTATGCAGAATTAAAATCCATAATAAAAACAAAAATATTTGAAAGACAATATTAACCAATAAACCATTTTTGCCAAGGTAAGAGGGTTAAAAAATGAAGGGTCCACAACTTCATATTCTGGCTAAAGCGGTCCTTGTATTTTAAAAAAGTTTAAACTCATCGGCAATAAGTACACTTGAATTAACTTTATTTTTACTTATCATTATTTTTCTTAATTCTGCCTTCAGAATAAGTTTTATAATTATAGAGAGGGATGTTGGGTCTACTTGAATTTTCATGAATTAAGAATTAGTTCCCAATAAACAATGAAAAACTAATTATTCAAGTGCTTTAAAAATTACTTGGACTGAACTTTATTTTAAGTTTTTTTTCAAGTAAAAATCCAGTTAATACAAGTTGAAATAATTTGTTTCTGCTTTTTTGTTAATATTAAAAAATAAACCAACATAAAACCAATTTTCTTATGGAACCACAATTTCTTTCATTTATTACAATAAATATGCACGTAAATTGCATTTGTTTGAGTATACACTATATTCTAGCATACTTCTCTTATTAGCTCAGAAACACGCTATATCGTTCAACGCTGTTAGAAGAAGGACGAATTCCATGAAAATTAATGCATTAAAATAGCTTACTTCTCAAGACCCTGAATGTAAAAGAAAAATTGAAAATGTATATAGTATTTTTAATGTCAATTAATTGCAACAAAAAAAAAATAAAAAGTTTTTTATCGTATTTTAATTGACTTGATTTTAGCTCGAAGATTGGACTTGAATGTAAGTTTGGTGTTTGAACTTGAATTAAACTGCAAATCAGGTCCTGAATTGAAGCATATGTATACTGTTATGTTCGAATGGAATTCAAGTATCCATTTTGCTGGAATATGCTATTGAATTATAGTGTAAATAAAGTATAAATCAAGGCTTGAAATTGGAAAATGGCACTTGAATAATACGTGAATTAATCTTGAATTCAAGTGAAATTGTTTAATGGTTTGAAATCATAGAAAAAAGTGGGAATAGTATTTACAATGACCAAATTATATAAATGCACTGAAAAACACGAATGCACAGTCAAATAGGTTCAGTTTTAGGCAAATAACGGGACCAAATCATGGCCAATTAAAAAAAAAACTATTCGGTTATTTAACCAAATAAATTCTCGATTAAATGAAAAAAAATATCTTGTTCCACTTAAAAACTAAATTAGTTCAAAATATGAATTTAAAAAAACCTAATTTTTGCAATTTTTTCCAGAAAAAGCACCATCAGATAAATACTTTGTTTCTCAACATATAAAATATGCATAATATTCATGTACAAAAATCTTTGATTTGTATATACTTTTTCCCCAGCCGCTTCTAAAGCTGTCATATTTCTTAAGCAAATGTTAAAAAGGGTTAAAGTTAACATTTGCTTAAGAAATATGTCAGCTTTAGAAGCGGCTGGGTATATACAGATCAGAGATTTTTGTAACACACATCGCTTTTACATGAAATTACCTTTAACAATATTATATTTCGATGAGATTTTTAGCCAGACGGAAATACTAGTATCAACCTAGCTAATATGTTTGATTTGCTTTATTTTTATAAATTAAAAACATCATAAAAATAATCTCGATGTATATAAAAACAAAAAACTAATAAAACTGTAGAAAACTTTTGCAGTTCATGCACACAGAGAAAAATGCAGACATTTGCCAACTGAAATTCGGTTACTGCAATTTAAATACGGTTACTACAAATGAAAATGGTTGGTACAACTGAATATTGATTTTAAAAAGCAAATTCGGTTAATACAACTGAGTTTTAGTTGCAACAACCAATATATTCAGAAAAAGAATTGGAAAATGTTTGTACTAACCGAATTTATTTGTTGTTACCACCAAAATACACTTTTCAATTCGGTTGGCACTTTATTTCTCTGTGTGTGCGAATCGATGTTTTTCCTTAATTCTGAGATTAGGGTAAACAAAACACCTTTGCGAATCAAACAATTTGCGTTAAAATTACATTGATTTTTTAGTGCATATTTTGCGATAAATGCATATTTTTGCATATTTAGCTTTAAATGCATATTTATATCTAAACTATTTTCAACTGAAATTTACAAAATTAAAAGTTAAATTAGGATTTTTCAAATGAAATTGAGAAAAATTCAAATTAAATTGTGTTTTTACATTTGAAAGTAAGAAAAATTCAAATAAAATTGTGATTTTTCATTTTAAATTGAGAAAATTTCAAATACAATTAGTATTTTTCATTTAAAATTAAGACAATTCTAAATGAAATTGAAATGTTTTATTTCAAATTAAGAAAATTCAAAATTAAATTGAGATTTTAAGTTTAATTTTGAGAATAATCAATTTGATATTTATATTTATCATTTTAAATTGGGAAAAGTCCTATTTAAATTTAAACTTTTCATTTGGAATTAGGAAAACTCTAATTAAAATTGCAATTTTCAATTTGAAATTGGGAACATTTTAATTGAAATTGTAATTTTTTTGTTTTAATTTGGAAAATTTAGAATTAAATGAAGAAAAGTAAATGTCAAATTAGGAAAAATATAATTAAATTTTGGATAATTTCCAATAAATTTCAGAATTCACAATTGAAAATGAGATTTTGTATAGGAAATTAAGAGTTTTAGAATGTAAGATATAAGTACAATGCAGCAAAGAAAGAAATATTGAACAAAATTGAAACGGAAAACTGAAAAACTTGTCAATATTTGTAATCTCTCAAATTACAAATATTGAAGGTCGGTTAAAACGAACACCAGAGCACCGTTTAATTCATCAAATTGTATAGAAAAAATAGAGACAATAGAGTCATGTGTTTTCGTGGAGTCTAAAAAACTTGTTTTGAATTCGAAGCGTGTTTTTTTTTTCAAATAAAAGAAAAATCAGAAAAACACTTTATAAAAATATAGCAAAAAGGTTAAATCAAGTTTTATTATACCAACGGGTATTATGCAATGGCCTTACACACAGAGAATAATTTAGTTAGAAAACTATTGTGACCACCAAGATTCTTATAATCTAACTTTATATTAATTACTAGCATAAAATAATTACGCTTACAACTCATAGTTTGGTTTATACACATAATTTTTACTGTTACAACTAATCTAATTTCTCTCTAAAAATCAATAAGGTATTCCAAATTGAATTGGACAAAATATAAATATGTAACAAGAATTCCATAGGAACGATCATATTAAAATTCAATAAAATATCAATTTTAACAGATTAATTGGCTATAAATATTGAAAACCAATGGTTCCAATCGAATTCAAATTTTAAATCGTCTATATTATTTTATTTAGATTTTTCTACCAAGTGTTGGTCAAATAGTGTTAAGATTTTCGGTTGTATAAAACAATTTTCAAAATTATTTTTGTTTTAAATAATTTCGGCATTCTCAAATAAAAGTAGTTTGTTTCACAAGACAAAGTATCATAGTAACAATGCAGTTGTCAAAAATAAAAAATAAATTCAACATAAAAAAAACTAACAAAATGTATAGAAGGGTATCTCAAAAAAAAAAAAAAATATAAATTATGGATCTTCAAAAAAAATCGATGGAAACTGAACATATATTGATATGGCGTTAAACAAAATATTTTTGCAGGATTTCCGCAATCCATTTGGAACCAGAAGGAATCCCTTTGGAACCAGAAGGAATCCTTTTGGAACCAGAAGGTATTTTGTACTAATAAGATTATATTCTGAAGAAGCATTTATAAATCTGAGTCTTTTACAGAGGTAATCTAAAACATTGGCATGGATCAGATTAAAAGGGAAAACGGTAAAGATCAACATATGGCATTATTTCGTTTACCTAATAACAATCGACACATAGGAATTATGACAGATGCAAATATGCGATTCCTTTCACCCAAATCATAAAGAACAAAGCAAGTTATACAAAATGCCTTTAAAGTATAGCCCCCCATTAACCGGGTCTCAGTTTAACCGGTCTTAATCCCGGTTAGATCTAAAGACCGGAATACTCGTTAAAGCGAGGTCAGAGTAGAACAAAAACCCGGGAACACCGAAAACCGAGTAGACCGGTATAATCGTAAAAGCCGGTCAGCGCAATTAGAACAAAGTACTTTTTGCATAAAAACCTGACCGGTTTTTACGAGTTGATCGGTCTACTTGGTTTTCAGTCACCCAGGTTTTCCGGTATTTTTGGGTTTCCCGTGTTTTAATTTTACACTGTCTTTCGGTCCAACCGGGTAAACCGAACTTTTAAGTTGAAGTGTTAAAGTTTCCTGAAAAACTAAGTCACCGAAAATTTTACTGATTCTTGCACAAACGAATCAAAAGCTTTTCATATAAAAACAATGCTGTACTTTTCCTCATGAAAATCCGTCAAATTGAATAATTTCTCAATTAGAAAAAACTTTTATGGCTTAAATACAGCAAAATCTCAGATATTTTTCAATAGGAAAAGTTAAAGTTTTCTCATATTTGTTTGAAAAACGGATAAGAATATTGTTTTCTCACAACTATGTTTAAATTATTTTATATATTTTACGTCAAAATCTTTGAGCATTATATTTTTTTTTATTTTTTTACATCATTCATTTATTCAATTTAGTTTTAATTTTTTATGTGTAATATGTATAAGCATTAATAAATAAAATATTTTTTTAAATTTATGGGAAACAGTGTATTATTTAAAAAAAAAAAATCGATAGGCTCAACCAAATACATTCTATTGAACCAACACACATATTTTTCTAATACAATTTGGGCAATAAAATTTTACAAACACTCGAAATGACAGTTTGGTACGATAATCGAATTAAGCTAGTTCATGTGACTACAAAAATTCGGTTGGCAAAAAATTCGGTTCGAGCAATGAATATGTTTTCTGTGTGTAATAATGAGTTTCAAGTCCATTTTCTTCTCGTGATTATGTCATAAAGTATTCTGTTACGAAAAGTTTTCGTTAGTGGTTTTCTTAAATTTAAAATCTTAATTTCAAATGGAAGTTATTATTTCTGAACTTCGTTTCTAATGATATTAATTTTAAATATAATAATCCCAATTTCATTTCTAA